>JAMGYX010000004.1:0-1200000 GCA_024713715.1 Morchella sp. 2018-W26 | reverse complement strand
CTGTTACCAGGAAATGATAAATTCTCAGATCATTCATGCACATTGAACGCAGAATCGGGCTTGATCCATCAAAAAAAAAGCCCGTTTGGTATTTGTAGATACCAACCGATCAGATACCAAGACAGCCACTGGTGTCAAGCTTTGGCCAGACGAGTGATATCTTGTGATGCTAACATGTGGTGTTGTTTCAAAGGCAGCAAGCATCATTTAGTGCCTTTATGTTGAGATCTGCGACTTTTGAATGGATCTTGATGTAAGTGGTACTGCTGATTGCGCAAGACATCATATTTGCTTTTTTCAAATAGAGTCCATATTCTTATAAACAGAATATGACAAACTTACTGCCATGGGTCTAACGCCTTCGACACCCGCCAACACAGTTGTTGACAGTAGTTTGACTTCCTATCCACTCGATTGCGATCATTTCTTTCAGCTGAAATCTGATCGATTGGCTCTGGTTTTTGTGATGATCACTGAAAAACTCCTTAAGACACCTCCACACTCAACTCTGATGAAAGCAAAACTCCGGAAGGCCTAAACTTAAACTTCGGTTAGCTATTGGATAAGGCTGTTATATCCATCCATCCAGATAGATACCAAATCCCATAGACATGACGACTTGATCCCCCCCGTCGGCAGATATCGCGAATCAAAAAATATAGCGAATTATCACAATCAATGGTAAAAAGACTCGTGGATGTCTTGCTCAGAATGGGCATGTCTCACCCCAAGACTGAAGTGGATCCACTCCTCAACCCTATCGGTAGATTGAGTGAGTAGGAGGCGGGAAACTGTCTAATGCTGTGGCTAAATAGCACAAGCAAAGCGCTTTCGTCCGGTATGCATGTCTTTTCGTGCTTGAGGATAGACACGTTCGAGGTTATGGGGGCAGGCTTTGTTGGCGCTGTCAATCAACGTGCTATCAAGAAGGGAAGAAAAAAAATCGATCCGAAGAGAGGGCAACAAGAGCACGAATGCTCGCCGGCGCGACACGAATTGGTGACTGCTGGTGACTGCAGATAAGGCCACGCCCCTAAAGCACTGGGTATGTTTTAAAGGCTGAGTATTCGTGGTGCAGAAGAAGCTTAAGTAGTCTACGCATTTTGAGTGCGGCACTAGGAGAAAAGGGAAAGGAAGAAGGAGTGTGAATGGGTGAATGTTAAGGCGGAATCCCGGAGGTCGAATGAAGGTGTCACGGCTATCTGCCAAGTAATGCATAACTGATGTGGGATTTGAGCGTGGGGTGGGAAAAACCTTTACTCTTTGAGTGTAAAAAAGATAACGCGACAGGAAAATATTAGGGTTAGGCTTCGGAGAACCTCACTGCCCCGGCTGTACTTAGTTTTATCGGGAATGATTGGCGAAAAGATAAATATAAAATCAAGATGTCTTTTCTTGTTTTTGTTTTTTTTCGAAACCATAAGTGCGGCAGGCTTGTATCTAGGGATGCAAGATGATGTGAGTCCTCCTTATCCCACCGGGTACACATAGTTACAACTTACGGCCCAAGACTTACTAATTCTAGTAAGCGTACATGTATTTTGGGTATTCTAGCCAATGATAACTCTTTACGCCACAGGATACACGCTCGCCCGAAATCACATCTTGAGCCGTATTTTGTTATTCTTGAGCTCAATGAGATTCAAAAACTACATGTACTAGTACATGTATTTATGCAGTAACGGGGCCCACCCAACCTTTTATGTGGTTCTAAGCAGTACTCCTCGGCAAAGTGGGCCAGGATTAGGGGGTATAAAGTACTAATATAAGATGTACTACATAGATAACATAACCATATAAATGAAGGAGTTATACAGTCTGCCTCGCTTTGTCCGATATCCAAGATTCAGCGTATGTACGGGATAGCGAATATCCCGAAATCCGGGATAGCAAATTGATTTTGCAGAACGTGGGAAGCATATAATTCATAGAGAATTCCGTACGGGACAACAAGGGATCTAGCATATCGAGGTACGACTATATATTACTATTTAATCTATCTGTAATAGGCTTGGGATGTTGGATGCTTCTCTTAAGATCCAGAGTGATCGAATTTCTCTAGTGCTCTACCTGCAGTGGTGCTTTGATGCCGAAAAAGTAAAAAACGGCATCGTCAAGATACCCACATGTAAGTACGCAACGGATTAACTAACTCTATCTTGACCTGAGGAGCCCCGAGTTGACGTTGACATGACAAGCGAAAGCAGAAGAACCCTCATCGCACGCGCACTGCACGGAAGAATCCGCGAATCAAGATTTGCGACTGCAGGGGCCGGCCTCTTCGAAACGGATCTCAAATCACGGGCCTTCGGAGGATGAGGAAGAGCGGATAAATTGGCGCCGGAGCGAATCAAATTTTCCTTATCAGCATCAACTCCCTGACCGCGGGGCATCCTGGACCTAGAAGGGTATCACGCTAAGTATATTTATGTATAGCTGAATCCCAATCTCAATTAATGCCACATGGAAGTACCTACTCGTACTCTAGACGAGTACTCTAGAGTAGTAGCACATACATGTACAACCTATCGGCCTTGTGGCTTGCTCGCTGGCCGGCAAAGGAGCAGCAGAAACAGCAGCACCAGCAGTAGCACTGGCAGAGGCAGCAGGCAGCAGGCAACAAGCAACAGGCAACGTCCTGTTGTGTCTTGTGCCTCAGAGTCCAGAATGTGTATCTGTTACTATCTTCAGCCAGTGTCTACAGGGTGCAAGTCTATAATTTCCGAACACCAGATAGGGATTACATGTATGTGTATACACTATAGCTGTGCAAATACAGCCAAAGGCGAGCCGTTTCTGCACTCACACGGCTCGTTTCACGAATCGCGATCTGAGAGTGCTAGTGTGGTCCACAGTGGCTCTGGCTCTATACCATGTCGTTAGCTTAGTAGGTCTGACTGATAGTAGTGTATGTTTCTCTTTCTATTTCTATTTCCATCTCGAGTTCACCTACAATGGTTTCTTTTCTCTCCTATAACCTACATACAACGTCTGATGATGCTGTTTCCAACCCGTCTACACCATGCCACGAATTCCTAATTGGTAACCCATCCGTTTGTGCGCTGTATCGACTGCATTAAGTTCATCAGAAGGTTTGAGGCAGGCATATGGAGGTGGAGGTAAGTAAGTGGGTTGGTGGATGACCTTGTTGGTGTGTGTTGCCGTATGGATTCCTATTTTACTCCCGAGTCTTTATGAAACTCGAAAGGATGTTTTTATTTATTTATTTGGGTAGGAGAGGGATCAGTCTCACAGTAGTGCAAATCACCTACTCCTTCCAAGCCGTAAGTCATGTCCCGTCATGAACACGTCTATTGCGATTCTGGTTTGGCGGTCATTGATTGGATGAAATTGCGGCGGTGCGGCGGTTGCTGCAGAGAGATGTGCGGTCAATCAATTAAGAGCCCATGTTGCACTGTTCCGTGCATCTACTATCATTCCGTGGGTGGTAATGTTTTGTCTTGTCTGATATTTTTGCTTCTCGGCTGGTTTTTCCGATTGCCTGGGTCTAGTTACAGGGCGAAAATCATTACTCTAGAATTGTCTAGGGTGCGCGTAATTGTCTGTTCTGCCCGGCCAGTCGATGCAGCACCCCTTTCCTTTGGAAATAGTACTAAGATGTTCGCGCATATTTGGCTATCGTCATCACTCATTTGATTATGCCTGACCCTACTACACTACTAGTTGTTCCAGGTTTGTGGCTTCCTTGTTTTTCCTACCTTTCTTTTCTCCATAACCATTCCTGTCCTCTTCTCATCCACTCTTTTCCTCTCGCTCCTTTTTCTCCTATTTATCTCCACATTCTCGCTCGCTTGCTTGCCGGCCTAGTTGCCTCGCTTTACCCTCGTTTCTATAAACCTTAATCCACCAATTGCCAGTATCCGGCGCTGTACAAGTATCCGGTCGTTCTCCATATTCTAGCAGTAACGGCAACCCTCAACTTATTAGCACCATTATTACCACTATTATATCAAATACTGCCACCATTCTTACAATTATATTAATCAGGGCAGAGAAAGGGGGGTGAGTTACAGAGAAGGATTCGAAAAATTAAAAGGGTGGGAGAAAATTGAAATAAAAATAATAAGAATAAAAAAAGAGCGGAAGAAACAAATACGCATTACACAAAATGCCTAGGCTCCGATCTTCCAAGTCAGTCACCTCAGGAACCAAAGATGCCTCCCAAGCTGTCAAGAAGCGAAGTAGCCTCAGAGCTATGTTTTCATTTTGGAAATTTTCAAAGAAGACACCTGTACAAGCTGAAGCCGAAATCGCCAACCCTATCATCAGTGGACCTGCTTTGAAGGACCTTGGCTTTTCTACAGCATCACTCCCTACCGGGCCTACTAGAGAGCGTTCAGACAGCGAAGGCTCAAACTCAAGTGCAAATTCCGAACCAGCTCTTCCAACCATCCGAACCTCATCAACTGCGTCACTGCCTGCAGAGGTACGACCACCTTTTGCACGTCACGCCCCATCTCCGTCGAATTCTTCCGCCTCGTCACTCGAATTTACGTCAGATGCATCGACTGCAGCAACATCGCCTTCAAACTCGTCCCCGTCGATTTTGATCAAGTCACTATCTTCGGCTTCAATAGCTACCATGGGTGGTGGTTCGGTGACAACCATGACAGATTCATCAATGGAACCCACTTCTTCACCAAAGCAGGCATTACCCAACTCTGCGAAGCCTTCGAAACCTGTGAAAAGACCAACGGACAGCTACCAAAAGCAACCCTCACCACTTTCAAGTGTCATGGACGCCCAGTCACCATACACCATGCCTTCTGCTCCTCCGAGGTCAATGACAACCCAGAGTTACGAAAACCACCAACCAAGGCGAAGGAGCTCATTGGGAAACTTTCTACGGCGTAGTCAGTCCCACCCAGATCTTGCAGACCTGACTCAAGAATATCTTCCACCGCTTCCTCCCATGCCAAAATCTAACCCTTCTTCCTCTTCGCGGCCAAGACCTTCCAGCTCCTTGGCACGTGCAAAAACATTCCGTAGACGCCCAGACGGCAGAAAACCCGATAGTGCTGGTGGTTACACTGAAGATCAAAAAATAGAACGCATGTCAATTCTCGGAGCGGATCCAGCGGGATACGGATATTATCTCTATCCGACCTCAAAACCCGAAGCCTCTAACGAGAAAAACAGTAGTACTGGTGGCACTGGAAAGCGTACGAGACCGGCTTATCTTGAGGACTGGAAAAGACATAGCTGGGGGACAAATTCGGATAATGGCCGTGTCAGTACCACCGCGGCACCGAGTAGCAAGGCCTGGAAAGATGCCAGGGGCCGCAGCTTTCGGAGAACTGTCACTCAAGCCATACCAGAAGAGGCCGGGGACTCACTTGATCCAGATTCGCGTGCACAAAGTCCTGACAGCGGGCGCGACTCGTCAGATATGCCTTCTACAGGAAAGGGAAAGGAGATCGAACATGCCGATACTATTTTGAGGGTATAACGGGAGGCATAAAGGGTTATTTATGCAACTCATTCTGCAGCCGAGGATTAGACGATGAAGACTAAGGATTACTCGTCCGCGATCAGGGTAGACGCGGTGGGAGTTTAATTGGTGGCTGAGAAATTTAGAGAGGGGGGGGGGGGTGGCTATTTTTCCTTTTGTTTCTGGGGGCGGTTCACCGGCAAAACGTTCAGCTTTACGCGCATTCATTTTGTTTATTTAAGGCCACTACTTAGAGGCATTGCGATTTCAGGTTTCCTGTTGTGGAAAGATGAACATTGGGATTATGGTCAACGGGGGTTGGGCGGGGTTTACTACGAGGGTAAAATACATAGAGGGATCGATAGCCCCGGAGTTTGTTCTTACAATATTTTTCCTTCTTTTCTTTCTTCCATTCTTGTATACTTTTCTGCACATACCAAGAGTTTTTTCCTTTTCCCCCTTTTCCTTTCTACTATTATTATTTTTTTTCCGGGTGTATCGCGCGACCTTCATACCAAGGACATGATGGAGCATTCCTTCAGCACTTTCCTTCCGCTTCCTTTTCTTCTCTTCTTCTTTTTTTTTTTTTTTTTTTTATTGTTAATGGGCGGTGGGCGGCGGATTTCTTTTATGCGATTTGTATTTTTGCACTGGCGAACAGTGGCGTTTATATAGGCGTCCCCCTTTTTCTTTATTATTCTCAATGACGATATTATATAACTAATGCTGAAGATTTCTTACCCTCTTTTACCCTCTATTTACCATTTAATGAAGCACAGCTATTTCGATTGGGTTTTCGTCTGGCTAGTGAGTGTGAGTGATGTCTTGTGCTATGAATAAGCTTTGGCTCCAACATTCACGTGATTTTAACTTTTCTAGTAAAAAAAAAACGTTTTTACCGCATCCGGAGGGATAAATAATAATGTTAGGGTTAGTCGTCCTCATCGTAGCTCACCTTGTAATCAATCCTATTTGGAGCTTTCTCGCTGTTCGCTGTTTCCTCCGGACCTTCATTTCGGCTCACCCTGTGTTTCTGAACAAGGAGAGCTAGAGTTTAAAGTGTGGGGCGATTTGTATCGGAAACGTGATATAGAATAATCTATGGAGTGAAGGAATAATTATTAGGGTATTGTAGTAGTAACCCTTACCCTTTCGTTTCCTCCTGCTACCTTTACTACCCTACTACCCTTACCCTCCGCGGTTTCTACCCGGGGGGGGGGGGGGTTATGAGGATATATCTAATCAGTGTTATTGCATATGCTAAGACTCGGTTATTTTGTGGCTTTGGATATCATGCAATGATGTCGAGTCTGGTCTGCAGTTTACTTTTTTTCAGGCGAACGGGCAAGATAAAAGCTGGTGATATGTTGCTGCCGCTGGGTTGGGTTAATAGAGTAATAATTGCAGGGGGTAGTTGGAAGTGCTTGAATAGATTCGGCGCCGGCGAGTTCGCACCCCATCCCATCCCTCAACTACTGGAGGTAGGGGGATAGGGAAGGTTGGGCATTGTGACTTGAATTTTGGGAAGAGGTGGTGGGGGGGGGGGGGGGGCTAGTATATGTAGGCGATCTGAATACTTGATCGAAAGGTTCAAAGGCTCGCGAGGTGGTAGGAAGGAATTATTTGGAAAGGTGGTTAACGCCGAAAGAGACAATAGCCCCGGGTCAAATATTTTATTCAATGGCCAGTCGACGGGGGGTTCATCGATGATGGTGATGATGGGGGCCGTTTTCTAATAACATTTTGTTTGGTGGGGTGCATTGGTCCTCCCCCTCCCCCCCTTCTCCCCCTCCCCCCTCCCCTAGCTAAAATAATAACCCACCAGCAGTGAGGAGGAAGATGATGAGGGGGGGTGTGTGTGTTCAGAAGTCGACCAGGAAGGAACTTGCGAAGGCGGGGGTTGTGCGAATAATGACTGCCTGCCTACCCGCGACTGTTGGTACCGTATCAAGCTACCTGACTGTACATGAACGGGAGAGACGACATGGCGGATCGGGCAGACTGCAGGATGTAGATGGAAGTAGACTTGAAGAGTAGGTACTCCACTCAATGTAATTACATGTAGGACTGGATTGTTGCACCATTTCTCACGCACTCACTCTCTTGATGTCTTCTATCCCCTCCTCCTCTCAGCATCCAACCCCCCCCCCCCCCCTCTCTCTCTCTCTTTCTCTCTCCCCCATCCCCTCCCAACTTCTTTTACCCCCTCCTACCTCTTCCTACCCCACATAACTCGGAAGGGATACACAGTGGGAGCCAGCAAGGGACGAGCTACTACATACATACATGTAGTCTACCCTTCGGACCAGAACCCCGTAAGAAAAAGAAAAAGGTAGTTAGAACCCATGTCGATTTCTACGTGCTCACTCACTCACCTCACCACCCCCTATGGAACGGAAGTGGATGGTTCAATTGAAATCCTATTTTCACTCTGCTTTTTTTTTTTTTTTTTTTCGCCCCGTACGGTCCACGGGGCCCAAACAGATTGAAAGTTCCAGAGCAGCTTTATTTTTTCTTTCTTTCTTACTTTTCTATCCCTGACTGGGCCGCGCACGCGTCTGTCCTATATCATAAGCTGATCCCACTTCCCACTTCCATCGCTTCTCTGGCTCGCCCGCACCAACATGCTCAACACTGTTCTCCGCAGTTGTCAGGCCCCATCCTCTTCCGGCGAACTTGTGATATAGATCGCAAAAAGGCAGCATACCCCCTCCTCCATATTCACGTTAACAACCCCCCCCCCACCACCACCTCCTTCTCCCTAATTATTCCTTTTTTTCTTCTTCTCAGTTTCTCTATTTACTGTCAGAGTGGTCATCTCACACCATTCATCCCTACTTTATGTACATGTAGTTAACTCCATTTCCTTATTTCGTTACTATATTTCCTTTTTGGGGGGCCCTACGCTATGGCACTAGTAGAGGGAAAGTACATACTCACTACCTTTTTTTTTTCCTTCTTTTTAAAAAAGAGATGGTAAGCTTGATTGACTTGAAAGGACATCAACAAACGATGATAGAACGATCGGCATCGTAGGAATAATAAAAAAAAACAATTGAAGGCCATCACCTCGTGCGTCTACTCTTCTTGCGTATGCGCATATGTATATGCACATGTAGACTATCTACTCTACCTACCTCTCATATCCGCCCATCGATAGGGAAAGAGCCTCCTCCCCTTCTTCCTTCTTCCACCTGGCCAAGTTTTTTTAAGGTCATTTGACGATTCAAGCCTCTTCCCCTTTGGCCGAGAAATCGTACCCCCCCCTCCCCCTCCCCCCGCAGTACTCCGGGGGTGTGAGTGTAAGAGTGAGAGAGAGGGGGGGGGGGGTGGGCAACAAAGAAGAAGAAGAAGCGGAAAAGCCTAGCTAGTGCCCAGTCCAAACAACACCCACCCCCCCCCTTCTGCAACGCAACCCCCCCCCCTCTGGTTTGGTCTGCTCCACCCACCCCCGGGACCACTCTTCTAGGTATTTGAGTGGTGTGTGTTGCCTCTGGTGGTGGGTGTGTGAGTTGCACAGTGCAGCTTGGGAAACAGCTAAAAAGGAGGGGGGAATCGTCTACCCAGAGCAAGCAGGAGATTGCTAGACTGACTTTTTTTTATTACTACTACCATTACTTCCCAATATTGTCACAACCATTTCTACTTTCTTTTTCACATCCTCCCCAGAACCCACTTCTAATCTTTATATCTTCAAAAAAAAAAAAAAAAAAAGAAGTATACTGATTTTATCAACCACATCTCTCATCGGAGTTATTATTGAAAATTTCAACTGTTGGGGCAATCCATTCCAACCCACGCTGTTTTCTATCGATACCGTGACCAGGCACATTGTACGTCATTGCTGGAATAGTCAAAATTCGTTGTCCCCCAAAACGCGTCTCACCAAAATAAAACTCCTCCGCCTCCCAACCACTAACCGGCATCATACTCAACCACCCCTCCACATACCATTCATTACCCCACCACAACCACCACAACCACATTCCCTATTCCTCACACAAATCTTGCCCTTGGTGAGTAATTTTTCATAGCTTGGAGATCTTGATCTCTTCCCTCCTTTTCTTCAAGCTGTCATTGCGATCCCGTACCATTCGTTCAATACTGAACGAAAATTATAGCTCTCTGCTTCGCAGATCGCAGCTCTTCCTTCTTGGAAAAAAACGAAACTCCTTTGAGGTCTCCGAAGTGGCTTCACCGTCGGTTCAAAGCGTCCCCGTTTGTGACGGGGCCGTAGGTACCAAGAGGAAGAGGACCGGAGAGATGAAGTACTACGCGGTACGGACCGGGTTCAACCCTGGTATTTACACCAGTTGGAAGGATTGCCTAGGGCAGATCACTGGTTTCAAGGGAGCAAAATGTATGTAGCTTCCTTGAGCCGTCCTTCTCTCAAACCCCCCCCCCCCCCCCTCTCTTCCTCCAATCAATTCCTATGAATTACTCTCTAGCCTTTTTATCGTATGATTCGCGACTTCACAACCTAATGTTGCATAGTTAAGTCATTCCCTTCCGAGGAGGAGGCGAGGTTGTTCCTTTCAGGGACTGATCCCTCCCTTGATCCCGCATCATCCTCATACACAGCAAAGTTCTACGGTGTTCGCAGCGGCAAGACTCCCGGTGTATACACGGATTGGGCCTCAGCCGAGCAGCAAGTCGTTGGCGTTCAGAAACCAAAGGTCCGATGTTTCGCTACCCGCGAGGAGGCTGAAGCCTTTGTTAATGGTAGTGGGTCCGGTGGCAGTGAGGGATCGCCGGTGAGCATTGATGGCAAGAGGGTCCCTAGGAATGGTACAGGGGAGAGTGTAAAGAGCTTTGGTAGAGACGGATCCTCATCGGACCTGGAACAAAGTACACCTGCTCCAAAGAAGAGGAGAAGTGTGGGAAACGGTTTGGCGCGGAAGGAAAGCATCTCGCCCGTAGAGCATATCCAGCATCAGCAGCAGTTCCCCAGTACGCCCCTGTCGGATCCGAAGGAGGATAATGACGGCTCCACGTCCGAAGAGGCGGAGCGCAAAAAACCGAAGCCGAGGGTTACTGCGAAAAAGAATTCTATTCTCAGGATTTATACCGACGGGAGCGCTCTTGGAAACGGCAGAGAAACAGCTTTGGCAGGGGTTGGCGTGTGGTTCGGTGACAGGGATGCGAGGTGGGATAACTATTTCATTGAACTCTCTGATGCGCCTACTTACTAACGTTCAAGTTCCAGAAATATTTCAGAACCCCTTATTGGTCCTCGTCAGACAAATCAGAGAGCTGAACTTACCGCAATTCTTCGTGCCATCGGTGTTGCGCCACTACACCGCGAGGTCTTGATTTATACCGATTCAAAATACGCCATCAATTGCGTCACGGTGTGGCATATCAACTGGATAAAGAACAACTGGATTACAAGTGTGGGAAGGCCTGTGGAAAACCAGGATCTTATCGAAAAAATCTTGGAAAAGGTCAAAGAAAGAGCAGAGTACGGTAGCCAGACGAGGTTCGAGTGGGTACAGGGCCATAGCGGGCATATTGATGGGAACTCTCAGGCCGACAAGTTAGCGGTTGAAGGTGCGAAGATGGCAAGGACCGCCAATCGGTCTTAGCGCTAATGGAGAGGGTGTGGGGTTGGGGTGTTTAATTCAAAGTGATTATTTACCCAAAACGGTCATTAACTTTTTTCTTTTTATTATTATTCCCAGGGTTTTCGTCAATTTTTATTTTTAAGAGTGGTTTGTAAAACACCGGTCAGAAGCATTTGGGGAAAGGGGGGGGGGGGTCCTTTTAAGAAAAAAAAATATAAAAGAAAAAAAAGGGTGGGAATTAGGAATTTGGGGTTTCGTGGGTGGTATGGGAACGGCAAAACAAAATGGGTGGCTCTTTGTGATTTTTACGCGCGTTTACACTGTTTTATTTCTTTCCAGTTTATCGTTGTTTTGGTTCTAGGGTCAGGCGGTTTCGAATTTCGCGTTTCTTTTCTTTTCTCTGTCTTTCCCGGTTCTTTTTTTTTTATTCTCTTTCCCCCCCTCCCCCTTCTATTTGTACTCCCATTTTACAGACGGGCCAGCTTTGCCTTTACTTATTCCTTAGCAGCCCTTCATTGTCCTGTCTTGCGGGAAACTATCTAAGGGAGCTTTCAATCTCCTCTCTTACACTCGCACACTTTCTGGATTCTTCTCTCCGGGACATACGGTAGAAACAAGGGATATTAACGAACCTACGAGGGGATAGCTGGGTGGATGGTTGGTTGTCGTCCATCCACCAAAACCACAAATACACACTACAACGGCGGTGTCGAAGAGAAGACGAACCTTATTTTTATTAATTCCACTCACCAACTAACCTTACGGACGGTTCGTTTTTTTTGTGGATTCTAGTGGAGGGGGCTGGGGGGGGGGGTCTTTAGAGGATGTATGTATATCAGGAGAAACATAGCAGAATACGAATTCAAAAGAGACATGTTTTCCTCTCTCTCTTATTCCTTTCCACAAAAGCATATATTGTAGAGCTGCGTCAACCCCCCCCCCCCCCCACACCGCCCATCAGCGCGCTAGCTCAGTCTGAGGTTTGGCTGTGGGGAAGCAAAAAAGCAAAGAAGGACGATGACGGGTCCCGATCTCAACAATCTTCATCTCTGGATCATCATTCCGTCAGTTGAATAACGGGGGGGAATTGCGGAGGGAGAAACCCCCCCCCCCCCAAACTCCATGTGGCCAAACCCGCCTCTACTTTATGTACCCATACACCACGGCTTCTGGAAGGCGTTTTTGACATGCATCTCGTTGAGCTAAAGTGGGTAGGGCAGAGGGGGATTTTCCCCGGGCAAACTAAAAGTGTTTCCAGAGTGATGAGTGATGAGATAGACGGCTCGGCTCATTCTGCTCCTATTTGCCAGCGTTTTTGTTTTTCGAGGGCCACCCCAGTTACTGAAACAAAAAAAAAGAATACAACTACACAGATACATATTGTTGGCTTGATGCAGACGCACGAAGGCACGTGATGTTCATTGGTACAACATAACTTTTTGACCCCACCATCTATCTACCGTAACGGAGCAACTACTGTGATGATCGAGTCCCCGCCGAAGAATCGTGGTTGCGCCTAGGCTGACCACAAATTTTCCAACCTCATCTAAAAGGAATCTATACCAATCGGGTGCAAGAGAGAAGAAAAAACAAACTCCGTGGGAAAAAGAAACCAAAACAAAAAGCTTATTCTTAAGTGCAGAGCAATCTTATGCAGAGCAGAAGCGTCATTCTGCCATTGGATAAGGAAGAAAGGATTCGAGGAGAATTTTTGAGAAATATGTAGTTGTACATGTGAATCTCGTAGAGAAATGTTGTAAAAGAGAGGAGAAACTAGGAAAAGAAGAAAATCCCAATATCAAACTAACGCCCACCAAAACCGGACCAAGCCGAACAATTTATCACGCAAAATTCTTTTTACCATAATATCCCTAAAATCATTAAGAGTACGAGATAAAATAAGATTATCTGTACCCAGGGCCCCCTCAAGTGTGGATAGAGGAACGTGTGGATAGAGGAAGGTAAGAAGGAAAAGGAAATAAAAAAAAACTCTCGCAAAAATGGCCGGATAGTCCACTTATAAGAACGCTTATGGCCTAGCAGCTGATGTCATGATCAGGTTTAGGTTTGCTTAATTGTTGACCTTGACAACCGTTCCCTCCTCGCTCATGAGCTGACTATTTGGAATTTGATCGAACCATCTGGTTACGGGATTGTACTGATACGTGTTGAATTGAGTACCATAAGGTTTCTATCGTCAATACGCGTTAGCATATTTATAAAAACTTATAAGATGGGTTAAACTATGCATCTTACCGGCTCAAGGCAATAAATCCTTCCCAATGGAACGTCCAATTTGGCAACGTCCTTCCTGTCCAACCCGAGAAAATATGCCAAAAGAACTCTTGCAACAACTCGGTGTCCAATCAATAACACATGGTCGGTCATACGTTCCACCTCAACAATGACTGCGCGCAGGCGGTTGATTACATCTAAATACGATTCACCGCCAACTCCGGGATAGCGATAATGAAGCTTGTCTGCTTTGCGTAGGGCGTATTGATCAGGCCATATAGATTTAATATCATTGTAACTAGTGACCGGGAATGTTAGAAATTTAATAAACCAAGATGTAAGAAGTTGAAATAGTGGATATCATACGTCTTTCCTTCAGCCACCCCTGCGCTGAGCTCGTTGAGCATCCTCATTTCCTTGATATCAAACTCCTCCTCGTCAAAGTATTGAGCAGTCTGAATACTCCTTTGAAGCATTGATGTCCACACGCAGAAGTTCTTTTCTGCAGGTCTGCCATCCTCATCCATTGAATCCCCCTTGGAATATTCGGGATTGGGAGGCGTGATGTCACCAGCACGAGGGGGCATATTTACGGACTCATGTTTCTGCAATTGACGCCGCCTAAAAATGGCGCGTTGATCTACAAAGTTCGACTTAGCTTAGAAAACATTGACCCGGGATTCTTGAAACTTACGTTCTATGAAAGATGTTAAAGCCTTAGCATATCTCTTTCCCTCCTCACTTAAGGGGGCATCTCCTCCAATTTTTCCAAGTACATTGTCGGTGGATTCACCCTAAGATTTATTAGAGCCTCGAAAACCAAAGTTGATTACAGCGGGTGAATTTCTTACATGACGAGTAATCCAGATTTGACGGTGGGCAAGATTGAAATTCAGCAGGAAATAAACAGTCTGGGCGCCAAGAAAACCTTTGACTTGGTGAGTAACCACCTTGCGGCCAACATCAATCATCTTGAAAATAAATTAGTTAACTAGACCTCCAAATCGTAAGTGAGCTGCGATACCTTGATATACTGCATCCCCTGTTTCTCCTCCTCCTCCCCAAGAGTGACATAGTTCTTTTCATAAATGGCAACTAAAACCAACATCAGCATGACCCCGGTCTTTACTAGTAGATGGAAACATACCTCGCTTCTTGAAATCTTCCAATGCCTTCACTGGGTCCTGACCTTTGTAATCTGGACCACTTAGCTTTAGACGCATGTTTGCCTCAAGCAACTGCTGGTCATGGCATTCACTCTCTAGGAAAAGAACACCCAATTCCTTCCCCGCAACCTCTCTAACTCTATCAACGATAGCCTTTCTCCTTTCCAAGGTTGAGTTTGTGGCATCCAAAATCCCAATAGACCCACGGTGCAGCACATAGTCTAAAAGCTCATCTAGAGTCTCCAAAGCAACCTTCTCCCTGAGCTCTGCGGCAGCCTTGTTTGCTGGGTCGAAAAACGCGGCAGATTGGTCGAGCCCCCCTGCAATATCACTAATACTAGAGTCTGTGCGCTTGTGACTCTTTGCGGGAGGAGAAAATGAGGTATTTGACAATTTGAGCAAATTAGCTGCTGTGACAGGTCCTTGCGTCGAGACCAAGCCATCTGGAGCACCAGCAGCAATACGCCTCCTCTTACCAACATTGAAGATCTCAGTATCATGCTGGAGCCAATTGAGGTACCTTGCCACTTTCTTTGTGATATAGCTCTTGCCTCGAGCCGGAAGCCCAACCATTACAATAACAAGCTTCGCACCGATATCACGGTTTGCAATGCGGCCATCTGGCGAGACTTTGGATTTTGTAAGACCTGGAATATCTAAGGTTGTGGCTCGACTAGAATAATGTTAGTACAAATGTTTGTTTAACTTTAGTTAGAATATAAGGAGGGACCCACATTCTTGGAGAATTCGGAGCTGTAGCAGCTGGTGTGTCCGAGAGGTTCAAGCCTAATCCAATAGCTGAGGAGGTCGGGGGAGGGGCAAGATGATCGGTGTCGCGCCCACCTGAATTGGTTCGAGTCATGGCAGGAGTGCTCATAACGGATTTGGCAATGGAAGAGTGCTGTGTTTGTTTAATCGGCATTGGACTGTGGCCAGGATAAAGGGCAGCGGGGATCACAGGAGGAGAGGCGGGCGAAACGAATGGAATGGCTGGGCCCCCACCAACATCTAGAGACATCAGATCATCAGAGATATCTGGTATAGATAACATACTGAGATGGCTAGGTGAATGACAAGATGTACGGTGGAGTGTCGAGGGAGCCGGTGACATCTTTGGAGAATGAGGAGTCGCCTGGGCAGCAGGGTGCGCAGGTGGGACCATCGTCGCTATTATTGAATTTTAAAACAGTAGTGGAAGGGAGGAATAAAGTAGGGAAGATGAGATGAATTCCAGGATAGAAGGGGTTATAAAGAATAAAGAGCTAGGTGAGCTGATAATAATCGATAAGAGGTGAGTAATGTGGTGGTAGTAGTAATAGTCGTCGTTAGAACGTCTCTACTTTAATGATGAAGTAGTCGACTGGGAGGAATTTTGAAGGGAATGGAGGGGAGGAAGAAATTATAAATATGGGAACTTGGAAATGGTTGTTGTAACTCAAGCGGGAAGTCTTTTCTGACGGTCGCCGCTCTGACACCACCACCACTAGTCACTTTCACCACAACCTACCATAAACTTGCAAAAGTTCAATGTACCCATATCCGTCGCGTACAACATGTCACCTAACTATTTTCCATGCGACACCCTGCCGTGCAACCCAGCTCCTGGGATTACGCCCAACGACCCCCTGCATCCAATCATCTCCCTCGCCCCTAGAACACGTTTGGTTCTAGCTCCTTGGGTACCCCTCAGTAATATTCAGACCCACCCATGCAACTTGTCAAAAAAAGAATCGCTTCTTTTTAAAGTCATCATCACCTCTCGATCTTGTGGCAAAACGAAAGATGGAAGGAAACATAAAAGACACGTAACGATGCCTGTCTATGTATGTATGTACAAGCTGGTAAAGTCAACTGCTTGTGCATTAAGTACCGTATTATACCCCGAGCCAAGCATCTAAACGCATGATACTCATAGCAGATCAACCGGCGCGATGGGGCTCAAAATTAAACGTTGTGGGGTCTATCCCAAAGGGGTTTCTCGAGTCAGGTTTGTCGCAGTGGGCAACCAGGTGTGTGGATTTCTCGGATCGGATCGGATTTTCGTATGAGTGCGACCAGGGATATTTTTTCCTGAGCCCTTAAACGTCTTTTTATCATGTGAAATCGCCCATATCGTTCTCCGCCTACTGGTATATAAGGGCCCCATCACCGTTACCACTGATCTGGAGAATTGGATGCTGTCTTGTGTTTTTTTTTGGTGCCCTTCCCCCAGTCCCAGATATCAACATGGTGTGTTGAGGCCGGAAGCTTCCTCTGTCACCAGACAACTCTGACATCGAATGGTCCCGATGTTTCCTTGCAGAAACAGATGTTCATCTCGAGATAAACCTCGAGAAGACTTGCACTTGGCAAAGATTCCCTCCCAGCTGGAGCCAAATGGGTAGAGTTTTACCAAAGCAGCTTACCACTGAAACGAGCCCCATCCCACGTGTACTAGATGTTTAAGATGATATTGACACCAGTCCGACCCCTGCTACGATCATAGTGCATGCTCATGACGGAATGGTAGCGCAGGTAAGACACTCGCGTACACTTGAGCCTCAAAGCCGGGTCTGCGGGAGTAACCGTTGGTCTCTTGGCATGATTGTCAGGCCATGCATCAAGTCCTTAATAGAGGCTTTCAGTTGACCCGAATTTCATTTTCAAAGTGAAAGGGAAACTCATGCAGCTAAGATTGCGTCCACTTCTGCAGCTGACATGTCACTTTCTGATAGATACTCAATGCTAAATATCCCGTCCTCGAGTATTTTTCAGTCTGCTGCCGCGTTTGTCAATAGTTCAATGTGCTAAGGGCAAACCCTTGGCTGCATGAATTTCCCTTTCACTTTGAAAATGGAAAACGGGGATCAACTGAAAGCCTCTAATAAAGGAGATGAGGGCACCGCTATAACTTTTATTCGAGTGGAACACACATCTTTAGGTACACATCAAGCCTTCAATACGGTCAAATATCTTAACTCAACAAGGTCATTAGGGTCTAGCTCGGCTCTTACTGCCAAGAGTAACCGAGATATTCGAAGGTTTCCCCTTTCAGTTCCATGCATGTGGCAAAGGTCCTCTTCCGAGACTCTAATCCCCACCAAGAAGGGGTGTTTGGTGCCTGAGATCTTTTTCTCCGTATACTAACTACTTAACTACCATCAAATCTTTGTTATCTCTAAGGGCTAAAGCTCCCACGATTATGCTAAATTGAAACTTTGGAATAAGGGGCGGACTGAATGCAGAGGTGAATATAAAACACTACTTTTCGAGCGCACCACCGCTGCATTCCAATCACAACCAGCTTTCTTGGCAGCTTTTACCTGGGCTCGGGCCGCTGTCAGGAGGGTCGGGCGGAATAATAAACATTTCAGTTTGGGCTAAACGTTGACAGCCGAGATCAGACGACACGTGCGCGCCTAATGCTGCTACCGATTAGGAAAGACTGCTGGACTTTGGAATCACTGGCTATTCCCAACATGGAGCATCAGGACTATGAGTCAAAAAAACGTAAATTAATTCACCCTTCCTTCGACTAAGGACCATTTAAACACAGCAGAGGAAATTCTCCTACACCTATCAACTAGCTTAGCTATATATAAGTTACAGTTACGGTGTGATAAAAAGGCTGCACCGCTATGCTGTTAATCGAGGTTATAGGGACCAATATTAATATCCCGACTCGACTTGTTTACCGAATAGGGTCATAGGACAGCTCAACAAGGAAATATTTTGGCAACGGATCTCCTAAAAATCAAATCCTCAAAGTGTTTGTCTTCGTGCACCGACATAGTTTATCTATTAACTTCGACCGCCATTTTGCCCCCCCCCCCCCGCTATAGAATACCGGTATCTAGGAAGATACACTCAAGAAATCCCACGGTTTCCGTGTATCGGAAATCGAGCTCTAATACTTGTGGGCATGCGGTAATTCGGGAGCCCCACATTTCCGATGTGCGTGGGGCTTGTATGTAAGGGATATTCCTGCAGCTACTTAAAATGGTACTAATAAAAGAAAGGAAGAGTCATATACGCCCTTATGACTTTGTATAGCTATCCCCCGGATGTATGAGACATTTGGAGAATCTCTCTCATGCATAAACCTACGAACTTCATGGCACATTCGGGGTATTCTAGGGACTTCTCTGCTTACCCGGACTTCTTTACAGCAAGAATTTTGGCGCTAATGCATGAGAGAGATTCTCCCATTGTTTCATACATCCGGGGGATAGGCCTCATACCAGGCTTGGCCTTTGCTGTGATCACCCATTATCACTCGAGAGTGGCGAAATGGCCTTGCAGTCCTTCCTAACGGCCCCGACTCCGGGCGGGACCGCGGATACCCGGGCTTCTTTATCAGTAACTTGATATGCATTTTTAGCAGCGGGTTTTCTCCGGCAAAATCAATAGGTTTTCCATGCAATGGATCGAGGATGCCAATTTTCCTGCGCGGGGGTAAACCCGTGGGTTAGGGGAATTCATCTACGACCAATCAGGGAGCAATTACCATACCCGGACGAGGGCCGACCCCAGGATTTGAGACATCTTTTAACTTTTCAGTCTAGATGTTGATTTGAGAGGGTACTGAGGGGCGTAAAATTGCATTTTTAGATTACATGCTACTAGTACGTGTGAGAAAAAAAAAACCGAGGAAAACCGAACATTCGTCATCATTATAGCCACTACAAAGGCCAGTATCTTTGCATGTAGTTTATCCTTGACTACATGCAAGAAACAAACGAATACCCAAACAAACACTAAAACGCCTCCTGACTCGTACTCTTTACCAACAAAAATACAGAAAAGGAATCCACCAATGTTATAATAACTTAGAGAAACATTCAAAGGAAGTGTCAACGCGATCCATCACACTGACGGGAAAATAGCGCTAAGAACAGGTGCGCTGGTAATAAAATAGGTCAACAACAAAGCAAGATTTAATAAACGAGCAAAGATGAGAGAGAACAGCTTCTAGATGGGGGATTCAAGGGAATTAGTTCAATAAAGAAATTCCAAGTGATCAATAGCATCCGACATAAGGAACCAAATTGCAAAGAGCAATTCAACAATATAAACAAACTACACAGCTTCTAGCTCACCGCCAACTGCATTCACTATGATGGCACCTAGCCGATCACTGACACTTGATGGATCCTGGATCGCGTCCCGGGCAAAAGAAAAAACGGTCTTCGAGGTGGACCATATCCGGGGTCCCCAACTTGTTGCCATAGCCATCATGATAAAGATCAACACAGGAAGCTAAAAACTTTGTTAGTCGAGGCGCGGTGGTGGGGTGGCACATATCATTGAAAACAGGAGCATGCTTACCCAGAAAAAGTATAACCGCCTATCGTTGCTAATCTTCTTCATCTTGCGAGCATGTGCGCGGTACTCGTCTTGCTGCGCCTTGGTGATATCTCTGCCACCCTTTGCGATTCTTCGTTGCAACTCGCACATATCAAGCGAAGTCGTACTTGAAGATGCGGGGCTTTCGGCGCGCTCGATGACCGTCGGCTCCGCCACTTTTGCATCGTCCGCATCAGCTCCTCTCATCAAGACAATATCACCAGCAGAGTTTGAAGGTTGTCCAGGCCAAGGGAAGAGTTCGTCATAAGCAGGTGGTGCTTGAGGGTTGCTGAAGAGCTCCCACCACTTGTAATCACCATCCTTCATATCGTGCTGAGGCGGGTTCGGGTTTGCGGCGGACCATGGATTGAGATTCTGGAGGAGATTTTGCTGTAATCCAGCGGCAGTAGGCATGGCTGAAAAATTCCAATGATTCTGTAGATTCTGAAGGCTCGCTGCAAAACCCTCTTTCCAGGCTGCCATCATTGCCGAAGGCGATGGGGCAATTTCTGTCGAAGATTCAGAGGTAGATCCCGGCAGAACTTGTGCTGCTTCACTGACAGAAGCGCTTGCCATTGCTGCTGTTGCGGCGGCCATGTCTCGGAGGCTACTTCCTCTTGAATTCTCCCAGTCCTCTTCGCCATCAGTATCAACGCTAACTGCCTCGTCACTTGTAGCATAGAAATCATCAATCCCCATAGGCTTCGGGCGCCCGTGGCAAGGTGGGTCTACTGAGGCCCATAAAGAACGCATAGAAGCTGCACTGTTTGCTCGGCTCCTACGACCAAAGTGATGATCAGATGTTTCGGAACTAGCACGACTATGGCGTTTTGAAGGCGCCTGGTCAAATGTCTGCTGTGCCACCATGAGTGCCAAATCTTGCGCCGTCTTTCCAGTTTTCGTGAGGATACTGGCATCTGCCTTGTTAAGGAGGAGTCGTTTGACGATTTCGGGCCTATTGTGCAATGCTGCGAAATGCATTGGCGTGTACCCGTTCTTGTCACGAAGATCAGAAAGGGCACCCCTTGCCAAAAGTGCTGCAACAAATCTTTGCATCCCCAAAATACAGGCAAGATGAAGCATCGTTTGGCCGGCCTTGTTTCGGAGATTGAGACGAGCAGGGTGTGGGCTATCATCAATATCGATCGCGTCTAAGCATCTCAACAGGGTTGGTTCGAATTCAAATTGGCCAAATTCTGCTGCAAGACGGCGAACAGAATGTTGGCGAGAACCATTTCCACTGCCGTTATCGGGGGCCTGAGAGGTACCTTGTCCAAAGGTACCTGTTCGGTTCTCGATAATGCTCCTTGCAATATCTTGAGCATTTGCTAAACTTCCATGCATTTTAATACCCACAATTTGCAATGCTAATTCCATCAATGACTTTTCGGTGTCGTCAACATATGTAAAAAGAGGGTAGTGACTGGGTGCCTTTTGGAGCGGAAGCCCCTGCAATGTTACCACTACCGGCCCAGCAGTTGATCTTGGGGGCAATAAGCAGATCAGAGTTGAACTACTGAAACAAACATTCTGAGCTGCAGGGGTGTCTCCAAACAAGACTGTGAGTCCGTTGACAAATCCCTTGCCTAAAACGGTAACTTCAACCCCACCCCGAGTAGTTCCTTCTCCCGGGATTAATCGACCGATCTCCGGTATTAGAGAGCCATCCCGATCATGTCTTTGCATGGAATCGTGAGGAATACCCCTTAGAAGAACACTATGCTGTTGAGCTTGTTGAGATGCAAATGAGCTGCGCGGGGATGGGCTGGTCACAGCACTGGCATAGGCAGATCGAGGCGAGGTAAATTGTGGCTGCTCAATCTGGGGCCTGAAGTCACCCGATGTGCCATCAAATGAGAACCTTCGAGAGTCATTCGTTTCCGAAGGAGTTGAAGGCTCTTGCTGGAACTGAATCGCAAGGGAACTTCCCTGTCCAAAGTTATTCATTTCATAAGTACCCGCCATAAACTGGTGTTGGGAGGGCACAGTCTGTGATCCCTGGAACGAAGGGTTAGGGTTTTCGAGTTTAGTCATGGCTAGATTTGCCGGTACTTTGTTCATAGAATTTATCCTTCTCTTCTTTGTATGAGGAGCTCCAGGAGACGGGCCAAATTGTGGAGGTTGTTGAGATACCGAGGATTGAGGAGATAGTGGACCACCGCTGCGATTGAATGGGGAGTCGAAACGGACTGGATTGGAATATTGAGGGGCCTGAGCAACTGGCGAAGTCGTTTGAGAGAACATTCCTTGTTCGCCATCATGGCGAGGCGCGAACTGGTTGGAATTCGGGTGGAGTGAGGAATATGCGCCCTGCTGCGAAGCCGCCCCAATAATCTTGATTTCTTGAGATCCAGCAGGCAGTGTGGAAAGGGTAGAATTAGACTTATGGTCATCTGTAATGAGGATAGAGCTGGTAATCTGTTGAGCGATGACTTCGTCTAAATGATTCTTGATCGTAAATATAACTCTAGATAGAACATTAGAACATTCCTAGTTCTGTGCATTAACGGATTCTGCAGGACTACAAACCTAAATCCCTCTTTCTCGCCCTGGTGGCGACAATAGCAGGCAAGCCTCATGTGAAGTTCAACCATCATTCCGCCTTCAAGATTGCCTGGCACTAAACCTGAATGGTACTGTGATTTGGATATTGGCATCCATTCTCGGACTTCCGTGTTATTGAAAACCACAGCTCTTTTTGCTTCATCCTCTTTCCATTCATCCTCTTCCTTGATCTTTTTAGCTTTTTTCCTTGCAGCTCGCTTTCTTTCCCGTGACATGCAGCCAAGGCAAATTTTGACCTCTCCTCCACTCAACGGGCTTGTCTTGTCTGAGTTCGAGTTTTCACTGCGGGGTCCGTCATCTGAATCGTCTCCACTGGATCCCTCAGTCATTTCCATCCTCTGTGAGGGGTCCCTTCTGTAACCAGGCAGAACATCCTCCCCACGTGCACGTGCCAAAGCACTTGCAAGCCAATCATGATTCCGCATGGCGCTAGAGCAGACAAGATTCGCGTGCAATTCTAACATGTCGGGCGATTTTGTGACTGGTGGCTTGGCGTATAATTTTGGTTTTGAAATGGTGTGTCTCGGCAAGTGAAGCTTGGTAACCCCAGCTGGGAACGGGAAGAGATGAATTTTGACTGGAATCTGTGTCTCAACCCTAGATTTGGTTGGTATCTGATCTACACTCAAAGTTGAAGGGAGATGCATTGGAAAATGGACTCCTGTAGCTGGATGAGATGGTGGTTGTGGTTGTGGTTGTGGTGGCACAGCACATGACCTGGATTGGGAGTTTATTGACGAGGGACGTTTTTGGTTAATCCGAGACGAGCCAGCAATTGGCCTGGCTTGTTGTGGTGGATTAAGTGAGTACTGATCCCATGTTGTTGAAGAATTTGGTGGCGTGGTAAACCTCTGCCCGCTTCTCGAGTCATCGGGCGAATTTGCGTCGTAGTACGCCGGAGAACTAACAGCAGTTGTATGTGTCGATTTTATAGTCTGTAAGGCATTACCATCGTCCGACATGTCAAGAAAACCATCGTCAAAAATATGATCCTGGCTTCTTTTCCGGCGATTCCCAGCCATATGCATATTTATGTTGGGATCATCCTCCATGAAATTCCGTCCAAAGTGACTGCTGCTAAATGGGACAGGGCTTAAAGGCATGTGTTGTTGTGAGCTGTCGATATTATGGAGTGGTATTTGTGTTGGAAATGAGGACGACTGTTGGAGTACCTGGTCAGGTACAGACAACGCTGCTTCGTCAAAGTTGAAGAACTGGTCAACATCAAATGGATCAGAACCTCGACTCTCTCCATTCATATCCAATGCTGATTCGAGCTTTATTGGTGATTTCTTGGAACCTTGAATACTGCTTCGTGCTTGAATACCGCCTGAAAAGTCCCCGCTCATCTCTACATCACCCCCTGGACCTAGAATAGCCTCCGTTACGAAAGGCTCCAATGACGACCCCTTTTTAGACCTCGAATCCAGATCTGAAGAATCAGATATCACAGAAATAGATGAGGGTGTAAGGGGCTGCTGATATCCAAGCGAAAAAATAGTTTGTCGTTCGAAATCCCCCCCAAAGTCTCCTAACCGTTGAAATGGCTGCGAATTATCACGGGGTTCAGTAAAGTCTGGAGGCGGTGTTAGGCCCTGTGAGAAGTTGAATGTCGCCCAAGATTGTTCTGAAGAAAGTTTGGAGCGGTCGAAAGTAGGCGAAGACAGAGAGGACGGGTTAGTTAAAGAGGAATCGGAGGGGCTGCTACTGTTCAATTCCTCCTCATTCATCGCCCACCCGATATATCGATTGACGGTGTCTTTGAGTGCTGCTTTTGATGATGGAGACGGTGTAGAGATCTGTCGCAAGCTTTTAGTATATGGTCCACCAACCCATCCGTTCGTAATTAATGCCAGCGCCCAGGTTTCTCGTTGTTTTTGCCATCCTTGACCACGGCTACTGTTGTAGCAGCTAGCCCCTCACCTGAAAACACCAACCAACTGTAGAGAGTAAGGGGTAAGTGAAGTAGAGCTTACTACTGAGTTTAACAAAGCTTTCCGGGGGATCCTAGTTGAACGAGGTGTCTGAAGGTTAGGTAAAAGGCAGGACCTTCAGCGTTGCCCTGGAGAAATTTTCGATCGGCAGGGTATTACAGGCTGTAGAAGTTCCAGAATGAACGGCACTGCGGGATAAACACTTCGGTTGCCTTATTTTGGAGGGGGCTAAGGACCTGGAGGAAGACGAATGAATGGATGGCGAGAGTCCTGGAGATGCCGTGACGTTGTTTGGTGTATGGAATGAACGTGGAAACGTGTAAATGGGTTGGTACAGCGTGGGCGGGGGTGGTGTAGGTAAGTAGGTTGGCGGGTGTGTGTCGAGGGGCGTGTAATAGAGGCCGATGACAGTCCAGGGAGGAGTATGTATGGTGGTATGTATGTACGTATGTATGGTGGAGTCTGTCAGGATGTTGTCGGTAAATTACCGTCGACAGCAGTTACTCTTTTTTTCTTCCTTGGTAGGAAACCGGGACTAGCACCGCAGCTGTAGGAGACGGAGAGGTTGTTGGTGTGCTATTTACTTACTAGTACGTGCTGTGCCTATGTAGTTAAAGGGCGGGTACTGTGCTTGTCGTGATTCGACAATTATCTAGACTCGATGAAGTCGCCGTGATTGGAATAGATTGTCCGGAAAAGAACAAATCTGTAGAATTGTAAATCCCCCTGGCCTTGAGAGCGAAATATGGTTGTCGACGACACACACACACAACTTTCCATACGACACAAATATATATATACCTTTACCCACCCTTAATAGAGCGGTACGTAGAAACACTACATACCCTCCTCCTGCCTATTCTCCATCGAATGGGTATGTGGTAGATTCGCGGTTGGTTTGCGTCGCGATTCCCCCCGAACTCCCGCCTGAGCCTCGCGTCCATCGTCATGGTTCAGGTTCGATTTTCAACACATCCACAACTTGCTTTTCCAAGTCGTCAAATCGTCTTTTCCCATAACTACGAACTACCTTAAAGAAAATACACTTTTCCCCCTTTACACCTCGAAAGAGTGCGCAGGACAGCTGTCTTCACTGCGCAGTGAATATAACATACATAGTGCAACAAAAAAAAAAAAAACTACAGTGCCAAGCTCCAGGTGAGGCGCTCCGCAAGTGGCTTGTTAATCTAGTAGCAAGAGATACTGGTTCAACCGCCAGGCTGTGCAATGTAGTACCCCTCAACGTCGCAGAGATAATTACTAGTATCAGCAAGATTGTGGTTAGTAAGCTCGATTTGGGCTATTAAACATGAAACTTGAACGTTGGCAAAATAAATGCCACTGAATTCTGTCAGTATGCCACGATAATTTAGCCATACCCATAAATCCTGAGGTCATTGAGCCTTCAGCGCATTGCGACGGCTATGTACACAATTTTAGATGGGGGGGGCGAAATACTTCAAAACCAAACACTTAATGCATTTTTTAACTGCTGGCATCATGATACAAGGAGAAATGGCACTACCAGAGCCCCCAGCTACTTACAGACGGCCTCTTGAACCTCTACAGCGGTTGAAGGAGATCAGTTATAAGCTGTATAAAAAAAAATTGTGTATACTACATGTACCGTCCGTAGCTGATAAGAAGTTAACATGCGTCATGCAAAATTTCATGTGCCTTGATCCTTCAGCATTGATTTAAGTGGTTCTGGACCCGCGGATGAAGGAAAGAGATGCTATCTCAATAGACACTGCCCGATTATTTTATGCATGCGGACGTAAATACACTACGTCGGGCATCCTCATCTTGAACTGGTCTATGTTCCCATAGCGGCGAGTGATCTGTGCGTAACTTTATGTCAAGGCGTATTAGGTACATGTAGTTTTGATGCCTCACTTAAGCTTCGAGCGGGACGTCTATCATATGTAGATAGAGGATAGCCGAGCTTATCGATACCAGCGCTGATAGGCTACCCGCAACAGGTCATATCCTCTTTGGGAACTACATGTACTTACTACATGTATCTACTGGCCATCAAACCGAGGAGCTATGAATAGCTGAGTCCACTTACTGGCACTGCAACATATATTAATCACTTCCTGAAGTATATACATGTAACTACAATATATAAGTAAAAGGTACTTGCATTTCTCTGAGTAAAACAGGTTTTTATTTATATTTTATTAAATGGTTCGCATATGTATCTACTTATCAATTCATGGGGGGAAGCAAATCCTCATGAGGATGTCTTCTCGATAACTTCTCCCCGCGCCCGCCTATCATGCATATGGCCATCATCATGACCAACTGAATCAACCACGTTCGATTCTACTGGAGGGCCTGTGAACGCTTTTCTACCACGGATTAAATACCATGCTGCTGAGATTACTGTAAACCCCGCAAATACCACTGATGCATAATCTAACGAGGCCGAGCATTAGTTTAGTATAATGGCCAAGATAAAAGAAGGAGAAAGTGAGAGAGATCTCGAGAAGGAGAAGGAGAAGGAGAAAAAGAAAAAGAAAAAAACCTACTCATTCCAGGCGCTGTCACTGGAATTGCGATAGGCATACAAAATAGCACAATACTGCAGCACATGTCAATCCAGACCCTTGCCAAAACAAAAACAATATTTAATAATCAGGGGCATACGCAAGCAAAATCCATATAATCGTCAAGACGTTGATAGCCATCCCAAATTTCCCAAGGGAGAAAGGTGCATCCTTGACAAGCTTTCTTCCACGAAGTATAGAAACCAAGATGGGTAAGCCATAAGAGGTACTCAAACAAATCGTGGCCACTCCCGTGAAAGAATTGAATGCGGCAGTGCTGTTTTTCTTTCGTAAGAGTACGTCTGAAGAGGGATAACATTTAGATTTACCTTCCAAAATATATCAACCCTAGTAAGCAGCAAACGGTGGTCGACAGAATCAACCCCATTAAAGGTATTCCATATCTAGAACTGACTCGGGACCATCTATATATGATGTATTAGCATACTTGAATTCAATCGTTTTATAGCTAATATAGGTGTGTATATCCACATTCTTGATCCAGGGATAGCACCATCTATTCAACAAACATATTAGCTAATGTATCACTATAAGTCGCCCCTTGGGATTCATCTCTTACCTCTAGCAAACGCGTAAGTGCATCTACTTGCAGCGGTCAAGGCTCCAATTCCGGCGAAAAATAAAATTCCAAGAACTTCAATCCCAAATTCTCTCTTAGTACGAGTCACTGTAGATCGATCATTACACAACTTACTCAAAAATAATAGGCCAAAACCACCGCCTGAGCTCCCAGTAACAAGTTTGAATAATAACCCGATTGGCTGTCCATTCTTGACGCCTAAAAGGGTCGCTACATCGGGCAGAACAAATAATATTGGGATGAGATAAATAACACCAGTGATCCCTGCAGCAGCGACTGATAAGACCATTGCTTTAGGAACTTCGCGATGGGGCTGCTGAACCTCTTCGCACATAGACGCTACCATTCCATATCCAGTCAATGTATATGCGGCTTGTAGTAGACCTACAAAGAACGCCCAGCCATCTGGCCAGCCACTCTGCGAAGCATCAAAATGACTAAAGACAAATTCTCCACTCCTCTTCGTATCCGCCATTGAAAGTAGAGTGATCATAATGATTATAACACTACCGCCTGTCCAATAAATGCATATCTTATTGACAAGGTCAAGATATTTTGAGGCGAATATGTTGACGAGTGCGCATATTAGCATAACACCTAGATATGTTAGCTACAACCTCACTACAACGATGATAACCTTAGAGTAGAGCCATACACCAAAACATCAAAATTGTCTGCCATGCATTCGGCGCCCAGTCATCCCTCCACAGAGAGATGGCGCTTAATATCAATTGTGCCCCCGAAAAGTTGATACTAGTTGTAACCGTCCAATTTCCAACTAACGTAAGCCATCCTGTTATCCAGGACGCAACAGGTGCCCATTCTCGGGTTGAAAGCATCGCAGACCAGTAATAGACTCCCCCGGCTGTGGGAAAGACTGAACAGATCTCAGCGAGAGAAGCGGCGATTGCGAGCGAAATTAGGGACACGAAACACCAGCCCCAAATTATAGTTACTGATTGGCCATCCGTGAGTGTTATATACATTGTAGTACTTAGGCCCTGTTGTTGATGCACAAGTGTTAGCCAAACTTGCAGATAATAGCATACATCAAAGATATACCTACAAATGGTACAGCTATCAAGAAAATGGCCCTTATATAACGATATTAGCACTCCAGTCTTGTCCTCCTAACATCCTTAAAATTTATCTTTCCTAGGGGTTAACTTGAACGAACCCATAATTGCGAAGGACCTGTAGTGATATGGTAAGTTTGGGCAACGTTCCTCATACGGTGAAAAAATATTGAAGGGAAACATACAGTCCTAAGATTGACATCATACTAAGATTTCTTGGTAATTCGGACTTGTAGCCCATTTTCGCAAGTTGAGCGTCCGCAGACGCATCACCTCCTACTGCCTCTGCCATTTCGGAGAACTGCACGCACGCCCCTGGATATCCTATTGTTTTAATTTAGCTCTAGCTAGCTAAGTATTTAGGCGCTGTCAAGTAGTTAAAAAGGTCGTAAAATCGGCGCAACAGGATCCCAATTCGAAAGGTATCAATGGCATCAAACTTAGAACATACAGATATAAGAACTGTGGACCAACTTGCTCATGTGCCCCCGGTTGCGGATTTTGGGTCGTGAATCTGTATGTATATGTATTCTCCGTCGGGCTGATATGATTTCACGACCTTTCCATCTAGCCAAGCAGGTATTGTGTTATTACCCCAGGTACAGCGTACTGGCAAGAAACGATTAGCTGTTGAACGGTTGCCTTCGTGCTTCGGGATTGAAGAGGCTGTGTGTGAGCAACCAGATCAGCTCTCTGGCAAAGAGGGAGGCAAGGCCGGAGTTTTAATCTGCAACCCGAACTTTATCTCCACCCTTGCGAACCTACATTATAGCTAATCGCTTGGTGTCTCGGTTACCTAAAATGTCGGCCATTTGTATCTTACAGGCGAGCAACGCGCATGTGTTATTGATGAGCTGGGGTAATAAATAGCATGGGCCCTCCGAGCGGCAGGTCTTAAGCCTGGGTACATGTAGTTAAAGACCAAAGGCGCGCCAAGTAGTGAACTCCTAGAGACCTAATACGTACTGTAGGTACCTTAAAGACCTAGAGAAACGCACCATCTGCTGTCTGATTCGTAAAGCTTGTGGACATGGTTTCCTGATCTGGGAGTTACCACCGGCGTGCTCTCCGAGTCGTCGGGGTTCCGAATCACCTATCGCTTCGAAAAGGTTACAAATATCAGACTTTGGAACTTGATAGAGAGAGAAGCCTGTTATCGGAGGTTCAATCTATAAACCAAACCTGGGGGGGTCATCTAGGCGGCGAACCTTCCAACCGCTGCAACCCTCGCGCTCGAGCGTACACCGTTAACGATCGATCTCGAGACCCCAGAACCAGTATCGACATATAGTATCAAACGTGAGTAGATTTGACTATCCATGTGGATTACCGTATAATCATTTCAAGCGATCAAACTCGTAGCGTGCATGATGCTACCTGTGACAGGGAATTATATACGAGCGAGACGGAGCAGCCCGCACTTGAGAATAATGTACGTACATAGCACGATAATGGATAACTGCGCGGCTAGAAGCTCACTTGGTTCTTTCCAGATCCTACCAGAATCTTGCCGAGCATTGAGTGATTCCTTATGATTCAATTTCACGCCCCCCCCCCCCCCCCCTAGGATTAAGTTCCTGGCCCTGTTCCCCCGCTTCAGTCCTTCTAGGTTTATGTACTGCTGTTCTTGTTTATATCATAGATTATATTTATTTGCATGTGGAATAAAGCTGGTTATAGTCAACATGATATACAACCTCCTCCAGCTAATGACCAAGATAGCTTATCATATCTAGCTAGATATGTGATTAGTTGTTGAGAAAATCGAGTTTGTTGTCTTTAGAGTATCACTATGTATTATATCTTGTAGCTAGGCGCGCGACATACTTACTCAAGAGGATTAAGGATATATCAGGAGCGAGCACTTGTAACGACGAGTCCGGTAGCGCAGCAGAATGATCATGAGATGATGAGGTTGAACTTGAAGCAAAGGAGGGTCGAGTGTGTACTATGGCATTGCTAAGAGCCAACGTCATTACTTGTATTACGTGTAGGGAGGCAATATTGCATTATAGTGATATATGATCATGGCCATGGAAGAGATCTGTTTAGGGACCGCTTGGCAACTTAAGTTTGGTGTTCGGTCAACCATTAAGTTGGCTAGCATGCTTTTCCTTTAAACCACTCTCAATCACACCGCTGTACTGAACCAATATATACCAATCGATCACCCAATATCAGCACCACTATAATTTTTGTACTGTCATTATTTATTATGTCAAGCCAACCATTGGTTTATAACGACTATATATAGAGTACACAGTATGAAAACACGGAGTGAAATCACTACGGAATTTAATGACTAATACCGAATTAAACTGGCATTGGAGGGAGAGTACACTACCAATACCATGTTTTTACCACATTGCTAGCGTATCGGCGGGAATAACCTACAATGATAAAGCACAGAAATTTCGGCCAAATGGGTATTGTTCATTAGGTATTTCACTATCAGTAGGAAATCCCCATAAGTTTTAGCATTAATTAGTTAATTATTAAAGATTTACTTATGCATTTGTAGGACGTACAGCACAATATAAAGACTTAAATCTAGTGTTTATGCCACTGGTGGGAGGTGGTTGTAATTTTAATTGAGCATGTGCTAATGTAGTATATATAGTGTGGTCCACAAGGGCTGGAGTTCAGTGCTTATACCACAGTTATAATTTGACTCCATGGGTTCGAGCGAGTGATTTCTTATGAAGATAAATTGGAAACCTAAACCTGGTTTATTAGTCTCGGGACCCGTTTAATCTTGCGTCTGGGAAGCCCTTGAATTTATATACATATACATGTATGACCCTAATTTATAAGCCATGTGAGAGCGCTTTATTATAGTTAAATGTACAAGTATATATATATATATCGAACTCGAATGCCACAAATACTAATATTAGAAATCTAACAAACTAAATTTATGTACGTCATGTCATGTGGGGGAGTACCGGGAAACGAATTGATTTACTCTGTAGAAAGGCATCGGTCCCTCTTATGTGGGTAGCCAGCTGCACACACTGCAGCTGGGTCGCCCTGAGTAGAGTAGAGTAGATACATCATGTACTCTATGACTTCCACTTTAAAAATGCCATGAGTCTAATTCGTTCAGGGACTAGATCCAGTTATCGGCTTCCAGCATTAGATCAGCCTAGGCTTCTTTCTTTGTTTCTCAATAAGTACCTACATGCGCTTACCCAGATCTAGATAAGGCGTGCAATGATTGTTATGGGATGTAGTAGACACACTAATATTCAAATTTTATTGGCTGTATCTTAAGCATACATGTAGGTACATATATTAACATCCTCAGGCCTATCATCTCTCTATAATCGTGATATCAATAGACGCGGGGACTTACATGTCCCTAAACTTCTTATGTGCTCTACACGAATGCCGTAGTCCCCGTCCTGCAAGAACCCTCCATTAGACGAAGTACTCATTGTATGTATTTATGTTAGTTGATATTCATCTTGAGATCTTCCCCAAACACATGTAAGTCGACTACATATTTAAACCATAGGTTTCTAATTTTTCCGGTCGAGGTTGTGTGCAAATTAAGGGAGCCACGCCGGTGACGCTTTAGGAGGATCCAAACACCTTAGGATGCATATCGTCACATGCTCCCACTATATAAAAACTGACCTCGCGATTATGATGTGATCGAGAGAGGATGAGGTGCAGGGTAGTATTTAACGAGTGGGGTTCCGTGGAATTGATCCGCCATAATTACACAGAGGGGGGGAGCGGGGAGGTCGCTGGAGGTGGACTAGAGTACGCAGTTCTCCAGACTCTCGGGATGGAGCCATGGAAACAAGCAATAGCAGCCGGTAATGCGCCTTGAAACAATGTGGGGAAACATTTTTCTGCAGATCTGTTCACAGTTTGGAGTGTTGGGGATGACGAAATTTCTGGCCTACACCTTGGAGGCCTAGGGTCAACTGGTAACGTTTCACAGAATCAATTTCTTAATTTGACCGGTACTCGCGGCTCCGCAAGTTAGATCACGCAGGTGTCGGTGATGCAGGTGCTATGCATGGAGCTGCACTGTCAGAAATTTAGTTTTTTTGTAAGTCCTAAGATATACTGTGTCTCGAAGAATTAAATTAAAGTATCAATAAATTGGTACTAGATCGATCTGATCCCAGGCCAAGTCCAATGAATTAGATCCTTTTGTTGTTAATGGCACTAGATCAGTACCGCATCAGTACATACATGTAGTACTTGTGACAGATGCGCGGCGCTCATCCATGTGGCAATGACAGTGGCATCACGATGGGCCACGGTACGCGGTGAGACAGTCAATTCAGAGGGGCTTATAAATATCAATCTGAACAGAGTACGTACCAATATCTGCAAAAACAAACTGTACCATTTCCTGCGCTTCTCTACAACCAACTGACACGGACAGTTAAGGTGACGTGGGGGCCCCCGATGTCAGATCACAGATCCTCAAGTAGGCCCTAAATCCCCTGCAGGGCAAAGAACGAAGATACTGAGTGATGCTGGTTGATGAGCTGCAGATGCAGAACAGGCCTAAGAGAAAGTGATATGTTTTCAATTAATCCCTTACAAGCCTAGATTATGATATAGGGCAAGCAATTGTCTGGATTGTCCATCTTCTTCCTTCCCTGTGTATATTTCGAACAGGAAGGCAGATACTTGTGGAGTACATAAGTACATGCTAGAGCAGAGACGTATGGTAGATGTGGGCATTTCGAATAGTCGTCCAATACACGTTGGAAACTCCGAGACATTTCCCCCACTTGCTGGCTTAGCCCAGCCTCGAAATGCCCCGCCCAATTGAACATCACCATCTCATCAGTGACCACTTTGTAAGTACAGTAACGTCCTGTCCCCGTAGGCCCGGTTTGATCTACGTAGATATAATAGGTCGTAGTACGCTGTAGGTGCATTCATACTCGGGTCGATACGTACGGCATTCCAGGAGACGATGGGTCCCAGGTAATCATCTGCCTCCGAGAAGCACATATACCCCACATCGCAGCTCATTTCGCCCGCTGCACAAAGCCATACCAGCACTGACCGCAAGACATCCCAAAGGACATCCCGTTTTGTGCGTTAATTCTCGTCGAGAACCACTACCGGGGTATCGCAGGCGCGCGAGCTGGCAGCTGTCTTTTTACGACGTGATTTGTCGCAATTTTGAGTCGAGGTTTGACGGGAAGAGGCATTAAAGAGCATCCAAAAAGACCTTACATACTGCGCCGTTGTCGAGTGGAGAGAGCGGGAAAACAAGTGAACCAACGGGCTGTGGCCGTGGACGAACTAACACACCTATCCTCTTAGACATTTCTCTCTGCTGTTACGCTGTTCAACACCACTATTTGTTTTGTTTATTTGTCTCTGCATTGGCTGGCCTAAGAGTCCTAATTATCGCCGGCACCATCGCCCGTCACTATCAGCAAAGGAATCGACAGCAACTTCTCGAAACATCCTTATTGTAGTCGACCGTGTCGTTAGTGTTGGGTTGCAGGTATCGCGGCTTTATCCAGCAGGTAAGTTGCTTCCGTCATCTTCTACACACACACCAGCCTTATCAGCCAGGTTGGCTGTTGATCCGTAAAGCTTGAGAACCTACATGTACCTATTGGACCTTGAATATATACATTCAAGTATTTACCCTCATGCCCATTTTTCCCGATTTCCGATCGTCTCCTCTTATTTTCTGCGCCCCAGCGCTTCTGGGTCGATTTTTGAAATTCTCTATTTTCCGTCAACTCCACCACCTTCACCTCCACCACCACCACCACCGCCCTACCATATCTACTATGCCTGCACAACCTGGGCTAACTGCATTCCTATATTAACAGTAATACCCAGTCAAAGAACACCGAGAGGGAGAATAAGACTTCTCTCTCTATTTTGACATGAAACCTTCCGCGTCGTCAACCTCTTCGACAAGGTATCGCGTCCATGCTTCTGGCGCTCCTCCGGATATCACCGACCTGCCCCGCTCATACTCGACTCGGAGTAGGGGATCTGGTACAAGACATATAGGGGTATGCTTGCTGGCTTTCCTTCTCAAATTTGCTTCCTCTCGGAGGGGCTGTTGCTGCACTATTTTTGGTTCCTGTTATCATTTCCACAAAGTCGTCCGCCAGCCGGCGTGGTTTGGACAAGTTCTAAACAGGCCCAACCATATTTTTTAGGACCCCCGAGATCAAGAGTATGAGTACTCTTCCGTTGGTACTCCACCCGCCACGGACTATGGGTTTTACGATCCACGGATATATGGTCACTCCGTAGAACATCAAGCAATCGAGCATCATTCTTATCCGAACGGCCATTACCAGGGTGCTCCCCCACTTGTTCAAGGAATCTCACCCCACCAATACACCCCTCATTCCTCGTACCCAAATTCTCATAATGCACATCCTCAAGCCTATCCTCCCCATCACCAAATCACATATCCCAGTTACGAATCGCATGTACCCCATCCTCAAACACTCCAGCAGTATCCATCATATACAAGCTCCCAGTCCTTAACACCTTATTCCAGTGGATATTCGCACCACCCCCATTCACACCACCCATCAACTTCCCGCTCAAGTGACTTATCCCAATATTCGTTGTCTCGACAAAAGAGCCAAGGATTTAGAATTGAGAAAGAGGGGGGGAATCTTATTGTCCTCCCTTCCAAGGGAGCACCCACCCCCTCTCATTCGTCCCACTCATCCACATCCCTCTCTTCCCCTGTTTTCTCACCGTTGGCTCTTCCTGCTCCTCCCGGACCTTTAAAACCACCTTTGAAGAGATGGCCGCCTACAACTTACCAAACCGGGCTTACCCCAAATGAAGCTAAGGTTTTTATCAGTGACGGAGCGCCCACGTTTAAAGGCGAGCTCCGAGAAATCACAAATGGTCCTAGAGGACAGTTCCATCTATTCGCGTTCGCTGGGGATCAATGGGATGAAGAATCAGACACTGCTGGTTTTCAGAGTGACTCGTTCTGTGACATGAGTTCAAGCCCAGAGGGAAAACAGACCGATGCGTTAGAACGCCCAGCAATGGCGCATGCGTTTGGAATCTATCCAGGGACAGTGACATTATCATATTATGTTGCTAGTTTTGGGAGTGATTTTAGAGGTTCGGAGGTGGCAGCAAGGGGGAAGGTTCGAAAACTAACCATGCTATATGTCCTCGATAGATTACGAAGGCTCCAGGAGAATGGGATTGAAGAGGACCCCTATGAGCTTCATCGGCATCTTTACGAGAACTTACTGCATGATACACACAAATATGAGCATCCACATACTCAATTCTCACTCGACACCCAGATCTCAGACCTTGTTGCTGCTTTGTGTCGGCCGAGTTGGGTGGATTTTTCTTTGATTGAAAACCAGACAATTGCTCGATTCCTCTCAGATCCGACGCCTGGTGTGGCGAATAGCTTCTTCCATCAGCTCCTTCTTTCAGTAGAACTGTACCTAAGAATTAATGCGAGGGATAAAACTAGCATGGCATTGAAGCCGTTGGCGGACATACCTGAGAAGATTAGATGGGACCTGATATTGGCGCAACGATGGCTTGAGAATGTTGAGGTAGAACCTCCTAAGACTGTTAAAGGTCCCAACGGCAAACGCCAGAAGTCGAACATTTCGTTCAAATTCCCGAATAAGAAAAACCAGATTGAGGCATTACGCAACTTTGCTTGGACACTAAAGTGAGTGGGACAAATTTGTTTCTTTATCGTAAGACTAATTGCATCACCTCTCTTTCATGATCATGGGAATCCCAATGCCCCCTAGCCCCCAAAAATGTTTGGGTTCTTGCCTTCCTCAGTTCACCCCCTCTACCCTGTCCCTTGTAATCTTGTATATTACCTATTTTAGAGAAAGATGCTAAATATTAATTGATAGATGGCCAAATATGCACGAAGTTGAATATACGCTCTCCGAGGAGGAAAATCCCGAAGAGCTTCTCGAAGATAAAAGCAACAACTGCATGTCATGGTTTACAGGGCTACTCCTACCTGGAAAATCAATGCCGTGGATTTTGATGAGCGCACTTACAGACTGCGATCCAGACGTGCCGGAAGATTTCCATAACCTCTCACCAGCAACACCAAATATTGGTATGCAGTACCGAGGGCATACATACTGGTCATGGGATTCTATAGTTGGAAAAGTCCTTGGAGCCGCCTTTGGGGTATCGCAAATAGCTGGTTGGGTTGGTCCATGTGCGGCATCCGCTGATCTTGATCGCTCTGAAATGGCCCTTATCAACCAGGCATCTCCACGGGGTAATCGCATCACACCACATGATATTCGCAATATGGCGCAAAATAGCGATCCTCTTGGAGGGCATCAATCTACATACCTTGTGGATGATTTTTCCCTTCTTGAAGCACGCGTGGATGATGCCGTGGATTCGATCAGAATAGAACGACTTAACTTTTCGCCCTCGGCATGCAATCCAGATGGAATACATTCCATAGGTCTTGGTGAGAATGGCGAAAATGGAAAGAAGCCTATCGTCATATTCGATGCATCAATAACCTTTGCAATAACAGTTGATCATCGCGCCAGGTCATGGAAGGTATCATTACGATATGATACTCCATTCATAGCTGCATATCCATGCCATAGTGGCCCGCACGTCTTATTTTGCGAGTACCGGTACCGGATGGCCAAAGTAGATACCTTGGTAGATATACAAAACTGGGGTTCTTCCGGAGCCGATAATGAATCTTCACTTGATAGTGAAGAAGGCGAGAGCAATCTAGGGGTAGAAGAAGTACTCGTTGTGGAAGCATACGGAGTGACTGATAATGAAGTATTTGCAAGAGCTTGGTGCGCATTTTGGGGGCTACCCGCCATTACAGCGGATGTTAACAAGACATGTGTTTCTTGTGCTATACGAGAAGCCTACGCGGCATTAGTCAGTGTTGTTATCCTCACAAACAGAGGAAATATCGACGAACAAGTAGAGAAAGTTGATAGATTGATGGAGCATTTATAAGCCCTGAGGATTGTTATCATTTTTATACCATTTCTGATTTCATGTATTCACCACTTCCTTTTTTTGCAATTTTCTTCTTTGGGTTTTGTGCACACTTAGCATTATGGGCGTGACAAAAAAGAGTATATGGCCGTCGAAGGAGGTATTTTTTGAATTTCTTCTCTCTTCTTTTTATTTCTTATATCCCCTTTCAACTTCTTCTCCCAATTGCACGTATGTACGGGGGGAGCCTTATGATTTGAAAGCTCATGGTCAGGCGTACAAGGCGGACTTTTTATTACTGGAGTGGTGTTTTTAAAGGTGTGCCCTACGCAGGAAATTATTGTATGGACTTTTATGTGACTTGGTCGTTTAGATGCATGATCCTTTAGGCCAGAGCTATCTAACAGTTTTCTTTCTGGTGGTTTGTTGCTAACCATATCCCAAACAAGGTTACCATCATGCAGCTGGGAAGCCTTCCAACGTTACCCTTGTATTTAATAACACGCTTTGATTGGCCAAATGCAATACACACGAAGCTTCCTAGCGTAGACCCTCTGTAGCGTGAACTTACTTAATATTTGCGTCATTGTGCCTCTTGGTCCTTATTAATACTCCATTGGAAAAGCTAACAATGTTGTCAATCACACCACACGTTGTCTTAAAGTCCAATTACCCAAATATGAGATAGTGGGACTTCCTGACGCGGACGTTCATCAGTTGCTTCTAGCGCTGCAAAGGCGGTCGTAGACCGTCACCAAGACGACCAGGATTTGATTCTCTATGGAAGCTGGTTTTGCCCTTTTGGTTTGTCCGGTTCCTTCTCGTTTGTTTTATATCATAATCCACTCGCGCCCTTCCAGTACAGCGCGTTTGCCTTGTTTTAGAGGAGAACAAAAGTCCCGTACAAATGGGTTGAAGTTAATCCGTACAATAAGCCAGACTCCTAAATTAAGATCAACCCCCGAGTCTAGCGTCATCTGTGAGTTCATTGAAGATACCTACCAGGGTCAGATGTTGCTCCCAGATGGTGCATATGATCGAGCATATTCAAGGCTTTAGGGTGATTTCGTGTCCGTCAGGATCGTCCCGGAATTTCATCGGTATATCCAATTCTTGCCAGTTACCGACATGCCAGGGCTAGAGAAGAGACAGGAGTTTTTGGATACTCTGCTCACCTTTTTAAAGGCTATATATGAAGGGGCCTAAAGAAGGCTCAAGGCCGACGATGGTACTCGCGGTGCCGAAAAGTCCTCGGGTCACGTGAACCCAATTGTAGTTGATCTCGCTCCCATCTCTACTTATTTTGATCACATGACCCGAGGACTTTTCGCGAGTAGACTTGATTGCGGCTCCCTGGCTACAAAAACTTTGGGTCTTAGATGAGTATAGGGGCTTATTTATTGTCCTATAAACGATAGAGTAGAAGATCAAGAGGTAGAACGCCTGGGTTAATTATTAAGTAGCCTAAAGAGTTATAGTGAGACGGAGAGTAAGAGGGAACCTACGAGAAAGCTTTAGGAACGATGGTGGGTGCACCAAACGGTAGGAGGTCTCGTCTTCGGGTGATTCTATATATACTGATTGATTGAAGTGTCGATAAAACTGCCCAGAGCGAAGTTTCCAAGGCTATTAGAGCAGGGAAAGGAATACCATAAATGTAGGTAGGTAATCGCTAAGCTTCCCCCATCTTCTCATGACTATTAGTTTTTTACTCATAGGTAACACTTAGGGACGCATTGCGGCCCAATGTAGATTGATGGCTAGATACTAATTCACAAGCAACAAAATGACTTAAAAACAGGACCCGACACGCCCGCCGATCCAACTATTTCTCCTCTTTTTCGGGTGAAAAGGAGACCTGGGGATGTTTTCTATGACAAACCTTTGATTTAGTGCGCACCTCGTGCTAAATGTCCTTTTTAGCCTCTGTGCAGGGCGGACTACAGCCTCTTTTGTTTACTTGTAGAAATGCAATTATCTATATGCCTACGTACTACTAAGTACAATCCGTTTGAGTAATATTACGGGAATTTGAATCCTTTTGTGTTTATCTTTGCTCCTATCTGATTGTCAATTTTCTTGATGGTATGATGATATGCGGAAAATACAATTAATGAATTAAACAAAAAAAAATGATATGCGGAGATTCATAAGTCCTCACTCGGGTATTTATTTTTTTCGGTAATGATTTTTGTGTCAACGATCAATTACCGTTTCTGTGAAGCGTCAAAGAAACACCCTAGACTACTTTTCCTTGGCAATGACAGAGCTAACAAGAACCCTAATATTATACAACAAAGACATCCCATCAACTGAGAACAAAGAGCATCTATCAGTTATCATAAAGGGATTTTCATGCTTAAGAGCACAAATAATCTTGTTGTAAGTTCTTCTACCCTCCCACAAAACAACTACCCTTGCACCAACGCGGACGTCTGTCAATAGGCATGAGTTCCTACAAACCTGAACGGTCAACGGCGCCTGGTCGATCGTCTATGAGGGGTATAAACCGTGCGCAGCCACCTACAAGATCTGTGAAGTTTCCCCCAAGCGGCAACCCCGACGGCTCAAGTCATACGTACTATCCGGAGGAGAGTATCCCCTCTTATGTGGATGAAGAAGATGAAGATATATATTTTCCTTCCAACGGTAAAAACAACCACCCAGGCAGAGCGAATGCACGGACAACACCCATTCCGCGTGAAGAAAAAACTAGGCGTCATGATTTATATCCTCGGAATACCGAGAAAGGTTTAGGGGAATTGGGGCCATTTGGAAGTTATGGCGTAGGTATGAGTGAGGTTGAATCGTTACTATCGGAAGAAATTGATTATTACCCCGGTACGTATACACGTAGTAATAAAGAAGGAAGCTACAGTTCTAACGATGCTAAAGAGTCCAAAGAGTTTAAGCCGGTACGTGCACCGGGATCAAAGAAACAATTACCGAACTTGGAGGCAAAGCGTGGAGTAGTTAATCCTAATCCCTCAATGACGGCAAGCGGGCATTGGATCAACTCGGATGGTAGCGAGAGCCCGCTCTCAAGCTCTAGCGATGGGCAGGATGACGACGAGCTCTACCAATCAATGGGGCTTTATGACATTTTGGGTGAGGGGGGGCCAGGCGGTAATAAAGGTGGAGTTGGCGGGGCACCCAACACCTCCAGTTCTCATGGCACTATCACGGGCTCCGTACCAGAGGCAAGACCCAAACAGTCATCCACAAGGTCCCAAGCAAAGAGTGGGAAGGCGCCGGTAAAAAGAACAAGTAAACAAAGCCCTTATATTGGACATTCTAAACACGAGAAGGCGCCTCAGGTCCCGGAAGCACAAGCCCCGAAACTAGCCGATATCGAAAGAATGGTTGCTGATATTGGGCCCCCGGCATTGACCGAGGACGAGTTACAAGAAATAGAGGACATGAAAGCTGAGATACCGAACTACTCCGAGTACGAAGAGCGCAGAATAGAAGAAGAGCGCAGAATAGCCAAGATACCGAACTACTCCAAGTACGAAGAAGAGCGCAGAATAGCTGAGAAGGCTCGGCTAGTGCCGGCCCAGTCCGAGTACGAAAAGGAGCTTATTGAAGGGATGAAAGCCAAAACGCTCGCGTATGACATGTGAGTCCCAGTCTCCTCTTACTAAAAAGAAAATTATATACTGACCATTAGACGGTTCCACAGCTCCCAACGCAAAAATTCTATAAAGAGCTCTAAATCCACAGCGGCGGAGGCCCTCAAGCCCGCTTCAGAGTCCAATAAGGAAGTCCTCGGTGATTTAACGATGTATCAAAGTAGACGAGCTGGTGCTTACTTTATCGTGGCTTTGATGCTCATTTGGCTGCTACACAACACTTTAATAGTTAACAGGATGTTTATTCCTTGCCCACGCCATATCGTCTTATCCCCTAGGAAGACTATATACAATATTGGCAGTTCCATTGCAAGTATTCCCAAGGCTATGGCTTGTTCGGTTTTTCCATGCAAGGCTTATGAATGGCAACGCTTGAGGACCATTGACATGTTGGCAACAAAAGTCGTGACTGATTACGGCTCATACAAAACATACGCAGTCTCTATAGACATCTTTGAAAAATCGAGTTTCCTAAAAAGGGCAGCCGAAAGGTTTGACCCCGCGAATGCGAACGAATATCCTGGAGAACCTCACGATCAATCTATAGAAAATATGATAAAGCAAACCCGCGAACAGTACATAAAGGCTAACAATACAATCCAAGAAACGATCAAATTCGCAAAGAAAATCTGTGAATTTACGTCAGATACTATCGTTGGAGACCTCGAATACCTTACCAGTCAGATCCCACGCGACTTTCTATTCGAGTTGAGCCTTCCTCCAAGGTGGAACTCCAATTTAAAGGGAATTTACAATGACGACAAGCCAAGAACAATGATGCAACGCACTGACAGGAATACAAATGAGATTGTGAAACTCTTTAGCGCGTTTATGAAAAGCATCGATCACCTAGATTGGGAAGTGGACAGTGCTTTCAGGTTGACGAGGATACTTATCGATTATGATATACCCCATACGGGTTATCTAATTGATGACATCAAGGAAGTATTGGAAGTTATTAAGAAACTCAGAGCATTCACTGCGTGGTGTATCAATCACTTTCGGGTGCCCAGGTATGATCAGAGCTTATTAAAAGATGATTCAAGGAAGCCGAGGTTGGAGAGTGTGGAGGATGCCTGGCAGTCTATACTTTCATTTGATAGTGTGTCTATAGGGAGGCGTAGACCTGAATATACTTTCTGAGTTGATTGTTGTTTTGTGGCGAAAATCATTGGTCTACTTCATTGCTTGTTGGCCTCTCTCTCTCTCTCTCTCTCTCTGCTTTTGGTTTTTCTTGTGTAACTACATTCATATTCATTACATGTAGTTCTTCTTTCTTTTTAGCCCCTCTTTTGGTTCGAGTCGAGTTATCCATGATCTAAACACAGACGCGTAAATCTAGTAAATCGTACAAGTAATTCGATACCTGTTGCTATGGTTTTAAACGTTTAAAGCAGCAGCCTCGTTATGGAGAATGTTTTACTAGATGGCTTTCTTAGTCGCCCCGATAGCTATGTAGTAGTAGGATAGCTGAATCACGCACTATCACTCGACCTGAACTCAAGGATCCGTGATGCATGCAGGATTAAGACCAAGGTTTTCAAAGGGGCACCCCCAGCCCAGAGTCGTCATTCCGTAAGGCTATCGTCATAGGGTCGCTTGCCAAATTCAATTCCACGGGAAGCTCACAAATCTAGTAGATCCTCTAGGAAACAGCTAGGGGGCCGAGCTAGCTTCGGGTATTTAGGTAAAAGCTACGGCGCATGTAAGACTTCTTTATTTGCGTAATCTCCCCGCCAAAGGGCTGACCAGAAGTCAAGCTGAAAAACACTTTTTCCAATTCGTCGCTCCTCGCAAGGTCATTGCCTGATTGACTGCAGTGTTTCAGCTTGCGTATCATACATGCTTTGCCGCCTCGTCGCCGAGCAGATTACCGAACGCCTTGTTCGGGTGAAAAGAAGAAAGAAAAAAAAAAGAACAATATCATCCCATCCCTAGACGGACTGGTATCGTGAACTTTTTTTTTTTTTTTAAAGTTGCATGGCATAAGCCTCTTGAGATAAGGAAGAAGGGAGGGAGGGAGGGAAAGTCTCCCTTACAGTAGATCCCCCACGGGCCGGTTCGAAACAAAACATACTCTGTTTCCTGGGGGTGCATAGTAACCGTGGCCCCGATTCCGCCCGCGCCGCCGGTGGGGGTGGAAATCGTGTGGATCGACAAGATCCACCCCGGGGAGAGGGGAGGTGGGTAAGTACCATCCATGTATGTGATGTATGTACCAGTAGAAGTAGGTGACATATTCCAACTAGTACGGTTCAGCTCTGAAGTTTGAATCCATCCGGTCTTTTGACTGTAAGTAGGTAGTTGATCCCTACTTACCCTGAAAGCCCCTTTCCCCTCATTGGATATTTGTGCATTAGCACGTCTAACACCGGCGGTCACGTGTTAAACATAATTATAGGCACTCAGGCAGAGAGAGGGAGAGAGAGAGGACGACCGACCGACCCCTCTTTGAAAGAAAAAATCAAATCATGAGAGCATGATCCCACTCACTCCCAGTCGGCCAGTAATAAAATATTTCGAAGTGGGGTAGAAACGTATTTCACATTTCTTTAGTGAGGAGTGCAGGGCTAGTTATATTTCTTTGATTACCGCTCCACCGAGATAAAAAAAAATTGATGTATATATACTTACTCAGGCGTGTTAGTATGTAGTAGTGGTGGTGGTGTGTGTGGTGTGGATAATATTTTTTGAGAGAAACGAATATGGGTTCCTACCTAAAAACAGCCAGCGACCTCCCCACTGGGCAGAGAATAGCTGATATATAAATATATAAGTGTAGATATTCCGGGTAGAGTACCAGCTCTACACAGTGGTGGGTACATAGCAGGATATATGTAGGCAGAGAGTATCTTTTTATCCTTCTTCAGTAACGTACCCCAACTCTATCGAGTGCCACGATCGAACCAAGCTATTGGAACTTTAAAGGGGGTGGGCTGTGTGGAAGGGCCGGGAACCTATCTATCTTCCTTATCATTACAGCCCTCCCAGATTCCGCATATGCAGGGTTCCAAGATTCACAGTCCGGTAGGCGAGGTTACGTCGGTTACCATCACTCACTACCCTCTCTTATCTCTGGCATCAAAAACAGACACACAGTTATCTCTAGCTCATGCCTGGTTTCGGATTCCGTTGAGCTGCAATCCTCCGACGTGAGACCAGATCAGCTTATCTATCTCTAGCAAGGCACGTCGATTCCTCCGGTAGGCCGGCTCAGCAGTAGCAATAAGAAGCAAGCAAGCAAGCAAGCTGATGTTGGTTGTGAGAAGCCACAGAACACAGAGTCTATGAAGAGCCCCGTGGAGATGTTGGAGATGTTATGCACACCCCCCCCCTTTTCCCAATAGACCCTGAGGGTAAAATGGATGGGTGTTTGTGTCATCTATTCTGACCTCGTGGTGGTGATGACGGTGGGTGGTGGTGAGGGTAGTCGCGTGCTGGGGGCTATTTACGTAAATATCCAAGAGAAACAAAAACTAGGGCCAAAGTAAAATGTGGGGAAACCTATGCTAGGGGGGAGCTACTAGCTGGTTGACAATAGGTCACGCACTCAAAGAGGCCTGGGGAGGGAGGGAGGGTGGTGAAAGGGGGAGAGCTCATTTCATTAGATATGTGTGAGTTATCCGTATGCCTTGTCATTCTAACCCTACGACATGAGCTGATATATTCCCGCGAATAGTGATCAGGGACACAGTTGTATTCTATATCATGTCTATCTCTCTGACACGCTCTGACTTTGTTTAGATAAGTGTATGGCTGCGCGCAAGCATACTGTAGCTACATAGATAAAAAAAAAACCAAAACCCTCCCCCCATCCTCTCAAGCTATCTTACTTCCTTCTCCTCCTCCTTTTTCTCTTCCTCCTCCTCCTCCTCCGCCTCCTCCCCGCGGAGATTATCGAACTATCTATATATCTATCTCTTCCCCCAATCCACCCTTCCTTCTCTGTTCCTCTTATCTATACCCGCCCATCTTAAAACAACATCTGTACTCCTAGCCATGACTTCAATGTTATTCCCCCCATTAGAGCCCCACTGTATCCCGCAATCAGACTTTCTCGTCACAGCATCAATAATATTCCACACCTGCATCCCCTCGTACCAGAGCCTTGCATCAACGGTCCTGGGACTTATCTCTATCGGATCATGGCTCTTTGCGCAGGTCCCACAAATTATTAAGAACACCAAACGACAGTCCGTAGATGGCCTTTCATGGGGGTTTCTAATGCTGTGGTTGTTGGGTGATATTTGTATAGAAACCCTCGACCTCTTTGTCAGGTAGAAGAATAATTTTAGTTAACCCTTATCGGCATATAGGCAACCTATCGGGAGCAGTGATACTCGACCAAATGTGGTTTCAACAGATCATCGCAGCGTACTATGTATTTGTGGACACCATCCTCGTGACCCAGTTTCTCTGGTACGGAGTTCTCAACCGGGTCAAAGATCTTGAAAAGCGATTGGAGGGCGTTACTCGTGGAGGAAACAGCAATTCAGATGATGAGGGCGACAGCATCTCGGAGAACACCGACTTGAAGCAGAAACAGGCGGTAGAGCAGGAGGAGGAGCATGCGGCTGTTGCGAGGGGAAGGATGCCGAACGTTGCGCACACAACCTTTGTTACTGTTTCACTGTTGGGCGCGGTTGCTGGAGCACTCCCGCTTGATGGGAAGGTTCCCGACTTGCCGACCCTGGGAGATATGACTGGTGGGTGGCTGAGCGATGAGTTGATAGAGGCGATCGGAATTATGGTGGGCTGGACTAGTACTCTATCGTAATTCCCCTCATCCTTGTTCCTTTCATGCGCTTGTTTTCGCTAATCCGATATCCATATAGGTATCTCTGCTCTCGTCTTCCCCAGCTCATCCTGAACGCAAAGCGAAGATCCACCGAAGGACTCTCAATCTCACTCTTCCTTGCCGCGTTTTCCGGGAACTTGTTTTATTCTGGGAGTCTTCTCCTAAACCCCCTTGGATGGCACGATTATGAGCCATATGGTGGCGGAGGAATCGCTGGGCCTAAGGGAAGCAACGCAATGGAATGGTGGAGCCGAACACTACCATTCTTTCTTGGCGCCTTTGGTGTATTAACCATGGATGCGGCTGTGGGACTGCAGTTTAAGCTGTGGGGGTCGGGGAGCTCCGAGAAGGGGCAGATTGAGGATGAGGAGAGGGAGAGCTTGTTGGCTGTAAGAGAGGAGTCTGGGTATGGGTCATTAGGGTCTTCAGCGTAGAGTTAGGGGCCAAAGCTAGAGGTTAGAGTAGAGTTGGTTTGGCTCGTCGCAGGACTGACGGTAGAGAATATTACTAGCGCCATTTCTTTAGCGGGGATTTTCTTCTGGGGGCATACTGTTTCGATTATTTGGGAATATTTTCTTTTGTACTCTATGAAGGATTGGGTTTATGGCGTTATTGATCGGTCGGGGGGGCCATTGGTAGGATTTTGCATGCCTGCGAATGCGGGAATTGTAATAGTACTGCATTTAGGGGTACTTCTTGTACTTTTTTTTCTTTTGTTACTGTACTAGCTTATTTAAGAGGTATTTTTCTTTTCTCCCAAGACACTCTAGTATATCTTGTAATTTATGAAAATATCTATTGTCTTCGCCTGTGCGATGTAAAACCGCGATGCGGACTGGAGTCGCGAGATGGAAGTACATTGTACCTCACGTGCACGTGCTGCTGGGCGTCGTCTGTGGATTATCAGGATCGGAATTGATAATATGGAACTGCTGATGATCGACTAGACGGCGGCGGCGGCTTGCAGTCCAGATTAGTGACACGATGAAGGAAAAAGTTTGCTGATGGGTGGATAGATAGTGATATGGCCTAGCCACACATGATGATGATGATGGGTATACGGTGAGACCGATATTAAATTCATCCCGTGCTTTCTGACACTGCTGGGTTGGGCAATGACTGTTTCGTTCTTTTTTTTGCTCCCCCACGAGGGTTGAGGGTTGAGGCTGTGGTGAGATTGTATATTGGGGTGTACGCAGTTGTGGTATTAGGATTAGTATTAGTAGCAGTAGTGGAGGCAATACCCATGGATGGGCGTCCTAATATAAACCAGCGACGACGTGACTCAGATCACGGATATATGGCTAAGCAACATAATGTAGCCATAGACCCTCGTATAACAGTGAAGCCGTCGGGAGGGGACGAGGGATGCTCAGAGAACTCAGAGCCCGTGTACGTTGAGTATCATCATCAATGTTAATGAGAGCGAGGTGTTGACGCGAAGGCCCAAAGACCTAATTAAGTGTGTATTGTAGGGGGGTCGGCCGCAGATCTCGTCATTGGGAATAACAATCACACGAGAGCACACAATCGACCAACCACATCACGATCACGGGAGGGGGGGGGGGGTCAATAATGCACATACCTACATGTACTTTGGTATCGTGTAAGTTGAAGTATCTAGGGTATGGATGGTATGGATGGTATGGAGCTTTTAATCTTTTTGCACTCGCGCCCACGCACCGCACCACGTGCAGAGTGGGATTGTGCACTTGGGCGGGCGGGCTTACGTTGCGTATGTGAAGAAGCTTATTTCAGCGGTGTTAATACTTAATCTATGGCGTGGGGGGTGAGAGTGAGGTGGGGATTACTTAGTCATCAGTGGTTGGGCTTTTGTGCTTGTGCTCAATTGGGCCTGCATTGAAGTGGGCATGAGAAGGTTACATGTAGCTTGTGAAAGGTAATACATGTAGATACATGTTACATGTGAGCGTAAGGGTTAGGGTACATTGCAGGAGGAATTGTAGAGAAACGAGACTTTAAGCTTTATGTAGAGCACGTGGTCTGGTAGATAGAATTATTACAAACGTGGGTTCGCCTGGGGACTCTCGGGACGGATTGTGCCTAAGTTAGGCTTAAATAGTAAAGAAGGTCGTAACTGTCATGCGTTGAGAGGCTGTGGGTTAGTGATTGTGAGGGATGGAAATGGGGTGGTCGTGGTGGAGAGGTTCCCCAGCCGCGCATGGGGGTGGGTTCGATTCCTGCCCCCTGGTGGACTAACTTTTTTATTTTTTTATCTTCTCAGGCGTATCTACTTATCTTCTAGGTTGAGAATGTGGCCGGATCTTCCTTCATATGTTTCTTGTGATTCTACCAGGGTCCGTACTTATGCTGCGAATAGGACAGCCGTAGTCGTATATAAAATGTACAACATACATAAAACATTGTTTATCATACACAAACTACATACATGTACCGCCCCCATTGCGCACGGTAATCAATTCACGATACAGAAGACGACTACTAGTACTATTGCTTGTAACTAGTGATAAGTACTTGGAACTCTATCTCTCTAATTATTTTGAATATCCAATTATTTTGACTCTAGATATCTAGCCAGACAGGGACATTAATCAACCAATCAGCCAGTCGATAGCTACATAGCATAGGGGCCTCAGTTGGATCTTAAGCAGTCTATCAGATTGAATATTTCCCAACCCACTTGGCGCCAAGGATTAGTACTACTAGTAGTGTCAATGATTATTTGACCGCCATAATTGATCCGCGAGTGGGCGTATAATTAATTAATCTCAGGGACGGATACTTTCCTTGGAATTGGAACTTGATTCAACCGACTTGTGAATACAACAGAGAGTATCAGGATATCCGATCCCCAATTAATCAATCCAGCTCATATATCTACAGCACTTGTCGAGACAGAATTATGTCTCCGCCTGGGATTACTAAGGCGATTAACTCTGTGCAACATCCCCCCGCCAAAAAGATTCTACGACGTCATCACTCACCATCCAAATCAACACACGACTCGACTCAACTCAACTTCACCAACATGTTCAAGAAGAAGCCTAACGTACTTAAGTTCCCTCTCCCTCTCCCTCCCTCTCCCCTCCTCTCTATTCTTCGCCCAATTCTCTCAATACAATACTAACGTTCCCCCGGCGTTAATACAGCTTAAACCCCTCGCACCCATCCGATCCTCTGACCGCCGCAAGATTGCAAACCAAATAATCCAAGACTTCCAGCTTCCCGTCCCCGTCCCCGCTCCCGCTCCCGCTCCTACCCCCACACCCACCGTAGATGGAGACAAAAGCGGTGCCAGTGGCGGCGGCGGCGGCGGCAGCGAGTTAACCGCGCTACGAAACAACCTCCTCCCCGAGAGCTCCCTTAGCGCCAAATTCACCACCACAGCCGGCCCAGACCTGGCGACGGTCACAGGAACAGTCTATGTCGGCGCACACCCGGAAGACGGGGGCAAGGGTGAGCAGCGACCGCTGTGGGTCAGGGCCGGGGACGAGGATATGTTTCCCACCGGTATGTCCCCGGGGTTGTAGTAGTAGTGGTGGCGGTTCAGTCTCCTGCTAATCCGAGGGGTGTGTAGTCTACACGCTCTGGAAGAACCCGACACTGCTGCCAATGCTGCACACCCACGCACCGGTGTTTGAGAAGCTGCAGACGGGTGCGGACCTGATGGTTCCTGGGCTAATAGGGCCTCCATTCCCGGCGGATGCAAAGAAGGGGAGGCTTGTTGGGGTGGCAACGAGTGACAGCCCGACTGTGGCGGTCGCCGTGGGCGTGTGTGAGGTGGATGTGTGTGGGCTGACAAAGGTGGTGGGCGAGAAGGGGCGCGCGGTGAGGATCGTGCATTGGGTGGGTGATGAGATCTTCAACTATGGCGGGCACGGGGGTGTCGTACCCGATAGTGTTGAGTTACCGGTGGCCATCGGGGATTCAGATGCAGCCAATGCGGACCCTATGCGAGTGGAGGAGGTTGTGGAGGAGCTGGGCGGCGTGACGTTGGAGGATGGGGAGAAGGAGGATAAAGGGAAGGGAAAGATGGAGGGTGGGGAGGAGATCAGGGAGCTGAGCACGAAAGGTTCGCCGTTTATGAGAATTAGTTTTTCTCTAATCTATACAATTATCTATAAAAGAAAAGAAAGAAAACTAACAACCTTTTCCGCCTACAGAGATTGACGACTCGTTCCGCTCCGCAACCCTTTACGGCTTCCACCAGTTCTTCGAAACCGGCGAGTTCACGAACATCGAGTTACCACTAAGCTCCTCGCAGTTCATATCGACACTTGTGCTCCCCTTCCTGCCACCCGCATCCCACTTCCCACCTCATAACCTCCTCCAGACATCAGTGCACCCCTCACTGAACATCAAGAAGACCAGCTACAAGACTGCGGCAAGGTTCTTTAAGCTTCTGGAGAAGGAGCAGCTCATCAAGACCAAGACGAGGAACGGCGGCGAGGTCGTGGTCATGGATATCAATTGGGATCACCCGGAGGCGAAGGGATTCGAGCCCTACAAGTTACCGGAAGCTCCTAAAGAAGATAGGAAAGGTCACACTGGCGGCAGCGGTGGGGGTGGTGGTGGTGGTGCTAATGATGGTCCGCTGAAGGTCGTGGAGCTGTTCCGGCCCAATGGGAAGGCTATTGCGATATTTGCTGCCGTCGGCGCTAGGTATGTTTCTTAGTACCCAAACGTCAAAAAAGAAAAATGTGAATGTCTACTAACTTCGTAGTAGAACCAGAGACTTCTATACCGCCGCCGAAGTAAAAGCCACACTCACCAAATACGCGGAAAAAGAAAACCTCACCAACCCACAAAACAAACGGATCCTCAAGCTGGACCCCCCGCTCGCCGCGACGCTCGACGACCGCCAGCGCGACGAAGCTGACGCCCTCCGCACCGGCACCATCAAGCGCGACGCCCTCGGTGAGAAGCTCCTCAAGTTGTGCTCCCCCTACTACCTCGTTCTCAAGCCCGGCGAGTCGGCCGCCGACTCCAAGCCCAAGGCCGGCGCGCCGCCCAAGATCCAGGTACTCCTCGAGAAGCGGCAGGGCAAGAAGACGGTGACGAAGGTGTCGGGCATGGAGCCGTTCGGCATCGACCCGAAGGCAATGGCAGATGAGCTGCAGAGAACATGCGCGGGGAGTGCGAGTGTGGCGATGCTAGCGGGGAGTAGCCCAAAGAGTCCGGTCATGGAGGTGACGGTGCAGGGGCCGCAGAAGAAGGCGGTTGAGACCTACCTGGAGAAGAGGGGGGTCGGGGGAAGGTGTGTGAATGTGGTGGATAAGACGGGGGGGAAGAAGTAAGTCCGGGTGGAGGATCGAGTATGGATTTTTTAGTTAGTTGGTTGGGGGTGGGGGTCAAATGCGATTTTGGGGCGTGGTTTTGGACTCCCTTTTCTCTCTCTCTCTCTCTCTCTATAGGTTTGTTTGTAGCGCACTCACCGCTACCGCCGTGTCCAAAAGGTGCGTGCGGTAGATGGGATCCGGAAAACACTGAAGGTCAGTTTTTGTTGCGGAATCAATATCATATATACCCACATACCCATATTATACATATTTCCTCTGCCCTGTTCTCTACGGGAGGGAGGAGGCGCCCGCACGGTGAGACCGATCAACCAGTTACAGTTGATTCAAGGCCTGCAGGTATGCATATACCTACGTACAAGACAAGTAAATATGAAGGCCGGGCCCTAGTGACCATTCCCGGACACGAACGAGCTTACCCATCCATCCTGCGCAAAGAGACTTATCCCCCGCCGGGGGGACTGCACTTACGGTCATGGACCATCACTCGATGTATATTCAACCCCCCCAACGCCAACCGGGCACTGGTGAGGAGACGGGTTTTCTGGACTCTATAAAGCGGGTAGGGTAGGAGATTCCGGAGACCATTCAGCTGGCCGGCCAGAGATGGCTATTGCGTCTAGATTCTGACGTTGGGTGGATTTGCGAGTGATATGTCATGATGCACATATGTGCATCGAGGGACGCACCCCCACCCCCCCACACATAACATACCCACATATATATACACACACGTAATGGTCCTGGGGTGGGGGCGGGGGGCGGGGGAAACAAACACATAAACACTGGCTGCTGGGGGTTTAGATGTTGTAGCCCTGCACTGGGAAGAGGTCGCGGCAACGTCCCTCGGGCATTTGTAGCTTGCTGGTTTGGGGTTCGCGTTTTATATAGCAATAATGTATATATATAGACACGACGACCCGGGGCGGCAAAACGGAGCAATGGTATGTTTGTAAGTATGTATCCCTTAAACTGACAACCCCCCCCCCCCTCCCTCTTATAATAGAGGGCTGGGATTTGTATGGAAGGTCAATTTATTATTCGATAAGATACCTAGATAACAGGATGTGCTAGCAACGGCTACCAGTCTTTGCTTTTGCTTTTTGCTGGGGAGGGGGGGTCAGCATATACTGGCAGCTTAATGGATCCGGATATCATAACCTACCAAGTCTACGATGATGACACTCGGCCACCGCGCCTATAGTGATAATTTCTCCACCAGACAACCCGCGAGAGAGAGACCATACCGGCAAGCGGAGGCGATCCATTGGCCAAACCACCACCACCATGACGACCCCCCCAGAAAAAAAGGTGCTGGACGAAACAAGACCAGTAAGAAGCCAAGCCCACACACCCACCCACACACGCCTTACCCACCACAAACGTCTGGGCCCATTAGATTTAAATCACAGAACCCAGGTAGATTTGCATGCAGGCGCGTCCCCGGTTCCAGGGACCAGAAGAGTGGGGTGGGTGGGCTTCGCCCGGATGCCTGGCTCGTGGGTACCGTTACCGTACGGTACCGTATCCAGGTATATGGATGGATGGGATGCCAGGAGGGGGCCTGTCCGTCCGTCAGGCCTTGCAATGCAATTGGCGTGACCTTGCTCGTCCGGTATAGGCGGTGGTAGCGGTCGGGCACCAACCGGATCAGCAGCAGGTTGGGTAGAGGGTCCGCGTTTGTTTGTTTGTTTGTTTGTGACTGTGAGTGTGATTGTGAGTGTGTGTGATTGATCTCCCCACGGCCACAGACAACTTCTACCTACCAGAGAGTACATGTGGGTATGATAGGCTTTGGGGGAAGCTCGAGTTTTTGTTTGTTGACCTGACCTGCACATCCACACACACACACACAAAACATATCCAATATCCACACACGCATACACACACACGCATACCGTACAGGCAGGAAGGCAGGAGGGTAGGCCACATGGCTGACATCAGTGGATATAAACCCACCTACCTACATGTAGGTACATATTTGGTACCGTAGTGGTGGTAGTGGTGGTGGTATCTTGACACATATCTCGATGTGGATGGTTCAAATCTACATTTATGTATTTAGACCAGCCCTCGGTTGGTACTACATATGGTATACCGTCTATGAGGATAAAAAAAAGAAAAGAAGCTGCCTATTAGACCTCATTCGCGGGCCATCCAACGAACACTACTGTCTATCGATTACATCACTACCTAAAAGTGTACGCAGCATCACACAAAATCACTCGCCTTGATGCTACACAACCAACCACATTGTAATACACGCACCAACGAAAAAACGAGAAGTAAAAACAAAAACAAAAAAAACACTCAAGCACCAGAACTCAAAATTGAGAAACAAATGAAAGATAGTTGTAGTGTATAAGTTAATATATAATATATCGACACAGGGCGCCAAAGTAATTTTTAACATAGAAATAAAACTGCCTCGTCTTTGTTACCCCCAACCCACACACACACACACACTAACTCATCTCACTCTTGTGTGTATCCATGCAACTGTCACTAAGATTATAAACACAGCACTATCACCACCATCACCGCCCTTCACCTTCAACTTACCTCACACACACACATACACACTCCACAACTACCCAGATCTGATAACCCTACAGAGGAGTACTCCACACCACTACAGCACTTAGATGGCAAACCGATGAAGCGCCCCAAGGAAGAAAGGAATAAAAAAAAGGGATGCAAGAAGAGTAGAAAAAGGATATAAGAGGGAAAGGGAATCCAGTTCATCATTCATCACCAGACCGCACTACTCAATATTTTTGTCCCGAATCAACAGATGAACAGAACAAACGAACATGTGGATAGGTGGGACAGGGGGGGGGGCCGGCAAAAAAATTCGTAAGTAGTTAACAAGAAGTGCTGAAATAACAAAGAAATTAGGAGAAGGAAAGATTTAAAAGCAGTGTACACATCGGAACCCCGATCGTTAGGACAAGGTGAAAACTTTGTCTCATCCTCCATTGGTAAACTTGGGCACAGGGGGTACGGACTCCACTCTTGATGATCCCTTTCTCACCCTCGATATGGCAGGCATCGATCCCTGATGTTTCAGAGCCGCGGCAGTGGCAGAAACGCTACTAGAACCAGCTGCTGAGCTGGATGTAACTCTTCTTCTTCCGCCAAGACCTGATTTCGAGGCCTTTTTAGGAATTGGGATGTCAGGCAAGGGTGGTTCGACCTCTTGCTGCTGCTGTGCTTGCTCATCCGTCTTCTCCACTATAGTCATTCCTGCTGTCTTTGCCATAAAACTACCACCGATGCTACCTGCATTGGCCAGGGGTGAGAGCAGGCCACCGTTGTCTTCATCTACTTCGGTCTTGTCCCCTTCGTCGGTCTCGTCAGACATCGAGGAGGACATTGCTGATTCGCGTGCTGACATTACGCTGACCCTCGACGCGGCAGTACCACTGATAGGCGTCATCCGTTTGCGACGTGATGCAGATTGTTGATCAATTGTAATTTCGAGTTCCCGACGGGCTCTCTCAAGTTGGTCTTCGAGGTTACTGACCTTTTTCTGGAGTTGTTCTTGGCGCTTCAATTTCTGTAGTTCCTTACTGTCCTCGTTGCGGCCCCCAAATACGGAGAAAACACTGCTTTTCTTTTTTGGGAGGACTCTCGCATCCTCGAAGTTACCACCGTTAGCTCTGGATGATGGAATTGGGGGAGGCGGCCCCATTACACCAGTTTTTGGTGTGATGGGCTTAGATATGTTCCTTCTGTTGAAGCTTCCTTGAGGGCTCATGTATCTGGAATCTACGCTGTACCTGTGCAGAGTACCATTTTCATCAACGTAGGACTCACGGCCCTCGCAAAAGCTTTGTGCCATTCCTGTCATATTCGCGTCACCCCCGACCGACGGCGTCCTGGTTGTTCTTTTCTTCCTTCTAACCTTTGAACTACTTCTAGCCAACGGGCTACTCTGTTGATCAGTGCTGAAGGCCTTTGCAATTTGATCATGTTCCACCCTAATCGGTCCCAATGTTGAAGCACTGTTTTTAGCTCTACCCTGAGCCCCCATCACAGCTGCAGCGTTCCCGGCGTATCCTTGCAACGCCCCCATCCTTTTGAACTCTTCGTAGGCCAGCAATCCCTTAATCTTCCGTTCCCTCAGCTCCTTTTTCTGCTGCTCTCTTTCCTCATGGAAGCGCTTCTGTCGATCCCATGACTCCTTGATTCCCTTGACGAACTTGAATGGGTTGAAAGGGACCAGTGAGGAAATTCCCCCAAACGTAAATGATCCACCACTATTACCTGCCGCGGCCGCCGCCATCGCCTCGGCCCCAGGTTTCTCTGTAGCACCACCAAAACTAAAGGCATTTGATTCACCTCCTATGCCGTTTGACCTGTCATCATGCCGTGGTGGTGATGATGAAGACGGAAGCTTTCCGATAATTTCTACCGGCGGGACGACACTGGCGCGATTTCTCATGCTCCCTTCCTTGAACCTGCTGACAACTGTTCCTGTGGTTGATGTTGAATTTACGCGTGTTGCTTGTATCCTCGGCGGAGACGCCTGCCGCATTGGTAGTTGGGGGGATGAGTCCATTGGGGGACGCTGACTTGATGAAGCCTTTCTCTTGCCTGAGCCTGGCTCCGGTTCAAGATAAGGCTCATCCTCCTCCGTCTCCGTACCTTCATCAACATTGTCGGGGGAAACATACGCTGGTTCCCCGTTGCCAATATCGGATTTCCGCTTTTTCCTCGGTTGGGGGGGCTTTTTTTCGTTATCGGGCCGTAACTTCGATTTAGACTCGTTGAAAAATATATCTTCACCGTCATCATCATCATCTTCGTCATCGTCATCGTCATCGTTGCTAATGGCATTAATACGATCCATGAAACTTTCGCTTGCCCCAGTCCTCCGGCTGCCACGGGTGATGACTGGTGCTGTGTTTGTTCCAACAATCGACGACTCTTTCCGCTTTGCATAGCTCTCCCTCCCACGTTGTCTCAGTGCTTCCCTTCGCATCTCCATCCCGCGATCGTCTTCCTCGTCTGTTGTGGATTCGTCGACGTGGTGGCTATTGTTGTTGTTATTGCTGCTGTTGTTGTTGTTGCCGTCGATGTCTGGATGAGAGCTGGCGTCTTTACTGCTTGAAGAGTCGATCCTTTCTCTTAGCGTATCGCGAAGGACCTGTGCTGTTAGCACCCTTTCGTTTTCCTGGATCCGGAAAGAGCAATACCTTCTGTGGTGTCGACAGCATCGTATCCGCCATCGGTGTAAAGTGGCAAAAGGGGATACGTGCTGAGGTAAAAGGTAAGGGTTGTTGCGCTTGTCGAAACCCGCGTCTGCAACGTCCCCTTGGGGTTGTTGTGCCTTAGCTTACTCACGTCACAGGAACCTATCGGAGAATCTCTCAGATAATTCGTTGACGTGCAGATTGAGGGGGGGGGGGGGGGAGTCAACGCGGGGGGGCAGAGAATAGCTAGTTTAAAGAGGCTTTTCCTGCCCAGATGGATGTAGTAGCAGGTAGCGAGAGTAGCGGCAAGGATTGCTTTAGGGGGCGTTCGATGGATCGATGAGCAGAGATGAGTATGTATGTATGTTGGTTACGTGAGGGGGAAGGTATGGGGAAAATAACGGGAGGGGGGGTTCAATATCATCCAGAATTCTCTCCAGGTACGCGCTACTAACCGAAAAAAAAACGCAAATAGAAGAGTTCTACGATTTACTTTAGCGCGGGGAGAGAAGGGAACAGAAATCACTTGAACACCGAGAGACATGGAGCAAAATAACCTTCCATCTGTGGCTACCTTCGAGGAAGCGCACGTAACCACGGCAACCAACCAACCAAGCCCACTATTAACTCTAGCGTTACCAGCCGCTATACTACATGAATTTGGTCTGTATGGGAGTCTTCCACTGGATTAAAAAAGGTACATAGCTGGGACTAGGAGTTAGATTCACTGCTTATGTAATTAAGTAGTATGTAATCTACAAATTTACACAGTCCACACAAATAGGAATTCACAAAACGAGTCTGTAGCCAGAGAAATCTACATTTAGTTATCACTACGCACACTATCAGTGAGAGTAACATTGATAAGATAACAGAAAACAAAAGAGAGCCCATTCTTGTGGTCGAAATCGTCATCAATCAATTCGCCAATACAAACAAAAAATCAAAACTCCTCCGTTGGGTTCACCGTTGCTCAATTTTTTGCAATAAAGGGGGAACATAAATACTAAAACACTGTAGAGTCGCAGGGCAATGAGGAACGCTAAAGAAAAAAACTGTTTTCCCAAAATACCCGCTCCCAGAAGCAAAGTGGAAAAAAAAAAAGGGAGGTTATTGAATTTGTAAAGAGCCAGCCGCCAATGTGACAGAACAAATGAAAAATAAAGATCGGAGTGATTTTGTTGTGGAATCGAAAAGGTTATCAAAGGTTGTTCTTTTAGAGTGATGATGAAACCCCACACCCTAGATATCAAAATCTCTCCTCCGAACCCCACCAAAAGGAGAAAAGTTGACTTTTGTCGTTTTCCGTCTGTACAATAACCAAAATTCTTGCCCGAAAAGAGGAGGGAAAACACTGTGGGAAATAACCAGACCAAATATAACAAAAACAAGGAAACCAGATAAACAACGGGATATCAAACAGATAAACTCAATAATCAAAACACCTGAAGATACATGTAGTCCAAAAGAAATCGATATAGAAACAAAATGCAATAAACTTCGATATTAACCGATGATATACGAATTTCCATCGCAGGCATAACCGCTAATTCCTGGAAATAAAGAAAAATACAAATCGCACACAAATAATTACCATCATATAACTTAGTCCTCGCCCGGAAGTCTTCGTACAATCTCGACACCGTCTGCGCGACGGTAGCTCATCTTCAGCTTGCCAAGGTCGTAAGCATCGTCATCAGCTTCGGTAGGAATTTGTGTGTAAGATGGCTCGCTTCCATACACCGCAGAATTTGTAGAAGGTCGCGCGTGGTTCTGCATAGGTCCCTCGACGTGTGCGCCGTTGAAGACCCGTCCCCATGGTCTCTTGGTACCCCTGTCTTCCGGCTTGGTGCTGGAGGAGTTTTGCCATGAATCGCTTGAGGGCGTGGGTGGAGAAGGGTACTTCTGTTCCGGGTAGTATGTCGGAAACTGGTTCGGGTTGGGTGGAGCTGGCGGTTGGGCCATATGGGGTGGTGGTGGTCCCCTTTGTTGCTGTAATGCTCCGCTCTGGGGTGGGTAAATGCCCGGAGATTGAAGAGCAGGTGGAGCAGAGGAGTTTGGTGTTGTGGGCTGGTTGCTTCTCCACTTGGGCTCCAGGGCAGGAAGACGGAGAGGCGGCAGGTTGTTGGATACCGAAGATTGTGGTGCCTGCGGCTGAGGCTGGTAGTGCTGAGGCGGTTGTGCCTGGTATGCCTGTTGCTGCTGCTGGTGGTGGCCATATCCGTTCTCCATGTATGAAGGTCCAACAGGTGTGTTGGGCCTGTATTGTTGTTGATGGTAGACAGGGTCTGAATCCCTTCGGCTGTTGCGGTAATCCACAGACTCACGTCTTACATTGTGACCGTTGGGCTGCTGCATCTGCTGACCTTGCATGGAAATAGAGTTCTCCCTAGATGGGTATGCAGAAGGTGGTGGACCATAGGCACTCTGCTGTGGACGAGGAGATGGCGCTAGGTGGGGAGAGGGATGGTGTTGGGGAACGGATGTATGGGGTTGCGAGTATGGTCGCCCAATCTGCCCGTATATCTCCTGTGAGGGATGTTGCGGCGGCGCAGGCGGCGCATGAGAACCGAACGACAAATGATGATTGGCACTCTGTTGTGGAGGCCCAGCTGGAGGTCCAAATTGTGAACGGCTCTGGCTAGGAGTGGCATATCCGTTATCGTATCTCTGTGGCTGAGCGATCTGCTCCGACACAACTGAAGAGACAGAGGCATCAGAACCACTTCTTCCTCTTCCTCCAATGGAGTTTGTCCTTTGCATATGCGGCGTTGGCTGGTGATATTGTGGATCATGTTGAGGCCTGATTGATTCATTCATATTGTACTGTTCTGGTGTCGCTCCTCTTCTGGAGGCCCTCAAAATTGCTGTCTCATCCATACGGTCCTCGCTTTCCCTACCCTGCCTGTCACTTCTCCGCCTCATCCTCACATCACGACGGATGCGAACTCTGCAGCCCTGCTCAGCTACAATCCTAGACAAAGCGGTACTTTCGGCCAGACCAGGGAACTTTTTGGCGGAGAAAACAGTGAATGCCTTGGACTTAACATCCAGCCTGTGAGTGGCCCATTCTCTTGGTTCTAAAGAATCCGATGGAATTGGGAAAATTTCGTCTTTAGTCTCTTCATAAAGAGCAAATCTCAGCCTATACTTTCCTTCATGTCGGACAGACAGATCTGGGAAGATGAAATATCCAGCTGGGTTGGGGCGATCCAGGTAGGCCATTCCAGAAACTGGGACACCAGTAAGAACCGGAGCAGGTGCCGGTGCTGGCATCCCTCTTCCTTGAGCAATCGGCCGAGCCTGTTCGAGGGTTGCGAAGAGGAAAAAGTTAGAGTTATGTGAAAATGTCCTAGTTCGAGTTAGACAAAATACACCCACACCTTGAAAACCCCCAGTCACAACTTACACATCAGTCTTCTCTGTGCCTTGGAACAACCTAAGCTCAACAACTGGTGGTGGATCAACCGGTCGACGATCCGCATGAGACTTTGCTCCCATTCCACAAGCCCTTGCTCTCTCGGGCTGCTGAAGAACCTGCATACGATATTCCAATCTACTACCATCTTGTAATGTCCTGTGGAAGACAGCAACGGTTTCCGGAACCTCCATAAGGCTGATCGGTTTGGCGCTCATGTTGAGAAGAGAGTTGTTGGGATAAAATTCAAACGAATGTAATTAATTACGAATCTAACTAAGCCGCTTGGGAGCGCAGTGGTAAGTATATGGATCGTTTCCAAGAACAAAGGACTAAAGCACTGGGGGCAGAATTTTATAAAATGGAGGATGGTTCAAGAGATTGGACCTCAGAGACGCCATGACTTTGGAGGAGATGAGGAGGCCCTAAGCACATATATGCAACACACCTTATCTTTGCCACAAAAAAAACAACAACCCAGTTGTTATTGTGATTTGTTTCTATCGAGAGTTGCACACCCTTTCTAGTAGCCCTTGCTTGACTATCTGTCACCTGGTGTTCGGTTGATAATTCTGGATTGAGTTTTGTCACTATTGAGTCGACAAAGTCCTTGCAGCAACAGTGCTAACGTCAATGGACCTTCGAAGGGTGAGGTAAACCTGTTCGTATGTGATGTGGTGTTGGTATTCACGAACTTGACCCTCGTCGCATATTCCGTGGGGACGAAGGAAGGAATACTGGAGAGGGGGTGGGAAGTAAAACGGGAGAAGGGAGGGTGAGGTGACTGAAGGTTCGCCGGCAAAGGCAGACGGTAGGTGGTAGGTACTCTAGGTAAATAGATTTAGAAGGGGGAAGGGGGAGTAGATCAAGGCGGTTGGGACCGAGCTAGTATGGACCAGGAGGTCTGGTGGTGCACAACACGGTAACGGAATATGATGAGAGTGGAGCAGCATGTATGGTGTATGTAGGGTGTGCGCGGAAGTGTGGAAGAACTACAAAAGTGGTATAGAGGGATATGGATTGGGAAGGCTGGATGGATATGTGCAACCAGAAGGCAGTTCAGATCTGTGAAAACTGACCGCTTACTGCGCTAGAATTTGTGTGTAGGAGCGGGTCTGGATATTGGATAGGGAACTCCCTCACCTGCTTGCTTCAATTTTTTGAATTAGAGTACTTACTTTCAATACAATACAGTACTACAACCTCGAATTTTATGTGTACATGTACTTGTAGGTACCTGAACGACCCACGAGCTTTGTTTGAATTGTTGGCTCTCTTTCTAGTGCCTACAATACTCTAGAGATGGTATATGATGCTTATGGTACTTCTTCCGTTTTTGCTAATGATACTATACTACTACTCATTTTAATGTTGCTCTGCAAGTTCCTGTGTAAGTTCCTCTTATATATACACATACGATGAGCCACTATGTACCTCTGTCACACACAAAATTCCAACACATCCTTTTCCCTCTCCATATCTAGTCGAGCAGAGTACCACACACATATACACACCTCCACACCTACCCAAGTGTTTGTCTTCTCGCTGCTTGTCTGCAAGAACCACAAATATCCTCCCAGACTGCCTCGCACCACACCCACCATCAACCACCTCTACCATTAGCGAGGACTTCCACACCAAGATCCTGGCCCCAGAGCGTGGGATGGGAACTGATACTTGAATGCCATTGGTTCTTGGCGACCCGGGTGTTTTTAGCTGTGTGCTTCTCGGAGGGAAGGGGGTTGGCTTGCTCCATCCGTCATGCCTTCCCTGTCAGCTCTGACCCGTTTTCTCTGCGCTCGTTGCCCGGCTGAGCGAAGGCGTACCTCCTCGTAATTTCAGGGTTCGCTTCTTGTTAAGTCCAGACCCTTGATTGACGTATGTTGAGAAACAGAAGTGGCCTTGGCATCATTGTCCCAGGCGAAACCCATTTTTACGAAAGAACTCATATGTCCTAATTCCCCATGTCCCTCTTTGCCCCCCTACCCACGTGTACTAGGTTAAGTAGAGCACCTACTGGTCTGGATACTTTCAACCTCTCCCTCACCAGGAGTGAACCCTATGGGTACATGTTGTATACGTACCATGTAGAATATGTGCCTTCGACTCTTTTTGCTCAAGCTTTGCTGCAATGCACACTTGTAACGGACGTGTGGCCGTGTGCTTGGGTCGGGCTGGAAAGGAGCACAAATCCATACAAGATGGATATTAAGTAGCCCTGGCTTTCGTTTCTTCGCCCCCCCAGCCAGGCCAAAAGAAGCAAAGGTTTTCCTTCCAATCATAGAAACACGCAGAGTTGGTCCTCGGTTCTGGTTCGCGCTGCCCTCGATTCTGTCAGAACGGAAGAAGTTTACCAGTAGCTCGCGGGTTTCCTTTAACCTTTGTGCTGGGAATTCTCCTCCTGCCTGTTTGGTTAACCACGATTCGAGGCAACGATATCTGCATTAAAGCCCGCAACCGGCATCTGGTGGGACAAATTGAAAAAATCGAAAAAATAAATGGACCAACAAAATAAAAATGAAAAAGTGCGGTGAATCGAGACGAGCAATGGAAAAAACCACGTCAGGAACACTGCCTACCACACCGGCAGTTTTCGCCCGAGACCTTATTTCCTCATCACATCCTTCGAGACTTAATGCGGGAACACCTTTCCCTGTTAAAACAGCCGGGCCTTCCCAGGGAAGACCCACTCTTGCCCAGCTTCCGATAAATCGAAATTTCCCACACCACCCCGCAGGATCTTAGCAACAGACTCTATCCGAATTTGTGACTTGCAGGTCACCGACTATTTACCGCCGTGATAAAATAGCTTCAAGACGAGGCGCTGACACCCACCCCCCCCTCGCTTCCGTTAAGAAGACCTCTGAACAGCTATCACAGTCAGAATAGGTAATTTACTATCAGAAAATAAATAAATTTATTTATGATAGGCTAAGGATCATGGCCTGCCTGGTCTGTCATCTTTACTAGGGGAAGTTTGTAGGATATGGTTTTCAACTCACTTCGTCGCAAGGCACATCATTAGTGAGGGGTGTGATAAACAGCCTACTCTTTCCCCTAATTGTAGAAATGTATGCCCCGCCTGATAGGCCCCGCGTGAACAGACGTTGACACTAAATGTCAAAAGGCCCCGTAGCTATTCGGTTACGCCTGTATCCGAGCGTCATGATTTTCATGCTTTGCTGGTTAGAAAAAACGGGCAGATATCTAAAGTACACTATGTGCTCTTTTAATTTTATCGATACAGATTGACCGTTTGAGAATAGCAAAATTGCCTCCTACTGTACCTTGCTACTAGGACGAACACCTGGAGAAACTATCTACTGCACCCAAACAAATGTATATTACATACATGTAGTTCATAATGACAGCACTAAATTTTTGTGTCTAATGACATGGTCCCAGCCTTCAATATTCAGACTTAAAGATGAAAAGGCCGATGTTTCACAGGCTGTTTAACAGCGCTGCAGCTGATAACATTATTGGTTTGTTTTTATCCATTCCTGTTCCTGGGTTATTCTTGTCCATCTTCACCACATCCTGTCTTAGAATCTCTTATTTCGGTACCCGGGGTAGCATTGCCATGTTAAACCAAACTAACTGTTCGCCACCGACCTACTGGTCACCGCTGTCTTAATAGAGCCCCCCAGAGATGTGGTACGGGATGTTTGCTTCGCTCCGTTAGGGCTTCATCAGTTCATCAAACATTGGGGTACGGTGGCAGTGTCAAGTTGGCTGCAAACCGTGACCTGGCCAGAGAACCTGGGCAGACAGGAGCTCCTTCTAGAATTTGGTAATAGGTATCGGTATCACAAACTAGGACATCTCGCCCAGACATCTCGGTCAGTGTTTCGGATTTGCGGTCAACCATTCCCGGCTCGCCTCCCTAGCTAAGGAGCGGCCACAAGTCAGCAGGTATGGCTCGAATCATTCGAGTTTTTACGCCACAAAACATTCATCGTCTCTACTCAAAAAAGAGTTATTACACATAGCTCCTAACTTGACATGACGTACAAGATTGGCTAGCAAATCAAAGCACTACAAAGAACTAAAGGCCACGAATAGTAAAAAGGGGGAAAGATCCTGGACCTCACATGTGTGCTGCACCCTTTTTTCCTTTTTTTTTTCTTTTAAGTTCTGCAGCTGTTGACGCGGTTTCACTTACATCTGCGTGCGCGCTGGTACTCGGAACCCAAGAGGCTAAACTACCAGAACAAGCCTCATGAGTGGCTTGCTGCGATTGTAGGCAATAAATTTTTCCATACAACAGAAAAAAGCCATATGACTTTCCCAAGCAAAAGCTACATGTACGTACCGATGTGTTGGTCCCTTTCTCACGCTCTACTTTGGCGTGACGTGAAAGGTCAGTATGTGCACCGGTAATATTAGCCATGTAGGTACAGTACTCGCAAACTCCTGACGTTTGTAAAATGGACCGCTATTGCATGCCATACAAATTCGCGCCAAGTCCAAAATTTACTATGGTATGCAATAGTGGCCCATTTCACAAACGCCAGGAATTTGCGAGTACTGTATGCCAGCAGATGATTTTGGACGGATAGCCGTCCATACATACGCAACGGCATTCCGGCGCGTTTCCCGGTTTTTTGATCTTTAAGCTTTTCTCCTCTCCTTCCCCGTTCATGCCATCATGCACTATTCATGCTGTTGCTGCTAGTGGCCGAAAAAATTTACTCTACCTCGGGGGCCTGTTCTGGTTTCTAAAAGTGTAACTCCCTCGAGCTTGACATCTACAAAGTACCAAAGGCGAGTCCCCGTACTACTCAAGTTTATATCCAGACAGTACCTACATATGTGCTTCTATCAGATCAGATTTCACTTCCAAGAGATGCGAAAATCCCCCCTGGCCAGATGAGACCTGATCTACGAGTAGTCGATGATACCAGATCGATGCGCGCACACACGGGAATGGCGCACAGGTGTTAACAACGACGGGCGTTGATTGCATTTCCGGGGACCGGTTCCACAGTCATTTCTCTTTAGGCATTAGAGTATAAAAGGGTGCCTTTATCCTTGACAAATTTTTCTCGTTTTTAGATTTTGATGCTGTGATACGGCAGTTTAGAAACGCATGTACTAGTTGGCACCATCCGTTCAGAGCAGTTACCGTAGGAATTCCGCCGTCAAATCAAAAATCAAATAACCAACATCTAACATTAAACGACGACATACACCAAAGCAACGGCATCTTGACAAGGTACTCTATCCGTCCTGTTAATGATAATTAAGAAAGAGAAAAAAGAAAGAAAGAAAAGAAAAAAAAAGAGTTCTACTGTTTTTCACTCAAATCTCTAACTGTTACAGACAGAGTGGATGGAGGTCGTTGGGACGGGAGTCTTGCCCTAACCATCCCATTTACGGGAAAATATCCACCTAAAGGGGAAGTTCCCGCTGCACGGGTGCGGATTTCCAGGCTAACCATCATTCCCGACCCTCAAACCCCACCCTGTCATACTATACTCAGGGATTCCCGCGCGCCAGATCTTTAAGCGAGCTCTAACACTTCTATGGAGGTACCTTACCGTCTTGGGTTAAATAAAGTAAGAACTAGGTGAGACATGCATGTCCAATCAGGGATCAGCCAAGCGAAGACGTAGGTACATACATGTACTTGGTCGATTAATGTAACAGAAAGGGCTTCATGCAAGACATCGAGCGCCGCAGGATGTCCTCTGTCGGTCGATGGGTAGAAGAGAAGTAGGTCGGCGGTACATACCTACATATTCCCCCATCACCAAGTTTAACATCTGATTTTTTTTGGATCCCGGTGACCATGAGGTCCTCCTTGAGGCACAATCAATCATGTGATTTCGCAATGACCGATTCGCAGACAAATTTAGAGAGCCACGCAAAGCTTGAAAAAAGGCGTTCGTGAAATCGACTACATGTAATATTTTTTTTTGAGTTGAATTAGTTTCACGGCCTTTTACTGAACACCTACTTGTACATGTAGGTACGTAAGTACTTGGCTAAAGAATCCAGCGCAGGAAGGATATTTCCTGAGCGACTCTAAGTCCTTCTACATCTTAAGTGCAATAACTCGAATGTAAGCCTTATATACAGTCGCAACTCGATATGCCGGATTGCCAAGATTCTAAGGCTTTTGTACGGGATAGCAGAAGATCCGGGATAGCAAATTGATTTTGCAGTAAAAAAATAAAAATCCCAGAGGATTTCGTACGGGACAGCAAGGATCCGTAGTATTGAGATCAGGCATATAAAGTTGCGACTATATATTCACACGGGAAGTGATAACGCAGCAGGCTTCTAATTAGAGGTTCGATCTAGCTCACCTACATTTTGTAAATCTAGGTCTCTGACCGCAAGGATAACCTAAAACTCTAGGGGTTTAGAGAACTAGCTACATATAATCAGTAGAAGCGTGGCGGGGAGGTTCCAGAGCTTTCTCCCTTGCATATCGGTTCGGGAACTTATGGCCTTTCTTGGACTTCCACCTAATAATACCAACAAAAGTGCACAAGATATACGTGGTACATTTTTTTTCCTTCTTTTTTTTTCTTCTTATTCGGGTAGCCGCTCACGGTCTGGACCACGTGGAAAATGTTGGACATCTAGGAAGAGTAGCTTGCCTTACTCCTTAGTTGGATTTTCATGGTAGTTTTCTAGTGTTAGGATTATCGATCATTGATCATTGATCATGGACTATGGTTCGGTCGGTCGTGGGGTTTAGCGCTAGTGTGTGTGGTAATGATACTCAAAACGAGTAGGGAGTTTATAGCTAGTCTACCAACCAAATGGGTTTGAATAGTGGCCCCATGTCTAGAAAAATCGCCAATCTCATATCTACGTAGATATCTGTTACTTTGCCCAATTCCTTGTTCACGTTGGGGGAGTCAACCTATAGTTTAATAAAGTCAACCAATCAGAAGAAAGTTTTTAAATTTGTTTCCCGAGGAAGGGAGGTATATTCATGCTTCGTACGTGTTTCCTCCCCTCGTGTTTCCCGATGTTGAAGTGACGGGATTTAGGGTTTTAGCTTTTTGTTTTAATTAACTTTGCGACTAAGCAATCAATCTGACAGCATGTCCTTACCCGTCCGGATTGTGAGTAGCAGCTCTGGGTGGTGGAGTTCCAGTTGGCTTCTCCACGTTTGGGGGGGGGGGGGGTTATGGGAATTTTCAATGGAAGGTTACTTTCCACGCGATCCCCTCCTCCCCCCTCATCTCCCCGACATATTTGAACTTTGACCCGTTGAGTAGGTTTGTGTTCCCTTCCTTCCCGCCACCCCACAAGAATTGAGGTTTAGGCTGTCTGGATCCCTATTAATACTCTGCTGAAGATTTTTTTTTCGTACCTAGTACCGGTGCAGAGGGCCATTTCAGGATCTACCCGCGCGCGCCGTAATACCACATTTTTCATAAGGGAACTTCTTCCTAGTAAATCTCAACAGTACAGCAGTCACTCAGGATTCTCCAGGTAACCCGGGACCGGATCCGCTCAGGACAGGATATTCGAGATACATAGATCAGTGGCTCTCGAGGATTGATTGCCACCACCCACCATATTCAGGCTAGCAATTGCCGGTCCACCGGTACCATGCAATGACTGCTTACTCGGGTAACCGTATCTGCTTCATGCTCGGTTGGGGACCAACGGCTTTGCAGTAGGCGTGCAGCTGACTGGGGATCTGCGAAGCCTGGCATGGGAGAAATTTCAGAAAAAAATCCTTTGGAGATCTCCGATAAACCCATGGATGGAATTTGAACCTTTTAACCGTGGTGCCTGCGCGGAAATTTTCGTGGGGGTTACTAATACTCTACCCTACATTGAAAATCGAGCACACCCCTCCCCCCCCCCTCCACTATCAGTTGGACGAGTTCATGTGCTCAATCAGCGAACTTTTATATCTATAATACATATTTTTCTTGGAAGGCCCGATGAGAGATCAACTTTGGATGATCGATTTTATACTAGCTAGTTATCAGGAACGATGAGATCCGGAGGGCCGCACAAGGATATTACTATGGGTGCTGGAATGGTATGATACAAGAAATTACATCCCCCCACCCCCCCTTAGCGAATGATCGGGAAATATTGCGGCATCAAAATACAATATCGTATGACTTTCAGATTCAGCCACGGCAGCATCTTCCGACCTGAACGTGTTTCGGAGGCCGAGTTTCATGATGTTGGAGATATTGAACCTCTGATTGATAGAATTTTTCCTCCTACGCTCTCTTGCACTTATTTTTGCTGCAACTACTGGATTATTGGGACCGGAGGGATAGAAAAATAGAGTGGAGCTTGAGTTCCACAACTGTACTGTACCGGTGCGCCGATACTCTCTGCCCAATTAAACGCAGATCATATATACCGTGACCCTGGACAAGCATACATACATACAATCTATCGGATCCTTGTATTTCATTTTTGGCCACTGGACTAGGGACTTATCTACTCACATAACCGGCACTTTCTCAAAGGAAGGAAGGCTCGCGTGCAAACAAACTCACTGGAAAAATATTAAACCACACAGAAAAAAGGGGGGGGGGGTGGTAGATTTGGACCCTTATGAGCTTCATGTTAACGCACGCGCGCATATATCAAGCCGATATTCACATGGCCCGGCCGTATGTATGCGCCTGCATCTCTCTCTCTCTCCGAGCCTTTGCCGTGTCCCCAGGGAAGTCTTGGAATATACTTGGTACTTATGAGCGGCTGGCCAGTGTAAATCCCCTCCCCCCCTTTTTTTTGGTTTTTAATCCCTCTTCTTTTAATTTTAAAAAACGAAAATTCCATGCCTCGGGCAGAGTAATAGAAGAGAGAAAGGTATCTAATTGGTAAGTAGGCATACGTAATCCTGAGTTTTATTTACGGGCTAGGTACACCTGCAGTGTCCACTATGCAGTTGGTCATGGTTCCAATAGAAAAAATTTAACCGCTCTCTCCCTTCCCCGACTGGTGCGTCTCGGCCTATATGGTAATAGGGGGGTATGAGAGGAGCTGCTGGCTTACCACCGGAACGGGCCCGGTTTATGTTTTCTTTTATAAACAGGAATTCATGTCCAGCCATACATATGTAGGTTGACCTCTTTGGTGGGATACTGTTTATCACCCTCTATCTACCTATCTAACGGTCTCGCTCGATTGGAAGATAGGTTGTTGGTAAGGTGGGTAAGGTAAGCTTTCCCAGAGCAGCTGGTGGGAAACGTGGCGCGAGATGATGGACAAGGCTTTCGTTAGATGTGGGAGGGTATACACTCACCGCGGCCATGGGCGATGATCATGATGATGACGGAATAGTGTTGTGGTTGTCGGGATTGCAATTGATACGATCGCCAGCATTTGATACGCAAAGAGTGATATCATATGGCAATATATGCCGCTGCTGGGGATTTCGCCGGGTCGGGTTCATGTGAGATCACTCGCGCCATTTGCATATGTAACATGTCAACTCTCCGCAGCATAGGGTCACAGAAAGACGATGTAGCTGGTCATTGGCCCATATACATACATACATATATATATATATATATATTGTTGCTGACCCGTCCCCGTAAACGGTGTACCTACATGCACGCACAGTTATTTAGATATCGGAGTACTTCCATCACCCCGTGCAGTGAGCCGGGTCCCTATCATTTAGTTATCTTTAATTGGATTGATATATATGGTCGGTTTTATAACTCATACATATAGCAAACCCGCGCGTTCGATAAAAAAATGTCGCAAGTTATTAAAATACTCTCTAGCTCTACAACTGGCCTATTGCTTAAGCGCGCATATACGGAGCACCGGAATACCACGCCTGGTTAATGAGTAATTGAATGGAGGGTTAGGGGTATCATCACATAAAGGATATGACACCGAGTGATATCTTATGAAGACAACACTCATGCCTACAAAGCACAACGTTAATTAGGAAATTACGGGAATTGGAACAAGTCGGAATCTAAGCCTGCACAAGAGGCTTCCTAAGCTCACAAAAAACGTATAACCGTAGGGTAGGGGGTTGCAGTCGGTGCACAACTAGACTACCTAATCGGCCTGGGGGCTTATAATTTATGGTGCATGGTGGGCCCTACTTTGATTCGAATATCAAGGGGTTGATCCTGGGCGTGATTAATTATACTTTCGTATCCGAGAGACTAAAAGCCAGCCGGAAGCCCGTCAGCATCACATAGGAGCGAGGGAAGTTGGGGATCTGATCAAGGAGGAAGCTCGAAGCTGTTATATATGCCGGCTCTTTTTTTTTTTTTTTTTTTGACCAAACCTCGATAAACTACACCAACTAACTGACCGTCCTGGCTGGTGCGGGGAGGCGAATGGCCATAAGACAAGGTTCACGTATCGACCCTTCACCGATCCACCGGGAATTCGAACCGCCCCCCCCCCCCTTGCTTTGTGCATGTTATGCAATTGTGCAATTGTACCATGATATTTCTTGGCAAGAGATTTTTTTTTCTGAGCTTTTCGGCTTGACAGCTGATATATCATGGTGTTTAGCTAGCTAGCTAGCAAGTAGTGTGATTGGATGGTTTGCACCGGCCTCAGGGCGTAAGGGGGGTATTATGTATGTACTCTAATGGAGACTGTTGTTCATTTGTGTTGGCATATATATATATGGATCAGAGGAGCTGAGTTGGCGGGTTTGAATTAGAGTGCGTGGGAAAGAGCATATGCTTCTGGTAGTTGTTCCGGGCCTTGCGGGGGGGCGCGGGGGGGGGGGGGTCGAAGACTAGGCTGTGGCTCACTAGTACGCGGTACATATTGTATATGTACCAAACAGTTTAGGACAAGACTCTGGGATTTTGTACCATATTGGGGCTGGGCGGGGCGGGGGTGGAAAAATGAGGTGAGTATTAATTTCTCCCTCCTGGGAATGATAGTATATAACGGCGTTATGAGTGATTGCCTGTGATTCAAAACTTTTAATCTTCCTCCTGGAAGATGTAGATAAGATCACAGTACTCACCACTGGTGATGATCTGTGAACAATGATCAGCGGGACACAAAAAACCCTTCGGGTTCGTTCATACTATACACAAACCTACAAGCTACTTTATAATTAATTATACACGTCCCACAACTTATGTAACTACGCCGCGCGCGCGGCGGCGCCCGGCCGTCCGCGCACGTCATGCATTTTTTTTTTCTTTCCTTCCTTTCTTTAATTGTATGGCATAATTTATGTCATGTCGCGATACTGTGCAGCGCCTGAACCCTTTTTTCTTCCTGCATGGCGGCGTGGCAATGTTTCACGCATCATGTCCAATGGTTGACTGACCGGTTGGTTTTATAATTAATAGGCGGCGCGGCCACGCTGATTCAGATATATCAACAGCAGGAAAACATCAGCTCGGATTGCTCCTATCGGTATATATAATAAAAATAATGGGGGCTGTACTGGCATGGTGCTACCATGACTGGCCATGGTTATCCGGTCATCCTACGGGCTTTTGTTTATGTTTTGCGAAGTGGGAGAGAATGCTAAGGAATATCCGATACATGTACCAGGCGTCACGTCACGTAGGTATAATGTAGGCTCCCGGCATTGGGGGAGCGGAGATCAAGGGGGGAACATTTAATATCGAGAGTATAATTCTACGTATATATATATATGTATATATATGCGACTGCTACTACCATTGCCCATCCATCTACATGTAGCTACATACATGTAGATATGTATTCACCAAAGATACACATCCTCCCCCTCCGGGTTTATTTTGTTGGTATGAAACAGGAATTGCATGCTAGAAAGCTCGCATGAAAAACACTGTTCCCGCAGGGTTTTCTGCCTCATCACAGCATCGACATCACATCACAAATGCAGGGCAGCTATGAGGGAGGCCAGGGATCGACACTACACTGTCGCGAGGCTGGAGACGATATAATTTATCAGGAGCAAGCACGTGGCAGTCTCTTTGGGAGTTGATGGCCAGTGGGGAAACAAGGGAGAAGGGAATCAAAGGGTACACATATCTAGATAATTCTCTGGCTCGTGGCTTTCAAGTATTCCCCGAAGTAATGACTGGGTTTTGGGATGGTCCGATTCTCGATCGAACCCCGAGACAGGTTACTGTAAGATAGGGTGGTCGGGGTTGGGGGGTAGTTAGTTCCCTTCTTTTCTCTTTTGAAGCAAACCAGGGACATAGGTATCTGGAAAGAGATACCATATTGAATGTATGGTGGCAAATTTCATAGGTACGTACGGCAGATTTTTGAAACTCAGACACGCGCGTATATATAGGGTATTCATAATTTTAGATACTAGAGGGCCCGGAGTTAAATACTCAAGTTAGCCTGCTGAGTTATATATGTCAATACTACTTAAAGCTGGATGGAGTATCTAATGAAGGAAATGGAAACTACCAATCTGTTTATATAGGTAGTGTGCATTAAAAGCACTGCAACGATATGAGCGTTGTTGTTCAATTACAATTTGGGGGAGTATGTGCCAGGCCTTTCTTTCGTGCGGTGTGATTAATTAACCAAAAGCCTCACCGCTTTAGTAACAGACGTAGTACATGGTACATGGTAGATCTACGTAAGTGTGTATGTGTATGTACATACATATGTACAGTATGCACTCTTTAGGCGTAAGAAAGCGGATGTATACTGATCATGATACCAGCGGGGCTTACAGAAGATACATACAGCCAACAGCAGAGATGTAATGACGGAAATGTTAACCGCGGCGTAGGACAATAATACTGGCTCGGAGGGTATCCAATAGTGATATGAACCCGTGATATGATATGATGATCCGGGGAGACAGACGGGATGAGGAAGCAATTGGATGCACGAACGTATGGGATGGCTTGCAAGGTCCAAGGCGTACTGGGAATCGATATCGATGTAAGAGCCTCCTGATCCGCGGACGGATTGAAAAGGTATGAAATTGCGATATATCCTTGGTCAGATCTATAGAGCCTTGCCTCGACGATATTTTCGCTAATTAGCTGTAATAGTAAACTCTCTAAGATATGGAACCACCTGAGTGGAAATGGAACCACCTCAAGTCACTGAAAAGCAATGCTACGCGGTTACCCGAAACATGTGACCAATACTTCTATGTTATCCTCTTCTATGCTTTTTCCTTTTCCCTGTCTGCAGTGACCGCCATATATTGTAAACTGTGTGGGGTGGGGGGCGGCACAAGGGATGTTGCTATAGTTGACTTTTTGGGAGCATCAGTCTGCTTTGGAGGTGAGTATTTGATATATCGTGTCATTGGGGAAGCTGGCGGTGAGTCACTAACCTGAATCATTTAAAGACTGCGGTGTTGCAATTGACTGGTGGTTAAAGACACGGGGTTGGGCGAAGAGTGGCTATACTATAGCACAAGTATATGGCGCTCGCGCGCGGGCCTGGGTGGTTGATATATTTGAGAAAGTATAGAAGGCTCTGTATCCGTCCTTCTTCCCCTCTTTCTCCCTGATTTTTGAAATCAACCACCAAGCTTGGCGTGGCAACTATCACCACCCCACCAAAACTCTTTAAAACTTCAACCTCAAAATGTCATACTTCAATAACCCCCAACTACAGGCGGCTATAGTAGGCCTCCACCTCCCCCTTATCGATCACAGGGTTAATCCCCTTGTCACCGAACACACCGCTATCGGAGATGAGACTGAGAGAATGCTCCTCCAGTCCAACTCAAACGACGCAAACAAACTCATTGTCACCCTCCTGGCTGGCGTGATTGCCCAAACCGCCATTCTTTCAACAACTCTGAAGGCCTCCATCGATGAGATCAGGAGTGAAGTTAAATACATCCGCACAATCCGCGAAGACCGCTGGAACCACAACTTCAGCCCCATTACCAGTAAATTGGAAGAACTCCAGAAAAAGGTCGACTCCCTCCCCTCCACGGAGGAATTGGCCAAGGCGATTCCAAAACCACACCCCTTGTCATTAGAACCCGCCCCCACCACCAACACCGCTGCATCCAACAACCAACCAAAGCAGGCCAAGAATGCCAAGAAGTCGTACGCGTCAGCTGCGGCAGCCAGCTCACCACCACCACCCCAACAGAATGCAGCCAAGACCAAGACTGCCCACAGAAGGCCACTAAGACTTCGCCTGCATGAAAAGCGCCTCCCGACTGCATCGCCGGTTCTTCACACCGCCCACCCCAACCCCCATCCCAAAAAACTCACGGTCACTCTTCCCGTTATCCGCCAATTTAACGTAACAACCAGCCACCACCTCTCTCTCGTTTCCATAAACCAACGCGACAAGCTTCAATCCCCTCCCACAGTTCCCACCACCACCTACGCCCCCTATTTCGAGGCATTTACCGGCCTAATTAACGCCGCTATTAAGTCCCCAGATAACCCCCTCACCACTTTCCGCCCCGCCCCCCCTGACGTCGATATCGCTTATTCACGATCCCTCGCTTTCCAAGACAAAGAGACCTCAGCCTCTTCCCAGAAATAAGATATTAGCCTCATGACCGGCCACCCCTCCGCAGCCGATTCCTGAACCCCAACGATACCACACTTAATGCAGCGCATTTTTCTAGTCGTCACGGTCTCCTCCGACAACGCACCAAAATTTAGCTCCACCGTTCGTCTCTTCTCTCGCCCCCGCCGCTGCTCTACTATGATCCCGGCCACCGCCAAAACCCAATGCCGCAACTGCTGCCAGTTCGGCCACCCTACCCAACTCTGCAAGAATAAGACCGCTCACAGTAATCTGCATTTCGACCACGACCACTTAACAACCACCGACGCTTCGTCTTCTACGCAAGAAATTACCATGAGAATCGCTGTTCTCCTACCAAGTGCGTTAACTGCAATGGTCCTCACCGCTCTTTCAACCCAGCCTGCCCTACAAGGCTCGCCCTACTCAAACCCACCGAAACTACCCCTCCCCCCCCACCGTTTGTGTCTCTTTTCCCTACGGTTAATCGTACCACCCCAATGGAAACGGCTTGAAATCTTGCCAAACCTACCCCTCACCAACGAACCCTACCTTCTCTGTCATTACGCTCTAAAAGCCCTGATATCAGGCAGCCGGTTATTTTTACCAAGGGGAGAGAATGAAGAAGTATACATAATGTACTTGTTACACTTCTCTCTCCCCCCTGTGTTATATTTTAGTGTTTTTGTTTTCGTCTATACAAATCATGGGTTATTTTATTTTGTGTTTTTTGATTTTGTTTTTGTTTTTAGGGGACGTTTGTTTGTTTTTGTTAGGGGATGGGTTTTTATGCCATAGTCTATGACTGCACGCAATTAGTTTTAGCCCAGAAATAAACTAGCTTGATATAAAAAAAAAAAAAAAAGAAGGCTCTGTATCATCTTCTTGGTTAGCTATAGGTACATGTATATATATAGGTCAGAAAGTATGGTACCAAGGGGATTTTATAATAGGGCAGTGTGATTCTTGCAATTGACGATGTTGGCTCTCGTTAATTTTCTCGCGACGTATTCCAGCTAGGGTTAACTGCTTACATGTACTTACATGTAGTGTTAACTTGTAGGGCTATCTCGTTATGATCGATGATAACCCTAACCCTCAACTAAAATCGAGCTCCATTTAGATTCGAAACTTGCAGCCCAGCCAGTGTCGTTGAGATTTGAATTCAAGAGTCAAGGCCTGTTTAGGGTAGCGAGACCTCAGTTCCCGCAACGGATTATCTATACATGTAGTATGTAGTGCCTATCCCTTAAGCTGTCAGTAGAGTGTTGGCCCCCCAAAAGTTTTTAACAGATCCTGTCATCTATCTATCAAGTAATTGGTCTCTCATACAAATTCCGGCCCTCTATTATAGAGGGGCCAGCATTGACTGCTTAAGGGATACTGGTAATGTTAGATATTCGTAATCAGTAGGTCTCGTGCGTATGTAACTTTCGATCATATAAGATATACTGGTTGAAATAATTATATAAGGCCTCTCACAATTACATACTCCGTTTCCCTGCTCAACGAGATCCCTATTGACCGAGAATTGTGGCCCTCCACCACATAAAATCTGCCTGCAGCCAAGAACCATTTGTATGTGAATCTCACTGAGTAGGGATCTCGCTGAGCAGGGAAACGGAGTACTTGTATTGAAAACTGAAACCCAATCGTAGCCCTAACCCTGATTTATTTCTCACACATATATACAATCTGACATACATATGTAGTTAGCTTGGCAAATATATACATGTATATAAGCTTAAAATCAGTAATACATGGCTACTGAAAATGTTAAGGGTCCGTTTGGCAGCTAGACAAAAGGATCAAGGCCTAAGTACAAAAAGATCGTCGAAACGGAGTTTACGAGGGTGAAAGCTCCGTTTTGGCCTGTTGCCAAACGGGCCTAACTCAAAAGACCCCCCTCCAGTGTCTGTCACGTGACTCATGTAGGATACAGTTATCCAATGAGTATTTAGGAGTAGCCTATTGACTTACCCCTACAACACTGTAATATTTAATGGACTAGTGCTGCTAGGCTTGGTGTCTTTAATCTCTAGTTATATTCATGAAACGTCACTCGTTGTCACTGGGGTTTATTTCTGCGAGATATTTGGCCTCTCAAATCATTGTGGGAACCGCGTCCGGACAGGTGCGCATCGTGTGGATGTTACTTTTATCTTGTTTAATTTCTAACGATATAGATATAGATAGCGAATGACCCTCATCCCTTTTGGTTGTATTCAGCACCTGCGGCTAATATGGGATTTTTCCAAATTGAGGGAGTAATCTTGGTGCGCAGTTAAAATATCAAGTTATTTTACGTCCGTTTTGCTGATCAGAGTCGTGGAGAGGGCGGGAAAACCAAAGGGATATGCATGCCGGCCAATTCAGTCGCCTCACAATCGATCTATGTACTCTCGAGGCCCGGCTCGAGCTCACAACCTTATACTAACACGCATCAATCATGATACTAGGTGCTATTGGTATAAGAACCATCTAGGAAACCTAAAAGCGAGGGAGAAAGCTGAATTGAGACGATATGCAAAGATTTGCGGGAAACATACGCCATATCACATGGAATTTGATCGCATAGGTAAGTATTTGACGTGCATGATATCGGTGTTTGTGATAACACATGATACATAACCAAATCAAATCCTGCATTTCGTAATATTAACCCTGTTATGACAGAGTAAACCAAGAGGAAATGTTTGCAGTACTCCTAAAAACCCGCGGATAGTAATTCCGACCTAACCACTCATCCGACATATAAAAACTCTAGCCAATAAATTTGTTTGGTCGCTTCTGATACTGGATCCGAGGGCCACCTATGGCTCCGGAGCTTCCGCATGAAACGTAGGAGTTCTTTAAGTGCCAGGAAGTTGAGGGGTTGTTTTAGGTCTTCATACATATATGCTCTCTGCATATATTAATGATCGATGTTGTGTAGGGGGAACGGTTGGTAGCAGAACGCATAGAAAGTACCGTGATCATTATATTAGTGGTCAGTGAATGGTGTTTTTCTGCGTTCTTCCTTATGATGTAGGTTAAGATTTTGTTATTAATCGACCGCCTTATGATTATTAATTTGAATTCACACCCTTCTCTTCTTACATATATACTATAATATGAAAAAACGGTGTCAAATTACTACCATTGGACTACGGAATTTAGTGGCGGGAGTACTGTAGTGATCCTACACTACTTTTTGGGTACTGTATATTAGACCAAACATTCAGCATTTATATACTGGGGGTGCAGGTCATAAAAGTTGCATTAGTGCTTGATACTATTTGATATGGGAGATATATGGTATGAATTAGACTATCATCGTACTGCTATCGTATCCATACACTAAGTAGGTATAAACTTAACCGAATAAGTTTTTTTCTAGATTTATCTCTAGACCTATCTAATTTTCTAAGAACCTTAGTGATGTATTTAGATCTCGATAGGTTTCGTAGCTCGTCAGTTAATTCAACACATGTGAATATTAAACCTTGTTAGATATATACTTAATCTCTTGTCATCGATTACGGGGCTTATAGCCACAAAGTGACTAGGGGATTTCTTGTGGCCTCATTCCTTGAGAGTAGTGGTGACATAAGTTAGTTAAAACCTAGATTAGAATTAAAAAAGTTTACCTTAATGGACTAAACCTAGGGTTTGCTGGCGTATAGCCTTATCTTATATTCTGAGCACCGCTGCGCTCTGCTAGTCACACGTGTAACCCATAATCTGGACGGGTTTGTGCGGTCCTCGGCCAGAGGTATCTGAATATTGGGCTTCAAGGACAGCGGAATCTATTTAGTGTGGGTTAGGGTTCGACATGGAGACATACTACAAATATAATACATCTATCAGGGAACTCTTGGAAGGGTAAGAAATGTTAAGATCGGGTTTCTTTGTTAAATAAGCTAGGGCCCCCCAGTTTTACGGAACTAATTGATTGGGGAAAGCAGGCCAATCTGGGGTAGCACTAATCCGGGACGCAGCCTTTATCTCTAGCCGCCGCTTTTTGAAAATAGTAGACCACACAGGACCAACTTTATTTCTGATGGTGGATGCTCGAGTTTGTAGTGGGGTGGTTGTAGAGATCTAGATAGCAGGTTTCAATGATACTTAGCTATCAAGGCCATAGCTGCAGTGATGCGATAGGCCATGGGCCCCGAATATAATCCCTTTTTCTACTAATCATGAGCGAGCATATTGATTACTGAATTCTGAGGCGGTTCTTCATGCCGAATCATGAGCTTTGTCACGGAGTTTTGATATTGACGTAGGGATATTTTATGACCCATTAATTCCTGTTAATACCCCAGGACTCAGTTAGTGACCGGGGTAGGTAATATTAGCTAGCAAGCAATCAGAACTAGGCAAAGGTTCCGGAGAGCATATCGACACACCCCAAAGAGTCCCGGATTAATTTAACAACATTTAGGCTTGTCACTTTACGTAATTGCTATGCGAGTAACCTTTCGGCAGCTGACCACTCAGATGATTTTCCGGGACGCTGGGGCTTTGCGATACACCACAGGCATGAGCGTATGGAATTAATATATTGAGCCGTTAGGTTAAGATATCGAGGACGTGCACGACTAGAGTAAATATCCGTGGGCGGTTCATCCGGTCCGCAAAGAGCAGTTCGGTATATGAGAGTTCACATAAAACGCAACTTATATATGAACATCTTTAACTAGATAGCGTTTGCGAGCCGACCCGGGGCGGCGCGGGAGAGCTGCGTCGAGCATTTTTGTGTGCGAGTGATATTTCATGTCTGCAATACCGAGAAGGCATGTCTGGGGTCACAAGGAGCCATCCCTTGCAGTTTCCGTTGAGCTAGTCCACTGGGCCAACCATTTTTGCATGCCTCTACATATCGGACATCGACAGGTCAGCCCCCAAAACCTTCCCCGCAATTCCAAACTTGAAATGTTTCGTGACTCTGGTAGAGTGCTATGTATGTTTGTGGATTGAGACATAAGATCGTCGGAGCCGAAGAAGCTTGGAGAAAAGACCTGGCTCTGGCCAGGTTCATAGTTATCACGAGGATATATATACCCATGCAATTTTGAAACATTCCGATCATAAATTTCTGCCCCTGCTAGCCAGTGGGTGAATGATATGATGCCTGGAGATACGACTTGCATAATCAGCTCTCCACTCTAGCCTAGCTCTTGAAAAGAGCAGACACTCTAAGAGAATAGATAGCTACGCACGATGCGATTTATACTATAGATTGTGGATTACTCTAGGCCGCAGTTACGTACGAAGCTCGAAAAGGCGAAAGGTTGTACATAGGTGGATAGAGTGGGTACATACCCTATCCCATCTAGTGAACTCTTAGCCGGGTGAACAGCACACAACGTCATATGTACCCTGATGCATTTTCCTTCTTCTAGAACCAGATGCAGCGACATCTCTTGAGCCCCCCAGATATTAGAGCGCCTACATAGAAGCTTTAGGCTCGAGCTATAGTTCTGGGGAGGAAACGTGGACCAGTAGAGGTATTAGTTCGCGTGCACCCCGGATGTTTGCTGGCAGTTTAGGGTGTAAGGCTAACAGAAAAAAAGGAACAGTATGAAAAGCTGGGGGATCTGTTGTGTATAAACTGGAGTTCCCCATGATGAATATGTATGCTCTAAAGTATGTCGGTACTCCAAAGTATTGATGGCTCACATGCAGCAGCACAGTCTAGTTCACTAGACATCTATCACGAATCTCGGTCCAAGGGTCGGAAAGTGATAATGATGGCCGTAGTGAGTCCCAGTGATGCTGGGGTAGCGGGGAAAGCACCAGTGCTTGATCTTCTGTACTCCGATTACGCCAGGATAGCGTCGATATCAGCATCTCTCTTGAACAATATCCAGTTATCCGGGCCCGCATCACTTGTAATCATCGGCAAATGCATGGTCTAAAGCCCCTCTTGTCATTCGCTGCGCACTCCTCAGGAGTTCATGATAGGCGAGGAATTAAGCGGAGAGGGGTGCAAAGTTTAAAAAGGGCCTCCCGGTGCAATCGACCATCACAAGTATGAGAATCTAAAGTAACGTGACCAGTCCTTTTTCGTACTTTGGCCGTGGCCCTGCAGCGGAAGAATTGGTTTCCCCACCCCGCCCCGGCGCCCGCAGCTCTGCCCATCTTTGAGGGTACCCTTACTCTAAAGGACCCGGAAAACCGAGAGCTCAGGAAAAAGAAAAAAAAGAAAAAGAAACTAAAAGGTTCGACTGGATAAAACCTGCCATTGGCTGGAATTTGACAGAAACCAGCTCTATGCAGCATTGCACTCTAACATATCGAGACGTGGCCATCATTCTTCTGAACTGCTTCTGACGAATGTGAGACATGTCCCGGAGGTTTGGTGGTGGTGCCATAGGGTGGGAAAATCAGGAACAAGGAAGATGGTGGATGCTGGAAGCTACTTTTCCTTCTTTCGTGATCATTGTGACATGTCCCTTAAATGGCATTACTGTAAGGATTACTACTCTATCCATGGTAACACTTGGGGGGAGAATAGATAGAAAGCTTCGTAGACAGTTCTTTGCCATTTTTTCTTTATTTATTTTCGTGGCTCAATCCCTCCCGACATGGTCCGAATTGAAATGTGGGATGCGCGAGCTCAATTTATCTGTTAGATAACGTCTTAGCATTGCATTGGAAAGGATTAGATGTGAGCTCCTCACCAGAAGAACTCTCGGCTTCAGATATCAAATAACCTGCAACGCTCTACTGATGAAGCTATCAAAACCACCAATCAACATGAATAGCTATGTTCGCACGTACTCAGTTCCAGTAATCGAGATGTGATATAGTCCGTCGGGGAGGTAAGGTTCATTGATAGGAAGGGCGCCAATACTTCCTTTCCTTCAAGACTCTTGAGCCTTGACTACATGTATCTTCCTCGGAGGTATATGCACTGGTAGCGCTCAAAATATGTACTCTACCTCTGCTCTACTCTGTGGTACATATGTAGGTAGGATTACTGTGCACATACACACGTACATATGTGCGGATGTACTCTAGGGCATGTATTCAATTCAATGTACCACTTTAAATGCATGCGTGTTGTGCAGATTTATATTCAGAGACATCCACAATGAAAAAAAAAAAAAGAGTTAAGCTTGTGCAAAGACCTAAAGTATTGGCAGAAACGCGTATGTACAGGCCTAATATGGGTTATCGATATTGGGGAAAACCGCACTCTATGTAAAACTACATGTACATGTACCGTTTAGCGGAGTAGAAAATCTGCATAAGACACACTTCAAACCGGGACTTTCCATGGAACATACACATCAGAGGTTTCAGCCTCCGATGATGGTGAATAACGCCACATGATCACCTGGAGACCCGGAGTTCAGTAGATACTTACATATATCTACCTACAGTAGGTATTTATCCACTCTCAACTTGTTCTGCTGTAAGTTTTTATACCAAGACTAACTAAAACTACATACATGTAACTGCCGTCGAATTTTGGTACAACTCCATTTAACGTTATATATGATATCCTTGTATCTAAACTACATGTATACTCTTCGTCGACAAAGGGTGCAACGGGCCACTACAGGTGGCTGCAGGTGGTCGTGTCTTTTCTTGAAAGAGGTGCCGGCACGGCCGTGCTTACTTGGTAAGTACCGTCGGTCTGTACTCGAACTCTTGGACGTATGATTTCCACATACTAGCCGCTATCCGTGATGTGGATAAGAGGGAACAATCACAGGTGAAGGCTCCTTAAAGAGTCATTCCCGAGTGAACGGCATTGAGAGGCGCATATGGTGTGAGCTTCTTCACAAATATGGCTGGAGAGGTCACATTACCAAAATACATACATAGGCCTTTCCGATGTTCTTTGATTGCCCGAGCGAGTAGTCTGTTGCAGGTGGCAAACAAGGTCATGGTCCCTGTATTTTAAACTCTTGCCCTTGCGTACTAGATATTGGCGTCTCTGCTGCCCCTTCCTTCAATTGCCTGTATAAAAGGCGTTACGTTTGAAGAATAGCATTCCGCCGGGATTCAGAGGTCGGGTTGTATTCCAGATATCCTTTCATTTCGGACGTTTCCAGGTAATTGTACGTAACGGGGTGACAATGATAACTAATAACTTTCGCTGCCGCAAGGACAAACGGAGATTTAAAACCGTGCATAGTAATATCACAACATTAGTTGAGTCGAGGGGTAACGAGCGGTGAGTGCTAGATATCGTGCTTTAGACCCGCGGCCACGACCACGACCACGGGTATGAGGTTTTGCCCGTAGCATTCTTTACCAAAGGTATAGGGTTACTATATAATATACCCCTGACCAGATTGCAACAAAAGAAATCCTTGACCCCTTCACTCTGGTTAGCCGTTTTTGACTTCCTCACAAGATGGCCAGTTCTTGACTCCGATATTTTAATTCGTAGAGTAAGGTCAAGGGCTGACAACCTAGGCCTGTAGTTATTAAATTTAGCTAAACCAAAACTTCAAGAATTTTTATTCTCGGGAATCTGTATTTCTTGAGTCATTGGGTATTAAGAAGTTGTGCCTGCAGAGAGCAGCAGCGGAGCGGCGCTATCATACCCTAAGCCCCATAAGAAAACCGTTAATTCTCGAGGTTTGTCCGGGCCAATCAACACGAAACGGAGCAAGGGCCAAGTTTGTAGCTCTGCACTGACATTTGAACGATCGACCGTTTTTTTTTTTTGGATTTCTAGAAATCACTGAAGGAGTATCGAGGGACGCGTCTGGCCGAGGGGAGAGGGAAGCAAGGAGCCACCAAAGAGGATACGCACTTTCACATCCACACGAGGCCGATTAACTTCTTGGGGGGGCTGGGATAAAGTAGGAAGTTGTCAGAGAGAGATAGAGGAAGAGTGAGGAGAGAAGGGACACACGCGTACTGGAAGTGGAGGTACGCCTCCTCAAGTTTTCAGGTACGGGAAACAAACCCAGAACAACCGAGAAACAAAAAAATAAAAAAGCTACTGCCGGTGTTAGTGCACCCCCCCCCTCCTCCGCTCAGACCGTTCTTTGCTCAGTTAAACCCCATCTCTGATTCTCACTCGGCTATGTATAATACAGCTTGCAGGAGGGGAAGGACACGGGCTTTCTCGTAGGAGAATAACATATCATATCATACTGTTCTCTTTATCAAGAGGGGAGAGATACCGTACATACTAGGTTAGTTATCTCATCTATTACCATCCATCCATCACCCATCCGCATCCCCCCAATATCTTATCTCATCCACCACTAGCACTGGGAGTAGCCGCCAAAAAGAAGTAGGTCAAATCATCTGTGAATAGATCATTCTAGCAAGGGGTTGGCTGGTTGAGAGTGGAAGGGATAATAGTGGGAAAATACATCTTCTTTTGCAGTATCTACAGTCAGTTACACTTCAGATTCAGACACAGCAAAAAATAAAACTGAAAACGCAAAAGGGGGAATAAAAAAGGGATTTCTTTTTCAAAGGAAAAAGTTTTTTTTTCATTTGATCTCAAAGAAAGAATCCTCCCCCAAACCCCCTCCCCCCCTCCAATCCCAGTCTACTCCTACTCTGGTTGAATTAGAAACCTGCGCGACGTTTACCATACCAAGATCCAAACTGCGGAAGATTTCCGGAGTTCCCAGACACCTGCTGTCATCACAGGCCGCCCTGTGTGCGAGCACAGACCTGCAGCCCACCACCCAGCGAGTTAACCCAATTTCTGGCGAACCGGCACCGACGAGGCCTGCTACCCGATCGTGTAATTGGTCCTGTTAACTCACTCAGTCGGGTTCCGACAGTTTCCCAGCGGCGGCGGCGAGGTCGCCCTTACTACGTTCCGTATAGACCATTCCCGTACCCAGTTGGGCGAGATTCTGGAAAGCTGCCAGGGAGGGAAGAAGGGGGGAAAATGGAAATGGCTGATTCATATGCGGCTCTCCTGGGGGTGGGATCTCCTACTGCCGCAGCGCTGGCGGCGGAGTCTGGAAGGTGTGTGGAAGATTTATTCTCTATTTATTTGTTGTCTTGATTCGACCATTCATTCGTGCCTTACTGTGAGGGGCTCTGCTTGCTTGCTGCTGCTGCATGGGGAGGATCAAAGTGAGAGGAGAGAGGTGCGGAGGTCATCAAAGAAACATCACTACAACCACTATCCAAACTGCTGTGACTCTGAATCGTGAACATGGCTCGGGATCCGGACGTCTTTCGTCCAACACTGGCGACTATTCCGTCAACGTCCTGTACCTATGTATTCGAGGATGGTGGTTTCAGCAGCGGCGGGTTCAGCAGCAATACCATGAGTCCTATTTCACCAGTCGACACACCTCCCTCGACACCTACCAGCATTGCCAATTCCTCTTCGTTCTCTTCCTCACATAATGGCAACAAGACTATGAAAAAGAGGCTCTCAGATTCGCTTACTGACATGTTTTCTCTCACACTGCACAGACGCCGACCTTCGTTACAACAGGGCCCTGCGATTCCCGCAACCAGAGCCACCAATGCAGGAAGCAGCTCAAGGTCCAGAAATCGATCTTCCTCTGCTACCGCAGCTGGAGCCAGCTACCTACGCAACACAACAACTCCAACCCTCAACTCATCACCATCGATGGCCACGATAGCATCGACAAGTTCTGAAAGCAGTAGCTATAGAGGGGGATTATCGAGGCGGGACTCAGTTACAGACGTGGCTCGGATCTTCCCGCAGCCACCAACGGGAGTGGGTGTGATGAGGGAAAATCCTATTGGAGACTCGCCGACAGCTTCACCAGAACCCATCAAAACAATGGCCAGCAGAAAGATAATGTCAACAGAACAATTGAGAGAAGATGAAGAGTATCACGCCGGTGGATTTGACATGGAAGAATGGGATACCTCTAGCTTTGAGGATGGAAATCTTGCTGCACAAAAAGCCGCCGCAGATGTTGGGATGAGGATGACTACAGGCATCACTCGAAAGATATCAGATTCAAAAAGGATTCGGCCGCCATCGCCTAGTGATGTAGGGGAAGGAGAGATCGGGGGAGATAGCTCGCTAGCCGAAGGGTTAGAGAAGCAGAGGGACCAGTTGGTGATTCCTCCAGGATCTGTGGGGAGCGATAAGCGGGAATCTACAACATCAGCTTCTACTTCAACTATACAGGGATACACTTCATCATCAGATGAAGAATCTACGGCATCTTCGGTTAGATCTCACAGGTCTATGGGTTCTAGATCCCGTAGTTCAACATCTGGAGCATCATCCAAAGCCGGTCTACCACAAAACATGTCGTTCACTCATTCGAAAAAGCGAGGATCGAAATCGCACAATGCCCCTCCGCCGTTGGATCTAGGTGCACAAACAGACGATCGGGCGTCGGGCTCTAGTACATCTGCGGTGTTCATGGTTGACAGCAGGCGGCCCTCATCAAGGCCACCGACTGCCCCGCCTGCTCGGTCAGCCACTGCCTCCCCGTCAAAGTCGGTTAACGCGTCGATCAGGCATAAGCAGAGTGGTGGACTTGAAGTGCCCGGAGTAATTACTAGTCCTGGCTCACCAGGATCACGACTATCATCATTGGCTACTGCTGCTGCCACTCAGGGGCCTAAATCTCGATCGATATCCGCAACAGCTCTGAACTCCATTTCACGCTCTGATAGTAGCTCATCAACAGCCACAACTCCCCACACAGCAAGGCTAAATCCTGCCACATCTACAACACCTGCAGGACGGACCCAGAAGTATCTTACCCAGAGAGATCGACAGGGGTCTTCGAAGGTTTCACTGTCTTCCTATGCAGCGCAGGTAGCAAAGAGCAAGGCCAAAGGGCAGCCAATACTCGAACCTCCATTACCAGATCCAAAAAATGCGCCACCGGTGGCGCCAGCTCCTGCCAGTGGCATGTATTGGTATAAGGCAGCAACTCACGGACGAGAGAATGTACCCGTTAGAGCGCACACTTGCACACTTGTGAATAATAATATTTACGTCTTTGGGGGCTGTGATGTTGGGACATGTTTCAACGATTTACACGTTTTTGACGCAGGTAAGAATTGTATCATGGTCAGTTTAGGGTCAGTGATAATAATGACTCTGGGTGTAGATTCAATGTCATGGTCTAAACCAAATGTTTCTGGGGATATCCCACCACCTCTCAGAGCAATGACATGCACTGCTGTTGGGAGGAAGCTTGTGATTTTCGGGGGTGGTGACGGGCCAACATATTACAACGATATATATGTCTTTGATACTGTCACAAATAAGTACACACGTCCAAAGCTCCGTGAGGGGACACCAGTACCTTCAATGAGAAGGGCTCATACAGCTTGTTTATACCGATACGGAATATACATATTCGGCGGTGGAGATGGTGTCAAGGCACTGAATGACGTATGGAGGCTTGATGTATCGGATCTCAGCAAACCATCATGGAGGAACATCTCCCCATCCCAGCCACCATCGCGTGTTGGGTCATCATCTACATCACTAGTAGATCATGCAGATCGACAGGCGAGACCGACTGCTCGAGGCTATCATACAGCTAACATGGTTGGCTCAAAGCTTATCGTCTATGGCGGGAGCGATGGGGACGAATGTTTCAGTGATGTCTGGGTATTCGATGTAGAAACCAGTATATGGCGCAATGTTGGGATTCCACTCAGCTTTCCCAGATTGAGTCATACTGCAACGATTGTTGGCAGTTATTTGTTTGTTGTAGGCGGGCACGATGGTGTCGAGTACTCGAGTGAGGTTCTGCTACTTAATCTTGGTGAGTATTGACCTTTACTTTGGGGAGACGATCCATGGGGCTGATGGTGGCGACCGAAAGTGACTATGCAGTGGGATAAAAGAAAGGTCTACGGGCAGGCGCCAACCGGCAGAGGTTATCATGGCACAGTTTTGAACGATTCGAGGTTGTTCGTAATCGGTGGTTTTGACGGGTTTGTGCTGCGTCTTTGATCCTGAGTGAAAAGGTTTATTAATTGGGTTTATTAGACATGATGTGTTTAATGACACTTATATCCTGGAGCTTGCCGTCAGTAGCTATTACTCTCAAATCTCGCACTTTTCGATCGAGGTATGATTGGGGTCATATGCTTTGCGGAGAACTCTAAAAATCGCATATATTACAGTTTGAGCTGGGGTACAGTTTTTTTTTGGAGCGGTTAAGTCTTTTTTTTTGAATTCGATTCTTAATGTCCCGTCGCGAGCTGCCTGGAGCTTTCTTGGGGTTGGACTGTGGGGCGAACGTATCCTATCTCCTTTATTTGATACTTCCTCACTTTTTCTCCTTTTCCTTTATATATCTTTTTTTCTTTTATGTTCCGACGGATTGAGGACAAAAGGAGTTGTTTTCTGGGACGGCAAAAACTTGAACGACAGGCACTCAGGAGTGATTCTACGGGTTGATGAGGTGGGGAAATACCTAAAAAGGAACGTGGGAAGAGGGCGGCAATGATACCTTCGGTGAGGCGTGGCTTGGACTTGGGCTTGGCTTGTTTGTTTATTCTTCTTGTGGGTGTTTTTGAGTCTTTTTGGTATTTCGTGGTGGTGGTGTGGTGGTGTATTAGGGGGGGGGGGGGGCGCAAAACAAGTTTATATCCTTCATTCGTTCCTCTTTTTTTGTCTTCATTTTACTAGTTTTGTACGCGTATTTTTCCTTCCTGTTCTGTATCATGAGCCTTCTTTCCTTTTAATGAGTGATGGATATGTTGTTATTTCCGTTTTTCATTTGTTTAGACAATACTTCCTTTTTCTTCCCTACAGAGTCCAATACCTTACTCTGCCTATTGAATGCTTTCTCTGGAATCTTTTTTTTTTACTCATATAGAAGTGAAGGAGAGTTTTGCGCCTGTCTTTCCCTTAGTTGTGTAGTTAAAACAATCAATGATAATTTTGGAAATGATACGGGTAGCAAGTTTTCCCTGAATATTTTTAAGCACGTGAGGCGGTAAGCTTGAGCTGGATTGGGAGGTTAGTTGAGTAATTTAAAAGCCACAAAAACACAACCACATGCCAAAGTACTACTCAGGATCTCCATGTATTGTAGGTAGATCTGATATGTAATCCTAATATTCTAGAATAAGAAAATCTCGATTGTAGAAGAAGGGGGTACGTAGGGTCATCCTCGATCATTCGGAGAAACCCGGCCAAGGCAATGCACGAGGGAGAGGGAATAGGGTACGATTACAACGGCGTTCTAGAAAAGAGGAAGCGGCGATGATGAATAATCCCCGAAGAGCCTCTCTGAGCGCCATAATCTCGCCACCTCAATACAGGGCTTGGGTAACCAAAGGGTAATAGTTCCCCAACTTGTTACAAATACGAAGATTTCATTGGTTGCATGTACCAGAAGTTTTTCTTTCTTTGCATGTTAGAAACCTCACCGCGAGGGTTTTTGCTTTCTCCTAGATCTCCGGAGGAGGTCGTATGTTTTTTACCCGACTGCTTCCGGTACGTCATACCACTTTTAGTCATAATGAAAGGGCTCTGGCTAAGCCGATATTCCCCCGCCAGCTGTATTTTTGGGACTTTAAAAACGATTGAGACCTCGAGCTTGGAGCTGTCTATCATACTCCTTTTGATCGATAGTTCATTGAGGTCTCTGAAGTCTTTCGTTGTCTCTTTTCAAGATTTCTTGGGAGGCTGTTGGCGTCATTTAGACGAAATCTTTAGCGCACTGCACAGGGTCAACCATAAACCAACAACCGTCGCTTTTTCTTTCTCTCACATCGGTACTTAGTACATAACTTTTTGCAAAAACACCATTGCATCACTGAATTCAACATGAAAATTCTCACCAAAGAAGAAGAAGCTGGTATTTATACCCCCCCCATTATAGCCCCACCAAATACTAACGACTCACTTTCCCCATACAGCCCACTACAATGCCGTCCTTTATGGTGGTATCACCGGAGGTCTCGCCGGTACCGCTGTTGGTCTCGGAGCTGCGCTTGCGCTCAGTAAGCGTTGGCCTTTCTTCTCCCAGCTCACCCTTCCGTTCAAGACCTTCTTCGTCACCTCCACAGGTACCTTCGCAGCGATCATCCAGGCCGACCGTTACTCGCGCAAATTCGAGTCGAACCGTCATTCGGAACTCCTCATGTACAAGGATGCGACAGCAAGAGCTCTTGAGGAGGCAAGGGCCAACCGGACTGCCATGCAGAAGGCAATGGACTGGGGAAGGGAGAACAGATATACCATTGTGACGACGAGTTGGATCGCGTCTATGGCGCTTAGTTTGGGGCTGGTTAGTAGGAACAGGTACCTTACAGGGCCACAGAAGTTGGTACAGGCGAGAATGTACGCCCAAGGTTTGACACTGTTGGTGTTGGTTGCAAGTGCTGGATTTGAGGTGTCGGATGCGAAGAAAGGAAAGGGCAACTATGAGACTGTCATGGTCTTGGACCCAGATGACCCAATGCACAAGCACTTGATTGAGAAGAGGATCCACCATGAGAGCTATGCTGGAGAGGACTTGTGGAAAGGTGGGTTTGATCCTACACTCTCTGGGCCCTGCCGAGTTATACTGACAGATGATAGATATGGTTGAGGGTGAAGAGAGGAGGTTGCGTGCACGCAAGGAGGCTGCCGCTGCTGCAGCCGCAGGACGGTCATAAGTATCATTTTTAATGACGGGTTTCTTTCTTTCTTGTGGATAGCTTCTTTTGTACAGTTTCTTTCTAGATTTATTGGTCTGATAGACGGTGTGTGCCTGGGTGTTCTTTTCGTTTTTCCTTTTCTATTATTACTCTTTCCTACCTTCATTTATGTTTGCGGTTTTCCCCCGTCTCCATTCCCCCTGTGAAACAAAAATACAGTGAGCTACAAGAGTATTGTAGTCGTCGTTGATTCTTCCTGAACCTCGCCTGGACGCCCCACCCACTGGGAGTTGGCAAGAGTTGTGGACTTCCAATTCGTTAGTTGTGATGATAGAGTGATAAATCCCAGGCACTACCCCGATTGAAATCTAGAATCCCATGTCGAAAAAAGAATATGAAGCTATAGGTAGGGCCAACAGTGAAGTGGCATATTGCCCTTTGCATTGGTCAAATGGGTGGTCAGCAGTGATAGGCAAGATCTTAAGAGTCCTCTGGGCATCAGAGTGCGGAGTACTTTGGAGGGGAGTTTAGACGAATAGCCGAACCTTATAGGTCAATCAACGATTGTAACTCCCCCAAGCCTGTTATCTCGAGGTTCGGATTAGCCTTTAACTCCGGGGGGGGCCGATAGGAGGCTAATTGAGCATTTTTCCCTAAAAGGGCTGTGGGTCTGGGGTTCCCTGCGCGCGCTGTAGAGCCCAAGTCTGGTGAGCCGTGGAGTGGATAGGAAATTGAACTTGACTGAAAGCTTGATTTTACGGAAACTTGTCATTCTAGAAAAATTTCACTCCGAAAACAACACATGTAGATGTACGCATTTTTTTTGTTATGAGGTGTGTCACGTATGTTACATGTTATCCATACTTTTTTTTCGTGCCTGCATTAAAATAAAGAAAGGAAGGAAGAGATATCTACTATACATCTCAGAGAGACAGAGAAAAGGGGGGGGGGGGGTGAGGAAGTCATTATCATGCCACAATTTTCTTCAAAAAAAAAAAAAGGAAAAGAGAAAAAAAGAACCACAAACTGAGAGAAACCCTCCTCACCCAAGCCGCTCCAAAATCCTCGCCTTTCTCCTCTCCACCAAAAACTCCGTCACATCATCCAGGCTTGGCACCTTCCACCCACCAGGTATGGCTTCCCACTCCGCCGACGGATTCCCACCCGTCGCCCTTGATGTCCTTTCCGATGCCTCCGCCTCCTTCCTGCGCTCGTATGCCAGGAGCACGCCGTCCTCCTCGTCCCTGTTGAAGCCATAGTACTCGGCATCGACATTCCGTCGCATCTCGCCCCGGGCACGCTTATCGTCGTCCTTCTTGCTAGTCTTCTTAGGCTGCAGCTCCTCGAATAGCTCCTTCACGCCAGGCAGCTCCCGGGCTCGCCCAAAATACTTGTATCCCCGGGAGCCAGGCACAGCCCGCCCGTCCTCGTCGTAGGCCTTAGGGCCAAACCGCATATAGTTGGGACCGCCTAGGTTACGGAGCTGTACCTCCCACATGTGTTTTTCGCGCATGAGCTTGTTGATCTCGTCGTTAAGGTCGCGGATCTGGTAGTCGGAGAGACTAGCTGTATAAGACACAAATTTAACTGTTAGGCACGGGCTGATATAATCAAGAAGATATACCCAGGAAGAGGGGGGAGACAACGCACGATCTTGGATTTTGGTCACTTTTCGTGAAATATCCTTCACTACTTGGCCACGCCATTTCTCACAGGACGGGATCGAGTTCACTTCAGTAATGACTTTGGGACGGCGGGTTCGCCCCGCGTCGATGATTCCGAGGTCGGCGGCTTGTTGCTCACGGAAGCGGAAGAGCATGGATTGCGCTTTTTCGCTATTGCGCGCCTGTGGGGCATGTTAGCCGTGAATTGGACATATAGGAGGGACTACATACCATTTTGAGGGGATTGCGAGGTTTCAAGGGGCCTTAGAGGCGGGAATTTGAGGTGGTGATAAGTGATGATGGTTGTGTGAGATATATACGTGAAGTGAGGTGAGGTGTTGTTGGTCTATGCTATGCTTTGTAGTGGTGAGGCTCTTATGGCTCGCTTGCGGCGGCGTAGATAGCGACCCCTACCCTACCTGCCCTGTGAAACACCAGGGGTCGAGGGCTCTACAACTGTTTTCTCTTTTTAGGAATAGCTGGAGATAAAGATGTTTGATTCTTTAAAAGAAATTTAATACTAGTACTAACATTATAGATTTCAGTTTAATAATTATGCACTTCCCCCAGCTACCTTCGCCTTTGCATTCTTAAAAGCTTCTATAGTATGCTCCCACACCGCGCCCCTCTTCTCTTCTGACCACCAATCCCCAGACCTGCTCATCCATCCCTTCGATCCGGTTCTTGTATCTGCACTTTCACCCTTCCAATCTACCAGCCACAAGCCCTTTCTAAACTTCTCATTCGTCCCCAACCACGTAAACCCTTGCCCGCAATCGTCAATTGGAACCGAGAAACACTTTACGAGTGGTGTAGCGACAGTAGTCAGGACCCTCATTGGCGTTGGCAGCTCTCGGAATATTCCAGTCACTACAACGCCAGGAATCGCGTGGATCCATCCAATCCCAGGGTTTTGGATAGAAAGATGCTCGAGCGCGAGAGAGGTCATAGTCACCGTATGGAGCTCACAGTTTGCGAGTGTAAAGTTCCCGGGTTTTGCGAGTGGGAGATCATCCATGATAAGAGGGCCCTCGCGACTAGGAGCAAGGACACTGATAACACGAGCAGACTCTGAGGCTTCTGAGGCAGTCTTAAGAAGCGGAAGGAGATTCGTGGCGAACCGTAGACGACCGTAGTAGGAAACGGTCATTTTGCGGTCGAGGCCTTCGGGGGTTTCCTCGCGACCGGCCATACTCATGTAGCCGGGTGACATAAAGAGCAGATTTAGCTTCTTCTCATTTGCAGCGATTTGAGAACTAATATTATCAACACTTGAGAGAAGAGCTGCATCGGCCTTTAAAAACTGGATCTTAGAGTCGGGGTTGAGCTTTTGTAGCTCGTTGGTGATCTTTTCTCCGGAAGCTTCGGACCTGATGCTTGTTAGTGAGGATTCTGATCGGCGTGTAGGGATTTCGTGCTAACCGTCCAACAAAGTAGACCGTAGGTGCCACTGTTGAAGACACAAATCTCTTCATCGCAGCCTCGCCAATCCCAGATGTTGCGCCAACTATATTGAAAAAGGCTATCAGTATCATAGCTAGCTAGATTAGCTGCCTAGCCACCTGAACGTAGTAACGTACCAAACACAGCAACTAAGCCCTTCGCGCCCGGTGTGCTTGAAAAAGCAGCATTCGTAGACCTTATTGAAGCTATTCCAACCATATTTTTTCTTGTTGATCTGTCAAAGTTTATAGTTTAGTTTTTTGGGGGTTGGACGTAGCAACGAAACCTTATTATATCCCGACCCCGGATTTAATACACAGTCAGGTTAGGCTTAACCCCGCACCCCTGCGCGACAGAAGCTTCAACCACACAGAAGCTTCAGCTGCCCAGTATGCCCCGGGTTGACGTTGGCACGGGTGAACAATACCTCCGTTGAATACATATGATTCGAAAGGTTCTATGGGACTCGGAACATATGTGTCACAACATCGGAACTCCGTGTCTAGGTAGGGAAGTTTCGGTCCGGTAGCAAAACAGATAGATGCATTGTATAGACCATCCGAAATCATTGGCCTGATTAGTTGAAACCAAGAACCAATAATTACGAGTGCCAAGACTGGCTTTGTTTGCCGAGTGACAATACATGAACCAGGGTCACATTTTTTTTAGTGCACATCTAGGGGAATGGTGTCGGTGTGCCGTGATAACCAAGATGTGATATGTACCTGCATGTACCAAATACTGCCCAAGGCTGTGGCAGTGAATTTCTTGGTTAACCCATTTTTCTGAGTTCATAAGGCTTTGGGATCATGGGACGTCGATGCCTACCTGCTGTGTATCCCAGACAATGGAGCAATAACAGGGACTTTTAGCATAATGCAGACTCCATGTATGCGATATCCTGCACCCTCAGATGTAGAACACTGTTCCAAATCGAAGGTTGACAGCCGTTGCCAACACTTTTTACCCCACGAATGACAAGGTTCCCGGCGCTCCCAAGAAGCAGGCCACTTTAAAATCCTAGGCGGCATATCAATGAGCTTATATCATATTGCTTTGTTGAAGGGTTGGATAGCTCTTGGAGACCTGAAATGCACCTGTGCAGAAGATAAGCATACATGTAATAACTTACTTTGATGCACCTGTATGATATCTATAGTTGAACCATCTAGTCGAAGGTTCCAATGTAGACCCGAGCAGCCTGTATACAGCAACCATGACTGGTATCTATCCGCAAATACCCCTTTGCAAATTTGTTGGTCTGAGAGTGGTCGTGGGTGTATGGTAGATGTTTACACCACAATCCGAGCTTTCCCCCCTCATCCAATGATTGATGAGCCTGTCACACGCTCTTTCTTTATCTTTATGCCAATAGCGGTTTAAGTGAGGGGTCGCTGGGACGAAGGTGCCACTTTCTAACCCAATCTCCTAGGTACAGGCTGTGGGTTTTTTTTTATCTTTATTATTATTATTATTATTTAGCCCATTACTCTCTAGCACTGATGCTGGTGAGGGGTTGAGCCATAAATGGATGCTGGTGGTGATGTTTATGGTGAGGCATTAATGGGATGTTTTGTTGAGAGGGGTTGAATATCGAGAGAAGAGAAGTGGCAATTCACACGAGTCGGGTGAATTCCAGAAAAGCAGGCCAGCTCATTGGAAAGAATTAATACTCGATGCTGATAGCTGGACGGATAGCATAGCATCTTCCGGTCTTTCCTGTTGTGGAGTGATGTGGTGGCGGGAGTAGGTGGCTTTTAGTGGCTTTAGACAGGTTGGAAACCCCGGACAACAACGGTGTTCTACCCGTCGGAACAAATAAATGTATGGAGGGAGCATCTCGACAACCCCCAAGAATGCCGAGGCATGGGTATATGTAAGTACTTAGGGTGTAGGGGTAAGTGAGAAGACACCACTCTGCCAAGGTGACGTGAAGGGTGTCTTCTCACTACACCCGAAGTACATACCACCAAGTCTATAAATCATTGGCTTGGTGAGCTAACTACATGTACTGGTGTTTAATTAGGCCTCAGAAAGGTACAATTACTTGTTAGCTCCTTGCTGTCTCTCTCTCTCGCTTGTACCCCCCTCATTTATGCATAATCCGGGCCGACCCGAGTGAGCCCCAGTGACCGAGTGATGGGTGTTTCCCTCCCTTAACCGAAAAAAAAAAAAAAAACTCACCCGGTTTAACATAAGCGAGCCTTGGCATAGCCATGGCGACAACATGCGATGCACAACGCATGGCGCCTTACCAGTAACAAAAATTTTCAAGTAGCCGCTTAACTATTAATATTGTAATCCATACTTAGAAGAACAACACATGGCAAAAGAAGGGCTGCATGAGGGATTCTTACACGCCAAATAAGGTACCTCTCGGACATGCTCTACGTCTAGCATTTGACAGGAATACGAATAATGAGCCTCACAACCAAGGAAACAAACCCTGGCTTTATCCTCTTAACCCGGGCACATCGCGCATACAAGTACATGCTCCTGTAGCTATGGACACCCATCATCCTTGGAATCGTATTTCTGGACAGTCCATCCAATCCAGCCAGTAGACTTCGATGCCTAGACCCCACACACAACATCCACCATGCAGAGATCAAGCAGCTAGGGGAACCGTGAGTTGCCTGTACGGAAGACGCGAGTACACATACGTGGGCACTGAACCGACAGGCCCTGCGCCAGAGGGGGGAAAAAAAAAAAGCCCCCAGTATGTGCTCTACTATGGTCTACGTACATAAATGATATAGAGTACTCCGTACCTACCTTCTCTACAAAGTGGGATCGATTACTTACACTTAGCTACACACACATGCCTATCCGAATTCTCAGCCCCTCCCTTCATCCGGTGAATACTGGCTACCACCTACATACGTACAATATTTAATCTACAATCCTCACGACTTTCGACCGCTGGCTCATTCAGATTCCAGAAGTACGAAGTCTGCATAAATCACATACGTGCCCCGGAAATTGATCATAAAGTATAGAGCACCTACATACGTGGATTCATTCGGTAAGTCTCATCTAAGATTCTCCGTACCTGGTGGGCGATTCGATAAGGCTGAGAATGAGGTGCATCCATCTCCCTTAAATAGCTGCCTGCCCTTAGGGAAAAAGGAAAGAAGAAAAATAGAAAGGATCTGCACCTCTTAAAGGCCACCGTTTTATAAAAATTACCCCCTGATCACCATCTCAACCATCTCTTCTCTCTCTGTGGTCAAAGAAAAAAAGGTAAACAAGAGAATATCGACCACAATATCATCATGAACATCCCGCAAGAAATCATCGATCAGATAGTGTCGTACCTCCCCAACCATGGCAGCTACATCAAGGCAGCGTTGGTCAATAAGGCGTGGAATTACGCTGCAACCTCAGTTTTGTATCGCGATATCACTATGAGGTTCATACCTAGGAAATCTCGCCCTGCCGATCAGGAGCGCCGGGGGATGCACGATATTTGTTTGACACTGGCAAAGTATGTTGCTCTCTTGTGCACTCCCGTGGTCAACTACATGTAGCTTGTGGAAGCTGAATTTGTCTTGAATTACTCTTCAAGGAACCCCTACACCAGCTCCGTGGTTCATTCACTTGAACTGTACTTCCACCAACCTCAAGCTAGCGCAGCACAGGAGTGGGAGGCTTCATTGTCGCCCGTCCGGTCATCTTTAAGAGAGGTCATCGAACGCAACGGGTTTCCGCGCGTTAGAAAGCTAGCACTTTGGTGCCCTGATTTGAAAATTGCTCAGATCCTTCTAAAAGGACTATTACCGCAACTACACAGCTTGCACATCGTCTCACAATCCTTTAAAAACTTATATTTTGAGTACGATGGGCCCACAGTACTCAGCAACCTCCAGGAGGTGGATTTTGAGTTCGCTCAGGACATCACTCGACGGGGTGGAGGTTTTTTGTTTACAAATGAGCAACTAGCCCTTAATCAGGAGTGGAAAGTGATGGAAGACAGGATGCATGCCCGAATCAACGCTTTTTTGTCTCGATGCCCATCGCTCCAGGTTTTGAAAATAGCCGGAACGAAAGAACTTCACACACTACTCCAATCGGTCTATTTCCCGTCACTAAAAACTCTTGAAATTGGCCAGGTTTTTAGTCACCAGATCGACTTTGCAGTAATATGTCTAAATTCATTCCTTGAACGGCATCCAAACATAACACGGTTGGCACTCAATAGATTGCCCGATGGTTCATCGCATGCCATTGCCCTCACGAAGGAATCAATGCTCAACATCCGAGAGTTTGTGTCTTGCTTTGAAGAGATACCGTCGGACTACTATAACTTCATTAGACAGTTCCAGCAGCTAGAGACATTGAGGCTTGAACATCATATTATTGTAGGATCAGTCTCACATAGGGAGATTCTTGAGTTGCTGCCCGATTTGCAACACCACAAGCCTGGGATAAAGAACCTAACACTGCCAATGCCAACACACATACCCGGGTGGACGCTAACAGACGACAAGCGGGCGTTGGCAAATTCTGCATTAGCAGAATTCGGCATGGCATTCGCGGGAAGTGTCCCGGCAGTTGAAAAATTTGGGATCAGCCATGTTGGGCGGTTCCATGATATAGGAGCAGTACGCGCATTCCCCCCTTCGCGTATCCTCTGAACATACAGTATTAATCTGACACCGAGTAACAGTCGGGATGGGCACAAGCACTCCGCTTTCACAACTCTCTCCGACATCTTGCTATCAAAACGTCGTTCATACCCGGTATACCTGATCACGAACCAGCGAGCCCTAGGCAAGATCTCATCAATGACATAGCGCGATCGTTCTCCGCGGTACCAAAACTGGAGACTGTGGTGTTTCTCGACCTCCCACACGAACATTCGGTCAAAGTTACAATTAAAAGGCTAGACAACGGGATAGTGGAAGGAGTTGAGCAAATAATGAGCACCGAAGATGTGAATGAGGCCTTTTTTGACGACTTTCTCCAGTATGGATGGTGATTGTGGAAATCCGGCCAGCCCCTGCTTTTGTTGGGGTGTGACGGCCTCCTAGGAAGGGAAAGGTTGAGGGGAATAAGCAATTATTTTTCTTTTTTGGCTATCTACATGTAGTTATGCGGATGTTGTTGTCGTGCTTGTCTGTGCTGTATCTAGCCGTACCGGTATGTACCGTACACGTAATATTTTTTTCTTGGGATAGAAAGGTAAAGATTTTCTGATATTCTTCAAGCCAGCCCCTAGTATTAGAGGTATGCCAGGCCTAGGCTAGGGCGATCATTGTGATGGGAGCGTATCTAATTCTCTTTTATATGCACGCAACTTCTCTAGTTACCGCTTCACAACCTGTCACTCGGGGAGCTAGTGAAAACCAATGGAATCTGGAAATGATAACCGAATCTTATCATCGCGTACCCACGTGGCTAACCCACTATTCCGCATTGCCAAGCAAGCACTCCGATCCGTTACGTTATATCCAGGGACCTGGATTATTAGGGTGTCGATATAAGTATCTAAGGTAATACCAGAGCAGTCGACACGATGGCGTGCTAAGAAACCATCGTGGGAAAACGCCCCAAAGGGGTAATGAAGCCAATATTTAGTGGGGCCCCAGCCCGGGGACACGATGTAGGTGACTAGTGTGTCAACCATATATATAACGGCCCCAGACCCACTGACTCAGCGCCAGCACCCCTGACCGCTAGCTATCGTGCCTAGACAGAATCCCGTTAGGGGTACTTTTGTTTGTGCAGCGGTAGTACCGGAGACAAATCTACCTTTGTGCTGAGGGCATATACCGCTTTGTAAACCACCACAAAGTTATCTGACGGGTGCTGGGGTTGCCAGTGCCTTTGTTAATACACGGAGCCCGTGTATGTCTCGCCTGGGTGAAAACGGAGGGTTACATTTCCTTCCTTGTAACGCTTCCGTATATAGAGAGATGTCCTCGCTCCCCTGTATATACAAGAGATTCCTCAGCGTTTTCTGTGTTGCTCCTTTACAAGCTATACATATAAGACCTCAAAAGGATTTTGCACTCACATTCGGTATGTTTGTTCTTGTCCTGCCTGTAATCTAAGGACGAGGTGACTACATGTATGTATCCCGAGAGAAACCAGCTACATGTAATCAGTGTATCTGTTCGTAGATCGCAGCAAGTCATTGGAGCCCGGAACTGGCGGGGACTCTGGGTTGGTAAGCGTTTGGACCTCGAAACGTATCCCCCGTGTAAGCACAGTCCGAAGAGAAGGAATCCCATCAGAGTTTGACCGCAGCTGCTAGCTGTCACCTGTCAGTCAGCGTTGAGTCGTGGAAGTGGAAGTGGAAGTATATGGGGGGGGGGAAGAGGTCCTATTGGCCAGGGCCAACTTCCAAACCCTGCCTGCTCCCCCCTGTATTTTTGCCGAAGAATAAAGCCGCCCTGGAGGCTACCGGTGGGTTACCTACTCCTTTATTACGTTATCTTACATGAGTTGGGTTGGGGTAGAGCTGATTACTTTACCTCGGCGCGCCGTGTGGACGGTTGCCGAGGAATCAGTAATACAGAAAATAAGCTTAACTTGGGTCTTGGCAGGAAATGATCACTAAACAGCCAGACGATAGATTAAACCCACGAATACTTGATTAGAATTTGAGGACAAGGGAAGTGATCAAGTTAGAGAAGAGAGGTGGGTGGGGTGGGATTTGTCAAGATTGAATTATTTATATATGATTCATGAGCTGTTCTTTGCTCTGAGTACTCTTGATTCTTTCAGTCTTCATCGGCGGTGGTTTCGAGGGCTATATATTATAGGTTTCTGTTTTGGTATATTGTACCGTTTTGAACAGACTATTTCTTTGAAATGTCTCAGTCGTCCTACAGATCAAGCGGGCCTCAGCAGGAGCTAGAAAATATTCCAGATCTCGAAAAGGCCACCACTGTCTACAAGGAAGAATCCAACAACACTCAAGCAGCCCATCCCCATATCACCAATTCCCTGGATTGGGACGGCCCAGAGGACGCCGAAAACCCAAAGACATGGAGTCTCAGAAAACGTCTGTTTCACAGCGTCATTCCCGGTCTCTTTAATTTTGTCGTGTAAGGGCGCACATCACATTCCTCATTTGAATGCTTAATCCTGACCCATGTATTCAAAATCCGCGCCATAGCTCTATAGGGACATCAATATACACCCCCGGCGTCCCCCAGATCAGTAAAGAATTTCACGTGACGTCTACCGTAGCTCTACTGGGCCTTACTGTATACTCTCTCGGCCTCGGCCTCGGCCCTATCATTGGCGCACCGATATCAGAGACGCAGGGCCGGAAGGCCGTGTATGTACTGACGCTCCCACTGTCACTGCTCTTCACACTCGGTGCAGGCCTCGCGCAGAACTTCGAAACGCTACTGGTGTGTAGGTTCCTGTCGGGGGCGTTTGGGAGCCCGGCGCTGGCGGTCGGGGCGGGGACAATTGCGGACGTGTGGGTGCTTGAGGAGGGCGGAGGGTTAGCAACTGTGTTGGTTATTTTGGCGCCATTTATGGGGCCAGCTTTAGGTATGGGTGTTGGCCTTTGTCTGCTTGGGTTAGGATACTGACGGTGGAGGGGGGGTTTAGGGCCGCTGATTGGTGGGTATACGGTGCTTCACCGGTCGTGGGAGTGGTTGATGTGGGCGCTCCTGATCATTGGCCTTCCCATTTACCTCTTAACCTTCTTCACCACCGAGACGTACAAAAAAGTGATCCTCACACGGCGGGCCAAGGCTCGCGGCATCCCTCTCCCGCCCGGACCAACGGGCGTTCAAGCCGCCAAGGTGCTCCTCACAATCACGCTCATCCGGCCGCTGCACATGCTAGTCACCGAGCCCATTGTCGGGTTCATCTCGCTCTACGCCGCCTTCTCGTTCGGCGTCCTGTTTGCGTTCTTTGCCTCGTTCCCGTACGTGTTTGGGACCGTGTACGGCTTCGACAGCGGCTCCGTAGGCCTCGCTTTCCTCGGGCTCTGGGTGGGGCTGTTGCTGGCGGTGGGGACGTTTGCCGCCTTTGATAGGACGTGGTATGCGGCCGCCAGGGCAAAGGCAAAGTTGGAGGGGAGAGCAACGGAGCCGGAGCATAGGCTGTATGCAAGTATGGCAGGGTCTTTGGGGATCCCGGTTTCTCTGTTTTGGTAAGTTGCTGGATGCATAACTATAGTGGCAGTTGTCTCTCTCTAGGAGTTCTGTTGGGACTGACAGGTTGGTGGTATCTATATATATAGGTTTGCATGGTCTGCAAAGAGAGATGTGCACTGGATCGTACCGATTCTCGCCGGTGTCCCGTTTGGCTGGGGGAACCTGTGCCTTTTCGTAAGACTCCCTTAGCCTTTCTCTCTCTATAGTTGTGTTAGGTAGTTAACAGCACCAGCTTGGAACAACAACCTACCTCGTCGATGTATACCACTCCCTCAACGGCGCATCCGCCATGGCCGCCAACGGGCTTCTGAGATATGCCTTTGGCGCGGTGTTTCCGCTGTTCACGGTGCAGATGTATAGGGGGCTTGGGATCCCGTGGGCGGGCAGCCTGTTGGGGTTCTTTAGTCTCCTGCTGCTGCCGATTCCGTGGGTGCTGTTCAAGTGGGGGGATAAGATTCGGGGGAGGAGTGCTTATCCTACGGGGCAGGATGCTAGGTGATGACCCGGGGGGTTGGGGGGGGTTGGGTTGGGTTTGGGTGGATAATGATAGGGATTGCAGTTATGATTGTTAGATTATAGAGATTGGCTGGTAGGCCGCATGTAGAGCTTTTAGAAGTAGAGAGTTAATGGGAGAAGATGAAATCTGTAGCTGTTCCCGCACAAAGAGAGGATGGGAAGTGGTCACGGAGATGTCTGCGTGCAGAGGGTTACGCAGACAAGCACCTGAGAAACGCATACCACTGAAACGAGTTACCCGTTAACCGCTTCGTGCATGGGGTCGACACTTCGGTTTACAATCATGCCATCTCACTCGGATTCACGCAAGCTTTCAAACGGCTGTGCACTCGGTCAGATATTACTGGTTTGATCTACAGTTATGTGTTTGGATATTTAGGGCTTTGGGACTAGATGTTTGCTGGGTTGGTTCATTGCTCCAGGTTCTGTGCTCGATTGTTGATGTCCTAAGGAGGGGGGTTTTTGGGCGTGAATGGTAGAAACCGAGTAGTTTGGCTTTTGTAACTACCAGATTACATGCTTGTACTTTTGCTTTTGGCTAGCACTTGTTCTTCTCACCTATATCTCTGTGGAGGGACCTGTTTTTCTTTCTCCTTTTGTTTGGTCGTTGTATATGGCCTTACTACTCGTTTTAGAGTTAACTCCCAATAGTAATTACCTCATCCCTAAAAACATACGAGCCATAAACATCTATGCTACGTTAGTTCGCGGACTGGATGGAGTGATATAAAAACCGGACCTGCCTCAGCTTCGCCTCAAAACCCCAAATGCCTCTTCAAAAAGTCCAAAGCCAGCTCCAGAGTCCTATCCAACCCCCCCTGCAGCACATCAAAATGGCCCCCGGGGATAACCCCCCACTCCTTCGGCCCCGTCGCAATATTCCACACAGCGCGGTAATTCTCGCCCGACTGCTCGTCCACAAGCATCAGCCAGGGCGTGGGCGCCAGCACGGGCAAGCACGACTCAATCTGGTACCCGCGGACCCACAGCACGCTCTGCATGGTCAGCCTGTTCTCCCACGCGGGCGTCAGCTCCCTGCGCATCTTTGCGTAGAACTCTGCCCCGTCCGGCGTGGGCATGAAGGCCGTTGCCTCCGCGGCCGCCATGTCCTCGCCCGGCTCCGGCGCAACACGGATGTACGCGGGCTCCGAGCCGGCCACGCGTGCCACGCGGTCCGCGAGGATGCGGGCGTCCCAGGGCGCGCGGTTGGGGTGCGCCCAGTTGAGGAGCCAGTCGCCGTTTGTGAAGGAGGCGACGGAGACGACGGCTTTGATGCGGCGGTCGAGCGTGGCGGTGCGGAGGCAGTGGGCTGAGCCGTAGCTGTACCCGAGGGCGGCGAGCTTGGCGGGGTCCACCTGCTCGGGGAGGCTGAGTAGGTAGGTGACGGCGTCGTAGAGGTCGGATTGTTGCAGGTTTGGGTCGATCTCGTGGCGTGGGGCGCCGTCCGAGGCGCCGAAGTTGCGGTGGTCGTAGAGGAGGACGGAGACGCCGTGGGATTGGAAGCGGGCGGCGAGGGTCTCGAAGCACCATTCTTTTAGGCAGGCTAGCTGGGGGGCTGGTTAGCTATTGGGTATGTACTCTTTCGAGGAAGCTTGGGGTCAAGAGGGGGGGGAGGGAGGGGGATGCTAACTCCTTGGACTAGAATGATTGAGGGTGCATTCTTACTGGTGGGATAGAACCAGCCTCGGAGGGTAGTGCCATCAAGGGTCTGGAAGTCGATGTCGCGGCGGTTTAGTTGTGCCATTAATTTGGATTCCTCTTGTGAGTTTGTTATCTGACTGCGGGGTTAGAATTGAGGGTTATATCCATGTGGAGTAATCCCCGATCTGAAGCATCCTGGCGAGCAAATCATTGGCTCACCGGCCTTGCGTCGCGCAGGAAGAGCTGCCTGTGCATATGACGTACGAACTAGAGTAAAAGCTGACCGGAACCGTCGGAGCTCAGAACGATCTGCGCTACAGCTTACTGCACCGTATCCGTATCGAACGTCGCAGGCTGTTGCTTGTAAAGTATAGACGTCTATTCACCGGCACCTGGAGCTGGCATGCACGTGGTAGTGGGGTGGTTCTCTAAACAGGAGCTGCGGGGCTCTGCGTTACTCTGTCCCGTTGCGGTGTTGCGGTGCGGGTGCGGCGGGGGGGCACCGCTTGGGATTTATATACCGGAACCACCACCCTTGGAGGAAATGATACACCATTCACGAGGCCCCAAATCAAAAACACTGATTGAAGGTGATTGCAGTAGTGCCATTTGTTTGCTTGCTTGATTTATGCAGAGAAACCAACACTGTTCAGAGCTAGGTGGCGGCGAATCCTGTCTGATCGATCATGGACCCAAGGCCACTATAATGTAGCTCGTAGGGCTCATGTTGGAGGTTCCAATAACGCGGCTTTTCTTTCCAGCTGGACTGGGGCTTATTGCACAAACAAGCTGGCCGGTATGGTTTAATCTGGAAGGCTGCGCTGGGCTGGGACGTTGGGGTGTGGCTATAGGCACATGTAGCCATTTCCGCGACATATCTTCCCCGCTGGTTCTCTGTTCGTTGCTGCTCGGAGGAGTCGGCCGTGTATGTGTTGTATATATGTATGTAGACGTCCCCGGGCCCCGCATCGAATATATGTATCCTCGGCCACGAGCTACATGTATATATATGGTGCCTCTTCCCCAATTGTGCTTCCTTCTCCCCTTAACTCTAGGCCCTGTGCACGGATGGCTATCGGTCTAGCTAGCTGACTTAAAAAACCGCGGGAGCACCGGAGAAAAGCTCTGGCTGCACTATGTGCCCGGAGGTCAAACAGCTACCCATGGCCACAGTACATAAGTACCGACCACCCCGAGACCTGATCCTCCTCCTCCCACCCCCCGCTCGGTAATTTTAGGGAGGGGGCCATCCTGCGTGGCGGCTGCTGGCCGTTATCGTACTTTAAGCTGATCATGAGAGTGGATGGCGAAGAGGAGAGACACCGGCCAGGGTTTCCTGTGGAGCTACGTGCTAGCAAGGCCATTAACTGGTGTGGAGGTAATAATAGAGATTAGGTTCTAGCAAGCAATTCTATTGGTTAGACCCGATAGTCATGGTCCTTTTGGTCATGGCAGGACTGTCTACAAGTATGTACAGGCCTAGGACAATCCTATAGAGCAAGCGGGGCCAGAGACAGATGCCCACCAGCCGAGTGATCATCCGTGACCCGACGCCCGCCAACTGCAGCTGGCCGGTGCATGCTATGGTCTACGATTTACAAGCTGCCTTCAGGGCGTCTCTCGTGATTACCCCCTATCTCTGGATATCTCGAGGGTTAGGTTGGGACGTTCCGAGCCAGACATATACAAGAGGACCAGGTACGGTAGGAACTCCCCAACGAGATATATGGGGGTTCAGTACAAATGGGCCAAAGCGCTTCAGCGAGTACTACAGCTAGATCAACACCACCACACACATCACGCAAGACGAAGCAGGAAGAAAATTAACTCCATGATGGGCAGACTACCAGCCCACCACGCCACTATCATCCAGGCCAGACACACCCTAGTGCCCACGCCGCCCTCTCCTACTCCTCGAGCGCCAGGTGCCGTCCCCGTCCGCCGACACCAAAAGCCCACGCCCATCCCGCCGTGCAGGACCTGCATTCGTCTCGACCGGCTGGCCGCGGCACTGGTGGTAGCCGCCCATGAACTGCGTCGGCGGTGTGTGCGGCAGTGCTGTGCGAGGATCCGGAGTGGGCCATGGTAAATGGGTGTTTGGTGGTGCGTGGCTGGCCGGGTGCCGTTTTGTACGCAGAGTGGCTTCGGGGTATGGCTTTGTGCGCATATACTATATGCAAGGCCATATCCTCGAACAGGAGTAAGGTAAGTATTACAGCTGAAATATAATGCTCTAGACCTGCAAGGGGGCCAATTAAGATCCTTCTTTGCTCATAGACAGTACAGCCGTGATACATGACGCTTCAGTATAAGGCACGACTATATATGTAGCTTGTCTTCAGCAAGAAACACCCGAACCTGTCACTGCCTCCCCTACATATACCAGCAGCCTGCCCATGCCCGCTCTGCCAAGCACCGGCCTATATCTTCACCGCCCACTCTCGCCATCTAGCAGCCAATGCAAAAGAGCTCCTCCATCAAACGACACAGACAGACACTCCCCAAGCGTAGTTCAGCACTCACTCCTCCACTTTTGTTGGTGAGGTCCGCATCAGTCAGGGTTAGGTTTTAGTCTGTGCCATGGGGGCGCCACCAGCCACGCAAACGACCGAGTGACACTCCATGACGCCCACACAACCACCGCGACGCAATACATGGTCCCGTTCGTTGAAGCGGAGAAGGCAAAAAAAAAAAAAAAAGGTTTGTTCCACCGGGGGCAGGAATCGAACCCACCCCCCTGCGCGGCTGCGGCACCCGCTCCTCCACGACCACCCCATTTCCATCCCAAACCACAACCACTACGCCACAGCCTCTCAACGCACGGTGGTGGTGGCCCTCGCCGCGCTTTATTTTGAACCTCCACACACACGCCCACCAGCCCCCGCAACACCACACCCCACTACAGAACAGGATACTGCACAGCCATGGCGGTTGGTAGACAGACAGACAGACAGACAGACAGACAGATGGTAGAACGGCATGGCACGCGTGAAGAGAGTGTAAGTGTAGGCATAAGTCATGTATGTAATTATAACAAAAAAAAACACAACTCAAGAAAGAACAACGTACTGAAAGAACAACGCCAGAAAGAACTCCATGGTCCCCATTAAAGAAAGAAAGAGAAAGAAGAAAGAAGAAAACCCCCCCAGACAGACAGACAGACAGACAGGCGGAAAGACAACCTCCTCTCAGATACCATCCACAGCCATCACAACATAACAAGAGAAAAGAGAAAAGAGAGAAAAAAATGCCTATGATACGATACACATACCCACCCCAACCCTCAAGCGTAAAGAAAACTCAGAGAAAGGGGGGGGGGGGGAGGTCAATCAATACCTATACACTACACACAATCAAAAACAAAAAAAAAAGAAAAGAACAAGTCCACCATCACCACCACATTACGCCACACTCGTAGTCGTCCCCAAATCCACCTTCTTAGCCACCGGCTCTCCCCCCCCCTCCTCCAACGGCCTCTTCATACCCGCACTCGCACCAGCAACCGCACTCTCAGCGGCAGCGGCAGCAGCAGCGGCGGCGGCGGCGGCGGCCTCCCGCGCCTCCCGCTCCTTCTTCTCCTTCGCCTGTATAAGCGCTCGATACAGCGCCTGCTTCTTCTCAATCGACAGATTCTTGTAATCCACCTTTGCCTGTGCCTGTGCCTGTGCCTGTGACTGTTGCTGTAGCTGTGCCTGTGGCGGTTGTGGTTGTTGTTGCGGTTGTGGTGGTGGTGGGGGGGGAGGTTTCGGGTCCTTGACGCCCCGTGCCTCCAGCAGCCTACTGAGCTGCTTGACGACCTCGATGCCCACGTTCTTGAGCTTCCCGCTGACAAGGCCCTGCACGACGCTCTGCGCCTGGAGCACGAGGCGGGGGTCGAGGCCCGAGGCGTCGCGGGTGGCCTGGTCGGCCGTGATGCGGGCGAGCTGGTTCTTCAGCACCTCTATTGCGGCCACGACCTCGGGTGATGCCTGGGACTTTGCCGCCGGCGAGGGGATGGGGGCGTGCGGGAAGGCATGTGCTTGCGCAGGAGGGGGGGGATGTGGTGGTGGAGGTTGCGCGGAGGGAGGTTGGCGGGAGGCGGGGACGGAGGAGGAAGAGGGTTGTTGGTGGTGGGGCGTAGAGGTTTGGGGGGGCTGGTAGGCGAGTGGCATGGGGGGCATCCGCTGTGGCTGCTGGGGGACAGGAGCCGGCGGATATGCATGTTGCGGGGGAGGAAGGGGGGGAGGAGGATGCGACTGCGGCGGCGGCGCGGGGTGTGCGTACTGCGGGCGCTGCTGCGGGGGGAGGTGGTGGGCGGTACCGTCGGGGGCGGAGGCGGGGTTTCCAGCCGGGGGAGCATACATTGGTATCACCTGGTGGAAGTGGTTCCCATTCACGTTCACCGCATGCTGCTGCGGGTGGTAATATTGAATGCCCTGTGCGGGAGCCCCCTGATGCAGATGATGGTGATGGTGCAGCCCGCCGGCGCCCGCAGGATGCTGCTGATACGCCGCGGGCCTCTGCGCCGCAATGTTTGCCTTGTTCTTCTCCTTCTCGATGCTCACGCCCTCATTGATGCCCCAGAGCCAGCCCTTGCCGCTGCGCGTCACCTTCGTGAAGGCCTTGTGCGCGCCGAGGTTATGGCGGACGCTGCTCTGCCAGCCCGTGGTGGTGACGCGCAGCTTAAAGTACGGGTACTTGCGCTCGATTGCCTTGTAGATTTGCGGGAGCGTGAGGGCCTGCTGCCCGCTGTTTGAGATTGCCTCGTGGATCAGAATCACGTACGAGGCCGAGGGCTTGAGCAGGGCCTCGGGCGGGTAGTCGGCCTCGTTGATCTCGGGCGAGGGCGTGCGCTTCTTGGGCGCCGGTTTCTCCTTCTTGGGCTTTGGCTCCTTGCGCTCTCGTTCGCGGCCGCGCGGGGGCGGGGAGGGGTCCTGGCTCTGGTTCTGTGTGTTGGCGTGTGGGTGCAGCGCGAGGGGCGGCGTGTAGGCAGGGACGGAGTTGTAGAGCTGCGGATCGATGGGAGGCGCGGAGGCATTGAATGCGGCGACGGCCATGAGCGGGTTAGAGGGGGAGAAGGCCTGCTCTGGCTCCGGGATCACTTGCTGTGCTGATGGAGGAGGGGGAGACTCAGTCGCCGATGCCAGTGTAGCCATCGGGTCAGCGTACGTCTGCTGATCGTGCTCCATGTCCTGTCCCTGTCCCTGTTGAAGCTGAGGTTGCGGTGCCGGCGGCTGCTTCGGCGGTCTCCCAGGCCCCTTCTTCACCACCGTGGCTACCGCCGCCGCCGCCGCCTTCTCACTCTGCTGGTCCTTCTTCTTCGCCGGCGTGGGCAAATACAACTTTGCCGTCTTCTTCTGCTGCTGCTGCTGCTGCTGCTGTATCTGTTCCCTCCTCGCCTCCCTCTCCCTGCGCTCCCTCTCCTTCTCCCTCACAAGCCTATCCTTCTGCCGCTGGCGCTCCTCCCTCTCGAGTCTCTTGCGCTCCGCCGCCGCCTCCTTTGCGCGCCGGGCCGCCTCGAGCTTCTCCTTCTTCTTGCGCTCCTCCTTCTGGCGGGCGAGTTCCTTTGCGCGCGCCTTGCTGTCGACGCGGGAGTGGTTTGCGCTCCCGTCCTTCCGGGGGCGGCCACGGCCACGCTTCTTCTCGACCTTGACGGGCTCCGGCGGCGGAGGCGGGGGCGGGGCCACTTCGGCCTCTACTTCTTCTTGGTGGTGGTGATGGTGGTGGCGGTGGTGTCCATGCTCCTGCTCCTCCAGGTCGGAGGAGGAAAGCGGGGAGGACGAGGAGGACGAGAGCTCGCTGGAGGAGTCGCCGTCGTTCTCGGCGCCGCCGTGTTCGGCCTCTTCGTCCTCGACGTCGAGTTCTTCGTCGTTGGAGTCCCCGCCCTCCCCGTCTTCGTCGTCCCCGTCCTCGTCCTCGTCCTCGTCTTCGTCCTCGTCGTCGGAACCCTCCATGCTCCCGTCACTGTCAATCTCGCCGTCTCCCTCTTCGCCCATCTGCGCCATCGCCTCGTCTCCGTCCCCTTCCCCCTCCTCCTCTCCGCTGCTGTAGTCGTCCGTCTTGACCTCGTTCCCATGCTCGTCCGTAAACGCCAGGCTCATCTTTCCCTTTCCCTTTCCCTTACCCTTTCCCCTCCCCGGCGGCGGCGCCGCAGGCTTCTTCCTACTCTTCGCCTCGACCCCAAACTGTCCGTCGCCGGGCTGCCGCTGCTGCTGTTGCTGCTCCATCGACGGCGGCACCACAATCTTGAAGCCAATCCCGCCAATCTGCACCCTCATGCCCGCCGCCGGAACGACCCACGTGGTCCCCGACCCCACAAACTCCTCGTCCACAAACGCGCCGTTCTTGCCCGTCACCTTGAACTCGAACCGGCGCTTGGCAAAGTTGTACGAGAGCAGCGCGTGCCGCCTCGAGATGTTCTTTCTCGGCGGCAGCGGCGGCGCGTCCGCACCCGCCCCGTTGAGCGGCAAGTGTATCACGGGGATGTCGTCCTCGTCCTCGCCGACACCGACACCGGCACCGCCGGGGCGACCACGCAACATCTGCGGCCGCATCACCACCACCGCCTCCGCCTCTTCCGCCTCCTCCGCCTCCCCCTCGCCTCCCACTCCACCCTTCTTCTTCCTCCTCTTCTTTTTCTCCCTCTTCATGCTCATTGCGCCCGGCGCCGTCCGAGGATCGAACCCACCGAAGCCCACGCCAACAACGGTGCTCCCGTCGGGCCCGCACTGCGTCTGCGTCTGCGTCTGCGTCTGCTGCATCTGCTGCATCTGGAAGGAGCTGCTGCTCGCGCCCTCGGCCCGCCCAAACACCACCGACGAGTTCTGCACGTAAAACACCTGCCCGTCGTCAAAGTCCAGGCGCACAAACGCATTGATGACGTGCGCGCACTCGACCAGGTCCTGCAGCGACGCCGCGTGCTCGCGGTTGCGCAGCTCCTCGAGCCCCGCGATGCCGGCGTTGAGCGATGACCGGCGGCGCGCGTGGGGGTCCGGGTCGGCCGAGAACTCGTGCAGCTCGCCCGGGTGCACGATGGGGGACGGGAGGATTGGCGGATGTGGGGGCGGGAAGGTGCTCTGTGCGGCGGCGGTGGCGGCGGCGACGGCAAAGTCGAGGGGGTGCTGGGGGTGCCTATTGGATGGGATTAGTGCCATTGAGGCGGCCTCCTCTTCCTCCTCCTCCTCCTCCTCTACTGGGAGCGGCGGGGGGGAGAGGACTCTTTCTGGCTCTACTGCTGGTGCAGCCGGGGGTGGTGGTGGCGGCGGCTCTATCGGTGCTATCGGTGCTATCGGTGCGATCGGTGCGATCGGTGCTGTCGGCGATGCTTCCGGCGGCGGTGGCAGGACGTCGTCCGTTCCCGACATTGGATGGTCCTCCATATCCGCCGCTACCGGCTGTGGCTTCTGCGAGTCCTCCTTCTCCGCCTCCACCACCGATTCCCGCGCTAGCAGCGTCTCAGCGGAGACCTCCCGCGGCTGTTTCTCCGGGGGCGTCTCCCCCTCCTTTCCCACCACCACCGCATCCGTCATTGGCTCTTCAACTGCCGCCGCGCCCTCCGCCCCCTCTTCCTTGACCCCTCCAGCCACACCTTCCGCCATTCCCTCCCCTTGCCCTGCCTGTGACTGCCCCTCCCTGTCGTGCGCCTCTGCCACCGGTGAGGCTTGCGTCTGTGGTGGTGTCTGTGATGGTGGCTCTGGCTCTACCGGTGGGGCTGGTGGTGGTGGTGGTGGTGTCTCCTGGCGCTGGTGCAGGACAGGCACCGGCGCCGTCACCGTAGGCCCTGCAGCCACCGTCACCGTCCCCGGCGCCGGCGGTACTGGCTCGTTCTCGTGCATCAGCGCCGATCGTTGTCTGCCAGTGCTTCTGTCTGCCGTTCCTTCTCTGTCTGTCTGTCTGTCTGTCTGTCTGTCTGTCTGTCGTCGTTGTCAATGTTGTGCAGCGTCTTCTTCTCTGTAGCGATATATAACCCCGGCCGTAGACGTGATCAATGTAAACTCGAAATCAATGCACTCAGTCAATCGGTCAGTGCGTGGTGTTGGTTCTCGTCGTCCGTTCGTTCGTTCGTTTGTTGGTTCCGGGGACGACGACGGCGGATGAAATGAAATCAAACGGGATTGGGGGCAACGGCGTCTTGGCGCGTGGGTTAGGGTTTGTGTTGTATGGGATTGGGTAATAACTGACGAGTGAGAGATGCTGCTCTTGGGATAAATAGAGTAGGGTAGAATGGATATTGGAATATTGGACATTGGAGTATTGGCTATATCACGGTGTCTGTTTGAAGCCGTTGGGATTGGTATTGACATTGATATCACTCTCTCTCACTCGGTCACTCTCTACCAATACAATCCACTCTTCTCTAAAGTACTCCACCACAATGGCCACAACCTCCACGCCCTCGACCCCGGGCTCGCGCCTCCTCCCCCTCCCACAGGTCCCCAAGCACCCGTCCACAAAGGTGCGCTTCCTCGGCTGGTACCCTCCCTTCTCCCTTCTCCCTTCTCCCTTCCCCCCTTCACCCCCTCCCCCTGCCTCACCACCACTAACACTCGCCCCCAGCATAACCCACGACCCCACGGCGCCCGCCTCGCAGCTCACCCTCACGCACCCGCCGCACCGCACACGCGTGCGCATCGACATTGCGCTCGTGGCCGACTCGCACGCGCCGGGCACGCTGTGCGACGGCGAGTGGGTCAACGTCATTGGATACACGCCTGCGCCTGCGCCTTCGGGCGAGCCGGCGGCGGTGGTGGTGGTGCGGGCGCTGCTGCTGTGGAGCGCGGGTAATGTGCGCTTGGGGGCGTATGAGGGTGTTGTTTTTGGTGGTGGTGACGGGTGATGTTGGCTGTGGGGGATAAAGGCGCGTGGCGGTCATTGGCACTGTTTTGTTTTGGTTCTCTTTTTCCGTGTTTCTGATCATTGACACAGACAGACGGACGGACAGAGGTAGAAAAGTGTTTATTTTGTTTCCTCCCCCTTCCCTTCCTACATGACAACAATGATGATGATGATGATGAACCGTCCTCTAAGATGCATACCAGTAAAAAGGAAATAAAAATAATAAAAAATAGAAAAAACTAACAAACCCATTCCCCCAGGAGGCCCCCTTTTCTATTCACCCCATGACTCGGTCTAAAACACCCCCCCCCCCCAACCCAGAGCGAGCCAACGAACCAGCCGACGGACGACATGCAAAAGGAAAAAGCAAGAGAGAGAGAGAACCCAACAAACCCAGAACCCAAAGTCTACATGTACCCATCTATCCCAACCCAACCAGCACGCCCCCAGAACACAGAAATCCCAAAAGAAAGAAAAAACCACAAACGACCAGTCCCAAAAGCCCAGAATAAAAACACTACTTACCACCCCCACCGCCCTCCCGCCCTCCCTTCCTCCCACCACCTCCCCTTCCACACCTCCACCCTCTCCGCTATCGCCCCCAAGCCCACCCTCCCTTCCTTCACCTTCCCAAAACACCCCTCCAGCACCTGCGCCACCACGCTCCCCTTCCCCACCCTCGCCGCCCTCTCGCCGCCCCCCACCCAGCCCCCCGGATCCCCCTGCCTCGCGTAGATCCCGACATGCCTCACCCCCTCATACACCTCCGTTCCCAGCGCCGCCGCCAGCAGCGTCATACCAACACTATACACGTCCGCCTCGACGCCGACCGCCGGCGCCCCCTTCAAGAACCCCGTGAGCACCTCAGGCGCCGCAAACCCCGTCGTCACGGCGCTCACCTCCCCGCCCCCCTCCCCCTCCGCACCCCCGCCCAGCACCTGCGCGCTCGAAAAGTCGCACAGAACGGGCTCATACAGCGTCTCCCCCGTCTCGGCGCACCACCGATCCCACACGTCGCCATCACCATCAGCAGTAGCAGCAGACGGCTTATACTCCCGCAGCAGCACGTTCCCCCACTTTACGTCTCCGTGGACCACGCCGGCGCCGTGCACGGCGGCCACGGCCGCCACCAACCGCTCCGCTGCAAACAGCCACTGCGCGAAGCCGAGCACTGGGGCGCCGCGGGGGGCGCCGCCAGCAGAGCGGGACAGCGATTCGAGGGTGCCCGCGGGGAGGTGGTCGAGGTAGAGATGTGCGGTCTTGGGGTCGTAGTAGTGGATGCGTGCGATGCACGATGCGTCCTTTAGGGTTGTGGTGAGGCGAGATAGAATTGCGGCCTCCGTGTCAAGGATGGGGATGGCGGAGGGGTTTGAGGGTGTCTTGACGGCTAGGGCGGGGGTGAGCGCGTATACCGTTGACCAGGCCCCTGTTCCGAGTCGGGAGGAGTACGGGGCTGAGAGGAGGTGTGGGGGTGGTGGAGGGGTGGCGGTGAGAGGGTGTGGGGTGAGAGGGGTGAGGGGGGGCGTGGGGTGAGTGTAGGTGTTTGTGGGGGGGATGGTGATGGGAGTGGGGAGCTTTGAGGTTGTGGGCGACATTTTGGTTGTGATGACGTTGAGCGGTCGTCTCAATGGTTAATTAAAGAAGAGAGGTAAGTCGATCCTGTCCGTCTGGCTTGTGAATTGCTTGTAGAGATATGTGTGCAGGTAGACAGCAGGTAGGTGTATAGCTGCAGGTATTTGGGGTCTCTGCGGAACTCGAGACCTAGCGTGTGCCTCGGAGTTCAACTACTCGGCGCACAACCAAATAGAATCGCTGGATGACGGCAGCAATATGTAACGAAGGGTACAAGCAGCACCGATAGTATTATGCTGTAGCCCGTCAGGTAGGTACGACGTTGACGGTGATGGTAATGATGAGAGTCGACGGTATATATATTTATACCTCCCCGTGCACACAGGCAGTATCGTGAGTAAAAAAAAAAAAAAAAGTACTCAAACGGCCAAGCAGCAACAACCTTTTTTTTTCCCTCAACAAAGCTGTTGTGACTACCAATAGCAGCAGTAGTGATAGAAGGAAAGAAGTTGAAGTAAAGTAGAACCCAGTTCCTCCCTCGATCAGGTCAGACGAGACAGCAGCAGCTGGCAGGAATATATATGTTGGTAGTAGCAGTAGTAGCAGTAGCCAGAAGTGGTGGCAGTGGCTGTGGTTATTAAGTGCCATGCACTAACAACTTTTTTTTTTTTTCTCTTTCCTTCCCACCATGAGTGCGGAGCAGAGTTTCCAAACAACGAGTGAGTGAGGGAGTGAGGGAGTGAGTGAGTGAGTGAGTGAGAAGTGAGTGAATGAGAGTGAGTGAGGTGCGGTGTTGCCTGCACTGCACTGCACTGCGTTGAACTGCACGCACGCACAGAAGGGAAGGATCCACAGTAGTAACAGACAACCAACCAACCAATCAACCATTCCCATTCCCATTCCCACTTCCCCCACACAACCCCCCATCCATGGGCCATCCCCACATGCGCCCAACGCCCAACGTCTTGAAACCCAATTGCCCCATTGAAGAGTAACACTAAATTCTATTGAGAGAGAGAAAAGAAAGAAAAAGGAAAAGGCTCTCTCTCTCCCCTCCAGGATTAAGGAATGACTTCTGTGTGACGTATGTCGATCCTCAATTGATGTCCATTACTACTGTAAGTTCTCCATGGCCATCCAACGACGTTACTCCCTCCCCCCCATCCCACGACAGCTAACCCCAGCAGAACAAAAAAACAAGCAAACAAAAACCAATCCTGCCTGCCTGCCTGCCCGCCTGCCCGCCTGACTGACTGCCTGCCAGAAAAAACGAATAAAAAAATAAAATAAAAATACCAGATACCAAGTACCCAATACCAAGAACCACCACTCACTACCCTCTACTTTACTTAGACAGCCATCGGTCCCATGGCCACAGACAAATTATCCCGGACGAAACGGAAGCACCGGGTCTTATCTTCCTGCCTACAGCACCCAAGTACCTACCTGCCGGTTGAAACAGGGTTATTACAATATGTATCCCCCCCCCCCCCTCCAGCTGTAGCTTAGTCTTCTCTCGTAGAGGGATTTTCCGGAGGAGAAAGAGAAAAAAAAAGAGAGAAGAAAAACAATTCAAAGATAGACAAGCGACAGGGGAGGTACATATATATATAATTGTATGTAGGGAGTTACATACATATGTAGCGTTAGAGTACGGACTGACTGCCGGACGAACATGAACATGACCATCATGAGGCGGGTATCGGTTGTGTTTGTGATGATTTTTCATTTCCTTCCCCCCCCCCCCTCCCCTCCGAATCATTCAAGCTAGGTTTGAGTAGTGAGGTGAGGCGAGGAGCGCCCCCCCCCGGTATCATAATCTATCTATTCATTCAGAATCCTCTATCTTTGAGAGGGAGAGATAGGTAGCTGGCTGGCTGGCCATTTACTTAGCTATCATCTATCTCTGCCTCGGGCTGTGCAGGAAGAAGGCAGTCAGGGAGCTGTTCCTGCGAGAATGTAGTCTATTCGTTGTACGAGGAGATTGAGATAGAGAGAGTTACGTGAAGTGTCAGCCAGCCAGAGAGATAGAGATAGAGATAGGATATAAAATAATCCTCAAGTGACATCAAGTCAGTGCTGACATTCATTCCTGCGGCCCAGCCAACCCAATTTGAGCCGCAATGTCCGTGCGCCCCCAGTTAACTTTTTTACCTACAACGTTTCGCGCGCCGGCTAATTCCATCTGCTTCTTCTTCTTCACCCTCTCCAAAATATTAGGCCCTTTAGACTCCAGAGTCTTTCTTGATTGGTATCCTCCCATCAACCAATCACACAAGTAGAAAAAGACTCTGGAGTCTTTTGCGCGAAGAGCCTATTAGAGACTTTCGGCACCAACTTTTCACCCAACTTTTTTGGCAGATTCTGGTCAACTATTTTCCAATTTCCGTTTCCAAAAGTTGGGCGAAAAGTTGCAAAGCAACCCGGTGCCGAAACTGTCTAATACTCTCGTCCCCACAAACAACCGCAACTAGATACATACATGCCCCCCTCCATCCAAACCAAAGCAAATAGCATAGAGCACTCTCTTTTTCTCTCTCCACATCATGCTAGGCACAACTGTAGATCTCCCCGTGGGTGTGTTTCCGTGCGTTGATTCGCCAATTGGGACCACCACCACCAACCTCACACACACATAGTATGATAGTGTGGAGTACCTTAGGCAGAGTAATAACTGGGGCCCAAACGTCAATAGTTTCGAGGTACACCTCACCACCTATTCGGTATTTACATAACAAATCATCACAGCCACACACGGTGCTGTGGTAGGATGAGTCTGATGTCCGCCCATTCCCGAGGATATATCGGAAGATCAGCAAATGGTGAATTAAGGGTCCTCTTGGCGAGTAAGGCATCCGCCCACTTACGCACAGTCTAAGCATCTTCATCTGCTGCTCCGTGGTGTGAGTAAATATCCACAACCTCTCTCTCTTCTCCCTCCAGAATATTCCATGTCAAACCACATGTACATACTCTCTACAAGGCAAGCCACGCACGGCAACACCATCCGACGATCATCGTCAAAAGTGCAGTAAAGAAAAAAAAAAACTCACATCTCGATGATCCAAAACCCAATGAAGAATCCCGAAATGAAATAAAATAAAAAAGCAAGTAGAGGAAAGTTTCATTTATAAGAACACGGTTCGCGATCGGCAGCACGTGCTCCGCTGTAGACCGAATCATATGTAATTCCTCCCCCGCTTTTTTTTCAATTGGGGCGTTTGTGGATGAAGGGAGGGGAGGTGGAGTGGATATCATGATTGTGATTCTGCCTGTCGCGGGTGGTGTGGGGGGCGAGTGAGGGGTTGTGATCGATAGTTGCAATTGTCTGTGCGGTGCGCACGGTAGACTTGTGCTCTGCAGATGCATGGTTTCTTGAAACGAACCCATTCTATAGGTACTGTATTCTACTACTGTACTTTAGAGTATAGTTGCAGGTGCATATAGATCGATATCATGACTCAGGGGTCTTTGTCAATTTGATCAGACACCTGGATCGCACCTAGGCTGGATTCGATGGGGAGCACATATAATAACCTCCTCCAAGAATAGGAGAGCCATTGGATAAATTGATGTGATCTAAGATCGCGACGTTACATGGGCATATGGATGTTCATCGTGACCGCCTAAATGCAGTCAAAATCCAATCCAGGGGAACGATACTATGGATTGACTTCCGAAGAGATGCTGATGCCAGATGTTAGATATGGGATCATCCCTGCCGTTTCATGACGGATGAGGAGGATGAGGAGGATGAGGAGGAGGAGCTCTTGGGCAAGGCGAGTGGCATAGGATTTAGCTTTTTCTCCCCCGTCTTTCGGGCGAGGGGGGCGATGAGGCGTAACCAAGATCTGGAGTTATCGTTCAGGGCGCCTATTCTATACAGCCCTCGACGGATAAAGTTTACTATACAAAGTCAGTCATCGATTTTTGAGGCTTAATCGCTGCAGTGGTACGTACTTTCCTGACCAAGGTCGGCCGTATGGATTCCGGCGCTGTGATGGTTTTGCAGGCGTAATGCGTGCGGTGAACGGAGAAATAGTTTGAGCAAGAGGCAGCCCTTTACGCACCGTCTAGGACGGGCAAACCCCCAGCCATGTAGGTGTCTTTTCTTGACGATAGTGTTTATGCACAGCCGCGATTGCAGCTTTAGCCTTTCCAGCCTTACACCTCTCAAACCACAAACATAGTTCAAGGCTCAGCGCGGAGGGATGGAGATGAGAAGGGCAAGAAGGTGACATGACAGGTTACACGGTAGCTACTGACCTGCGACGTCACCGGGTTGGGACAGAGAGCACAGAACCTAAACCAACAGAAAACTAGACAGGTTATCAACAATTACAACAAGGAATCGACGGGTAAACAATCCACCACACGGACCTATCAATCCAGTAGTTCTCCAGGCCTCCAGTCCTTCCATCACATCCTTCAATTACATGTAGGTATGTATGTCTTGGCCTCCACGGGCGGCCTTTGAATGCTCCCTATAATTTTAAACAGTATTCCCAAACCAACGGCGGGCATGAGACAAGGCGGGGCCACAGTCTAGTCCCATCCTGTTATACCCTAGTCTTGAATATCGAGGTCTAAGACAACCTTCGGGACAAAATTTCGAGACCGATCCACGAAACAAAACCCCTTCTTAAAGCTCGTCAATTCCCAAAGTAACTAGGGGGTCCAAATATTCCCAGGGAAAAAAGAAAAAAAAGGACCAAAAGAGGCCTATCTTGGGATGATCTGCATCGGTTATCCTCGGAGTTTCAAAGTAAGGTCTCGAGACATCCCGTTTGGTCCTAGGCTCGTCTCGTAGGGTCTTGTGAGACGATATCCTGAGACGAAACCTCGAGACATTCAGCCTCGAGCCAATCGTCAAGTATTCCAAACCTAGCATAATACGCATCGACGTCATTCAGGCGGACAGACTACGAGGGCTAGCACTTCATCGCATTGAGCTAGAGTAACAGAATTGTGATCGGTTGTGATTGGGTTGAGCGGGGACTCGGTTTGGGGGGGTGGGGGTTGAGGAAGGTTGTAACAAGTAGGCAGGTAAGTCTATGGGTGATGGCCAGTGTACTACATGTAGTTGGGTGAGCAGGCAAGAACACACTCATGAATATAGACTACATGTAAGCTATATTAAGATTGTCCTTTAACAGTAATAACGACGAGTATCAAAATATCCGTGCAATACGCCAGATCCATTCTTATTCCGTCTCGACTCTTGCTATCATGAGAGTTTACACAATTCATAGTGACTCGTATGAACTCTTAATTCCACGTATATACCCCCCCGCCGGAATGTGTAGACTGAATCACACACTCTCACTCGCCTAGGCAAGCCCCACCAATAGTTTTTTTTTTTTTGTTTACATCATACTCGCATCCAGCCCTAAGGGCTATGGCGGCGTACCATTTTTTCCCCAGAACTACCCCGCCAGCCCCTGGCCACGCCCAGTAAAGGGTATTCAGCAGACTAGCAACTTCCACCGCCAACTACAAAACAAAAACAGAAAAGAAAACACCTTCTCAACCTCCACAACACTAACCAACTCAGCGCGCTCGCTGTCTCGAAACCTCATCATTGCGCCAAGTAACTCGAAAACAAAAGCACAAACAAAACTCAACAACATGTAACAATTTCAAGCGTCATTTCTTCTCCCTCCTTTACAAATCCGTCTCATCTACACTTTGCTGATACCGAAGTAACGAAAATCAAATTCTGTCGCATCAAATTTAAAATGCCCAATCCATTTCTCTTGTTTCTCCTAGTCTTTGTCTCGCGTCGCCGATATAGCATAAAATAAAAAAGCGGTTTTTGTCGTCTTGAACCATGCCCATTCCTTTATCGTATCTGCTCCCTTTATTCTTTTCATTCCAGGCCGTCATTGCTTGTCTCATGTATTGTCGGATGCTGTCGATGGTATTCTTTAGTAACACTGTCACGGCTGGCCGGGTGAGAGGGGACCGATGTCTTGCATCTCTCTGGAGGGGGAGGAATTGTTTGTTGTCTTTGATAGGCGCGTGGTCCTGTGGGTATTGGGGCTTGAGGTAGCGGTGGCGGTGGTGACGTCTGTGGCGGTGGCGTTGGTGGCCTTGATCTCTTCCTCCTCCTTATCTTCTTTCTCTTCTTCTTCGGTGGGGGCGGGGGTCTCATTCTCCTCTTCGCTTTCCGAAACAAATTGATTTAACATAGGTATTTCTCACCGGAACAAATCTCTGCAAATACCGTCTCTGTAGAAGCACGCTGGCGGGGGGCCTTGTTGTAGTCTCTTCCAGAGGTCATGAACTTGCCGCTTCAGTTCATTATTTTTCTTCGCTAAACTGCTCACATTTCGCCTTAATCTCGTAATTTGCTCGATATGCTGGGTTTGCAAATCCGCGTGGGTGGCCATGAGTTTCTGGATACTCATGGCTTTGTTTTCTCTCCAGTTGGTTGACTTGTGCGCCTTATTCATCTTTATTCTGTCGCTATAACTCCTGGTGAAGCCTAAGAGTTTTGTAAAGGAGGTTTTCTGATTGGCAGAAAACTCGGAAGAGGGGTATTTCCTGGTGTCCCCACCAATAGTGCCTTTTTGTCTGTTCGTTTGTTTAATTCATCAATCCCCATCAATCCAGACATTTCACCCGCCCCCCATTGGCAACCACAATACCGTATCTCGGAAGGGCTCATCGATATCCTTCTGGCATAGATGTATAAACCGTATTCCTCGTCGGTGCTTTATCTCTGGCACCAACACCGCCCTCCGGACTCTACTTAATCCACCTGTTTTCGTACCCTGTATACTCACTCCTCTCTCAAAATACAAACTATTACCACCCCTCTTGCATGGCTATCAAGAGAATAGGCAGATCCATAGCCCTTCTCTCGAGCCGTCACTCCCCAATATCCCCACGTCCTCGTTCTCAGCCAGTGGGTTTAGTGCCTTACCTACCCTTCTGCTAATATTTACGTTCCAGTCCCTGTATATATCACCCCAAAGCACGTCCCCCCCCCCCCTCCCCACCCGGCCCTTCTTTCACTTGCACCTTCTAGGCTTTGTTTTTCCGTCCACATCAATACATGTATACTAGGTACATACATGTACCCCTCTTTGCACAAAAAGGAAAAGACCCCAAGTCCGCCACCTCTCCCAAGGCCGAAAAAGTAATCTAGCCCGCCCTTCAGCCCCCATTTCTACAGGGCAGAGAACACGCACAGCCAGGGTAGCTATACACTGTAGTCTATGCTACTCATGAAGCCCCCCTAGCTCCCCCCACAAACCAGATCATACGACGTGCGCCTTACCCGTAAATTAGCTTCATCACCAAGCCCCCGAGCAACCGATACGCCTTTGCAGCGGCCATATCTCCCGGTTCCATTACCAGAGCCTACGGCGGCGGTGATGATGAGTTGGGTGCCATTGACTGACAAGCTAGGTACCGCCTTACACCTCTGCTCTGCTCCAGGAGGTGATGAAAAGCGTGGGTGGAGGGTGAAATCCAAGAGGGGAGAGGCTCTTTCCGGACGAGAAAACATTATATACGTCACACTTCTAGGGCCCGAGTAATAGGCTCAATAAGATTTGCGGGGGGGCCATATATACGGCGAGTGATAGTGTGTGACGGAAATGGATTGAAGGTATCTCTGAGTATATCAAAATATGTGTTGTACATGATACAGTAGTAGTGGTGACCGTTGTGAGCGGTCAAATGTGTATGACTGGCTACATGGTACTCCCGCTGCTAGACCTTTTGTCAACCCGTTCTGAAATCTTAAGCTTTCAGAGTGCTTATCAGACTCTGTGCACAAGAAGTATAAACCCTCCGATATTTAGGGTTTGGTGGAGATATTTAAGGCTCCGTTAGGCGCCACAACACAGTTCCGAGCCTAATCCCGAGCCTATGCGGCCAAACAGGCCGGGCTAGAGACTACATGTAGCAGTAGTAGCGTATGGTATGGTCTTGTGGTATTATGATTGATGTCGCATATCTCAATCGATCCCACATCCGCACCCAAGCCCAACCCCTCTACTACATACGCCCCCATCAACCCAGTTCCAGCCATCCATCAAGCCCTACAAAGCCCATCCACCCGAGTGGCATTTGTTCAGTTTACAGGCACTACATAAGGTGTATGTATCCACCACCAGACCCATACCGGCAGAACAGACGCGCCCGAACGAACAGCCTACACCAAGTGAGAGGTAGACTCATGACACTATGCCGAACATAAGGGAATACCGAACAGGCAAGAGTATCATTATCATACCATCCATAAGTGAGCCTATGGCCATCTTTGGCCGTGGGGGTGGAAGTGGGACTAGGTTTGCTCCATAAGTTTGCTTTGCTGCTGGAATTGGGCGCTGGCTGTGCCTACCCGGTACGTCGGTGTACCTGCTTACATGTACTCTATGGGCCAGGTCCATGATGTACATGTAGCTCAGCCAAGAGGGAGCCGGGGAGCTGCATGTTACCCAGTTGATGAATCAATTCAATTAATAGTATTACCTCTACGAGCACGGGCTGGGGTGTACATCTCGGCACGCCGCCACAAGGAGCTATGCTATCCTCCGAGGATAGCGATGTTATTGAAGGGCTGACATCTATTGCAAATCAGAGTAGCTGTGCCAACCGTACAGGCCCCTCAAGAAAAATCGAGGAGAGAGAGAGAGATCGAGAGTGTGTGTTAATGGCTTCTTGGAGAGAATGCCGTTCGGCACTGGACGGATCAAGTTTCTCAGCCCCGAGGGGGAAAGGAGTGAAGTAATGATTTCGTCAACGCCGATAACTACATGCATGATGCGTATTTACTTAGTTTTCATAGGTCATCACTCGCTACTCAGTACTATGCAAGAATACCCAGAAAGTCGATCGAGCCGGCAATATATGAGCTTCGAACTAGACTACCCACCACATATAGCACAGAGCTGCAATCCCTACCGGCGACAGAGGCTTCCAACATAATATTACAAGCGCCGAGTTCAGCTGATTATTAAATTATATGTAAGTTAAGTAGATATACCCTGTTGCCAATCACTTTAGCACATCCTGTCTTGGCTGGGGAATTATTTGCCGGTCAGCTATAAGCTACTACATGTAAGACTCAACGATTGGAAGTCTACTGATAATATTTCAATATTGCGGCAGTTGTATCTTGTTGTATGTGCATATGCAGTATTGCGATATATAACAATGCATTTTTGCGTGCCTTGTCTCGACTCCCTACTTTACATTGCATAACATGTGAGTACTTACTTCTTGTTACATACTTGCATACACCTCCACTCCACGGAGCCAATTCAATTAGTAGGATCGGTATTCCGATGTCATTTTCTATTAGAAAATGTGAATGGGGGGGGCCAGAACAAATCGAATAGTGTTCAGCTGGTTTCAAGGGTTTTGTGGTGATGATGCATCTACCAATTATATAAGCCCCCCATTAATTAGTGATGGCGTCGATCGCCCTTTACCATTTCGGCATTGTAATCATTGGCGGATTATTCTACAAATGTGCTGGCCATGTACTACTTACTTACTTAATTCTCGGTTCTGCAAGAGGTTGAGTAAAACAATAAGGGGTATATAGAGATATAATCAATTAACTAAATGTACTAATAATTAATATACACCAGTAGATAAGCAAGTACTTATGTCAATCAAGTAATTATAACTGCTTGTTACCGCCAAGACCTCAAGCTTCACGACGCGATATCAAACTCACCTCCAGGATCCAAATCCACCTCCCACCAATAACCAATATCACAACCAACACTACACAATGTCTCTAATCTCTGCCTCCCACGACTCTCTCCCCTGTAAGCCCTCCTGCCTCCTCCTAGCTGCTTCCCCCCCTCGCTAACACCACACCCCAACAGACATCGAGCCCACGCCCACCGCGGACGAACTGACCCAGATCACCGCCCTCCTCACCGCCGAGCTCCCCTCGACCCACGCCACAGAGCCCCACCCCCTCCTCCCACCGCTCACAGAACCCACCTTCACGCCAGCCATGGCGCAGGAGCTCTCGCGCATCGCCGCCGGCACACCAATGACCGACGGCATCGACCTCTCACGGTACGAGCCGGCGGCGGTGCCAGGGTCCGCCGAGGCCTCGGCCCACGAGACGGCGCTCGCGGCCGCATACGCGTCCGGCGAGCACCTCAGGACGCGGCTCACGAACCTGACGCTCCTGAACGAGTTTGGCAAGAACGCGTGGCTGGTGCACAATTCGCAGCTCGAGCACCTGCTCACGCGCCTCGAGGAGGAGCTGATGGCGCTCAAGACCGAGTGCGAGGTCGTCAATAAGGAGCGCAAGGGGATGCAGAAGGATGTTGAGGCTGAGCTGCGGGGCCTCGAGGAGCGCTGGAGGAGGGGGGTGGGGAGGGTGTTGGAGGTGGAGGTGGCGGCGGAGAAGGTTAGGATGGAGATATTGGAGAGGAGGAGGCAGAAGATGGTGGCGGCATAGAGAGAGAGAGAGAGAGGGTTGTAAGTTTCTTTTTTTTCTTCCTCTTCTCCTTTTTATTTATGTCTTTAGAGCTTCGCGGAGAGAATACCTTTTTTCTTTTTTCTTTCCCCCTTCTTGTATTATTACACATGTGTTGATTCCTGCAATTTATGTACTTTAACCATTTCTGTGAGGGCTTGGGCATTTGGTCTCTACTTCCAGATGAAACAAGAAAACATGACTGAAAAGCGAGTGAGAATGAATAGAATCAAGTGGACAGACGGCTCAATCGTGCACGGTAGGCATCATCAAAATAAGAATAAAACTCCCCTGTTGAAAGCGAGTACCAGCCGCCACAACCAATTGCTTGTAGAGTTGACATGATAAACTCGCCCGATGCCACATTCACACTGCCCAATTCATTCCACCTCTATTCTTAAGGACTGGCCAGGAAAGAAAAGAAAAAAAAGAAATAAAGATAATAGAAGAAAATGAAACACCCAGTTTATTCCCCTTCCTTCCAATCGAAACTTCCGTGCCTCGTGAAACTCACCTGACCGTTGATACGCGCGCGGGTGCCCATTTCAAGGCCAGGAGAGAAAAGCAAGGGGGAATGTGAACAAAAAGGCAGTTACACCGAAACAAGAACAGCAAACAGGAACACTCTAGCTACTTATATAGTAGCTCATGACCAACACCCGCGCATTGAAGCAACCTGCCCTGTAGACACCATGAAAAAAATCCGAGCAGTAGTAAGGAAACTTGACTCCCATGTCTCCACTACACTTCTACTGCTCTACCTCTAGCTGCCTCTCCAAACACATTCAACCCACCACCAAAGCCTCCCGGAGGTCCCGGAGATCCTGGGCTCCCAGCTCCAGCTAATGGATCCACGCCTTCGGCCAGCCTGGGGTCGTTCCTCCGCATGATTTCCGTCACGGGCCCCAACAATCGCTGGAAGCCGTCCTTGCCCAGTGTTGCTAACTTCATCTTTGTGACTGCTCGCACACTGGCTGCACGTGGTGCATCGTTCAACAACGCCAACTCACCGAAATAGTCGCCTTTCACGAGCGTATTAACAGCCCCGTGAAGCCCATCCTTGATTACTTCTGCCTCTCCTGATTCGATAAGATAGAAATTGTCACCGGGATCACCTTGTCTAATGATAGTCTCCCCAGCTTGAAACGTCACACTCTCCAGTGCATCCGCAATTTTGGATCGTTCGTAGGGGAGGAGAGAAGACAGGAGGGCAACCTCTTCGAGGAATGCTTCGTACATTCTCCTTTTTTTGAACGTGTTCTCCATCAGAATACGGCGGAAAGTGACACGGTCAAGGGCCCACAAAACAGCTTGACTGGTTGTTGATATGATAGTTGCCGCACGAGGAGCATTGTACATCAAGGCTAATTCTCCAAACGAGCCTCCAGGGCCAATCTCGTTTACTTTCTGGCCCATTCCATCTGTGCCCGGTAGCATGCTGCCGGCAGGGTTTACGTGGATATCAAATGAGCCACGTTCAACCACATAGAAGTAGTCACCAACGTCGCCTTGGGTAATGACTCTAGTGCCCTTCCCAGGGATCGGCTTCTCCATCAGAGCTGAAAGCACTTGAGAGCTCTGGTCATCATCGAGATGCATAAACAAAAAGTTCCCGGAGACGGCTACTTTGAGGCGTTCAAGTTGCTCAGTAGTTTTCGGGTATACCGGAGGTGTCCATTCTTCCGTTGAGGAAGATGGGATGAGAGATTCGGCGGAAACGGAAGTCCGTCGACCCATATTGTAATTTGATGGGAAATCACCGCCCGTGGAGGAGTTCATGAAGCTTGAATTCGGATGCAGATGGTTGTTGTTGGCTGGCGGACCATGTGGGGGCTGGTCGTTACCAAAGCCAAAACGTGCGCGTGGCGAAAATAAGGACTGTCCCTGGCCTGGGGATGACGACAGCATTCCTAAGTTCGACGGGTCGGGATTTACTAAGGGATTTGGTCGGAAGCTTGGCGTGGTCGGGCTTTGGCCTATGTCTTCGTCCTCTTCCGTAATAGTGGTCGAAAAAGGGTTGTGAGAGAATGGGCTCTCACGACCATGAGAAAACGGACTCTCACGACCATGAGAGAACGGGCTCTCACGACCGCCATCTACAGCAAGGCCCAATCCAGGTCCCGGGAAAAGACTCTCTCCCCCGGAGTATGCTGTTGTGGCTGACATCCCACCAAATGGATTTGAAGAGGAAAAGCCTTGACGGGAAGAGATCAGAAACTCGGCCCGTTGAGCTTCAAGGCGGCGGTTGAAAAAGTTAGCACAGAACTGGAGAACATCTGAGGGGTTTTCTCTGGTAATTTCGCGGTTGAGGGCGTCGAGGGCGTCGGTATATGCGGCTGGGAGGGACATGCCTCCTGCTTTTCTTGAAGGAGACGGTGGGAGAGTAGGGTGTTAACGAACTGTATTGGATCTTTCCAGAAGGTGAAGTAGAAGGGTTTGTTGGGTTGCAGTGAGTAAACTACAGGTTGAAGGAAGATCAGACTTTGCTCTAAATAATTATTTCAACTAGAGCAAAGAGTCATCATACACACAGGTAGTTATATGGGAGAGAATCTGCTAGAGTGTCTCACATGGTCAGTCAAACTTGACACAAACAAGCGTACCGGAAGACAACTAAATGAACGGTATCTCACCAGGTTCGCAGCCAAAGGATTGACAAGTCAAGATGATAGAAATAGAATTTTATTTGCCTTCAGCAGTCGATCACTAAAGTGAGGCTGCTGGCTGGCTGACTGGCTGTCTGTCTTGCTGTTGCCTCGCAATGACCCTGGTCTGTCCTATCCCTTTGTTCTCAACTCAACCAAATGACGGTGCCTGCAGGAAGCCGCCTGAAACCAGAGAAATGCCAACAGGAACCTTTTCTATGTTTCTAGAGCTGATGATAAACACGGACTCGTTTTGAGGCTTGGAAAATAGCCGGCTCTTTTTATTAACAGTCATCAGCTTACTTCCTCCAATCATGGTCATCATTTGTTTATAGCAGGAAGAAGAAGCAATGTTATGCAACCCTTCCAGCAGGTGGTAATATGGGATGGATGATAATAGGTAGTGGGATGAGGAGGAGCAGCAGTAGCAGTAGCAGCAGAACATCTAAGAGAAACCTACAGAAAGCGATTATGGATGCTAATTTTACAAAAGGCAATCCAATCCAGCTCCGTGTAGAACGAGTAAATCGAAAGACGTGTGTTCCGAGCAACCTGCCTGAACTGCCGACCGCACGCGATAAACGAGCAAACAAACGCACGTTTTGTTAATCTCCTCTCTTTTTTTTTTCTCCCCTAATCTTCTGCTTGCTTTATCTCAGAAGAAGTGACGACGGTGATGATACAGAACGATGCGGGGGGGAGGAAATCAACGAATAAAAAGCTGGGGTGTGTGTGTGAGGGAGTAATGTGTGGGAAAGAGATGGGACGATAGTCGTTGAGACGGATAGATGAATTGTATGAATGTATGGGTAAGAGGGGGAAGAAGGAATAGGCGTGGGGAAAAAAGGGCCAGGGCAGTACTAGCAGTAGCAGGTGCGAATAACTGAGTGGATTACTTTTTGGGAGACCTGAGCGGAGAGATGAATGGCGGGGGAGGGACGAGACCGACTAGAAGCACGATCCTACCCTACTTCTGTATGGGAACTGCGGGTGGTGGGGATTGGGAAATGACGAGGGAGGGCTCGAGCGGGCGTCAAGGGCGATTGGCGAGGGCACGGGCTAAGACAAGGAGTGCTGCAATGAACGCAAAGCAGCAGCAGCAGCACCCACAACGAGCCAGGGCAAGACGGACGGAGACGAGGACGTCGAAGCCGAGCCTGAGGAAGGAATTAAATCTTCCATCGCATCTAGAAATGAAAATAGAACAACTTACTCTGAAACGTTCCACAAACACTTTAAACCTACTACTAACTCTCCCCTGTCTTAAAATTCCCCCCCCCCCCCCAACCATCAAACAAAATACCTATCATACCTAAATGTAATCTCTAATTAGATAGAGTACGCATCAGGTAGAGTACAACCGATAACTTTAAACTGTATCTAAGGTTGGCCCTCCCGATATCGATACGAGAGAAAGACCCACTGCTGTGTGAATGGCTGGTTGGTGGTGGTGGGGCCTAGGCAGGGCACGTTCCATCCATCCACCACCACCACCGCCGTTCCTGGAAGCGCCGCCCCATCCATGGAGCCTTGCCTGTCTTGTCTGCACAAGCATCGGATGGCTGACTGACTGACGGTGAGAACAGACCAACCAAGCACGCACCGAAAGCAATCCGGTTTTCGGCATTTTTACGAGAGATGTGGGGTGGGGTTCCTGCGGAAACAAACACTGAGACAACGCAGAAATGAGGATAACCAAACCTGCAGGTTTTCGTGCAGAGAACAGCAGCGAACAATTCCAGAAGTCCTTCGCCAAAATCGCTCAAAGGGGGAGATATGGCTTCATCGCGCATGGCACACACCTCGGAAAAAGTTGTTGCTTGTGAATTGCACTTTGTGAGTGTACTTGGTGTTTTTTTTTCTATTTACGACATACATGACATGAAACGCTCTCGACCATTGGAAACCAGAAGAAAAAGAAAAGAAAAGGAAGAAAAGGAAAAGGGAAAAAAAAAGTAACTTGTCAGACACCCATCGGTGCCCACTCTCGATCTAGGTCCGTGTCCCCCGGGGAGGTGGGACATACTACTGGTAATCGGGTCGGGGCCATCACCATCACCGAGAAGCAAAGTCTCCTAGATGATCAGAGGATAATCCTTACGGGGGTTTCAGATGAGATGACTTACTGTGCTGGACCGACAATTGATATGCCCATGCGTCCCAGTTACAGAGTTCACGGGCACTCTTTGGAACTAAACTACCAAGATGACCATGGCTTGGATATAAAAACCCCGAGAGGTGCCAACGACTGATTATTAGGGTACGATCAAAGGCCGAGAGCCGATCCACTCTGCGATTCGCCTCAGCGCCAAAGGACTAGGGTACAAGGTTCCGGGACAGTGGAACAGTTGGGATTTCCTAAATCATTCGTCCTCGAGCTCTCATAGTGTACTTTGTCCTACGTGACAGCCCTAATACCCACTGTATTTAAAGGCAAACACGACAGATTACGTGAGATCGCACACATTATCACTCGATCAACGCATGAAACATTAACGCGTCAGGCCAAAGTGCCCCGGGGAAATCTATGACTACTAAGCTCTTAATTTGAACTCTAAATACAAGTTTGGCAACCGTATAGATGCATTGGACTATCAGAAAGGTTCCTAGAGGTGCGGGTTTTCATCTTCTGCGCACATTATGCCCAACATAGACTCACACCTTATCACTCGGGCTATCCCTAGAACTATCAGCCGGTGGGTTAACCCCATACGTCATGAGTTTTAATCAATAAGTGGCGTTCACTAACTAACCAAAGACACCATGACACGTGCCAGTCAAGTGATGAGATATTATCCCATCGGAAAAACTTGCACAAATGATCGCACTGCCACTAAGATGAGAGTGTAAATCTCGATTCTCGAGATCTAGATAGGAGATCCGGTATTATAAAAAGGTATAAAGCGGATTCGCTTAAGAGCATCTGGCACGGGATTGTACGGATAGAGCGCATAGTGCAGCAGCGTTCTATTCTAATTGCACATCAATGTCCAACTCAAAGTACTTGCATGTGCCCTATATCGTAGCGATGAAAAACATCGAATCGAGACCAATTGCAAGAAATTTTGCCTCTAGGACGAATCGGGGGGGAGCCGTCAAGGTTAGCCATTTACCACTCCACGTCCTCCGCCACTGCCGCCAGAAGCGCGTGGCAGTCTTGTCTCAAATGCACACTCTAAAGCCGTCTACTGATTAATGATCATAAGATGGGCGTTAGATACACGTGGATGACCCCGCTTATCAGTACCAACACGAAGGTAGCCATTTGTCTGAACTCACTTATGAGAACGATAGATTGCTCGTAGAATACGGGTACTACACCTACATGTAAGTGCTGTGCCCTAAATACAATACAAAGCAATCTGAGACAAGTGGCCTGACAACGCTCACACGCAAACAGATGCATACATCATAGAGTACTCGTTCCAGAATTAGTTATACATGTAGTTAATTTCCAAGAACATGTACATGTATGTACTTGATGTTAAATCACCCCTCCCATATCAGATTGAAACCACAAAATAAAGGCTCCGTGTAGCTTACCGACAATCGAAGTAAATCAAACACATAGACAACACACATGGTGGGGACATGCAGTACGTACGTGCAGCAATGCAATGGCACCAGGTGATATTTCAACACCTAAAGCCGAAGGCACAGAGATGGCTTGGTTGATTGATTGATTCATTACACAGAGAGGACTATATACAACAGTGTTGCCACGAAATAGGTACCGGATCTGGTCTCCTAGAGCATTTTTTGGCAGAGTTCAGATGTCACTCAAGTGCAGTAGAGTCTTTGGTGATATTGCTTCTAGAAACAAACATCTGTCGATTGTTCACGGACTGCCGAACAGTTTCAACACCTATCTTCATAGACATCGGCGAATCGTGTAGTGTCGATTCATTTGTTCAGGGCGCAAACACAGAGGATCTGTGCGCTCATCAACGGCCCCATATATCATTGGACAATTCGCTCTCACATCTGATTGGGACGATTTCAAACTACGATCTATTTCTCGTTTTTGATCTACAGGTACAGGTTTTCGCCGGTTGGTTCTACAAAGCTATGAACACGCATAGCTCTAAGCACCTTATGTGTCCTGTCCTATATTAACCATCCCGAGCTTGCATAATTACCACGCACGTGCTTCATGTACTGGTTTAACAGATCTCTCGAACGCTCGCTCCGTAGGACCTGATTACTAGAATCTAAGAATTATTTCAATTTACTCTGGGTATTCACCTTCAATGGCACTACTAAGATAGGTTGATATGTTCCCTCATGACTGATCACTCGATCTGAACATCGAAGCTGAGTGCAAACACACCTAACGGACCAAGAACATAACTACAAAAGATAATGTGTCCTCAAAGCTGGAAAATATCCCTCACAGTTATTTCAGTATCGATTTTTACCTCATGGTCCGTGGCTCGACTACCTTTGGGCGTTACAGGCTCAAGTTTATGGTGTGTTTATCTTTCGCAATCAATGGCAACAAAGCCAAGGAGTCTTCCACACACAAGATCGAGCTATAGCGCAGAGGTCCCAGTGTAGGATTCCTGAGTCTTTGTCGGGAAAAGTTGCATTGTGGTTGATAAAATACATGTAGCTGTAAATCTTGGGCCGCGGCTTGGTTTAACCCATGCATGGTAGAATAACATTTGTGATAAAAGATCGGATGGACAAATATTTGATCATTCGGCTGTCAAGCAACCATATTGAACAAAGCCAGTGAAACTCAGCTTTGCTGTTCTTGATTATGTTTGGGGCTGGGTTTGTTTCTTACTAGTGGTCTAATTTCGGAGAGGGCGAAATTGAATTCTTTACGGCGTAAATGCACGCTTTTGGCAGCCAGTACCTACATACGGTGTGGGAATTTTTCTATTCTGTCCGTTCCAGGCGTACCCCTATAGAATATGTCTCCCCATGCACGAATCGAGCGCTCGTTATCATTTGGCCAGAAGGATTATGGGTCTCATCTAATGTTTTCTTCATTAGGATATTTCAGCAAATGTTATATGCTGCGTAGGATGTATTATGATTTATGTAGTCATCATACTCGCGCGTTAATTAAGTCAATTTTGTGAGCCCGTTGCTAGGACTTATAATACGTGAGTACTCACGCCTTCTAACATTGAAGTGCTGTCCGAATTTGGTGGGTTGTGCCAAGACTGTGACGTATGACGTTAGCGTGGCAAGGCGGCTGCTAGCGCTATGTAACCAGCAGGGTCTTGTTTTAATCAACCCTATTCCTCTATTCGTGATGATGACAATCGTTACCCCGTTTGAAGCCGCCGGAGCAGAGATTGAATACCGTGGCTCCGTTGATCTAGGAATTAACCAGATTTTCGAACCGGGGCGAATAGATATTGCGGTAAAGCAGGTTCTCGACATATTGTGAAGTCATGTTTCTCGTTAATATGTTTTTCATACTGTGTAGCTTAATTTCCCACTCTCGTGTCTTTTTGATACATGTAGCCTCGATTTCCCCCCTCTAGGTCAGAATATTTATTTCTGTTGAATAATAGCATATAAATGTATCGAATATTCCGCGCTAAACATTTAACTCTCACACCTTTTCGATCGGGCTTATTACCACGGGTGTCTCTCTACTTTGCCATACTTATCCTTTTCTTCAGCTCCTCCCCACACCCACATCACCACGGTCATCAACTAGAAGCAGACGCAAACCCAGTCGCTTCTGAGGATTGGATGGTCGTTCCAGGAGCTGGGTTCGATGAGGAGAAATGGGGTTGGGACAGTAGAATTAAAAGGGCGGAAAGTAGGACGGATGTTTGTCTGAGATGGAGCCACCAGAGCGTGTTGGTAGGAGATAAGGTCTATATCTATGGAGGACAAGCAAAGACAAGCGCTGACCAGACTTCAAATACCTGGAGTATGAGTTCTCCGTTCTTGTAGAAGGTTTTGATTGCTAACGCCTTCAGACAACAATTTTTTGACTTTGGACATGAGTAAAGATTGGAGTATCGCCACCCCATCCTTTCAAGGGCTTGCCCAACCGGATGGGCCACCTGCGGTAGCGAATGGGTTCGTACCTCCTCTGAATATATTTATGAAAAATACTGATATATAGATAGCTATCTTTGGCATAACAGCAAAAATATCTACCTTTACGGCGGCCTCTTCTCTGATAAACCCGACGTGGCACCGACTGCATTCTCCCTCTGGCAGTATAACACCGAATCAGCAAGCTGGTCCGATATCACGTCCAAAACCTCCATTGCTAGTGACTCTGGGAGCAAGGTTATACAAAGAGCTGCGGAAGGAGCAGGAGTTAGTATTCCTGACAGAGGACTTGGGTTCTATTTCGGAGGGCATCTAGACTCCCATACAACCGAAGGATGGAGTAATCAAATACGACGAATATATTTGAAAAGTCTACTGCAATTCGATATGAACAAAAACCAGTTTCTTAACATCACCGAAAATGGGCTGGAGGACGCTGGAGTTCCAGAGAGAGCAGACGGTGTTTTAATATTTGTAAGCCAGAACTCTGGTCAAAGACTGATAAGTTAACTAATTATCCCAGGTTCCATGGGGTCCCGAAGGCATCCTTGTTGGCATTGGTGGTGGCTTGAATGATACTTTCTCCCAGCTAAATATAGTTGATGTTTACGATCTTTCTAGCCGTAGATGGACAAAACAAGCAACTGATGGCACAACCCCTAAATACCGTGTTAATCCTTGCGCAGTTGTTGGCTCTGCATCTGATGGCTCTTCCCATAATATCTACTTCTTCGGCGGACAAAACCTAGTACCTTACGGCGAACAAGTCCAATATAACGACATGTGGATTCTTTCAATCCCGTCATTCACCTGGATCGAAGTTGATACAGACGGCCAGACAGTCCCCATTGCCCGAGCAGGCCACACTTGCGAACTCCATGGAAGCAATATGATTATCATTGGCGGTTATGTGGGTCAGGAATTAAGCTGTGATAGTCCTGGAATCTATTTGTTTGATACCCACGCAGCACAATGGAAGACAGAATACAAATCACCCACCAGTAGTTCGAGTAATAGCGCGGAGAAAGAGGTGGCCGAGTTTTATCGCGTGCCAGATGTGGTAATCAGCGTTATTGGCGGAGATGCAACTGGCGGGGCGACAGTTACAAAACCTGGGATGGCTGCGGATCCTGATTCTCCTGTTGCGACTGGGAAGCCTGGAGATTACAAGTATACTACTGTCATCTCGCATACAGCCGCTCCACCGACTGTTGCAACCATCACGAATTCCGATGGCTCTGTATCTACGACCACCACATATGCCAATAGCACAATCTTAGGCGGTACCGGAAATTCTGGGAAGTCGACTAATGTTGGTCTTATAATCGGCGCTAGCTTGGCCGGAATAGTTTTGTTGGTGCTGATGCTGTTAGGGGCAGCCTATGTGTGGTATCGCAAAAAGATCAAGGAGCTGAGAGAAGCAAGTGAGAAGCTAGCCGCAAGTACAGAATACAGTGGAAGAATGAGCAGAGAAGGTCTGGGGGAGGAATTGAGTAGAAGTGAGAGTGCCAATGAGTTATTGGGTGAGGAACCAACCTTTTGGGGAGTTTTACTGAGCCCCAGAAGGAGTTTAAGGGTTGTTAATCATTGATATTATTTGTATTCCTTACTTGCTGTTAAGCAGCATGTTGACGACTCTACGGTGCTTTGCGTTACGAGTTTGATTATTACACAACGGTTTGGGGAGTTTTTCTGGGTACCATGGGCTACGAAGTATAGAAACGCATAGCTTTGAATAGCGATTGTTTTGTTTCCTTCGTTTTGTTTCCTTCGTTTTGTTTACTGGTGGTCCTTTTCAATGTAGAACAGGATATGAAGATAACACGGGAGATTAATTTAATAGTGCATGTAGAGTATGCATGGGAATGATTGATGGGCCCACGAGTGATAACATATGAAGGGAATATAAAAGGAGCAATTGTTTGATGTGAGCTTACATACGGGCCAGTCTGGTAAAAGCGTCGATCCTGTGTGGCAATGAAACGAAGTCTTATCAGTTCGACACTACCTCACTCTATAGATCTACAGCTCCCACAGATCCCAATTGAGGGGCAAATGTCCGAAAAACTAATTCTAGGCCCTCACTAAGGCTATCTAAACTTTAGGAATATTTAGAGTTTATCGGTTATGTAGTTCTTTGGAATAATAATTAGGCTGTATAGACGGCCGATTTTACCATGGCCAGATCAACACCGATCATATAGATACATATGAGCCGGCCAAGGTTTGCTATAACAGTTACCTTCTCTAAAGGTAGTCTCCCTATAAGGGTAATTTCTCTACAAGGGTGCAAGGTTCCGGTCGCAGGCGTACCATTATGGAAATTTTTCGCTGTATGATAACTTTTCATGATAATACCAAGGAGGCACTCGAGGTTAATATACATGTAGTAATACTCCATCTATATTTTATTTTAAGTAATCGGGCGGCACTATAGCATTCAAAAGAGTGCATACATGTACTTTTGGGACTGCTACATTGTGCCGGAGCATTATAAGAGTTACATTTGATTCAAAAACTAAAGCATTTTACAACCATATATAGGCCTAGTGCTAACGGCCTGGCTCCGAAGAAACCGGCTACAACGAGAGAGGGGCTTTCTTTATGTTCTCCTTGGTTCAATGCTATGGTGCGGTAAATGTGTCAAAGGTAATATTACCACGATGGTAAATTATTATATCACCGGTGGTGAAAACAATACCAATATTTATACCTTAAAATGGTAAAAGCACAAACCCTTTGGCCAAAAGGGGCTATATAACGCCAACCTATGAGTCCAATTGTCCACCGGTGGTGAATTTCACCACCGGCGGGAAATCTTCATAAGTACTGGCACTAATTAATATAGTATAGCGTAGCATAAAGATTGAAACTCAGCATTTGTATTGGCACAAGGACTGAAATTCAGTGCTTATACCACCGGTGGTAAAATTACTTTTAGCGCATTTACCGCTCCATATAATGCTGCAGTTCAAGTTGCGGAAGATATCCAATATTATTGCTTTATGTATTGCTGTAGATATAGATATTGGTGCTATAAAAGAGAAAGAAATACGGCACCAATTTGAGTAGGACAAACATATGCCAAGACCTATCCATCCTAACCCTAACCCTAAAAGAATGATAGAAGATTCCCTCATTCGGATGTTTTACTTATTTACCATGACTTGAGTAGTAGCACTTTTGCATTCTATAGTATCTGATGGGTAATCTCATACCCTTTTTCAAAAAAGATTTGGGCATCTACATACTTAAACGTTCATTAAAAGAAAACATTTAATTCAATCTAGGTCCAAATCAAAGTTCACAATTGCAACTTAAAGCGCAATTGATAGACTTATGGCCAATATTACTTTGATATCCCCATTACCGGTTGGATTAAGACTACATATGTAATTCGTCTCAGCAGCCGGTAACACAGGACGTTGAAATTCCCCTATATGGTTATTTGTCTTGAATACGTCCCCTAATCTCCCCTCATGCTGGCTCGAAAAGGCAACTTAGACATCTTGTATGACAGGCTGCTGAGACGAGTTAATGCGGTTGCGTTAAATATCGCCTCGATTTCACTGAGCTGCTGCCCTGAAATCTGTGATGTAGGAGCGGGAACCATGGTTATGTATACTTGTACCTACATGTAAGTACTATCAACTGTACCGCGTGCAATATGCAGAGTGCACCGAATTAAATTTTAGACATAGAAAAAGTTGACACTTGCTTTTGCGGGGAATGTACACGTAGTTTCTGTCACGCCACCGCATCTACGAGAGCAGAACACAAAGCGTTGGTTTCTCAACACCATCTACTTCATACATGCTCTACCAAGTACATACACCTGCTTATATATAAGCCAATCGATACATCAACTAATATGTTTGCACAACCGTATATGTATTCGCTTGGCCTTCGCGACCTCCTTTGGGATCTAAAGATCTAAGGTGTATGAGTATGAGTAATATGGTACTTTCCAAAGCCGAGGCTGCTCAAGCTCGAACCTCCTTGCAACTGCGTCACCTCTAGTGCTCTAGGCACCTTCCATGGCTTCGAGAATTTGTGGGTACTGCGGCTGCCTGACCTCTCAACTGTACCTACTCTACCGTTAATATTTTTAGCCGATTGGCCCCCGAATTGTGGGTCTATATCATCAGGTGCGTATAAAGATATCCCGCAAAGGAATGCCGGCTGAGTTTTCCAGTACATCGGGATTTATGTCATGAATGTATGTACCAATAGGTCGACTCGGTCCATATCGATAAGTTTAAGACTACTTTTTTCTTTTTTCTCTTTTTGATATCGCAATCTCGCCATCCAACCCTAAACGCCTATCAAAATGAAAGGGGGGGAGGGGGTTACGTTTATCCGCTGCTCAAGGACCAGGTCTCAAAAGTTTTTTCTTTGACGTTCAAATCTCTTGTCAGCGGCCAAGCCCAGCGGCTCCACCCGGACGGCAGGGTCTACCCCTGTTTGATATGTCTCTCCCTTTACGATATGCCGAAGCCCTAAGCCTAGGGTAACCGGTAGAGTAGATCCTACTGGATATTGCGGGCTTCACTCCCACGTCGGAGGTTTTGCTCTCCGCCTAACCCGGACCCTTGGTGCCGGACCAGAAGATCGGGTCCATCCTGATATGTCTCGGAATGTAGCAGCACAATGACCGGTCATCAACACCTCATTCTGAGCAATCTTCAGGAGTAAAAGAAAAATCCCCTTCATAAACTAACGGGGGAGTTCTTCCCACTTTTTTTTTCTCTTTTTTTAGGGCATGATCACCACTGTTAATGGTGGACCGTGAATCTTCCTTCTGATGGGCGGGGCCAACTTGGCATGGAGCAAACGCCGCATTAAAATCTCGGATATTCGGCACTGAGGGGCAAGCCATGCCTAATATACCGAGGAACAGAAAACCGAGTTTTACTAGCTGCCATCGGCGAAATCTAGCAGGAGGTTGGATATGTTACGCATAGGAAGACAGTGTTGCAGGGAATTCATTACTCAATTGGACAGGTTAACATGGCGGTTTGTCAGGAGTTCTTTTGGGGCACCCTGCTTTACAAATGGCTGTTGCTTGCTTCCCCGCCCCTGAGAGGAAATAAATAGTCCCTGCAATACCGGTATTGTAACTGTTTAAAGCTCCAGAAATCCTTCCTTTCTCTGTGATATGGGATTCTGTTATTTGTAGGTAAGCTCACCACCCAACAATTCTTGGCTTGACCGGAAGCCCGAACTAACGAGAACCAAGGTTATTTAAATTAGCAATCCTACATAATTCATAGCTTCTACATTCGTCGAAGTCAAACTTTACGCCCCCATATTGAAGGAATATTTTACATACACGTAAATTTTTATTGAGGTGTATCGCAATGGCAAAAAGCGATGATGTTATCTCGGCTTCTCTAAAGGAAAAAGACATTGAATCGGGTATCGGGGCAGAAAAAAGTGATTTTAGGAACGATATCGATTCCTCCTCATCAACCACAAGCTCTAGCTCAGATGATTATAGCGAGGGCGTCACACGAATTGCTACAATAGTGGACCCTGATATTACCAGAATAGCTACCAAAGCTTCACGAGCTTCTGGAAAGTCCGGGAGAACAACAAAAGATCTGCAAGCAGTTCTTGGTACAGAGTTTGAGGTCAAGTGGGAAAGTTCAGATGATCCACAGAATGCTTTGAATTGGTCGAGAAAGACAAAAGGTTTAATTCTTGCGTTGGTATCCTTACAGACTTGGATGGTGTATGTTATAATCAAAATATCAGTTTGGCTGCACGGTAGGCTAATTATAGACTGCTTATGTTCTTAGGGTTTTCTATTCTACCTCCTATGTTTCCGGCTCCCCCGGGATAATGAAAGAGTTTGGTATAACATCCAAGACAATCGCCACGTTGGGTATGACAACGTATATGCTTGGGCTGGCAGCCGGACCGCTAGTTTTGGCGCCAATGAGCGAGCTTTATGGTCGAAGACCAGTCTACCTAATCTCTCTGTCTTTGTTTTTCATCCTCGTACTCCCGGCATGTCTAGCTCAGAACTTTGCGACAATTCTTATAGTTCGCTTTTTAGGGTATGATAAACACTCTAAGTTTGTTTGAATCAGGCTTATTAAAGTATTTATACAGGGCTTTCGCTGGGTCAGTCACGATATCAAATGCACCTGGAACACTTGGAGACATTTTCGATGAACATAGTCGAACTATGGCAATTACAATCTTCTCGCTAGCTCCAATGAATGGACCGGTCCTCGGCCCAATCATTGGCGGGTTGGTTTATGGAAACCTTGGGTGGAGATGGACAAGTTGGCTAGTTTTCATCATTGCGGGGGTACTAGGTTTCTTAGGGTTTTTTATTCCAGAAACATACGCCCCTGTCCTCATGAGAAAAAAAGCGGCAAAACTTCGCAAGGAGACTGGAGATGACAGATATATGTCGAGATTCTGTTATAAGGATGGCGAAGGTGACTTTTGGGTATTAATCAAGACAAGTCTACAGCGACCAATTGTCATGTTGTTTACTGAACCACTGTGGTAAGTTACCGTGGTGCCTTGCAGTCCCACCTTGAATGATTTTACTAATGGGAAGGTTTACATAGCATTTTCTGGGCATTTTATATTGCTGTTATCTATGGTATTCTGTACCTTTGTTTCACAGCCTATCCCATTGTTTTCGCCCAGATCCGTGGCTGGGGCCCATCAACAGCTGGCCTTGCATTCTGTGGTATTGGCGTCGGCACGGTATTATCAGCTATTCTAGACCCGGTAAACCAGAAGATCTATGAAATGCACAAAATAGATCCGGACACTGGTAAAAGACCACCAGAGGCCCGTATTGCATGCACATGCCTTGCTGCAATCTTGAGTCCTGCTGCAATGTTCTGGTTTGCTTGGACTTGTGTGCCAACAAGCATTCACTGGATCTGGCCCATTTTAAGCGGAATTCCTTTTGGATTGGGAAACACTTGGATCTTCCTACACGGGAACAGTTATCTAATCACGAGCTATGATGTTTATGCTGCATCTGCTTTAGCGGGAAATACCGTAACAAGAAGGTAACAAGTCCTTTCGTATCTATATCGGTGAGTTAGATTTTAGTTCTAACACTAGGTGATCTAGTATTCTTGGTGGGGTTTTGCCTCTGGTTGGACCGCAGCTGTACTCAAAACTCGGCCCAAATTGGGCAGCAACTACAGTTGGTTTTATCTCAATGGCACTGATCCCAATCCCATGGGGATTCTATAAATGGGGCAAGCAAGTAAGAATTCGGTCGCCAATGTTGCAGCGACTGCAGAAGGAGAGAGAAGAGAGAGGGGAGGAGTAATCCTCTAGGTTTCTTTAGGGGCGCAGAGTTCTGGCCTCATTTTATTTATAGAGCTCGAGTTGGGGTATATTTAATGTCATAATGTCTAAAAGTACATGTAGATAACGATTTTGTTGGGAATGACAATAAAGGTTTCATTGTCTAATAAAGACAATTTTGTGCTTATTTTGTTAGGTGTTTTGATCAGTGCATTTACCTTCAGCCTGATCACATTTTAACATAGCTTACTCTATGCTGACAAACATGAACCAAGGGTATGTACCGAATCATGATTCATGACTCGTAAATTTACCTCGCGATTGGTTGGTTGATTCGCTACTATGATCGGGGGCGCTCAAATTTTGGAAGTCAAAGTAGTAGATCTTAACATCTTGGCAAGTTATGCAACCAAAGAGCTTACAGCTCCAGCGCCGCGCCAAGATACATACCTTCATTTTTAGAGGGAACATTCTCATCTGTCCAAGTCGACCCAAACAAGATGTAGTCGTGGACCCATTTGCTCTAACCCAACCACTAAGAGTTATGGGTAGCGCAGCCTGTTAGTGAAACTCATCTTGGCGCTCACTCTACCACCCTAATAACCGCAAAATTCGATACATTTATATTGTTCATACACGAAAAAGATCCGTAAATGGATAATACATCGCCTTATATTGACCGACGACTCTCCCAAGCGTCGTGTAACTCTACCAACTATTTAAATGAATCCAAAGAATGCGTCATTTTCGCTTACTATGTTTCTATGTGAAATGAATCACCTCCAACGTGCTCTCTAAAGGGACCAAAAACCAAGGGAAAAAGTACCTTTTACTATGTGAGTTAAATTATGCCATTTGCTACCGTGAGACCATACATAAGCATTATGTCATCATTTGAAACAATTTAATCAAGCTCATTGACAAAAGAGGTAAAATCATGTAGATGCGTCTTTTGTTGACTCTTTATACTTATATTCTATTTATATTATATTGATTCACAAATCCATGATGAAGTGACATTATGAGGTTCGCTAGAATTATAGTTAATAGGTCATGCTAGACGGATTGTTGAGAGAAAAGGAGGGGGAAAAAAAGGAAGGAAAAAAAATAGGGCTTAAGTTCATAAAAAAGATATACCCGGCAACTTATCCGTGCCAGAAAACGATATATATATATATATACATGTATGTATGTACAATGCGGTCCATGGCAGACCTATAGCTAGATTTTAAAAGCGAGTACATGCGATGTGAATCATCACCTGTACGTAGAGCCTTTCTTATTCTGTGGCCGAGTAAAAATTGGTGTTGAACGAATGATATCATCTAAAATTGCGTGTAGAGCCTGAGTGTACAATTGTTCGCACGTTGTGGTGTCTGATACATACTTACATGTATGTATATATACGTCAAGTGTGAGGCACCTACATGTAGATTTCCACGTGTTAAGTGCATATCCGGTCTTGGTTTTTTTTGACTCGCGAGATCTACGAGTAAGCATCGAGCCCGGGTGGTTTCAGTCTCAGAAGGATATCAGGATACCGTATATAGATATTCGAAACATTCGAGAGCGCCGTTAAAAGTTACTCAAAGTGTTGTTTTTTGGTGTGATAAAGCGCAAAAACGCTAGCGAATTAATCGAATGTTTACGGTACGTGTTTTAGGATACCGCAAAATCTTGAGAAACTCGGGGAGTTCACCGCCTAGGGAGTAGTCGGAGGCGATTAAGCCCTCAACAGTAGGATCTAAGCCCGAGATTTTTTGCGGTATACATATAGGATTGTTTTTTAATATTACATGCATGTAAACTCGGCCAGATCACCCCTATAGCTAGGTCGAATCACTCGTATACAAGAGTTGTTACTAAAATATGTAATCGAACCAATTAGACTAGCGTTATATTCATTCCCAACCTGAAATATAAAATTGAATCTATGTACAACATCTGAATCAGTACTTACAAGCCTCTAAAGCTGTTAGGTCTCATATATCGGATGAAATGGCGGTGTGCGAGTGACAATTCATGATGCGTCGCGGCTGCCTTAATTTATAAGTATTTTTGGTGCGCCCGGGGGGGGGGGGGGCGCTCCTCTGCCTGCATGTAGTTTCTACGCAAGACTTGGGCTTAGGCTTTCCACTTATATTTCGTTTGGAATTAAATATGTATACATGTATGATCAATACAGTACTGCATGCAGCAAGGCTGCGCCTACGCGCACGAAGCGAATAAGATCGATCAACCGTGTACGTGTGTTTCTACATTAGAAGCACTATATGATCAGCTACATACATAGTATTCTAAGTCCGATATAAGTCAAAGCTACTTGATTTTAAAGAAAAACTATTCTAACAAAATGTACATGCAGTTCCCTTGAGCCTGTTCTATGAAAATCTAGTACAGTACCAAAAAGAGGGGTGCAGGTGGGATCACAACGGTATTCCCGTCAATACGCTAGCAATGCGGTAAGAACACGGTACTAGTACAGTACTTTTCCTCCGATGCCGGTTTGATTCGGTATTCAATGCTAAATTCCGTAGTCCTATAGTAGTAATTTCACCCCGTTTTTTCATACTGTAGTTTTGTTTTTAACATGAGGGTCCACTAGAAGTACTCAGACATCTCGTGTACACGACTAAACAAACAAAAAGATAATTTAGCCCGCTAAATAATAGATACCCTATATAAATCATAGCACACTGAGAAAAGATTGACGTTAGAGACGTTGACTCATATAGATTTATTGTACTAGCTCTTTGACTTACCTTTGACTCCGGGCCCCATTGTTGATCCCATAGTGGACAAATCACCAAAAAGGTAAGCCCCAGAAAGTAAGACATCAATGAAAAGCCCAATAATATTCCTGGCACCTGTAAAGCGTAGAGGAATATCCAATCTACGCAAGTCGAATCCGCCCCACCCCTCGCAATGGCTATACGAACTGCCTGTGGCCCTTTAATGCCGAGGTGTGCAAATAGGATGGTGTGGTGAAAAGAGATTATGACAGATACTGTACTAAGGAGTATACTGCCGTACCAAACACCGAGAGTAAACCAAGTAACCTTATCACTCAAACTTGCCCAAGAGAGTGATGCAATTACGGAGGAGGCTACCACTGTTCCCTGTTTTTGTTTTCGGTAAGTTTAAAGAAACATTGCGACTTGGAAAATCGTCTTCTACATACTGACATAGCGACATAATGATACTCTATTCTTTTATTTTTGCACCACGACTCAATGGTGATATTTCGTTCTTCAGTTTGATGCATCTGGAGAATATGAACGACTGGCGTTTTTAAACATTCCCATGGTGTCGTTAGAGTAGCGAAGAGAAAGCGAACCACAACCGGCGTTTTTGTTGAAAGACATTTCCAAGCGTTCTATCCCCCTCCCCTTTTGTTAGTCAAATCAATGTAAGACAACCTACTACAGATAAATACGAAGAAGGGATAGCGACACATACGTTCTTAAGACCCCTGGCACAACTTTTCAATGCATCTGTTATGTAAATCATCTTTTACCCCTAAAAAGAAGTCCACAAGCTATATATTCGTGTACACTAGGGACGGACTCGGGTGAGCTATAGAAGTCAGAAGGAACTAGGAAGATACGGGAAGATACGGGAACTGGTCTTTATATATATATAATACAGTACTATTGTCTGCACGTACATAAACTCCATAGATATCAAAAGGCGATGAATTAACATACTCTTTGCATGTCTGCAATCCTCACTGTTCTAACGCATGTTGGAACGCAAAGAATGAGGTCCCCATTATCCTGCTAACAATTGAGGCTGTAACTTGAAAACTGTTTGATTACTGTAGTAGGTAGACAGCATATGCATACTTCAGCCAGCGTCTGATCGCTGATATACCGGGTGTCACCGTGTAGTGCCTCAGACCGTCCGGTCCAGCCTGTACCGCAAAATCTCTGTTCATTGGACGGTTGCCAAGAGGAAATTTTGCTTTTTACAGCCAACAGTGCCACTCTTGGCAACCGCCATCTTGCGGTATCACCATAGTCAAAGAGAACTAATAAAATCAATATCAAAATAATTCCAAATCATACTCTTCAACTTCCATGTGGATGGGTATTCGTTTAGTTACTATAAACATAATAAACAACATCGCTATACTCTTTTATGCCATTATGCAGTCTATAGTCTGTCTAGTAGAGTATTTTAGCTGCGCGAGTTGGACAGCACTTCGACAAAAAGTCCTGCACATCTTATTGGTTGAACGGCCGCAAGCCTCTTCCTAAAACAGCTAGACTTTTTGTCTAGTCCGTCCAAAAGATTAACGGACTGGCCTGGCTGGAAAACCGCGGTCGACTGCAGTCCACTGTGTACTACGCGTGGAGGGTAAGTCTGTTGACACTGGCAGTGGCACTGGCCGTGGTTAAAATGGTTCAGAATCAGAATCAGAATCAGAATCAGAATCAGAATCAGAATCTCACTGTCATTGACAGACTTACCCCTACACGCGTAGTAGTGTCCCAATTTTTGGACCGCTCGGCTTGGCTGGCACAGTCGACTGGAATCGACCACAATCGTATCCAAGAATTAGGAGTTTGGGGGTGCAGGGGGGTGAGTCCCAGTAGTACCGTATTATCTGAAAAAATTCGTTGCGAGACAGCAGGGGTATAGGCCAACCGGAGGTCACCTTTAGACGTCAATCTGCAAGATTTGGTGTGAATAATCCTTGCTGCAGCGCAACGAATTTTCTCAGATAATACGGTATCACCTCTGCCTACCGCTTCACCTGAATTGCATGAATACCGCATTAATTGAGAAAATTCGTTGCGCTGCAGCAGGGGTATGAGCCAACTAGAGGCAGGATTTGGACGTCAATCACATCGTATGTTATCTCTTTGAGTCAAATGAATGCATGTCTCTTCCTAATAGTTGGAAAAAATCAACAGGAACAGTCCATTTATCGACTCTATGAGTGTTATCCTTTTCTCTAAAGTTCCTTGTCAACAAACGTACCCCTCCCCATAACCAAACACTGCCGTGCAGCAATCACGGCCAACAATCGGATACGGATCAAAGCTGGTCATCGTACATCACTGACCTCCGTCACTACTATTACAGGGGAGGATCTGTTGTGCGACCAAATATTTGCTCCATTATTTCGTGAAAACTGGGTTGCAACGGTGTAATTTTTCACGACCTTTACTAATAACCTAAGTACATCTGTCGAAAAGATCCCGGAACCGATAGAATCAATCTTCAGCCAGTTATTGACCGGCTAGAACAACACTTCGGGGCGCAACAACGTAAAAGCACATCCTAATTATATGGCCAGGTATGTGTGCATGTGACCCATACCCGAGCGTCATAAGGAGGTATAACCAAGGCAGTTGAATACAGCGTAAAAGTGTCGTTGGGTCAAGAACGAGAGCAGTTGCTAAAATCTAAAAAAAAAAAAACATTTAAAGACAGTTGCAGGGCTGGAATTAACGGAGAATAGTGTAGCCTCCTACAGGTGATATTCAAAAACGAGTACCTGGCAACAAGAGCGCCTATAACCTTACAGTACATGAGGGCTGGCTGTTCGGGGGGGGGTTGTTGATTTCCCACTACCATCGCAAGATTGAATCGACGCACTTGGCCATGAGGTCATCGACTTTACGATAAACTACGAGGCTAGCTTCCTGCCTAGTGATGGTAGCTGCCATTGGCCTAATCAGTGTCAGTGGCCTCTTCTTTTATGGTGCCACTCTGCGCTGAAGATCCTAGGCACGAGCTCGAGTGACATCCGGTGATCCGCCTTCTCCGGCCTAGAAAGACCAGGAATTACACGCACGTGTGTGAAATCTATGGCGGAGAGTAGAAGTCCTAGCCCTGACCCAGCACTCTTTAGGCTAGCACACATCATATTAAGAATTGTTCGTACGTGTGTGAAGGCCGACACAAACCGACACGCGGAATACTTGCCGGGTCTAAAACCGCAGCGAAACCACCCTGCACTTAGTAAGAAATATTTGCCCTACTCGCCTTAAAAACCAATGATATTAGAGCTTCTCTAGCCTTGTGAAGGATAAAGGGGTGAGCTCCATGCAAGTCCCTTTGGGATAGTATATAAAAACGTCAAATGGAATCTCATAGTCGAGAACACAACGGTGATCAGAATTGCAGCAAATGAATTCACTAAGCGCCGAACTCAGCATAATCGCTCCCCTACAACTCTTGGTTAGGATTCGCTCGGCATAGAAGACTACATAAGCACTGAAAAGAACTCCAGGGTCCCACGCACATGTAGTGATCAGAGGGTCATACAAGGTTGACTATGAAGTTTAATCTTGTCTTAAACCCGAAAAAGCAAAGAAAGAGAAAAAAGATATTGACATCTTCGTATTTATCAGCCTTGCCGAACTATATGTACAAATCTAGACCTTTAGGCCGGTGATTTCTTTTCTAATTTTAGGTTATGATAACGCGAAGGTGCATTAAATTCTTTTTTGGTTGACTAATGTAGAGCGCCTTGAATCAAACTTGCGGCCTCTATAGCAGCATGATTCGGGCTTCACAGTGTAGCTTATGCACACGTGCCCAACATCAGTCGCATTGAACTTCCAGCCAACTAAGCTCAAAGAAGGTAAGTAGCTGTAATAGGAATTTGTTGATACTGAGCACTGACATCAGTACCAAAGAAAAGATCGCCAGATCTGACCCACCTATGTGTGCACATGTTGATAACCTTGTAAAGACTGGGGACATCACCGAACACCTATTCAGTTGATCAGATCACCTTAAACCTCTATAGCAGTGCCTTTTGACACAGTAGAATATTTGAACAAAAGCTAGTGCATAGGTGATACGCTCTAAATGTATTGTTGCCCCTTTGGAGAATCAGGCTCTATAATTATCCACAAGGAGAGCTATAGGTCCAATTAAAGTACATAAACTTTTCGCTTGATTGCTACCATATACATATCTAGGGCCGTCCTACCCGCCCATCAACAGCATTAAATCCACAGAGGTTCAAGTGGAGGGTTTGCGTTCTTGACTAGAGTCCTGGTAAACTCATTAAACCAAGCCCCAGCCTCTGGTGCTGGTACATGTGCAACTGCCGAAACGCACATCTCATCAAACCTCGCCGAAGTAGAGTCACTCGTTCCATCGCTCTCGCCACCTATCATAGACGATTATATCAATTAGTATAGCCTCATAGTGGTCCTCAAAGCTTTACTTACCAGGTTTGACCCAAACCAAAGCATCGACCAAGGTATCATTGGTGTTAGTAGTAGGAAGGGCTCCAAACCCGGCACCTTTGACGTTACACCACTGGCCCCATTCCTGCCTGATTCCGAGCTTTCCAGCACGGCCCTGGTCGATGATGAAGTGAGCGGGGAAGCCTTCAGCTTCGAGGAATGGCGCGAGGGAGTTAACGTAGTGGGACTCATCCCATGAATTGGACCATTCAGTAAAGTTCTCACGTGGGTCCGCGTGGTAAGCTGTGGCTTGTGTCAGATACTTGAAGTAATTCTAGAGTATTCATAGTCTATTTAGGTGTAGACCTACCATTGTAGTTAGATACGTTGGTAGCCAATCCTCTAACCTTTGCCGGTGTGGTAGAGTTAGAGCTTGCCATCCCTAGAACTTCAGCGAACAGTTTCGCTGATGGTTCTAGGTTACCATCCCAACCGAGCCATCCACCGTGTGCAGCATCCAGATATAAATGCACGTTCGAAAACTGGAGCTTCTTGATCGCGTATGCGACACCAGCCTTATATGCGTCTGCAGCACCCGCACACTTTTCAACTGATAGGTTGGTAACCAGGTTGGCTAGCGAGTCGGGCTCGAGAATCACAGCGAAAGATAGCTCATCTGCCTTCGCAACAGAAATTGCTGTAGCGACATCTAGGGTAATCGTCAGTATCATGTGTTGAACTTTACTCGTAAGGTTTGAGAATACCATCGATAAACTGCTTGTATTTGTTGAGACCATCGTTGGCAATTTTCAGCTCACCATCGGAAGCTTTTGCGGAGCAGTCACGGTCTGGGAGATTATAGACTACAAGCTCGACGATTTGGGCCCTCTGGGAGTTCGTTTGAATAGTGAGTGCTTCATCGATGTAAGTCGCAATGCTTGGGACCTACTCTTACTGTGAGCTTTATTACTTATGAATATCAGGGCAGGCAACGGAAGAAACATACATCAGCATTGGAGCTAATCCAGGCAAAGGTTCCAGTTCGCTGGACTCTCTTTGTCCTTGCAGCATTGATTGAGTCACCCTCTTGGTAGAAAGAGCTAATCGTTGCTTCTAGCTTTGCGGCATACTTGGAGTTTGCGTAAAGTTGCCTGCCCAAAAATGGGTTTCCAGTCGAAGGAATCACAATAGCGAGGGTGCTTGGGACAAGCGCAAGGGAAAGGAGTGAGGAGAACAACATCCTGACTTTTCGGTAATGATTGAATGTGAGAGAATGTGCGAAGGATAGTGTGTCAACTGCAGGAAAATCAGATGGATTATATACCCACCAAATGGTTACTAATATCTGATGAAGTCTTTTCTTGATATGAAGCTATTCATTTTTTTAATATATGGGTACGTACTTTATTCTTCTCATAGCTAGCCCCGCAGTATGCATATGTTGTCCCACAGTCCATCAACCTAGATGTTAATTAGTGAATCAGCACCATTTCCCCGGATTTAAAGTTGATCATCCCGGTGCCTGTGTACCTGCATGTAAGCTACAAGGATTCATTCGGAGGGTGAGGGAAACCTACCGCCTCGGCACCTCGTTGCGAGATGATTCCGGATAAATCATTTCGCTTGTCATAGCTCACAACCTAGTCTATACTCGAAACTCAAGACTTCCACGCCATGAATGAGCTTCACTTGGCCCTTTTCTTCAGCATTAATCGCCGCGCCTCAAATCTAGTAGTAAAGCTATCAACTTTCTCTGCTCGGTACCTCGGGCCTTAAACCCGCATTTGCCCCATGTAAACTGCATGTACATCGATACCGATGACTAGTTGAAAATTAACTACCTGCCTCCAATGTTATCATATAGAGTAATCACAATATGAGTGTGTGCCCTGATGATGATAAATCTTATCTACGGGTAGTATTTGCCGTTTAATATATATTTTGGTATGATGCCATATAACCGTTTATTGTATGCTTTATTTCACATTTGAGCCAGTAATCGGGTCTTGATCATTTTTAGGAATGTGGTTGAGTATATGTAGTGTAAGGGATATATATGACAGTACCAAAGATTGAGAGACTTCCCCAGCTACAAGCACTTGTATGTAGATAAACCTATTATTTTGATACAAGGGGCAGGAGAAACGACGGAGCGCCCCCCCCCCCCCTGGATACTGCTTCATGTGAGGGAAATATGATTAATTGATCATGAGATCTACGTAGACGCCCTTTACTGTGGCCACAGACTACAGTTACATTAATAAATTTAGGTCTATGGCAAGTCACCTAGAGAAAATGACTGGTCCGGCATGATTTAAAAGCTAAAAAACCTCTCATGATTGGGAATATTCTTGTATAGACGGTTCCTGCTTATAGTACATGTATGTGTACGTACATGTAGCAAGTTATAGGTGTTTATAACTACAAGTACATGTATGTATGTTGATATATACATACATGTAGCGGTGCTGGCTAGGTTGATATGGGTACATAAGCTACATGTAGTATGTATGGGCGAGGAGTTTGACTGCCTTATCCTCAATACAAATCGCTCAGACAACTCGTTTGATCGGAGAGATTGATAAACGGGTTTACATAAGTACACATGTGGACCATTTTTGACCCAAGGCGGTGGCGGTTTATGCAGAAGGGCGGGAGTGGCGCATGCTGTGAAATGTTAGAACACGTGCACGCGACCAAACAACCGCGAGTGATAGTTTGTGATCCCATTGTTCTAAGGTTCCAATTCTTATGGCTAAGAGAATCGTCTGCGTGCCTATCAGCTCAGCCTAGGATATACTTGCTGGAAAAAAAAGTATGGTCTCAACCCGAACATCCCCGGTTGCTTCTGGCTCACCTTGGAGACCATACTTTATTTTTCAGCAAGTAATTGTAAGTAGTTAAAACTATCGAGTATAGCTTTTAATCCCACATCGGATTTAACTACCCGGCATCGTGCATAAACCGTGTTGGGATTAATTCGATCCAAAATAAGAATATCACATTCCCAAGCGAAGCAGATGAGCAAAAGCTTGATTTTGTCCCATGACCAGAGATAATTAATAGGTTTGATTATAGTCGTCGGTACTCTTTCCACATGTGTACAAAAGTTGTGCCCCGATACCAGGGTCTTCGGCGATCTATGTACCGGGTAGATGATATAGGATCCGGATATCCGGTTCCCTACGTATGTATATATTATATACTATTCGAATAGTTAAACAGGCCGCTCTCGCTCAGCGTTTTCGCGATGGGATAGTTGAGTCAACAAATCTCTCTAAATAAGCTTCGAGGCTCATTACCTTCAAATAGTGCCTGGAAATGGCATAGGAGACATGATTAGCTGCGACTCTTTCTATAACCTTCCTTATCTCTATCTAGCTGCGATAACTAGTAACTACCCATACCAAAATCCAACAATACTAATCGAGGTACTTGAATGGTGGAAGTTTGTATTTATATGAAAGTACATAGATTAACTAGTAAAATTCGGCTCGAATAGCCTATCTAAGATCTATGTTCTTACCTCAGGAACTACATAGTACATACATGTACTTACATACTTAAGTCTCAACAATATTGTTATTGACGGTTTTTGTAGACGGCATATTATGGGTAGTGTGAATATGATAATAGAACTCTCTTGATTCGCATATAAATATGTATTAGCGAAACGATCGATACGAAAGAAAACACCTTCTGTTTTTAACGCGCTACAACTTGTCAGCTCAATGACCCCCGCCCCCAAATATGCGTTTCTCTCAAAGATAGGTAGTTGATGCGCTGAGGTAGATACAGAGTAGCTCAGGCAGATCGGGGATTACAAAAGGATATTGCATAGGAAACCGTCCTAAAGATTCTAGAATCTCAGATACACCAACACGCTTGTTCTCTCAGATGATGACCCCATAAAATAATCTTCCTCCTCGCTGCTACCCCTGACCAAAAGCTCTCTCAAGGTCGTTTCAAGCCCACACTGTGCACGGCTCTCTTGAATTCTTTTCTTCCTTTCTTCTTCGATCCTCCAGTTGCCCCGTCTCCATTTTAGAAGGTAGAGAATCCATCCAGTCCCTTCATGGAAGAATGTGTTATCTACCGGTCCCGGTTTATGGCATTCTGGTTCTCCTATTCGACTTTCCGCTCGAATAGTCTCTTCACCAGGTACCAATAGCTTTGGGGCGGTTTCCCCTATACTCGCAAATTTACAACCTACCACTGTGCTCCCACACCCATTATCTAGTACTGACCTCCATCTCGGGGATAATAGTGTTCCACGGGTGACAATATGCCCCTCAGACCTTGCGTTGCGACTTCTATCGTACCATAAAGTGATAGTCCTATGATGATCGACTATCATTTCGCTAGAATCGGTAGTGTAGTATCCTTTTGCGCCAACACATGCACCCCACCTTAAAATATTTATCTTAGGCTCCGACGATTTAAATGATCGATACGGGTTTACTGCCACTGGCCACTTTATAATATCGCCTTTGGCCCTTAGCTCCTCCCATCCCATATCCTGCTCTGGTAGTCCCAAAACACCCCCGTGATTGAACTCGGTTGGGGCGTAGAAAACCGTTGGTTTAGAACTCTCAATTACATCGTCAGGCTGTAGGTGTGTAGTTAACGTATCGATCTTCCATTCCACCATGACAGGAGAATTATCCCCTTTGAAAACCCCATTGTCATCTAATTCATCAAGACCAACACTATAGTCTCGGGTACCGTCCAGTCCATACCTCCCCACCCATGTTAATCTCACTTCTTCTCCATCCTCGCTCTGGTATACGGGTTTGATGTCACTTTCAAATCGCCATTCAAGTATGCCTAAGTCATCCTGTTTAAACCGCCATCTGAGTGAACTAGAGGTTTGACTAAGGTCAACCATTTTCACCACTTTCGCATCGATTGACGAGACGACATACACGGTTGAGCTGTTACCGCCTCCTGGCAGCGTATTGGTGTAAAGAAAAAAGTATTTTCCGCGGCTGTCAACACTGATTACACGTCTGCACTGGTAGCAGGACCAAAATCTTGGGTCTGTATATATAGCTGGTAACGCGGAGGATATCACTGGTAACATGCTTTGAAGGGGCTGTTGTGGCGCCATGGGAATGCCAGCGCTGTCTTTTAGGAAGTTGAAGAGAAATAGAGAGTGGCCGTGATAGGCAACAAAGAAATGCTTGTTGCAGGCAGCATGTGCAAGAATAGTACTGCCATAGAAGCTGAATGAGGAGATCATTTGACCGAAATTTGAACGTTGAAGTGAGTATATCTGAATAAATGTATGTGCATGTTTCATTCTAGTCTTTTTGATTAGTTTATGAAGAAATGTGAGGGGATTAACTCATGATAAAGACTGGCATGCATACCTCCTTGGAGCTATTTCTATCCCATAGTTTCCTAGCGCCAATTCGACCCCGGTATACTCACCCCTCCGGGCATCTTTATCACTTGCAAACCTGTGGTGTATATGATGCCCATGTAGTACCATAACCCCTCTTCCTCTCCAACACGACACATCACGTACAACCGCACTCTCATACAACTCTCCATTCTCGTTGTAGCACCCCCCAACCTTTGCAGATCCATCGAAAAGCTGCACTTCTACTTTTTTGTCGTCCCTTAAATCCCACAACCAAGCAGCCCACCCCTTGGCCGAAATCTGCTCCCCGGTACAATAAACCAACACCTCTTCCTCATCGTCACAGAAGATTGGATAACACTCAACAAATTCCTCCTTACAAGGACTTTGGCGTCGCGGTTGCGTGTAAGAACGGCGGGCTACACTATCGTAAACGGCCTTTGTACGTTCAGAGTGTGAGAGCTTTGATTCACGTGAATAAGGGTAGTGCTGAATGAGAGCCCTTGAGACCAAATCGTGGCAGGAAAATATATTATAAAATGCTCTAGAAACATTGCGGAGGTTGATGATCTCGAGGCCGTTCGGAAGGTACTTGGTTATATTGTTAATTATCTCTATAGGGAGACTTTCGAAAAGTGGCTAGATAAAATCGATAAGCCCAGATTATACGGTGGGAGAGATATGTAGCCTCATGTAGCTGTGAAGCGCATTCACACTTTGATGGATCGGGCGCGTGAAGAGATTGGAAATCATACCGGCATCATAGACTTCTTTCTTGTAAAGTACCTCGTCCCGCTCCCTTTCCTCCTGTAAACAGAAGGCGTTGATCCGCCTGGGACAGGAATTTCCTCGATGTTATACTGAGATATCTTTGCCCCGAAAGCACTCATGTCGTCAAAGGTTGCCGATGGAGAGTCGTTGAGCTGTCCTTATCTGTTATAAGCAAAGTGAGGTCATTATGTGCACGGGGCTCTCTTACCCCGCAGAAGGTGGGCATATGTTATCACTCGAATATCTATTCTTTCGCGGAAGTCAAATTGAACCCAACGCTAAATTAGGAATAGCTAGAGCCTTATATATAAATGTCTACTAGGTATATACTCTACTTGTATCTACATACATGCTGGCCCGGTTCTCGTTCGCAAGCGCAGTATGGGGTTTGGGCTGTGCAACCTCAGTTGGCGGCGCCAACGTAAAGTTGATTGTTCTGTTCGGCATGAAGCACAACGGCTACAAGTCAGTTCTAATAGAATTGTATCTTTCTTCAATTCTTATCATAACCTCGTGATTAGGGGAGTATGTTTGCCCATTATGCCCCAAATTACTCGACTGCATGCAGCACTCTGACTTTCTTATTATGATTAGTATATAGCCTAATTAACAGCAAAAGTTTGCCCGGCCCGCGCAAGAGAGCCTTTCGTTTATTCATGACATTTTCCGAAACCGACTTCTCACGGGGGTGTGGTCAACCCCGGGGTATGGTCAAAGTTGTGGTCAACTCCACACAATCAACCTCCTCAATACCTTCACAGAGTGTAGATACTCCCTACATTCTTAGGTTCTGATTGCAGGTAGTTATTGCAATTTATTTGATGTCCGTGGTTGGTTGCGATCCAAAGTTGACCATACCCCGGGGTTGGCCACACCCCCGTGAGATCGTCTACATTCATTCTCAAGGCGTTTGCATATGTGCATGCTTTTGGTTGCCTTGAAATTTAGGTCTTATCCTAATTGGGATCATTATAAGTATTGCCGATCACAAAATTATAGCTAACCAACGGCCAGTCCAGGCAGCGCGCCAGCTCTATATTCTAGCTAAGTATCTAATTGGCGGACTTTAGGGTCGGCACCAGTCAGGTCGGTGGGGATGGCTCTTGTTATGCACGCTCTTGCCAATTAAAGTACATGTATGTATGTACATAAGTAGAGTAGGTAGTGTTAATGTATTTATCTATCTTAATTCGGTGCGGACAAGTCATATGGAAGTAGCTGTAATAGTACATGTAGGAGTCTGTCCCACTCTCGATCGTGATAGGACCAGTAGAGTAGAGTCTCACAGCTGAATCCCACGGGGCTGAGTTTTGTTATTAACACTATATTATATGTGGCTAAGAACATGTGTGTAAGTACTTGCTGAAAAATAAAGTATGGTCTCCAAAGTGAGTCAGAAAGCAACCGGGGATGTTCGGGTTGAGACCATACTTTTTTTTCCAGCAAGTAGATACATACATCATATTCGAGTATGGTCGTATGTACAGCCCCGTTCGAAAAGTCATGGCACCCCCGGGTCAAAAGTACGAGAGTGTTTCTTCTATTTTCCAATTCTCCCATTATTGTGACTATAACAGAGAGCTACAATATCTTCGTTGCAGCCATACTCAACAATTTTTGAGTATGCGCAGGAGAAATGGTTGGTGGGTTAGAATTCATAAACAGACACAATATAGTGTGGTGCTAGGTGGAACAGGGCTGTACGTCAATGACTGTACCTAGGGCGCATTCTCATGTAAGTAAGCAGGCGCGCATATACACCAATCCACGTCGCTTGATCATCACTTAGCCCTTCATCTCTCAAAAAAAAAACAGGCTTTCGAATTTCAGCCCTACCGAATCCCCTTTGTTTGCGGGGTCACTCGTGCCTGCCAGCGCACAGCCAAATGTTCTAATTGTGACTCATGCTCAGCTCACTTCTTTGAATTTGAGGATCCATCACATGCGATACGTTTATATAACAGACCAACCCCATCCTCATGTTACAATTGTCGCTCTACCATTGAACTTAACCTCTACCTCTACCAATATCTTCCTCACAGAAAAAAAGTACCTACTACCTAAAAAAGCTTCATATTGCTCCCCCAATTACGATGCGTATTTACGGAGTTTACTATATTACGCCGAGTTTGACGGAGAGTCCTCTCCCACTTATTGCTTCCCGCCTACGAACCGAAGTCGTCGACTTAACTGCAAACCATACACTCACCCAAATATTTTATAATCCTTCTTCGACAGACTTTACTCCTGCCGGGGTCAGAGAAGCCAAATATACCTTTCCTATTTATGAATCATGCGCTGTTCGATCATTTTCGGCCGAGATAGGTTCGAAGTTCATAAACGGGGTTGTCAAGCCAAAGGAGGAGGCCAAGGCCGTCTATAATGCTGCCAAGGCTGCGGGAAAGCGTGCAGCATTGTTAGAGCAGAACACTGGCGAGGTCTTTACCACAAGTATCGGCAATATACACCCAGGGGAATTTGTGACCGTCGTGATCAAGTATGTACATGAATTGAAACAGGACATTGAGGCTGAGGGTGTGAGATTGGTGGTACCTACTATCATATCGCAAAGGTACGGGACAGTGGATTTTACGACATTCGGAGCAGGTTGGGACCATCAGTGGAACAGAATGAGTGAAAAACTCGAGAAGATCGCCGAAGGAAAACTCAATACGAAAGACACGCTGGCAATCGAGGTTGTTGCGACCATGAATGGTTCTATTCGAGGCGTCCAAAGTCCAAGTCACCCCATTGCTATCAATATCGGCTCCCACGATGCGTCTGGTCAGGGAGAATTTAGTCCGAATATGGCTCGAGCAGTATTAGCTCTTTCTATTGCGTCAACTACAGGTCTCGGAAAGGACTTCACACTGATCATCAACTCTACTGATATTTCCATGCCCCGAGCTTTCCTTGCACCTCATCCTACTATACCTTCAAAGTCAACCCTTTTGGTAACACTAGTTCCACGCTTCGAACTACCTCAACAGCGGCCGGAAATTGTCTTTGTGGTTGACCGCTCAGGCAGTATGACTGACAAGATCTCTACTGTCCGCTCTGCACTTCACCTGTTCCTAGCCTCTCTTCCAGTAGGAGTACACTTTAATATTATTTCCTTCGGGTCCAGACACTCGAGCCTCTGGCCTAAATCCAAGCTTTATAGCGCCAACACCTTTGAGACTGCTAAAAAATATGTTGAAAGCATAGACGCGGACATGGGCGGGACAGAAATGCTTGCCCCTTGTCAACAAGCTGTGAAGAACCGGTTAGGGGGCATGAACCTAGAGGTTCTTGTTCTGACCGATGGAGATATATGGCAGACAGAGGCATTGTTCGATTTTATCAGTAAAAGCACCTCTTCTGGCGATGCAAGATTTTTCTCCCTAGGTGTTGGCGAAAGTGTGAGCCATCTACTTGTGGAGGGAATTGGTAGGGCTGGAAAAGGGTACTCGCAAATTGTTGGTAAAGAGGATAATATGCAGAAGAAGATCATGCGTATGCTCAAATCTGCACTCACCCCACATGTCAATGATTGGAGCATCGACTGGGACGGAAAATCAGCAATTTTGTCATCTTTTTCACAGAAAAACACAGCAGAGCCCACCTTACACGCCACAATCTCCCTCTATGACACTTCTAGCAACCCCGACGAGCCTAAGCCTTCACAATCCCCACTTCCCGCACGTCCACCAATCCTCCAAGCTCCAGCGACTATCCCATCCCTTTATTCCTTCACACGAACAAGTGTCTATATCCTTTTGACAGACTGCATAGCCCCAAAAAGCGTTCGGCTTCTGGGCACCGCCAAAGATCTCAATACAAACTCCATTTACCCCCTTGCACTCACAATTCCTGTTACTACTATCACCTCACCCTCATCAGCCCTTGGACTCTACTCACTCCTTGGACGTAAGCTCCTCCAGGACCTAGAAGAAGGTCGCTGTGGATATCTGCCCGCCAACTCTCCGCACAAAGACGCCGAGGGTACAGATTTAGGGGTTACATTTGGGCTAGCATCAAAGTGGACGAGTTTTGTGGCTGTCACGACTCGTACGGGCGAAGACGGTGAGGAAACGCCTGATATACTAACACCCCAAGATTCAGATGATGAATCTGTAGCACCGGAAATCGCATATATCCGTGCCGCAAATGTATTCAATATCCGTGCCGGCAGTGCTATGAGTTTTTCCACAGCGAGAGTTGGGTCGATACGCGGGGGGACTTCTGCTGTATCCTGCTCAGTACCTGCCCAACAGCAATCCCAACAGCAACAAGTGCAGATGCCAATGCGGGCGCAGGAGGCGGGGGGACGATACCGGTATTCACCAACAGCCCATGTGTCAGAACGGCTCTCCTCTCGCCGCACCTATGATGAAGACGATGGAGACGACGTCCGGCTATGTGCCAACGCTAGAAGCGTAGCTCCTGAGGATGAGGAGGCCCATCCGAAACCTTCCTTCGTTGCTCCTCAGCTTTTCGTGGGCTATACTCCTTCAGCCACATCTACAGCTACAAATACCACACCCAGCGATCTCATAGCGAAACTATCACGCCTGCAGTCATTTTCAGGCCACTTTCAGCTTTCGCAGGCTTTGCTTAATGTCATTGGAGTGACAGAAGATACGATTAAAGGAGTTGGTGATTGGGCTAAGAAGGGGAAAGAGACGGCCTGGGTAACAGTCGTTGTGGTTGCTTGGTTGCGAAAAGTTTTGTCGAAACATAAGGAGGAATGGGAGATGATGGCAGATAAGGCGTGGAATTATGCTACGAGTGAAGTAGGTGCAGAGACAGTCAAGAAGATGGAAGTTGAGGCAGAGAGTTTTGTGGGGAAGACGGCTAAGTAAGACCTACGCCTATCTAGTACAGTTATAGTACTGTATAGTAACTTTTGACTTTAATTTAGGGAACTGAGATGATTGGGGGAGACTATGTACTGGGCCTTTTCCTTTGTTTATCGACGATGTTTTTAGTAACTTTAGTATATCTACTAGGAAGTTTGTTATGGAAGCCAATGCTAGTCTTTAAATCCTGATTCTTTTTTTTGGGTACATAGCCTGCGGGCTGCATACAATTATCATAGCCCCCAACCGACTTCTGAGAGACCAGTTTCTGGTGTGGATTAGCCCGCCAAAAGGTAACAGCACAGCTAAAACCAGCCGAGTGACTACTCATGACCCGAGTGATAATCTATGTTGGTTCCCCAACCCTACACTATTAGTGCCCATTACCACTTCTATTACTCGATACAGTATCTCTAGCAATTTCTAAGATAAACTAGAACATATGACTCTCATACAGTCCTGGAGCTTTAGGATTTGGCGCACACTTACATTCAGCATTACGGGTCGCATAGTCTATAATTTCTTTGGTGATAATCAACTCTAGATATGTCTTGGCGGCCGATTTCTGGCATTCCAATATTAAAGAATCATTTATGTCACGTCACTAGATTCTAAAATCTTGTCCTCATGTAGAGATAACGAATATCAACATTTCGCGGAGCTACCCCTAAAGATCTCTTGTTGGGGAAAATCACAATTGAGTTGCTTGAACTTGGGTACTCATGAATACATCTGATTTATACTAGAATAAGGTCTCGATCTCGGGCATCACCTTACTAGAGCGATTTCAGAAAATGCTTGTAATTGGGAGACCAGAGGCTGGTCCTAAGAACTAATGATGTAAAGGAAGGGAGCTCGTATTCACAAGGGGGGGCGTAGCACCTGATATGATAGGGTGATTAGATTAAAAGCACAGAGCAAAACTCGTGGTCGACAGACATTGTTATACTGCTAGTAATACATGTATAATACGAAAGGAAACCACTTGTGTACTAGTACATCTATATAAAACGCAAAAGCAAATGACCGTACCCAATCTGTAGGCCTCGATAGTCGGCCTCATAATCATATATCATCCGTTTCACTTGCCTCAATAATCAATCCGACGCCAAAACCGAAACCGTTCGCAAGGTCTTTCTTAATCTCTTCCCACAATCTTTTCAACAGTGCTCTTAAAAACTCTAGTGTCTGCCCTATCCCATAACCAATGACAAAATCTACCTCCTGCCCTGCAATGACTCCCTGGATACGTGCCTTTAATGGCTGCCCCTTTTCAATTAAGTCCTTCAATGATCCGTGAAGCTCGATTCGCCGTATGTTGATTATTTCTTCGAGTCTCCCTACGATGCTTCTCGCAAGGCTCTGGTGGTCCTCCCCTTCAATCATTGTGACCGCCTCCTTTGCAACTTCCAGCTCTTCCGATACATTCTTAACTACTCTCAACCTATCCGTTGCTGATTGAAACTTCTTATGTTCAGTGGATTCAGGAAGCGCTGCCTGCTTGCTCTTAAGAGCCTCAATTTTGGCTTGAGTTGTTGCTTCAAATTCTTTTAGTGTCTTTTTAGCTTTATGTATGGCTTCTTTTTGCTGTTTTACTGTGGTTCGCTCAACGATAGCCTTCTCAGATGCCTCTACCTTCTGGTCGTAAATATTCTTTTTGGCCTCCGCTTTGGTCTCAATCTGCTTGAGCGTTTCTTCTTCGATCTGCTTCGCGGATTGTAGCGCCTTGACCTTTTCGGTCTTTATGGCTATTGCAGATTGGTAATCTGAACTTTGTAGAGCTTTCCGGGCTCTCTCGAGCTTCTGGGCGGCGTATAAGAGGGTCTCTTGGCTGTCTAAGAAGTGTGCTTTTCGGTGGCCGACCTCGAGGCCCTATAAGTGGTCAACAGTGAAAACTTAATAAAAGAGCAAACGACTTACATGTCTAATTCTGCTATAGAATGGGCTCTCATCGAGTTCTTTCATCGACTCTTTAAGTTCCGCCTCAGCCACATCTAGCGCCTCTAGATTTTTATAATTCAGTTAGCTCGAAACACCCGTTAGTTTAGTGTAGAGCTTACCTTGCGCTTTCTTGACCTCTGCCTCTGCATTCTCCACATCATCCAATAAAACTCCAAATTTAGATTTTGTCTCCTCCTTTGTGGCCCTGACATCAAACAGCCTGCTCCTAATGCCATCTCTAAATTCCTTCCTCGCATGCATGAAATCGATTGCAGCGCCCGCAACAAAGGCGGCCCTATCAATCCTCGCCTGTTCAAGCCGCTGATGCGCATCATAAAGAGCGGCTTCAAACTCTTTGCATGCGTTCTCAAGGTCTTTTTGCAGCTCAAGCCTCCCCTGCTCTAGTTCGGTCAGTATCTCCTCTAACGCACCTCTTATCTGCTTCTCCTTTGTCTTCCAAGCTACTTCGGCCGCCTCAAGGGTTTGCTTAGCTCTGGTAAGCTGCGTATCCAATTTCCTCTTCTCCTCCTCAAAGAATTTCCTGGCAGCCTCAACCCCCTCCTCCAATGCTTTCTTGATCGCTTTGAAATGAGCTATAGCATGTGTGTTGACATAACTCAACACATCCTGCTCCAATACCACATCCACTACAAAATCTGCCTGCGCTAACACACTAATATCCCCTGCTCCTAACACTCGAGCGCTAATCTCCACGTCTAAAGCCTCAGCAAACGCAAAGGTAATGTCAAATCTCATATCGGGCTTAGGCAAAATATCAAATACAGACCGAACACTTGTATCTAGGTCGAGTATCTTCAATCGACCATCAACCAAGATATGTTGCTTCGCAAGCCCCAGCTCAATCGTCATTTGCGGTCTCTCTTCTCCTACACCCCCCAAGAGTAGCGGTCCTAACTGCACTTCATCAAACAAGGCATTGATCTTTGTTGTTGCACCGATGGTACACTCTACAGTTGTAACCTTACCGAACACTTCCACCTCGCCCGTAATAGACGCGCCAGCGGGGTAATGCGTTTTACCGATACTCATACCTGTCGATATATAAAACGACAAATTACGGAAAGCAAGAAGGTCTGGAGATGGAATTGGGATATCTTGACGGGATAATTTGGAGGCGAAGGTGATTAGATCGTTTAGGCTGAGTGTACTGAGGGATGCTTTCAGCAATTGCTCTGCGGGGTTTTGGTTTATAGCCATAGCGAGTTGGAGGTCTGTAGCACCAATTGCGAGACCCCCAGAGAACATTATCTTACTATCGATAACACTTAAATCAGACTATGCTCTTGCAAGATGTATCGATGTTATAGGGATTACCTTGGTGCTCCGGTGGCAGCTAGAGTAGCATATATTATTCCAATTTCGAGGGCAAGATCTGGACCAATCTTTATTCTCTCATTAAAGAGCCCTAAGGGATTGATCCAATAATTTGTCATCTGTCCGAACCCTGACGCAGAAATTACATCGGCCTTAAGCCCAAAAGTAAAGACTAAAGGCTGCTTTTGTCCTGCTACTTTGACATTTAACGGTGCTGTAAACATTAATTGTGGAAGCTTTGATGCTACGATCTCGAGCGATATAGGACCGGATGTTACGTTTGGCCCGAGTGACAGCTTGTGACATCATCAGTCAGCACTAATCTTTGATAAGTATTAATATTGGAAAAATTCTTACTGTTACTGGAGCTGGCATAAGAACTCCAAAACTAAAACCACTGCCTGAAGAATAGGATGCTCTGAGTACCAAACCCTCAACTCTTCCTCCAGAGATCTTATCAAGTTGTTCAATAGGGCGATCGATAACCGCACAGAGCTGGACACCTGAATATAGCATAGCATCATTAGTACTCACTACAGTAGCCGTTTACCAAATTTTACCTGGATACCCTGACCAACCTTTTCTAATTGGATACCCTGAAAGATTAAAATCTCCGCTCATTGCATCCTTATTCGATGCAATCAACGCCACCCTCTTCAATCCAATATCTAAATAGGACCCCTTCACGTCCGGTTCCAGCTCCCCTAAACTAATATCTTTTTCTTTCTCTAATTCTCCATAAACACTCCATACTACCTCCTGCCCCTCTTCAAATTCGGTGTAAAGACCCACCGATACCATGATATTCCTTATTTTCACTTTTCCGTTGATCTCAAAGCCGCTCTCGCGGCTTGTAGTATTCGGATTAGTGCGGCCAATAAATATATCGAGGTTTGCTTGTTCAATTGTGATCTCCCCGAGATTTATATCGAGAACACTACCTGTAATTGAAAGGCCGTCGCGGTGAATTGTAAGAGCTGCAGATAGTGAGGTGTGCCCATCGATTATGGTTTTTCCAGTGAAAGCGATCGCAGCAGGTGAAATCCTGAAAATGAGACTCTCAAATTGGACATCATGGTTGAAGGGATCAAGAGTTCGACCGGTTAGATCAGAGTAGAACTGACGAATAGTAGTAAGGGAGATGGTAGGAACCGAGGCTTCGAGATAGAATTCACCTATATTTGAAGTTAATTGGTTAACTGTTGATGCCGAGGCTACTACTAATGCGTGTCCTGAGGAACTTACCAGGGGAGTATACTCCTTTCAGGTTTAAGTCAGCTCCTGGAAATTGCAATACTGCTTCGGTCTCAAAGGATAGCTCTTTAAGAGTCTCATTCACAGGAAACTTTGCTATCAATTGTACTGAGGAAAGCTAGAACGTCTTGAAGTCAGCAAGGCACTCGTGATTACCAACACCACCCCCAAAGAAATAGCTTACATTTAGACCCTTAAATCCTCCAACATTAATCCACCCATTCCCTTCCTTCCTCGTCAATCTCAGTACGTGGATCCCTTCCACTTCCTCTCGCAATGAATACTCCATGCCTAACGGCACTACTGACCCCGGAATTTCTAAATCTACCTTTCCAAAAAAGCCGTACCTACATCTATATTTCGAATACTCGTTAACCTTCCCGATGTCTTTTAGCGCCGCCAGCTCAACGCCAACACTCGTAAATGTTACTAAATGTCCCAGTTTTGCCTGTACCCCCGCTAAAACTCCCTTCAACTCCATTTCCTCTGGTGATAATGGCTTGGTCCATTCTCTAGTCGCGCTGATAAACCCACCAACACTCAAGGGCACTTTCTCCTTCTTTTTCACACCAAACACTCTCCGCAATGTATCATGTATGCCCTCCAAAGCGCCTTCGAATAAAATCTCAGCCTTAAAATGCATACCCGCTAACTTCCCAGTAGTAGGGTCTGCATCCTTGTATATGAATTCCGGATTTATCAAAGGCACATCGCCAAATAAAGTACCACTTAGGCCCTTTAACAAATCTTTCAGAAGTACTTTTTCACCGATAGTTACTAGCTCTCGGATTCTACCAGTGTTGGAAAGTTCGCCGACAAAGGTGTAGATCTTGGCAGGAAGCTCCATTCCGAAGAGGTTTATATCACCGCCATGAATGAAGCCTGGAGGAAGCTCTTCGTTGCTTGTATCGGTGATTTCATTTATTCTTTTCTTAGAGGGTATTGCCTTGGATGGTGTCTCCCTCAACTTTCTGGCTACGATATTTGAATATGGGTATGCTGAGATGTTGTATTGATGAAGTCTGGCTTGTAGAGAGTCGCCGTCTTTCATGTGTTCGAAGATTAATTCTTCATTTGTAAGGGGTTCTGCCCGCGAGGATTTTTGGTTAAAGCGGCCATTGAAAAGTTTGCTGGGAAGCTGTTGGGGAGCCATTTGAGATATGGGGATATATTAGTAGGACGGGCGGGGGGTGGTGGTAATATTTCCAAAGAAACGTACAAATAGCTAGCGGTGGGGGGTAAAAAGGGCCTGAAAACTCGAATATCAGCGCAAAAGAAACAACTTGGGAGCGCAAATAATGATTGTAGAGCGGATATCATAGCGTACTTAAGGTCATCCATCTACAATTAATTACATGTATCTACATCTGACCTCAGTCGATTACATGCTAATCCAAAGATGTATGTACATGTACATAGCGCAAGTCTCACCCAACCTTAGCCTCGTGCCCACCCCTACGAGCTTCTTGCTGCTAGCCGTAGCGATTTTGGCCCACTGACTCATTAGCATCAACCAAAGCCACCATACCGCTGGGGGGATATAAGCGCTATTTACCCATCGCGTCTACACAAATTGACAACCCCGCGAGCCTGCTACCATTAGGACGGCCGCGCTTATAATGCCGGAGAGCCCTTGTCGCCGCAAAAAGCTACTTCCTACGGCGAGATTTATTATGGAATTTCAGCTTAAGTACTTTGAGTGTAGGGGTAAGTGAAAAGACACCACTCTGCCAAGGTTGCGTGAAGGGTGTCTTCCCACTTACCCCTACATCCAAAATACATGTATAGTCCTCCGGACTCTAATCACTATTGATAACTGAACGTACACACAGCCTACTCTATGTAGTCATACATGTACTCATACATCCAGGGGCATAGTTTATATAACCTGGATATTATTCTACAAGAATCCTTGCATTGGCGTTTTTAGGATTATCAAGCGCCGCCCACACACATGACACCACTATCCGCTGCGAGGAAGTCCTCCTGGATGACGATCACTATATACGAGATTTCAGCCAGAGTAATATTAAAATACGGAAATCTCACTGCTCCATTAAAAATGACCGTATAGCATAGCATCACATTTACATTTAGTGGCTTAGGGGGTTAAGTCCATATCGAGTGATATATCATGCTTTAATATCTAGGTAAGACACAGCTCTCAACGAGACGTAATTCTGGGCCAAAGGAGGGTATATAGTTATTTAAACTTCAATACACAAACAAGCCACCAGAAAACTAGTACTAGACAGTTAACAGAATTGCCTTCCTCTTCCAATTTCTCTATATACCCCTCCAAACAATACCAGCCTACGAACAAGAACAAAAGAAAAACCGAAGAGAGAGAAGGGGTAACAAAAAAACAGTAGTGATAGGCCCTTAAAGACATAATGTAATAACGGATATATTGCATTAGAAGTCATGAACCAATCTCCATTTTTGTACCTAACGAAAAAAACAAAAGGAACCCCCCCCCCCCCCAAACTTCCCCGTCTCACAACCGACAAAGAACCCAGATCCAGCCCAGCAAGAATAGAAATGCAAAGCAAGAAAAAGTCCAACCATCCATCGACCCGTAGAAAGGAAAAGTTAACAGTAAGTAACGAGTTAATGAAAAGGACCACTAAAAGTACGTAAACACAAAAACGAAGGGAAAAACCGAAAAGAATAAAGAAAAACAAAAAGCCGTGACCGTAAGTAATCGCAAAGGGAAGAAAAGATTAACAGAAAGCCCGAAAACTCAAACAGTAACAGTGCTGGCAACCCCCCACCCCATCGAATTTAGTAGCGCAAGAAACAACCTGGTGACAAACACAAACAATAAGCCGCCCGTTCTTAATATCATTTTGCCTCACGCATTTCACGAACAACCGCCAACTAATGATGATTACCCTTGAACGTACCAAAAAGCTGAAACAGTAACGGCAAGGAAAACCATCGCGTTTCGTAACATTAACCCCCCTTCGTGATTTTCACCTACGACTCCGAACTTTATCAACTACGTACGTTACTTGAGGACGACTACCCGTTTACGGACTGGTCTCACCCTTCGCCTTGCCCTTTTCTCTGGCTGCACCGCCTAAATGGAAGAACTCCTTCAAGGTTCCTATAAGGCTCTTTCTCTTCATCTTCTTCAACTCTCGGTCATCGCCATTCTCAAGACTCTTCTTAGGTGACCTGATGCCGTTGCCGTTGGCCTCAGTCTCCTTTTCACCCTTCACCTCGGTTGCGTTTCCGTTAGGCACGAACCCATTCTCTGTCTTAGAAGGTACGACCACTGGGAACGAGGGAATTGACTCGGCTTCTTGGGCTTCATGTTTAAGGATAATCACAGGCTCGGAAGTGAGTTCTTGCTCTGACTCCCTCTTCAGCTCAACGCTTTCTGAAACATCGGCAGCTTCATCAGCGTGCTGAGTGGGCAAAGCGTTGAGGGTAACTGAGAGGGAATCGTGGAGGAGCTCTTGCTCAACCTCCTTCTTAGCCTCAACAGCAGCCTCAACAGCACTAGCTTCAGGTGAAACCTGGGCCACTCTCTGAGACTCCCGAACAACTTCGGGAACAACAGCTGGTGTGGTTTCTTCGTTGGGCTCACCGGAAGCGCTAGCAATGCCGGCCGCAGCCATAATTCCGGCCACAGTGGTGGTGGCGGCAGAAGCTTCGGCTTCTGGGGTGACCGGAACCTCGGTCTTGAGCTCCTGCTCGACTTCCTTCTTCTGCTCAACGGCCTCGGGGATAGCAGAAGCCTCTGGCTCAGCCTTGGCCTTCTCCTGGCTTTCCTTTACAATTTCAGGAACTTCGGGAGCTGTTGTAACTGCGACGCTGGTAATCGGAAGAGAGCTCTCGGGAATGGTGTTACCAGTAACAACGGGGATATCGAGAACACCACGGCCCTCAGCTTCCCGTTGGGCAGCAGGGGTAACAACATCGGGAAGGACGGGAGCTCCGTTCAGGTCGAAACCAAGGTTCGAGGCATCTGCCCTCTCGTATGACTCCTCATCAAGCTTAACGTGCTTGTTAATATCTTGAGTGGTAACATCGTTCGCCGGGATGGGTTCACCGGGAGCGAGATTGAATGGGTTTGTTGCGGTATCCGAAGCTGGGAGAGGCTTAACAGAGAATTCTTGTGTGGGATCTGCAGATTCGGTAGCTGGTGTCTCGATAAAGCCACCTGGGATATCGGTGGGGCCGGGAGTAGAAACAGCGGGTGTGCTCTCTAGAGGAACCGCAGCCGCGAGAGCAGCTGTGGTGGATTCGGGGGCCACGGAGTTAATAGTAGCGGCTGACATGTTGCTCTCTTCTGGCTTTTGGGAGACGATGTCCTCAGGGATTAAAAGGTTGTTTTCGATTCCGTTCTCGAACTCTTTACGTGCTGCTTGATCAACGACCCAGTTGCCGTCTACAACAAACTATTGCGAGCAGTAAGAATCAGCAAGGCTGCATGAGTTATATATGGCCAGAAAAATATCATGCTACACAAGAGTCGAGAAGAGCCGAAGAGTCCAGCCCTGCCCCCACTTAAAGAAAGGTGGGCACAGATATGTCTCATCAAACCCCACTCAGAACGCGCAATATCACGCCAGCATCCCAGATATGGAGTTTAAATGGACAAAAATGGGAGAAAGCACCAGAAATATAGAAGTCGCAAACAAGAAGAAGAAGAGATGTCAAAGTAACGTACCTTGTATAATGTCTTTTCAACTGGCAGTTCTACCTTCGCAACAAAGGCTTCTCCTTCCTTCTCCAGCTTTGTACTCTTTCTCCAGTTGTCGAAAGTTCCAGTGACGTAGACCTCACCAGCTGGGTAGGACCTGTTTTAGGAAGTGGAACCAATCAGTTGACATTCCCTACTAATATTTTTTGCGGGGGGGCCAAGCAAGGCAACCAAGCCAGGTAGCAACCAAGTATCGAGCCGTAACACCGAGATCCGGGAAGGAAAGGCAACGACTACGACAAATGACTGGTTCCATGGTGGTTGCCTGCGGGCATGACGTGCAACAGCCGAAACACCACCACCACATTCGTCCCCCAGTGATGAGGTAGTAGCCAGACAAACGTTTTAAATCAAGGAATGAGTAACAGACCATTTGAAAGTAAAGTGTCCTGTCATTTTGGCTTGTAATTATAGGCCACTTAATAAAACTGTGTCCGGATCACTTATTAAAGTGTTTGTAGAATCTATATAAAAAAAAAAAAGCGCACTGTGAGTAATTCCCTTCAAGATAGTGTGTGGTATTAAGAGAGATAGAGAGGTGTGATGAGGAAGAGGAGGATGAAAGAAGGGGGGAGGAGGAGGAGGAGGGTGAGAAATATAGAGGTGGTAGAGATAGATAGGTGGTAGGAGATAGATAGGGAAGATGTGGGAGAGGGGAGATATAGATAGAGGTTTATAGATAATGAGGACGAGCAGGAAGCGTGGTCGTACCTGTGAATAAAATTCGATTCCAATCTTCAACTGCCTTCGTATGCAACCCAATCTTTTCACAAAGGATAAAAATTCTTTTGGAAAATACCGCGGAAGATGTGCAGGTCAGTGCAGTGCAGAACGGTAGGTGGTATGTAGTCGCGGACTGATTGCAGTAGTAGCTTAGAGGTATGAGAGGCAAAAGCAAAAGCAGGAGTCAGGTAATCTAGTAGGCAATAATGGTGAGCAGTAGGTGATATGTATGGTGCAGGACGGTGGGATGGTGCAAGCAATAGAGCGGGCAAGTAAGTAAGTTAAAGCACTTGTAAGTGATTTGAATGGGTGGATCAAATCAGTTCAGTTCAGTTCAGTTCAATTCAATGGTAGAAGACGACGACGAAGAAGTATGTGCAGCAGCAGCAGCAGCAAAAAGAAATGTGCAGTAGACACAGGAAGAAGAAAAGTTGGCTGTCGGCGGCGGTGGGCTACTAGGTACTTTCTCTTTGGCTGGGCATGGGAGGGAAAAAAAAAAAAAAGAAATTAGGAGAGAAAAGAGTTGGGCGAACGATAAGTGTCCTTCCCCTTGTGTGAGGCAGAAGCAAAAGCAGAAGCAGGCAACTAAGCCGGTAGACCGCCGTAGTCTGCAATCATATGCCGTAGACCGTATCTACTCAATGTTGCCTGGCACCAGCCAACCGTGAACGGCGTTGCTTAGGTGACAGATTATTGGAGTCGCTTGTGAGGCACAGGGCGTACCGCAGGATAAACTACTCTAAATCAGATGCAGCAGCAAGCATCCAGCATCATCCAAACACCATACATGAGAGGTACATCTTTCACATCCACAATGCTGCACATCCACATCCACCGTCCATCCAGCAGCAGCAGCAGCAGAGGCAAGGCAGGCACAGGCCAGATGGCTAGCGAGAGATGAGATAGGTATCAGGTACCCAGTCACCCCCGAAGTTATTCGTTCATTCGCCCAATCTGTTTGCCACGGTTCGTGAGCAACTTCTCAGAACGGTCAGGGAAACAGAATGCGGCCCCATAAACAACAGACATATGCATCTTCTGCAGCTCTCGAAAAAAAGATGTTTCCAACGGGCTTGCCTCTCCGTTCTCCGTTCCCAGAAAATCCCAGCCACAGAAGACTTCGTGAACGTTTCCCTGTTGCGGTAATGCCAGCCCCTCAACCCTTGTCCACACCCAACCCAGCTGCCAAGTTTAATTGAAAATGCCAAATTGCCAAGCCAATGGTCTGTCCGTCAACGAAAAAAAAAAAAGAAAAGGAAAAAAAAAAAAAAACTCCCCCATGGGCCATGCATGAAGCACACCAAAAAGACCTACATGTCGCATCAAACGTCATTGCTTTCAACAATTTGTGTATCAAACCTACCCAGGCCTGCTGCTGCATACGGAATAATATTGCCATAGATAGCCCGAAGGTATGTTACAAGTAGAGGCAAGAAGGGCAAGAAAGAATGGTCCACACCGACGACCTACGCCTCAACCCCCCCGGTTCATTCCCACTTCCTCGTCTGTCCTCCTGTCCGACCCCACCCCTAATGTTATCTAGACTACATCCGAGCAGGTATGTACATATGTACATAGAAGTACAGGATATGTAGCTCTAGAGGAGTACAGCTACATACCTGCTCTATGTACAGCTTACCACATATTTTATCTTCTGCTGCTGCTCACGGTCCATATTGCGATACTCTTGCAGAAACTCCTGTTCTTGCACACTTCCGAGTGCCATGGTTTCTTACTTACCTATCAATATCTTACGAAAGATCACCCATTTTTACTCAGGCCGTTATCAATCCAAAACGCGCGCTCAACAATATGCAGAGCACACACATCCACCCAATCGCTCCTTATCTCTAGGCCCACGCACCTGTAGACCACACACCCACTTAAAACCAACCACATACATGTCTGTCTACCCTTCCACATGTGAAAATCGAATGGGTTTCCAAAAAAAAAATAATAGCACACATACACAACCCCAAATAGATTTGTCTAGGACAGGATCAAAACAATCGGCTTGCTTCCCCGGCCAAAATTTTACTTATGTACACATATAGACCGGTCCAAATTCGGTATTCCCATGCTCTCTGCCCTCAAACTACATTAAACACTCCCGAAACGCCTTCAAACGCCGTGATTTTTCCTCCAAAAAGCGCCTTCGAGTCTCCATAGTACCTAATCCTATATTGCCCAGCCGGTGTAACCGATTCAACCGTCCACGTAATAGTTACTTGACTCTGCCCAGTCAATTCCTCTGTCCGCTTCCACTCGTAGACCAAGTTCCAGTCAGTATCATCCCTAACCCTAGCCCACGTCCCCGACTCGTTTTTCTCAACCGCCGCAAATGTCCCTTCCAGTCTCAAGTTATTTCTCGGGCTCGCCCCGACAAAGACGACCCTTACCATGTCGCCGATCTTGTACGGACCTGTAACGTCTGTCAGGACACTCCCGAAGCTCTTTCCTAGTGGCGGGTTATCTTGCACCACGCCAGTGATAAGCGAGATCGAATTATTGGTGTTGATCGGCGGTTTAGTGCCCGTGGGCATGGGAGTTGACGGAACTTTCGCGGCGAGGTACGGTGTGTAGGTCTTGTATAGAGATATGTACGCATCCAAGCTATTCCAGAAATGCCCCCCTCCAAAGTTAGCAACCGGAAGCTCAAGCGCCAAGAAGAACAGATTGAAGGATCCTCAAAAAAATCAAAGACATACAACCCACACAGTCGGGCGAGTTTTGAATTGAGTTCGTAGGGGGGGTTTCAAAGGCAAAAAAATACAGGTACCGGGAAAAAAAAGAGGATGGTTCCTAAGACACGTACGTAAATTGCCCATAAAGTGTGCTGGCACCTTCGTATCTCTGTATGGCATACTCTTCAGGAGTTGCGATGTAGTGCGTGTACGAATTGGCTGGCCCCCCGATAACCGTCCATCCGGACTCTTTACTAATTATTCCCAGCTTGTCGAGTTCATCAGCTATGGCGGCTTTCCAGCGACGTCCCGCCATTGTCGTGGCTTCTCCAGGTGCCACGATGATGGTGAGCTGCCCTACGCGGAGCATTTGAATATCGACGATATTTGGTGTCCTAACGGATTCATTGCCTGAGCATTAGCTTCCGATCTTCTGCATGGAAGCTCAGGTAAGGAAGAATAATAGAATTTTATCATATCTTCTTTCTCCCTTCTCACCAAGATCTTATGTCATTTGATTCTGTGGTAATCGAAGAGGAAGTACGGTAGACACGATGCGAATCTTAAACTCCAGGGCTCTGGTACCTACCCATCGAGAAAGAACGCAGAAAAAAAGGAAAGAAACAAAAAAGAAACGAACAGTAAACGGAGCTACGACATACCAAGCATAGGGCTGATCCATTTCACCCACATTCAGCAGAATTGGCTTCGGAGCATGACAATCTTTTTGCTCCTTACTTGGATCCTTCAACAAATCCCTAACAAGTAGCCAAAATGGGTTACTAGGCGCGCCTGGATCGTTCTGCGTGAAATCTGCGAAACCCGGCCAATCCGTTGTGCCAGCTGCGAAGCTGAACCCTAACGCAGCCTTGCATGTTTTCCACATGGACCCGTTCGAGAGCTTAAACTCGTGCCCTGCTCCGAAGTCGACAAACGTGTGTAGACTGCGCACGATCCCACCATCGCCAGACACGGGTGTCTGCGCTGCGCTAGTATCGCTACTACTACCGTTACCGTTACCGCTACCATTACTACCGCTGCTGTAGATCTGCTTCGCTCCCAAATACTGTAACTGCCCGATAATGCGGCAAGATTCCGTGTCGGAGATCTGGAACGCTGGGCCACGACCTCGACATTGTTGAGAGACCCCGTTGCATGTTGAGTCCTCGTATCTACATTCTAGTCCGGTATCCTGGCAGACTGGGCCGAGAGTGTTCGGAGATGTGTCGCCGACGTTAGCTTGAGAGAATCCAGCCACGAAGCCATTTCCGAGATCCTTTTCGAGTTGAAGAGCGGCATATCCTTTGTTGTCTCCAGCGATAAGTGTATTATTACCGTAGAGAGAGGTCCCATGGACTGGGAACCAATTAAGGAGACTATAATGTTTTTTGGAGTCAGCGATAAAGTGTTTGTGTGATAAATCATCATATGAGGCGAAATATTCAAGGAACACAGACCCAAGAGGCGTGCCATCTTCTTTCTTAAAAGAAAGAACCGTCATCTCCTTATCTACATCCCCACCCACATCTTCATACTTTGCTCTCTCCTCTGCTGGGTTTGCCTCATAAGCATAAGGGCTGCGATTGACGTTTGCGTCATTGACTAGTCCCTTAGCAAGAGATAGATAGCCTGGTGTGAGGGATGTATGAGCCCGCTTAATAGAGAGGACGATACCCTCAACAATAGCGGTGTACGACTGCGAATCAAACCCCTGCGTCGTTATCTGGGGTAGTAGATAATTGAGCCATGCACCTAAAGTGATCCGAATAAGCTCTCAGGCACAGTAAAATAAACTTTGACCCTCTCCTGCGAAAATCAATCCCACTCCCAACAACCCAACAACAGTCCCAAATTCCAATTCAAAATCCCAGGGTAAAAAATAAAATATCACTCCAGAGTGTCCAAGATGAGATATCGGTACTTACCAGGTCCAGCATGACTGTGCGTCCCCACCACCGCCACATTCCCCTGTCCATAAACGCCAGGAAAAGCCTTCTCCAGTCCCTTTAAAACGCCATCCCTTATCGCAGTATCACCACTCTGCACGTCCACGCTCACATATACAAACCTATCCCCTGGATTATTCACATCTGCAACTATAAATGCTCTAGAATGTATTCGCTGTCGAAGTCCTGTTCCTTTCTGCGCGAGGTCAGCATACCCCATCATTCCGATCTCAACGACAGGGCCGGTGACATCGGCACGACCGACGCCGAGAAGGTATTTGTCCCCCACAGATTCATCTTGGGAAAGGGCCTGAGGGAATAGGAGGCATAGTAGGGGCAAGATGTGATATATGAAGCGCATCTTAGAGCTTTGGCTACTGATAACGGCGATTTTCTTGGGGCTGTGTGTTTGAAGTTTTAGGTAGTCCTAGCTAGAGCTACTTAAGACAAAGTGTAATCACACGTGCGCAGTTAGAAGGAGGCGTAATATGGTAAAGCTCGATACTTGGTGTTACTCGCCCGTAGATGCTAGTCGAGATCCGGGGGTCCCGGCATTGTCCAAGCTTCAATTAAACAATGTAAACGTAGATAAACAAAATCACCATGATCATGGTAGAGCAAAGCCTCACATACCCTCAAAGCTCCCCCAAACCCCTCTTTCGGATTACCCCTCCCCATGATATCAATCAGAATACTAAATATCAAGCTATAGCTAGCCATGCACTTTTCTACTGTAGAGTAGATAATATATTGTCAATATTGATGAAAGCCGCAATATCAGATTCTATAATCTGTAGATACACACATGCAAGAGGAGGTCGTGATGCGTAGTGGGGCTTATTGCCAAGTCTCAGGGATCTTGGTCGATCATTGGCCTGGGCGTGACACAAACAACGGAGGGTTGGGCGGAAAAAGAAGGTGGTATTGTCGGGAGTTGTTTGTAGAAGTTTTGGGTGTAATCTTGAGGTGTGTTAATCTAGAGCATGTGGTACAGGGCAGTTTATTATTGTAACGCACCTTATCACTAATACATGTAGCTGCATGTAACCTATAACGAAGTTCATGGGATTATTCCCGTGTATTCCCTTCCCGCAAGTACAACCAACCTACATGTAGCCGTAGAATAGCCCGACACCCACAAAAATGGTGCATACACCTGGGGTAGATATACTCTAGCAGCATACAGTCGCACTCGATATGCCGGAACTCAGTACCCCGGATCCATTGCTATCCCGCACGAGGTTCTCTGTTCTTCTCTTGCAGCAATTTGCTATATACCCCGGGTGATCTGCTGTCCCGTATGAAATTATTCGAATCTTGGCAATCCGGAATATCGAGACGTATTGACCTGCACATGCACATCATGTACCTACTAAAGTACTGGTACATGCAGCGGGTATATTAAGTCACTAGTTTTGAATCTCCTCTCGGTGTTCGTTCTGCCGTGCCAATTAACTATTCTAATAAAACATGCACATAGTCGTGATTGAAACTCGAAACTGCATTTGGTTATCTGTAGGTAAACGGTGCCGAGGAAGCAATGAGTTCTCGTCTAGTATCCCGGTACACTAATCAAGGCAAACACATAGCGTTTCCGGACTCAACTGCTATTGCATACACAGAAGGGCTACCTTCTTGTATGGCATGCAATAGTGGTCGGGTCTGGAAACGCCATTAGTTGACGGGTAGACAATAACACCGAGGAAATGCGCTACACTGGTTGGGTTGGCTCGTCGATCCGTATTTGTGGTTAAAATCCTCGAAATTATCATTGGCCCTGTTGAGCGCTTACGCCAATATGAAACTTACAACTGAGTTTGTCTCGAAAAGGAGTCACTCAGCACTGCATATGTAACTATAATTCCTTTTCCTTATCAACGTGTGTGTGACGCAATTCAGCATTATCCCTATGGTACAAAACAAGCCTTTGGGTCGCCTTCTAGATGGTCGGAAGGATCCAATAGATGGCTAAATCGCCTCATCTCAAACATACCCAAAGTAAACAACGTACTCTAGTTACCTACTTACTCCCTCAGGCTCCAGCTGATGAGCATCTCCCATACATTCAATCGGATCACATTTCACAAAAAACAAATTAGCCAGCTTGTTTGGAATGAGACCAGGACCAATAGAATTCTACCCACCCAGCCGGCCAAGTCTGAACCATATTGCATGTACCTACTGTAGTTGGCATGCTTATAGATATAATTATCTAGCTAGGTTTACCTTGTGGCTTGCCAAGCACATTTTTTAAATCCAATTAGACCGAGTTGATATCTATAAGCTATCGATAGAAGTTAGCATTTATTAGGCCCTTTGCGCAAAAGACTCCAGAGTGTTTTTCTACTTGTGTGATTGGTTGGTGGGAGGATAGGCACAAACCAGACCAGCGGAAAAACACCCTGGCAGCTGGAGTCTTTTGCACAAATAGGGATTTCTGGGCTTGAGAAATTTAAACTCAACACTTCAGTAATTACCAAACCGTCTCCTAGCTCGATAAACCAAAAGCTAACATGCTTTGCCCTAGCTATAGTTCCAAGCAAAGAATGGGAAATAAATTTTTAATCACATGTTCCCACACAGTAGTCACCCTTGCCTTGAGAGAACATACACCACTCTTTGGAAGATGATCTTACGCATTACACTATAAGTACTACGGGTGTAGGGGTAGATCTGTAGCCCAACTCTGCAAGAACAAGACCGCTTGCGCAATCTGCACCCTCGACCACGACCTCAACGACCACCGATGCCCTGTCCTTCTATGCCCAGGTGCAAAATGGCCCATGGAGAACTGCTGTGAAGTCTCCCCAGCCAAGTGTGTCAACTGTAATGGTCCTCACCGCGCCTTTAATCCAGCCTGTCCTACAAGGCTCGCCCTACTTAAACCCTCCGAAACCACCCCTCCCCCTCCTCCGCCAGCGGTTCTTTCCCCAGCGGCCAGCATCTTTACCCCAATGGAAACGGCCTGAAATTTTGCCAAACCTATTCCCCACCAGTGAACTCTACTCCCCCTGTCATTACTCCCTAAAAGTCCTGATATCAGGCAGTTGGTTATTATTACCATGGGGAGAGAACAAGGAAGCATACATAACGTACTTGTTATACTTCTATCTCCCCCCGGTGTTACTTTTTAGTGTTTTTGTTTCTTCTATACAAACCATAGGTTACTTTTATTATGTTTTTTGTGTTTTTGTTTTTTGTTTTTAGGGGTTGTTTGTTTGTTTTTGTTAGGGGATGGGTTTTTATGCCATAGTCTATGACTGCACGCAATTAGTTTTAGCCCAGAAATAAACTAGCTTGATTAAAAAAAAAAAAAAAAAAAGGGGTAGATCTGTAGACACCTATTGCTGTTGCAACTCCGCCACTCCATACATACAAATAATCCCTGTATTGTCACTTGCATTTTCCACTCTTCCAAGCCCGTCTTCTCACTTACCCCTACACCCGAAGTACTACTACACTACATGCACATGTATGGACAGTTGTGGTATTCTGTATCACTAGTATTACTAATTATAAAGGTCAGGTCTGAAGACTAGGCCACTGGCAAAGGATTGTTGTATATTTGAGAAGTGAGAGCGGGGCTCTCCCTTCTCTAGCTATCAACATCAATAAAAGAAGCTATTAACAACCTGCCTACTATACGAGTGCTAGGGTTACGTGATGGCATATATAATGTCCAGCCAATCAACTCAAAGCATTCACAGACTGCACAAAACCTTGTTGGGTTCCGTAAATTTTGGTTCCTCAGGCATTACTAGACCTATTACATAGCTATATAGTAGAAACCACATAGTGAATTTGTGAACTGGCGAGTAATTCATAGGAAAGTTTCCGACTTTAGTAATACATGTACCGTATTAGTGGCACGGACAAGGTCAACGACAACTTGGCACCTCACCCATGAACTGGTAAACCATCGTCAACGTCAAGCAAAATGGCGCCAAAAAAACCCAAAAACCCTCCAGCAAAAGATCCCCCGGCGGCCACGCCTACTCTTTCCTGGCCCCGCCTTCATCCTCTCCTTCCTGCATCCTTGCTCTCCTTGCAGTCGATCCTCCCAGAGCAAATCGTTACGATCCCAAATTTCTTCACGTCAACGCTATGCAACACATATCTATCCTTCCTCCAGAAAAACATATCGCTTACGACAACCCCTGGCAAACCAAAGAGGGGTGAAGCAGTACGCGTCAACGATCGATTCCAAATAACGGACGAAGTGTTTGCAAAAACCCTATGGGAACAGAGCGGACTAAAGGAGATTCTGGAAAGAGAGGAGGACCAAGTGGGGCTGTGGGGCGGAGAAGTGGTGGGGCTAAATCCGAATATCAGGATCTACAGATATACGGAGGGACAATTCTTTGATAAACATTGTCTGTATCATAAATATCGCTCTACTAATCTTTGTTTGTTTCTAACTATCATAGATGACGATTCAAATTTTCTTCCCTCGTTCTCCATACCCAGCGCTTCTGGGTCCACAAAAGCGCCCTGCGAGACTACATGGACTCTACTAATATACCTCACGGGCCCTGCTGACGGCATAGTTGGTGGGGAGACAGTTTTCTACACTGAAGCTACAAAGAAGCAAAAGAGTGAGGAAATTATTGTAGAGCCAGAAAAGGGACTGGCACTATTGCACAGGCACGGGAAGGATTGTATGTTGCATGAGGGTAGGTTGGTAAGCCAGGACGGGGGAGTGGGAAAATGGGTTTTGAGGAGTGATTTGGTAGTCAGGAGAGCAAAATAGTAATAGGGCCCTATCTATCCATTAATTTGTTATCTGAGTCGAACTAAGCCTCCGTTATCGCATGGAGTTGGGCCAAATGACAGTGGTTGACGATGAGTCGGCCTCTCTTAGAATAGTGATATTATCTTGATAACGAAATAGGTGCTTATATGCTATTCAACGAAGCGAATAGGTAGAGGGGGGGTTTTTAAGGGAAAAAAACTTTTTTTTTAAAAAAAAAATTTGGCCATTTCTACAATATCTGGTTGTGGCGTTTCAATACAGATTATGGCGCTGTACCTACATGTTGATTGCTGAGTCATTCTATCATCAGGCTTGTCTACACCAAGCTTCGTCAGCCCAAGCTCGTCACTTCAACCTCGTCCCCCGGCCCCAGGAGCATCTCCACCTTCACCTACTCATAGTACGATCTGGACCGCCCCCATCACTCGCTTTCTCTATTTCTGTAGCCATCTACGAACAAACCAGCTCCAGTGCTTTCAACCTGTTAGTTACTCAAAATGTGGAACATGCTATTTGGTCCCTCAGCGGCAAAGAAGAAGGACATTCCGAAGAAGGCCATTCTCGATGTCCGGCAACAGCTGGAGATGCTCCAGAAGAAGGAGAAGCATCTCGAACAACAAATAGAAGAGCAGGACAATATCGCGAGGAAAAACGTGCAGACTAACAAGACAGGTTCGCGAGCCCCCCCCCCCCCCCCTCTTTCCTGTGCACCTACCATCGTGAACACATGCCTAGTGGTCCTTGTGCTTGATGTCTCTGTGAGAAAAATCCGGGTAATTTCACGCAGATGTCATTTACTACGGCAACTAGGACTACCAAGTTGATGCGTGTTTCGGGAGTGGTCGTTGGGTGTGCATATTCTGTGACCTCTGATATATGCTAACGGTGAGATAGCCGCGATGACCGCGCTCAAGCGTAAAAAGATGCACATGAACCATTTGACGTCAACCCAGTCACAAATCGCGACCTTGGAACAGCAAATGCACGCGGTCGAGACAGCAAACCTAAACATCGAAACGCTCAAGGTCATGAAGAATGCTAGTAACGCAATGAAGGTCATACACGGTGGTATGAATGTGGATAAGGTTGACGAGACAATGTATGTGGAAAAACTCCTTTTTTTTCATTTCTGCATCTTTGGGACGCAGGTCAGGTGGAGATCACGAGTTTAATCTGTTCCGGTCATATTCTTGACATCATGTTCTTTCACCCACCCAAGAAGTAGACTACTAATATAACATATCGTAAATATAGGGAGGAAATCCGAGAACAACAACATATTGCCGACGAGATCAGCAACGCTATCATTAATATTAGTGACCCAACCGAAGACGACGATCTTAAGAACCAACTTGAAGAACTAGAGCAAGAGGTTATGGACCGTAAGATGCTTGGCGCTCCATCCGCGCCAATCACATCTACACCAAGTCATGTTGGCCCTGGTAAAGCCCCTACTCGATTTGAGATGATCTTTAGAACTAACTTGCGACTAGTCAAAGGGAAGGTGCCAGCTGTGGAAGAAGAGGACGACGAGGAAGAGCTGCGAAAACTACGGGCCGAAATGGCAATCGCATCCTAAATGTATGCCGAGACCCGGGGTCATGGTGACTAAGCAGACTATATGGTATTAGGGTTTAGAACGTGCTTTCAGTGTTTTTTCTTATGCGGTGGGCACGGGCGATTGATATAGCCTAGACTCCTCCCTAATGGGGGTGGAGATGGGGAGGAGAAGTCTGTTTATATATACTTGCTTACACCACCCACACGGTTTGTTTATCAGGTTGCTTTTTCTTTCCTTTTGTTGTTCTTGTTCGTTAATGAGTGGTTGGCTTTTTGTCGCTTGGTATTTATCTTTCTCTTCTACTGGAGCTAGTGGAGTGCGTATTTCTGGTTTTGATCGATCTTATTTTTCTCTTTCCTTTTTTTCTTTTTTTTCGCAAATACTTCTTATCTTTTTTCCTTTTTTTCGATTCCGACGCCTTAAAGATAAGATACAAATTTCATAGGGATAAACTGTTAAGGCATGAAGGAAGGAAATAAATGGCCTTAACCCCGTGTACCTGGTCTGATCAACCCAAGTTTGAAATGTGTGAATAGCTACTGTGTTCACGCTAAAAAGGTAGGACCTGATAACATCCAGGTTATATAGTACCTAGTGGGTGTTCGTTTTTTCAAAGCTATGTATACCAAAACAGGGGCGGAGGTAGAAATGGAAATTTAAAAGCGGGGATTCATACATATTTCTCTTTAACCCCATTGCCCCTGTTCGGTGAGAACAAACCCCACCCGATAAGATAATTAGCGTTTGATGAGCCTGAAGTTAACTGTGGTCTGGATTGTTAGTGCCGATCATCTGAGCATAAGCCTCACTTACAAACTCACAACTCTTCATGCGAGTAAGTGTCGGCATAAATTTCCTACCTACTTGTACCCAGGATAGATAAACGCTACACTACATATATATATACCTTGTCGTTACCACAGGTAGATTTGGATGGTGGTTGGAGTAGGGAACGGGAATCATTACATGTAATTGCTTTTTAGGGTTTAGCTTGGCGATTGGATGGGGTACATGCGTTTTGCGTTATCAATAATGTTTATGTCGCCTTCCATGCAATTCAAGCCTGCCCTCGTATATGTATTAGGGCTTGGTTTTCTCACGGGGCGATACGGGTTATCACTACATGTAGTCTACTCTATATGACAGCTCCCCTTCAGTAATCCTTTGGATCTATCTCACCCGGCCCGCTGTGTCGATTATCGGTACCATCCTTATGCATACGACATTTAGTTACCCGCGGGGAAACGCACAACTAAACATCCTAAAGCTTGGGGGTGTAACAATGAAAAAGGAAGTACACTTAAAGGTAAAAGCGGAAGAGTATACCGAGCCCACAGGGGCAGCCCGGTTTGGGAACCGGTAGTGGTTGGTCTTTGCTTTTGCGGGTTTGATTTATCGATTGTGGCTGCTGACCTACATACTTGCATGTTGCGGAGGTAAGGGCAAATTAGGCCTACATGTGTTTAGACCTGTAAACCTCCGAGGGCTGGAGGTTGCATGAGTGCACGGCGCGCATGAAGGATGGAATGCCGTGGTTGTGGTGTTCCCGAGTCCCGGGAAAGACGCTCCAAATACGAATACTGACTTAAAAATGCGCTTCATGGATATCTATATCTATTATGAGTCGGCAGCTGCACCTGAGCCGGCTCGACAAATTCTAAGCCGAGTGATAATCAATGATTCTGTACTTGTTGTTGTCGGTTCGTTTATTGTATGATTGTTCGCCCCGGCGAGTGATTGAAAGTAAATATATATACTACTTCGTGGCTTCAATGAATAAGATTTAATTCTCCTGGCTATGCTTAGATGGTGCACAAGTCGTGTCCTCCTGTTTCCTGGGGCTTACCAGCTGATCTATGGTTATATATACCAATTGTTAGTTACTAAGTAGCCTTTCCTCATGGTCTTATGGATAATTATGGGCATATATCGATAGACAAGGAAAAGTAATAAAATTTTACAACTTTTCCTGGCACTATATATCGAGTGAGAAACCGTGACCAAAATTATTTGTTCGTGATTCATGGGTTAGGGTTATACCGAACATTTCAATAAAACAACCCCAGTGTTTTGTGGTGGCGGAAATTACGTTCTGAGTAGGCCAGAATAGGGGGCAAGAAGTGTCTACAGCGCCTCCGCCTTATATTTGCCACGGCAGGTTTTAGAGAGGAGTTTTTGGGTGGGGCATTCTTCAGTACGGGATGACGTATGCGCTAGATCTTAGAGTGCATCCTACATCTTGGTAACGTAGGCTCTTCTACCCTCGGTTTGTTCTCAGACCCATCCCTTCATGTTTGAGGTTATCTCTGTATAACCACATATTCACTGACAACCATCCCAATGTTGTTTCCGCTTGGGCCAACTCCATTGAAAGACAACCACCAAACTTGGAATTGGGAGGTAGCGTTGCAGTTATGTCTTTATAGTCTAGATGAAGGCTTAAGCCCCCCATAAGGTAAGACTTTAAAGCACATCAACCCTCACGGCCTTGCAGGTCCTAGGAGTCAGGTAGCTAATGGTACCATTTGATAGGTAGTCGGTCTATCGACCATTCGATGGTCTGTGGGCTCAGGTTTAGAGACATTTCCCAAGCACATGCTTAACTTCGGAATTCTTGGTCAGGCTCAACAGCCTCCGGCCCTCTTTCCCAGGCCATTTAGAATAAAAACTGATGATACGTAGAACGATCACGAATACCGGTTCGAAAAAATGTCATTCCAAGTCCATATTATATTAAAACTTTGTCATGAAATATGATCACAAGACCAAGGCCGCAATTATATAGGCATCAGTCACGTCAAGGCCACCGAGACCACACTCACATCCATCAAACTGCTGGTTATTTGATCCTGCAAAATTATTTCGAGCTTAGTTCAGAGCTCTCGGAATGAGAATGTATAGCTAGCTGCTGACTGTGACCGTATATGTAGGTGTATTCATTTGGAGAGGCCTCCGCGCCGCATTTAAGCCTTGTATTGCCTTGGTTGGGCTTTAGGTGCCAGCTGCCTACTGATCATCTTTAGCCCTTAGAAATTTACTTTTGTAGTAGAACGACGTACGACATGATGTATGTATGTATGTACATGTATGTACGTATTTGTAGTTAACCCCCCTCCATTTGGCCGAGCAAATACATACCACTTTGTTTTTCTTTTTCTTTAGATTGATCGTCACTCAGGTCGGCAGCTTACGGACCAGTTCGGGTCATGTTACACGGATCACCGAGCCGTAAGCGAACGTCCGGGCGCTATTGTTTCACTTTTGAGCCTCGAGTTGAGCCTCGAGTTGCTGTTGGAGGTCGCCAAGAACATTCGAACTGGATCATGGGATAGAAGGTTCCGAAGAGGTGTGCACCCAGCCAGGTGCTTGGAGTGAAAGAAGATAGAGAGATATCAGGTCACAAATATTGTTATTGGCACAAATCGTTAATTCCCGTACATACGGCCGTGCACTTGACAGCAGCCGACATGGCCGGTCCGGGTTTTCGGAGACACTCTGACTTGGCCGCCGCATATATAGGCGCGGGGGGAGGGGGCATGGGGTAGTCGGATAAGTCACTCACATCTACCATTCACACCACTATCCTGCACCGAAATCTATTTATACATCCAGCTAGTTACATTCGTGATCAGCCTCACTAATTAATAATTAATTGTATTAATCACAGCTAGGAAGCAGTCAATTTACAGTCAGCCGCCTTGTGTGTGGTTAATGGGTGAAGAGGTTGGCTGTAACCCCTACAGTACATGTAGGTACTATTGAGCTCATGAGTACAAAGTCATGGAGTAGGGAATATGGCCCGACATGACGGCACACCTTGTCCGCCACGTGCTTCGCTTATATTCTACTGTTCTAACCTCTCTATCCCTTCAGTAGGGATTTTATCTCAGCTTGGTAGGTAATATATATGCCCTGATCCTGGCCCGGAAATAAATATCTAGCTTCATCCAAGGATCCTTGGATGGTCTGCTGTTATGGTTTAGAGGACACTTAAGTACCCGCGCTGCCGGTTTGAAGCCGCTCAGGCAAAAAAGTTAGTTGATCTGAATACTGCAAAAACATGAGCTCTTATTGGCTGCCAGATCACTCGCCGCAGTTCATTGAGTGGCTTCAAACCGGCTGCGCGAGTATTTGGAAGTGGTTTAAACTCGTGGCTAGTAAGAAATTACTCCACGTAGAGTGTTATGCACTTCTATGTATCTAAAACCCTGAGGGCTACTAATATAGGGATAAACACGGGAGAGTCATTTACTCAACAAATGCGCATGTAAAATCTTCTGGAACATCAAGTTTCATCTAGGATCCTCATCCCTCCCGGCTTGTGTTGTGCATGCGTGCATTCGGTGTGTGCCCGTGTGCCCGTGAGCCCGTTCACGCACATACACACACACACACATATACAAATACAGATACATACCACCCCTAGGTAGGGTTATGGGACGGGGATGAATGGTCTTGACGCCGTCAGAACCATATTTCAACTCGAGTTTTCTAATGCTTCTTCTGGACGCGCGTCATGAGTCATGCGTGAGCGTTTTGGCTATCCGGCATATCTACGGATTTTCACCTGGAAGTGAACTTAAGGTGATAGTCAGTTGGTGTTGATTTGATTATAGGGTCAATGATATTTTTGGCAATAGGAATAAAGAACTTGAGTTTTCGGACGGAATCCACAAGCCATACTACACAAGAGGGGACTAAAAGTACCCAATCGATATTCGACCGAGAAAACTCGTGGTTGGGTGGTTGTTGCTAGTTCTGTCACAGCTGCCTATCCTGTAAGCTTAGGACTCTTTTTTTTTCTTCATCAGCCTACATAGGTAAGGAGAGAATACGCATTCATTCTCTCGACATACACGTACTTAGGTATCCTAGCTCATAAACGGAACTTGTGTAACAACGACATCAGATTTCCAATCCAATAGGATCGTTACCTTTAGGTCGCCGAAATCATCTCCTGGTAGAGTGCTGTTCCGAAAATTGTTTTTTTGGTGATATGATATGATAATAGGGATCTCCTTCATGATTGACTAGCCGATATATGGTCACACACTCAAATATATCTGTCCATCCATCTGAATCTAAGGTGTTTACCCCGCTTTATGTAGAGCTTTCTGGTAACGTTTCAAGCCTTTTGGCGAATCAATCATCACCTCACCTACATTGCTCGCAAGATCCCCATGAGCAATTCATCCGGATATATTAATTAAAACACGCAAACTTTGGGGAGCGAAGTGTATACCAGCCACATACATGTACCTTAAATACGTAAGTACAGTACTGTACTTACATGTATGTAAATACGCAGCAACATGATTACAAAACCTAATACAAATTTAACATGTGAGCTGAGTACTACTGTGTCCGATCTCATGGTTTTTGATTGTCGGCCTATTAAGGCTGCCGGAAATGCTTATTTTTGCATGAGATTTTCAGCTTAGTAGAAACGCCCAGAAATACATGTGTCTACTTGATGGTGTTGGCCTAAATTGCCCTGCGCGTGCATCATGGGAATGGTTGTTACATGCATTTAATGTTACCCTACCTATTAGATCACATGACCTCGTGATTTAATGCTGCCCTTGAGAATAGTTGACATCCAATGACGGGTATGAGTATCGAAACCAGGTCTCACCGTAGGAAGCAAGCCACGAAGAGTTAACATTAGAGACAGAATCAGGATCGATCTCGGCAAGCACATGGAATTACCCTACAAATCTAAAACAGGGCCATATGCTGTTGCTCTCTGTTTCAGCCACTCCGGGTGTCCTGCCGAAGCATCAACCCGATGTTGAGGTTGTTATGCTCTAGTAGCTAGGTTGGTTTGTATTAATGACTGGCTGGGAACCTCTTTAGCAGATCCTGCCGACGGTATTGTACCGGCTTGCCTTCCTGCATCACCCCACAACCTTAGATCTAGGCTTGTTTCCACTAACGTTATTTTATGCGTCCACCATACAGGGAACTGGTCAGTTGTATTAATGTTCAATTTTGCCCCTGCATACTGGATACTCTATTGATCTTGGGAGCACATTGCGTCTTCATAAACGGCCCGGGTAGGGGTTGACGGCTGCTTAATTACCCCGGCACCTTCTGCAATTGCAAAGGAATCAAATAGATGTATCTTAAAGGACTAGCAGTAAATGTAGGGGACAAATAACGTTAGTTGGTTGATCTCGGCTGAGCTCACCGAATGCTTGGGGTATTAAAAATGTATGCAGCATGTGTCATTGTTGAAGATTTGATATCAGGGGTTCCCTTGACCCGGGAAGATAGCCATTCAAGGTGCTTGAATCGCTTCACCCGACGCTAATCTGTTGTTACTTGTTAGAGCTATCGAACGGTGCCCCCCATATATGATTGAATCGAAAGCAGGGATAGAATCTTTATTAAAAGAATTAGGAGAAAACTGCCTTACAGACGTAACTAAAATTCGTTCGCAGAGAGGTAGCAGGATACGGTGAGAACGGGCTGTTCCTTAGCGTTTGAGTTCCTTGAGAACGAATAATTATATAAGCCTCTATAGTACAGTGAAAACCCGTACTGGTAAACGGAATTGACACCTTGACTGATGATCATGGCCAGTATTCTTGGAGATAAATTTATAGCTAATTATAAGGCTGCTTTAGGTAAGGGCTGGTGTGTCTATCAGTAGGTACGTACCTGTATGTGAATCAAAATATTGAGGGCATTATTGAGCTTCCTTAATTATGAGAAAATTATCTTGAGAAGGGATATATGCTAGCACGGAATTTAATAGCTTCAAATTTATTTTTGTAATCAGACAAAATCCTTCAGTATCGTAGGTCGTTAGTGAGGCAGTGTAGAGGTATGGTAGCTTTGCCCATGCACAGACTTAAGCATTGGTAGCGAAAACCACGTTGATTTGACGCGACTTCTCATCCTAGTTCTTCTGATATCAAAGCTTGAGTGGTCTAAGTACTGCATGCACTTGACAAATAAAAATTCAGACCATCCTCTTTTTGGTGTGGGCATTGAGCCACCGCGTAATATTCAAATTACCCGAAAGGTCTTGGTTTGAGAGAATCCAATTATTTCTCTTTTCTTTTTTGAGATTCCCACTCCCATTCTGAAATACGAAAAGGTAGCCCATCGGAAGTTGTGCTTAAGCACAGATTGCAGTTCCGCCGAAAGGGGGAATTCCTAGTGGTCTGTATAGATTAGTTCTAGCCAAAAAAATAACTGCCGAGTAATCGATTGGTCGCAGCCGTCTTACCCTAGAGTAGATAGAGCGGATTCCTAGCGGCGCCAGGAATTCAATCACATTTGCAGCATCCTACTACTCTAGCTTCATATCAGCACTTCGATGTAATAGTCGATGGGTAGAATACGAGGGCTCGCCCGAACCTTAGTCTTCTTCTTAGGTATCCCCCGCAGTATTCTTCTTTTTTTCCGCCTTTGCGGCGTAATAACACGTTTTCGTTCTTGCAGGAGGCTTGAAGATCCTATCCCACAAACCTAACACTTACCGAGACTCCGGTTCGTTGGCTAACCCTATTCCCTGCGAGTCTAACAGGGTTTCCAGGTTCCGCGAATCATCAACATCGTACGATGAACCATGGTATTTTTTGCTAATTAGTATTTCTGAGTACCGGTTGGTGGTGGGATCATTTCTGTGGTTTGTCGTGTATCAAGATTGCATGCTGTCTCTCTCCAAACTTTCTGGGGCCTGATTATCTGAAGATACTGGAGACGGGTAGTAATCCATATGGACTTTGTGGCGGACGTAATGCTATTATTGTGGGTATCGTAGTAATACATGTCCCGAGAGATATGCATAATAGAGCAAGGAGAATCGTACACTTTCCCAAAGACCGCCCCGTGGGTAAATGTGTAAGCGCTTTGAAGATATGTGCATTTCTTTTTTCTTTTTCTAGTCCCGCCTTCCTTTTCTCGGTCGGAGCCAGGATGTGTGTATGTAGCGTTTTTTTCCAATTAAAAAAGCAAGTGAGTTGATATTGCGCTCACGACATCCTTAGAAAGCACCAGGTTAAAAAATAAAGGCTGCTGAAGGTTTCCCCTGAATTAACAGCAGAAGCAGTAAATTTAGATGTAGAGCTAGTGTAGGGAGAGGGAAAAGCGTCCTGCCCAAGTAGCTTTATCTAGTCGCATGGGATCGATTCTTCTTTGTTGGAACCCTTGCGTGACTGATGTTTGGTTGGCAGGTTCAAAGTGATTCAAGCACCACAGGCAGGGATATTGATATCAAGGCGTGTTCGACACTTATAGCAAGCTGCATCCAGTACAACCAAAACCGCGGACAACTATTCTGCGTACTTTACTTCGTTGGAAAGCCATCTCCCCGAAAGAATGCTGCAGAAGCAAAATGGAAGCATTGTTACCACGGAAATTCCTGGTCCTTACTTGTTCAGGCAATACCGCCGCAAAACAATAGTAGACGTCTAGGGTAATAAGTCTTAGGTGTACCAAGTGGGAACCTAGTATCAACAATTGTTGACATTATAGTACCCAATTCAACTATATGGGTTACTAGATGTCTTCCCAAGAAATATTTCCCGCCGTTGGTCTTAACCGTTTTACCGATGCACAGGCTCGCCTCCGGTTAACAAGCCAATCGTCTGTCTGATAAGCAGCTGTGTAGGTCCTTGGCATCTATGCCATTTTCTGTATCCAGCTGACCGACGGTACGTTTGTGCCTCCCGCGACCGAGTGCACACACAGGGTTGGGGAAAGGACTTGGCCACACACCGTACCAACGAGGTTCAGCAAACCGCCTGCAAATATTTTGACCCCTGTCTACTCTCAACCACGTTCCAAAATGGGAGCTTTTCTGGGGGGAGGAGGAAAGGGAGGCACCCCGGAGAGAGTTGGGGAAGTAGGGAGCATGTATGTAGGTAGGGATAAGCAGGTTGAGGCTGTTCAGTTCTTCCCACCAGTGGTTTGAGAGAAGATCGATAACTCAGCCGCATTTACAGATGTGTGGGACGTCCATCAAGACGGGGAATTTTTGGAACCAGAAACACACAGCGCTGATGCTGCACCTCTTTTTCTGGATGTTCGAAATACCCATGCCGAGTCTGACGGTGCACTCACCTACATTCCGTGACCATCTTTATGCTGCTGCTGCTCTCTAAGATTCGCTATTCCACTCATCGACCAAGAAAGAGAGTGTGTGAGTGGAAGTGAGTGAGAGCAACGGAGAATAACGGAATCTGAGAGAGGTCAGAAATCAAAAGCGGAGCTCGACAGAAAAAAAAAAAAAAGGAACAAGAGGAATAAAAAAAAGTACCTTACCGGGAATCAATCAACCAGTAGTGGCTATTGAAGCGTTTCAGTTTCTATCGCCCCAGTACGTACAGTACCTACAGCTACTGTAGGTACATACTACCTGGATTTAGATTTCCATCAACTGTACTTTACTGGAAGCTCGAGATCATCCTTCTGTAATATCAACAGTATCAGCTTCTTTTGGTAGGGTCTAATATCCTCTCCACCAACTTTACATCCGGCTTGCTACCTCTTCTTCCCCTCCTCTACCCACCACCAAGTTTTCGATATTACACCCCGTTAGACAACCGCCGACGGGAAGAACAGAATCACAGGGCTGAGCTAAACAGGAGCCAACGGGGTAGTGGATGAGGAGGAAAAAGAAGCAGGGACACTGCAAGCTATAACACTACCACATCTCTCAGTTAAGTCATGGCGGATATCAAAAGCGCTCCGTCCCGTCAAATTACCGGTTCGAGTGACGGTAGAACTCACGACGCTATTCATGTAAAGCAATCTCCCCCGCCTCATTTATATCAACCCAGGACATCTGTATCGTCATCGCCTGCATCGGAGGTATTGTCATCATCAAGAAGTCCGTCCTTTACTTCTACTGGCACCGTCCCTGCTGCTGCGACGTCTGTTTCTTCCCCGGTAACATTGGGGGCCACCACTAAAACAGCGCGATCCACAACTAAGAAGAGGCATCCCACCACCTCCACAAAAGATACCTCGACCGCCATGACTACCGTATCATCACCTTCTATCAAAGAAGGGACAACGCCAACTCAGAGAATAAGTCGTGCAAAGAAAGGCAAACGGGTACACGCATGCAACCATCCTAGTTGCGACAAGGTCTGCCATTGTTAATACTTATGTTTAAACGTCATTTGTGGGACTGATATGTAGTTTATAGGTATTCACAAGAGCGGAACACTTACGGTAATTGTTTTCGGGAAAGCCAGGCCTTATATGCTTTGAGATGCTAATTAACTTGAATTTAGTCGCCACCAGCTGAACCACAATACAGATGTTCTTTACAAATGTGAAATGTGTGAACGGACGTTCGTCCGGCAGGATCTCTTGTCCCGCCATACAGAACGGCAGTGAGTATTGCAAACTTGATCAAGGGCTCGGGGTGGAGGGTACATAACTAACCTATTTCTTCCAGCGCAACACAAGCCATGAAAGCAGTTCAAACACTCGCGCTGGCTAGAAACACTGGGTTTGCTGCTCGATACGGTATAAACGGAATTTCGGGAATGTCTACTCGTCCGGCACCAACAAGTGATTATGGGGGAAATGCACATGTATTTGACTCTAATCCTCATTCAACGCCTCGAGTTCATACGGATATGAGCGCTCTTCCCCAGATTCTTACCGCTCATTCACCGCATCAGTCTACTCCTTCTACATCCTCTTTGGTGACGCCTCATTCCTCAAATTCCATGACAAGCTATGCATCTAGTTTCTCGCCTAGTATGTCAATATCCAATTCTGCGGACTCCCAGTTAGATTATTCCACTACAGATACAAGCTCCCCATCCGGACTTCGAAGGGCTCACCTCCCATTTCATCTACAGCACAGTGAGCCACAGAGACAATCAGAGCATTTCATTGCGGCTTCGCATCCGGAGATAATGCAGCGACCTCCGGCACTGTCTATGGATCATCATCTGTATGCAAAACCGATGCCAACATGGGAGAATTATGCCTGGTTATTTGACGATAGTACATCTCAAGATCAGTCAATTATTAATATTAATTCCACTCAAAGCACAGGTTTACCATTTTTAAATCCATTAGAAACGACTCACTATCAAAATGTGGCCATGAACTGCGACCCTAGCTTCCATCAAATAGATGACACAGTGCGGTCTCAGGTGTTGATGTTGTTAGGTAACATACCGAACCTGCATACTAGCAATTGTACCAGTGCATCTTCGATGCAACAGTACCTCCGAAACTATTGGACGAAATTCCATCCTTTGTTTCCCGTACTGCACAGGCCCACATTTGTGCCAAGTTTGCAGTTGGTTATGTTGGTTGCGATTGTGATTGCACTAGGAGCTTCATTTGCATCCGATGAAGACCACCAGTTTGGGATGATGTTGTATGATAAAGTAAAAGGGCTGATCCTTAATGTATGATTCTCATATTCAACAAACAATGTTTACAAGCTGACAAGATATCAGTCTGATGAGTTTTCAACGCACAACTCAAACAGTACATACTTGCAGCAAACCATTCTATTGACCGATATCTTCGGGAAAATGAAGTGCACAAGATCGCAGTTTGATGGTGCACCGCTCGACGTGATCTTGATGAAAGTAGATCCCCTGCACTTCTTACTGTTTGCGATCTCTCCTGATTATATCATAGCTTCTACGACGTAGCGAGATTCCAACATCAGACCCTCTAGAGCAGATAAAGCGTTATCACAGAGCAGGACTCGAGTTAAATTATGACAATGAATGGCAAAACTGGATAGATCTCGAGTCGCGGAAAAGGTAGGCTGTGTGATGATTACTGTCGCTGTGATGATGCCTGTTTTAACTGTCCTAGGGTTGCTCTGCTGTTCTTTTACTGGGATGTACAACAAGCTACAATTTTTGGCCGTGAGATGTGTCAGACCGCATTTGATCACCGTGTGTATCTTCCATGCGAAGAATTTGTCTGGAATGCCAACACGTCTTCAGAATGGATGGGATATTTGGATGGTCAAATGGAAATTTTGAGTTTTCTGGAAACCCTTCGTATCTTTCTGGACCCTAAGCGCCAGCTCCCCGTGCTATCACCATTGAGCTCCATGTTTATATTGCACGGGTTGATATCTGTCGGATTTGACCTCCATAGGCGATCCTCCCCTATAGGGCCGAGTCCGGAGGAAACTGCAGCTAAGCAAGCGCAGCTTTTACGGGCGTACGAGAAATGGGCGACTTACTACAACATTAACGTGAGTCCACATCTTTCCCAGATTACCAACGATCAAAATATGGTCATGTATCACTCAGCCTACATTTCCCTCCACACAAACATACACAACCTCATCACCACCGCTGGTGATAGCAGAATCTTTAAACGGAATTCCGAGAGAGATGAGCACCAGGGAGCCAAGTTTGAGATTCAGCAGTGGGCGAATACTGCTGCCGCCAAGCTTGCAACATGGCATGCGGTTCAGATACTAGTAAGGACTCTTGGCCGCCCCCAACTATATCCCGAACATTTCCATGTGCCCTGGTCGATGTATGTGGCAGCACTGGTTTGTTGGGCGTATGGCCAGTTTATGTCCCCGGCCGGAGTTCAGACATCAGAAGATGAAGTTATTTGGGATGCACATCAGGACATGGGGAATTACCTACGACAGATGAACACGGAAAGTTGGGAAGATTTGGTACGCGTGAGAGGGCAGACGCGCACGGGAGGCCTGTTGACGGTTGTCCGGGGAAGCATGGAGGGCATCAGGTGGGGTCTGATACAGGAGAGCGTTGGAGTGTTAAAAAGGCTAAATGCCCCAAGGACTACGAAGAGTGTGTGATGTGAATTTGGGGATATTCAGCCCAAATCTCCGTTATATCATATTTCCTATGTAAAAATACGGTGGCTCCTGTTTTTACGGCATTTGAGGAGAATTTGTAGTCTGTCTACTAGCCTCTCCTTTTTTTGCCCCGGTGGTGTTCATGTATTTCTGCGAAGTTTCGTTGTTTATTTTCGTTTGTCTTTGTATATTTTGCTTTCTTTGAGGTCTAGTGATTCTAGCATTGAGATAAATTTTTGGTTTATTTTTCTCTATCGACATGATTAAATCGACCAAATTGGTGATGTTAATTTATTTTGGATTTGTTTCATGGCTTCCGAGGTCTCTAGGCGTATATCTAGGCGTGTACTGTGCATTCAAGGCCATTTTAGAGAAGGCACCTTAAAGCGGCACTCGTTTCAAATCCAATCTATCCATAGTCTTGGCTGGATAAATTGGATTTATTGAGAAGCATACATGTGGGAGCCCGTTGCAAGCTTCTGCGACCCATGCTGCTCCCTGCGCCCCAATGTTATGAAAGTTAATTTGGTAAAGTTGACGCAAGGTAGATATTATGCGTTATGCAGAACGAAACTCGAAATTCGGTCTTGAATGAAAGACGTAAGCCATAGTGGTTGGTATATTTTTAAGGGAACGTCGGCTCTGAATGTGATTCATCTTTTCCATGCAGTGTGAAGCCCATAGCCTCAGAAGCTTATTCAAAACTAGTGGGTATGCAGCAGCATCCACTCGATTACTAGTTACAGCCGCCCAGCTCGGGGGTGTGTGCAGAAGAAGTGGGGTGATGGCACATCTTTGTGGGATATAAGATTTTGCAGCATATTTATTAGTATGGCACCCGTTTTTCCATGCCAGCGGTTGATTTGGCAGCTTGAGTTTCATGTCTCGTGCCTACTCAACATAGTGGGTAGTTTCCTCCAGTATGCATATTTCTACCCTTCTATGCGGTGGGAGGGCCACCGGCGAACGGAAATTATTTGATATCCAGTAGCAGGAAAATAATTGTAAGCCACAGAAAATCTTATGATCATACCTGGATGTCAACTAAGATCTTGTGGGTCTTGGTGGTAGTCCCTGATTGGAGCAGATGTGATGCACACTGCAAACCGCACTAGGCGATGTCTATGATGGTAAATGTAACCTTCGTTCAAAGAAGGCATCCTACGCCTAAAACAAGTCCCTGATAAGCGAGAGGCCCAGGTGCTAGAGTGTAATAATGGCCCGCCCGAGACCCACCCCAATAAACGGTCTTGTTGGTGCGTCACACTGGCTGAGGAATCAACTCAAAGCCGGGTTAAATCCACGCGCCCCGAGCTACGGTACAAATTGGGTCCGAAGCCAGCTTGACACAGCTACATGATCAACAGAAGCGTCAGTGCTAAGTTTGTTGGGCCTTTGAACAGTGTGTAATAGATCTGAGTGCTTGCTTGGTAGATCGTTCGGTGTAATATGATGGGTAAAATGTGGATATGCACTTGCCTCTATTTCATCGAAGGCCAACAAACAATCATGCATCTTGAGCATAACTTCTAGGTTATTTGCCGCGTGGTTATCTGGTCCACACAAGATCCTTAGGAGGAACCAATAGTAAGCCTAATAAACGGGTATGTTGTTAAAGTTCAAGTTTAAAAATACTCGTATATTTGCAACTGACCCCGCTTCTTTCCTCATCGCCCCGTCTCTGTAACTTCTGTCGGCATTTAAGAATTTAGGCATAAAAGAAGTTGCCATTGGTAGCCACGAGATGCATTCGGAGACTCCAGTAAGGATAGACCTTTCGTGTTTTTATGATTAACATATGTATATGTACTGATGTGACTGAGGATTAGATAATTCCGTGGTCGATACGGTATTCAGACATCATGGTGTATTCATAGGGTTAGGGTGCAAGTGAATAACCACATCTCTCGAGATTGACGCTAAGCCAATCGCCTCTACCTTTCATTCTTGCGAAAAGAATGTGGACGGATTTTATGGAGTGGATCAGACCCCGAGCGGCATCGAGCATTGCATCGTAATGCTAAAAAGGTCTCCATTTCGGGGCTGTTACCTAAGTTCCTTCCTTGATCCCGATATAAAAGGCAGAGCGATGGACACTGCTGACGAGTTATGATAATAGGAGCTCGAACGGTCCTCTGGTTAGATCTACCCCAAGAGAGGTCTCGGAAGCCTGATACTAGTTGGTATACAGCCATAGTATCGTTGTCTCCTTTGTGCTCTCGATAATGAGGTCTGTTCTTGGAGGTTCTGCTGTGCTCGAGGTCTGTTATTTCACATATCCTCGACGCTGAAACCTAGCAGTATAGAACGATGTCCACGATATCAGTTAGATGTGGCTAGGAGGTTGGCGGACGTTGCTGGCTGCTGTGTGTGAAATGATCAGACGTCAGAGGTGGATCAGGCCAAAATTCAGAAGAAGGGGGGCAACCTCCTCCTTTTATCGACCCTTCCTTCGGGTATGGTGGCAACCATAGATACTCAAGTAGTGTCTCCACTCATCATAAGTCAATTTGGGAAAACTACATGTGCACGTACCCGCGGCTAGGGCTACTATTCCTTTCACCCCACCTTGATGAACAGCTGCGCAATCTGCAGGATTCTTCTGCATGCAATACGGTGATGCAACACCTTAATTAAGCGAGAGAAAACAAAGGCCAATCCGTCCTGAAGTAGTTTGGAGGTTGTGCCCCCACTCAGGAATGTCGAGGATCCGGAATGTCACCAGCAGCATGATCCAGGGGGTGCATATAAAAGCACTACTGGAGTTTCGATTTGAGGAAGCAAGTTGCCGAAGAGGAGGAGTGGAGCGGGCTAACGCGTGTACTCACATTCACACATACATGTATGTGTGGGAAACAAGCCCCACTTGTTTTACGGTGAGTTCCGTTGGGGACCTCAGTGGTTACCACTACCAGATTCAGGTTCGCTAATTTAAAGTATTAAGCACCCGCCCCGAGAATCAAGATTTGCAGATCAGTTTAGTGCAGTATTACAAGGCTGGCATGCAAGACATTGCGTGTGTTCTGGCGCAAATATCAGACCCCCAATATACTTATCACCGTAACTTATTGTGTTGTTTTTATCTTGAGGGGCAGAGGCCCCAGCCCGTGACATTTACGAGTAAAAACAACTGAATCCTCATCTTCCTGCCTGCTCTTACCTCCTGACTGGGATTGACTATTTCTGCAGCTGGTCTGATATATCCAGGTACCTATCTATCGCCTGGACCTTGTGTGCGTGTTGCTGTGCTCTGAGAAGGGATAGATCCCGGATCCGAGCTGCAGATTTTGCGGGACCTGAAAATTGCGGCACAAATAAATATTATTTCACATATCTTATCCTAGGATATATTTACCAATCACATACATCGCTTCGAGGCCGGATTCCTTATTGCAGGTTCAGCTAACTCCGGCCCGTCATTTCGCCGAATTTACTTGGATCTTGTTATTTGGACTTGGCCTGGTCTCAGTTAAGGTGTGAACCAAGCAATAACCAAGTCGGAGGGTGCAGAGGTTTTAAGGACCCCACGTTTCTCAATGTTTAGAACATTGGTCAGGTGAACGTATATTTCCGCGTAAAAACAACTTTTACTTTCGGTAGGTATCTTTGTTTGAGTAATGGATCCGACAACATTCTAAGATTGTGGATAATGCGGACATCGACCCGCTCGGGAAAATACAGACGCTATTTGCATAAATTAACAGCCCAACAGACACCCGGACCAGGGAATCTTGTCTGAAAATCGTATTCATATGATTGATCGGAGATATTTCTTGATCCGCGCAAAAAAAAAAGATCCCTACTGTTGATCCTCGGGTTTGACTTTAGTACGTAACTGGTATAAATGCTGCCCACTTATAATTCTCGAGGTCGTTAGGCAAACGCTATCGGCAAAAGTGAACTCCGGTTTTCTAATTTATTTCCTCGCGCGCACATTATCACCCATGAAGTAGGTACTTGACATGAGTTATATTCTCGATAGTAACCTTCAACAGACTTTAATATACACAGACTTTAATAGATTTGACGTTATAACCTTCGCAAATATTTGAACCCATGTAAGATGGTTTGCAGCGGGTTGAGCAGAACGTTCTTCTTGCCTCTTCCTCTTTTCGAAATACTTCATTGTAGGGGAGTTCGGCCTCGTTTTCTGACGCAGGAGGAAAGCTTCCATGGCTAATGCAGAAAGCCTAAAAGGACTCTGTAAATGATGTCTTAACAGAAGTCGAAGACTCTTTATAGGTGCAGAGTACGCCATCTACTAAGTTCTCCGAAAGAAGTGTAGTGCATCATTCCCAAAACAGTTGAGCTGCATATGCCACCCTTACATCCAATGATTTCGAAGATCCTGATACGAAAAAGAGGGGAATCCCATGGGATCAAGTCATTTCGTGCCTGATTTTGTATGCTGTCTCACTTCCGAATGCTCCTGGGCCCGGGATGTTCATATCAGGCTAGCGAGTACTACTCAGGGTTAGGGTGCTACTAATCTTCAGGTGACATAAAGTACGATGTTCTCTAATAGAGAGGTTCCGCAAGAAAATATTAAATTCGGCTCGCGAACGGAAGCTTGATTGGTTGACACGGCGGATTGCCAAAGATTTTCCCAAAGTAGGAGCAGCTTGTCCATTTTTTTTTCCATGGCTCAAAGCATGCAACGAGCTCTAAGTTTCAATTAACGGACTTTAGAGTGTTTTGATTTCATCAGGTAACTCTGCTCCGCTAGGCCTTCATTCTCCAATCACATCCCATTCCATATTCACATAACCTCTGGTTGCGAAACCCCTCTGATAGTGACTGTATATGGCTGGGCGCCTTAAGCCGGAGCAATTCTGACCTCAAGATTTTAAAAGCTAATAACTTTCCACAACCACCTTGAATTTTGATGATCGCTCCATTATTGTATCATATTTAACTTGCTCCATCACTATATAGAGTCAAAATTAATTTAGCTCTTCTGTGAATGGCGTTATTGAGGTGAAGGTTTTGAATGGATGTTGCAGGCCCATGTTAACCTGTGCTAGGAGAGTTAAAACTTGGAGTTCTTATGGTGCCAAGACCTCTTATACTATTATTAATTAACTTTGAGATTGGTCGGCTAAAGGCATCCCACGGAGAACGAAGACATCCATGTATGTACATGTAAGCAAGGTGGCAGACAGGCTAGTATATATCAGGCTAGTTTCCAAGGCTTGTAGACAATCGAGATTTACAAGTACGTGTAGCTACTACTTACGTGTAGTTATAAGTCAAGGAGCCTCCGCTTCCTCTAGGCTTACCATCTCGATACATCTTATAAACACACTCCTATTGGTCATTACACCATCTTAAAACATAAGATACCAATTCGACACTGAAATGGCGTCCAATCAAGAGGATTTGGTCCAGGACAGGCCCACAGGCGAGCATCAAAGCCTGAAAGAGCACTTCTCAATGTATATAGGCTTTACCGAGACCCCATCTTACCCCGCAATAATGCTGATTTTTTTCGGCTCTTAGTCCGCCGGAAAAGCACGGATATAAATGGTCTGAACTTTGGGATAATGGTGAATTGCCCTGGGATAGGGGGGCAGCGAATCCGGCACTGGTCGATTTACTCGCACAGTGGGAGGAACACGATTTCTTTAGATCACAAGATGCATTGAAGACGAGAAGGAGGGCATTGATTCCCGTAGGTTTGGCCGTCGTCATCATTTGCTATTGTTTCTGACTTTTGATTGAATTTTTTTATCAATCAGGGATGTGGGCGTGGTTATGATACAAGCTTGCTCTCAACGTATGGATACGATGCTTTCGGTCTCGACGTATCCGAGACCGCCGTAAAGGCAGCCAGGGAGTGGCTATCTTCGCAGAGTGAGGAGGAGAAAAAGTCACAGTCAAATCATTCATTCGAAATATGGGGACAACATCACATGGTGTTGGGTGACTTTTTTCAAAACGATTGGGCCGAGAAGCTGCACTTTGACCCAAAGGGAGGGTTTGATCTTATCTATGATTATACCGTAAGTGTGGGTTTAGAGATAATTAGGAATTAGTTACTAATTACTATAAATGCAGTTTCTTTGTGCACTCCATCCAACGCTTCGCACGAAGTGGGCTGCGCGGATGGCAGAACTTATCGCACCGCAACATGGGCTACTCATATGCCTTGAGTTTCCACTCTACAAATCTCTAGGGGCTGGGGGCCCCCCTTGGGGCCTGACGAGCAGAACTTATGATGAGCTTTTAGGAGATGATTTTAGGAAGGTTCTTTTTTACAAACCTAAGAGGACTCACATGGTTGGACAAGGTTCGGATTATGTGAGCGTCTGGAGGAGGAAATAGTATCGGGAAATTATTTCACTGGGTTATCCCAGATGCCGCAGTATAACACATGGCGATTAGATAAAGAACCGTTAAGAAATAATTAAAATTCCGGTATGTTGCTAAGTAAATAGATTTATGCTTAATTCGGCGATATAAAATTGGGCCTTTAGGGCCGAGCATGCTAGGCATACCCTAGCATGGAACTTGTACAGAAGTACATATAGGTGTTTCGTATGAAGGTCACCAACCAATCCCCCCCATATTTCCAATATGTCATTAGCCAAGATGTACCCTAACAAAGCATCAGAGCATTGCCATCCGGTATGTGAGTATATGAGTGCAACATTACAAGCCAAGGTAGCTAATGTTATTCATAAAAACAAATCCCAAAACACAATATCAGTACATGTACTTGTAGCTACACTATCGATATCCAATTTCATCCCTACATGTAACTTTATGAAAAGGCAGAGAAGAATATTAATCCCCACCGGGGGGAATACTCACCAAAGAGAACCAGGAGTGATGATTAATGTATGATGACCTTGACCAATGAGAATTGCGGGCACAATATATTAGTCGTGGCAGGTATGGTTATAACTATGATGTAATTTATGTATGGAGTCTGGTAGAATTATTGCAAAAGTGAGCCTTGCGTGACCCGATAGTCCTATTATATTGGCCCTTAAAGGAAAATAAAAAAAAGTTAGTCCTCCGGGGGTGGGGAACCTCTTCTCCACGACCACCCCATATCCACCCCTCACAATCACTAGCCCACAGCTACACAGCCTCTCAACGCATGGTGTTGGTGGCCTTCTTTGCTCTTTTAAACCTGATTTGGATGTTTGGAGGAGGGGGGGGGGGGTAAATGAATTCAACCTAGCCCCCAAGAATCCCCAGGCAATACATGTACATATGTAACCTTTATAATAAATTACAGGTATCATTATACAGTTTCTTAGCCCGTGTCTACAGGAAATTTCTTAAGGGTTATTTGGTCACGCAAGACCCGCATTTGCAATAATTCTATCAAGCTCTAAAAAGCCTTCAGGTCCCTATGTTGTTGGTGAGTTTACACGAGTGATAATCTATGAAGAGAATTTAAGAAGGCAAAGTGTTATAGATATTACCTTATAGATTTACGCAGCTTGGTTAGTCTGGTGGATAGGAGTAGCATGCTCGCTCAAATTTATTGTTTTTGATATAATAGGAGAGCGGATGTGGGACCCTAACCCTACCAATGCCCAGCCTACTAGTGGGTCAAGCGTAGGTCACGTCACAGTGATCTGCCACGTCTGCTGCCCCACGCCAACCCGCTAGATTATCCCAACAGCCTTATATCCCAAAATTCTCCACCAAGTACGACTCCTATACAATCGCATATACGGTATAGATAATCATGGCAGCTATAAGCATCGACGCGGATCTCGACCCTCTCGAACCAACACTCCAGTCTATACTTGACCAGGAATCACTAAGGTGGATCTTTGTTGGAGGCAAGGGAGGTGTTGGGAAGACAACAACATCATGCTCACTCGCCATCCAGCTTGCACGCGTGAGAAAAAGCGTCCTACTAATCTCGACGGATCCTGCGCATAACTTGAGCGATGCGTTCAACCAGAAGTTCGGGAAAGAGGCGAGAAAGGTGGATGGGTTTGACAATCTAAGTGCAATGGAGATTGATCCTAATGGAAGTATCCAAGAGCTTATAGAGAATGGTATGAATGATACTGCACGCCCCCCGGGAATGATAAATTATAATAGGACTAGCTGGGAAATTTTACTAACGTAGCTGGGGAGTAGCTGAGGGGAATGCAGCAAATCCTTTGGGAAGCATGATGCAGGATTTAGCTTTTAGTGTATGCATTTCCTCCAGCTCTGTCTGTATGGGGGGGGGAACACAGCTGAATATGATGATTTCTAGATCCCTGGCGTAGATGAGGCAATGTCATTTGCCGAAGTCTTGAAACAAGTCAAGTCTCTTTCATACTCTACAATTATCTTCGATACTGCACCAACGGGACATACGCTACGTTTCCTTCAATTCCCAACTGTCCTCGAGAAGGCTCTCTCGAAGATCTCCCAACTAAGCGGGCGATTCGGTCCAATGCTCAGCGGAATTCTAGGATCTCAGGCGGGTGGAGCTGGTGGAGTCGAAGAAATGATGGGAAAGATGGAGAGTATGAGAGAAGTTATTGGCGAGGTCTCAAAGCAGTTCAAAGATCCTGATCTCACAACGTGAGTCCTACATTACCAACTAAAATTATTTCCGACTAACTTGTTAAACTAAAAACAGCTTCATTTGCGTGTGCATCCCCGAATTTCTTTCACTTTACGAGACCGAGCGTATGATTCAGGAACTCAACAACTACCAAATCGACACGCACTGCATTGTTGTCAATCAGCTTCTTTTTCCGCAAAAGGGCTCGACTTGCCCTCAGTGCAATGCTCGAAGGAAGATGCAGAGGAAGTACCTAGAGCAGATTGAGGAGTTATACGAGGATTTCAATGTTGTTAAGTGCCCTCTGTTGGTTGAGGAGGTCCGTGGCAGCGATAAACTGAAGAGCTTCTCAAAGATGCTTGTTGATCCATTCATTCCCCCAGAAGAGGATGTGGATGAGGAATAAAGGGCAGTAATAAGTTTGGGCGGTCATTTCTCTGGTTTCGTGTTATTGTGCTACATACCTAGTCAAGGCGTCGGGGTACAAGATAGAAGGAGTCATACATGTGTTTACATTGTAATCCCAATATAGCACATCTGTAGTTTGGTTCTTCCACCCATCACTCGTCCTTAGCCTATGTAGATTTCGTGAAACCATAGTGATGGAAGTTCGGAGTCAAAGTCATATAGGAAGTACTTAGTTCTATCCAGAAGTTCTTCCTCCCCCCCTCCATTTTTTTTTTCTTTACCGGAAGGGTAATGAAAACTTCACGTTTTTGAAATTTACTGTGCCGAATTTCCGAGCGTGATGCGTGGCAACCAACGATGAGCTTTAGAGGGTAATAACATGTAGGCCCCCTCTGAACAACCTGAGCGAGAAATTGACGCATGGATCCGTGTAGAACGTATATCGTCAGCTTTAGAAGAGTAGAGTAGGATACATGTACTAAAAGAAAAAAAGGAGGAGGAAAAAAAGAGTACTTACATACATGTATGTATGTAGTTAAGAGAATGTTTGTAGTAGTACTGGATCTAGAACCTGACAGCCTGCAGCTGGGAATGTAGCTATTCGCATGTGCGGTACGTATACTACACCATATAGCTTTCTGTCAATGATTAAGTATAGGATGTACTTAGATGTATTAATATTAAAAGACGTAAACATTTGAAGCTAGCTTGCGGGCCAGCCCTGTTGATACGCGTATGTACCCTACATGTATGCACCACATTACAGATCATGGGACGACCTCCCTTTCAGAGACACATCAATGCTGTGGGCCAACTACCAACCAGGACGCGATCAACATTGCTCAAACACAACAAATGAAGGATAGGATTCTACCAAACCCTCTCTACATGGGAGTGTTGAAATCGAATTCCGAAGTTTCAGGCCGCTACCAACACTAGTTTTGATCACCGAGGATCGATTCTTTACCCCTTCTAAATCCGGAACTTGGGCCAATGCCCATTAACATTATCAAGACGCCTTAGGAATAAGTAGAACTCGGCTTGGTTCGGTTAAACCGGGTAGATCGATGTTTGGAGTTGCTTCTTTTTAGACAGAAAGTGAAGTGAGTGACACCTTATGGAGGACTGGCACAGTCGCACCCACCACAATTACTGGGCCAGTGCCTCATACATCTGTCTCTTCACGCCGCGCTGTTCCTTGCAGTAACAAACAATGCACAGCACAATCAACAGCACACAACCCAGAAACGGTCGATCAACGAAGGGTGGTCGCTAATGAGTGCTAATACTCATTGAGATGAAGGAAGAATCGGCTTGCCGCCTTCCTCGCGGCAGCTCTCAGCCGAATAGCCTTTTTCTATTCGGATATATAGTAGTATATACAGGTCTTTTTTTTTTAAAAAGGAAAAAGGAAGGGAAAGAAAAAAAAAGAGCCGAACAGCCGGTCAAATTTTGGAAGGCGTTACCTTAGCTAAACGGATGGAAGATCCTACATCTAGAGCTGTTATCACAAAATGATAACAAAAACCAATATCAGGGAGTTATGCTACCAAGCACATGTACCTACATACCTGCATACTACAGCGTGTTCAGCACTGCGGTGTATTGGGTGTGACTTATACCAGTCAAAACTTGGGCACGCGATCACGGGCCATGAGATTGAGTTATCTATACTGACTACATCCCCCACTCCACCCAAGGTCGACAATTGCAATGCAAAACTCCATGACCTTGTGGCGTAAATTACCGGAAGTGTGCAGGTTATCTACCAGGGGGAAGGTCTTCGGCAAAGACGGCATCTTGAAAAGCCAAGATTTTTTTTGCGAATTATCAACTAGGTCCGTTCTCAGGATTTCCAATTCATTACGGGGTATGTGACTGTACTTACTCTTATGAAAGGGGAGGGGCTTATGGAGAAAGTACTTATATGGAGCTGTCTTTCTCCTCTCGAACTCCTTTTCGAGACGAACCATCATTAGGAAATTGGTTTTTTTTGTGATTAATCACCAACTATCAATTAGCCCATACCCTCAAATTGTGGCTATTGTTATGGGGAAGAGACGATAATAATACTTAATTGATATTATACTTCACGGCCCCACCAAGAGCGACTGAACATTGATAAACGGCGAAACCACAAGGATGGCGCCTAGCCCCGAAGAACACGATATAGGCGAAAAGCTGTCTCCAACCTCTAGACCTACCTCTGAATACTCTGAGTCAGTAACATCATCCTCAAACTCGGGGCCAACACCACATGAGGGGGAGCAGACAGAAGCTCCTGTAGTTCGAACAGCCACGGGAAAATCCTCAGTTGTGATCCCCAGGAGCAAACGGAGGGGAATGCTTGGCCGTTTAGGACTGGTGGCGGAAATTGAGAACCCCAAGGACTATGGCACAGGAACAAAGAACTTTATCACGATCCTTGTCGCCGCCGGAGGCGCGGCCGCGCCAATGGCTAGTACTATCCTGTTTCGTAAGTTTACATAACCCTTTGCTGACATTGTCAATTTGTTACAATTCCCCTCAAAGTAGACATCTTGATTACCCTAGCCGGTTTTGAGCTGTATGAATTTGATCTGCTTGTTTGATTAAGCATGAATTGTAGTACTGGGTAATGGCTAACAATAATTGCAGCTGCCCTGACGGAAATTTCCCAGAAGCTTCATTCAACTCAGTCCCTCACCAATCTTTCAGTAGCTCTCTATATGCTCGCCATGGCCATTTGCCCGCTCTGGTGGTCCGCATTATCGGAGCGGAGCGGACGTAGAACTGTCTATATAATATCCTTCGCTCTTTTTACGATCTTTGGTGTCTGTTCTGCGGTTTCGGTAAATATTGGGATGCTAATTGCGTTCCGAGTGCTGTCTGGTGCATCGGCCAGTAGTATGCAGGCTGTTGGTGCCGGTACGATTGCTGATATCTGGGATATTAAGGAGCGAGGCAAGGCAATGGGGTGGTTCTATCTAGGGCCTCTGTTTGTGATACCATCTGGGAGAGCTATTAGAATAATTACTAACAGTGTTATTATTAGATGTGGTCCACTCTTCTCACCTGTAATTGGTGGTGCCTTGACCGGTCGATTCGGATGGACATCAACTCAATGGTTCCTAGCAATATACGGCGTAGTCCTATGGTTTATGATGGTGTTTGGTCTCCCAGAGACACTTCGGAAGAAAGAGGTATCAAAGGCTACCAAGGAGGGGGAAGATGAGAATGTATTGGAACGAAGCATTTCCCGAATCTCGATTAAGAAAGCAAAGGAATGGACCGTAACAGCAAGGCGTATATTCATTGATCCTCTCAAGGCTCTGCGATATTTGAAATTCCCGCCGGTCCTTTTGACTGTCTTTTATGCCAGTATGACTTTTACTTGCTTGGTATGTCTCCCCATTCTATAACTTACCCTTAACTTATTTCATTACGTGACCCCGTTATTCGCCCCAATGTCCTAAAAACCTTTATTAATTCATCTGAACAGTACGTTCTCAACATATCGATCCAAACCACCTTCTCCAAGTCTCCCTACAATTTCCATGTCATCATTGTCGGTCTTCTTTACATCCCACCCTCAATTGGCTACGTCGCTGGCTCCCAAGTCGGGGGTCGCTGGTCCGACACTATCATGAAGCGTGCGGCTCTCAAGCGGCGTGAGGCTGCAAGCCTAGAATCCGGAACTCCCCCAGACGCACCTTTGGAATACCGACCCGAGGACCGCATGGGAATTAACGTACTTCTCGCGGGTATACTGTATCCGTGTGCAATCCTGTACTATGGGTGGATGGTAAATGCCGGATACTACTGGTTAGCACCAATGGTAGGCACGACATTCTTCGGGTTTGGGAGTATGCTGGTATTTGGGGCGTCAACCACTATGTTGACGGAATTCGTGCCGGGGCGGTCGAGCTCGGCGGTGGCGGTGAACAACTGTAAGGACACCCTTCCGGTGATATAGCCATAGTATGGGGTACTAATGCCGTGGGTGTAGTTGTCAGGAACATATGTGCCTGTATTGGTGGTGTGGTTGCCGAGCCACTGATTGCGGCTATTGGAAATGGATGGCTGTTTACTATTCTCTCACTAGTGTGCCTTTGCTCGCTGAGTATTGTGTATATCATGCGAAAGGTAGGTCTTCAATATCGATTAACGGGTCATCTAGTAGTTGTAGAAGGCTAATTCTATTTCCCACAGTTCGGTCCTAAATGGAGAGCCGAGATACACAGGTACAGTCTCAACTAAGCGGGAAAGGGTTGGGCCAGGAACTTTTCTTTTTCTTTCTCTTAGACGGCGTTAATGAAGACAGATAGAAAGGAGGGATGCGCTGGTTATGATCTTTTAGTACATGTATCTATGACTCTGCTCCTATCAAATAGCTTCTTGTATGATATTTTACAATTACGGTGTGGTCTCTATCCTCTTGTAATACAGGTGAGGTGCACTTTCTTCATGCAGGAATAAAAGGCCAGGGTTAGGTGAATAGTTATAACCAGCCACACCCACACAAGCCTCGGTACTCGGCTGCTGCACATGGACGTCAATCGGTTTGAGCTTCAAGAGCTCTGGACCGTAGAAAACCAACATCCTCCCTCTCTGCACACCCAATTGCAATTCCTATAGTAAAGAAGACATACCTCTACTCAGCTTCAGCTTCAATTTCCAGTCCAATCCCAGCTCCACCCTCACACTCACCCTCCCCCCCAGCAATGGACATCCCCAGCCTCTTCTCCGTCCGCAACAAAGTGGTCCTCATCACCGGCGGCGGCAAAGGCCTCGGCCTAATGATCACGCGCGGCTTCATCGCCAACGGCGCAACCTGCTACATCTCCTCGCGGGACGCCGCCAGCCTCACGGCGGTGTGCGCAGAGCTCAACGCGCAGGGCCCGGGAACGGCCCACGCCATCCCGGCAGACCTGTACAAGCACGCCGACTGCGAGGCGCTGGTGGCCGAGCTGGCAAGGCGCGAGGAGAAGCTGCACGTGCTCGTCAACAACTCGGGCAGCAACTGGGGCGAGGCGTACGAGAGCTACCCGGAGGCCGCGTGGGACAGGGTGCTGACGCTGAACCTCAAGAGGGTGTTTACGCTGACGCAGCTGTGCACGCCGCTGCTGGAGAGGGCCGCCGTGCCCGCTGGGGACGGGACGGCGGGCGATCCGGCGAGGGTCATCAATATCGGGAGTGTCGATGGGATTGCGGTGCCGGCGCTGGAGACGTAGTATGTACATGTTATCCAACTCCTGTGTGCGCGGGACGTAGGAGTGACGAGCGGTGGATGGGTGCTAATGAGGAGTTATATATATACAGTGCATACTCCGCGAGCAAGGCCGGCCTCCACCACCTCTCCGAGGTCCTCGCCAACCACCTGGGTAGACGCAACATCACGTCTGTCTCCCCCTCTCCTCCCCCTCTCCTCCCCCTCTTATTAACCCTCTAGCTAACAAACGGGCCTCCTTCCCCTCTACAGAGTCAACACCCTCGCATGCGGACCCTTCGAAAGCAAAATGATGGCGGCAACCCTCAAGCGCATGCGCACGCACATCGAGGCCTCGATCCCCCTGCACCGCATCGGCACCCCCGAGGACGTCGCCGGCGCGTGCATCTTCCTGGCAAGCCGCGCGGGGGCGTATATCAATGGTGCGACTATCACCGTGGATGGCGGGAGTGTTATTAGCCCGAAGATGTAGAGTAGGGTTGTTGAAGTTGGGGGAGGGGGAGGGTGTACGGTCTTGGGTTCCTTTTTTTATTTTTTATTTTTAAAAATGAGTATTAAATTTAGTAGCTAGCAATTAGTAGCATGGCCAGATGCGGGTGAGCAGACTGTCGTGGCCCGAATTGATACCGCAAAGACCCGATGGGGACTAGCGCAAACTTTAATTCGCCTTCAAAAAAATCATTTCCCTCGTGTTATCGGGACTAGGATTTTGAAAAGGAAAAAAAGTAACAAGTTAGGGATCATGTATATGTACATGTATGTCGACATCGGCAGGATTTGAACCTACGCTCGCGAACGAAACAGATTTCTAATCTGTCGCCTTAACCACTCGGCCACGATGTCCTGAGTGCTGCGGGGTAAAGCGTGATTTTTCGACATAATCAAAATTGGGTGGGTGGTGTGGGGCGGAAATGATCGCGGGGTGGGTAAACCGGTTTGTGTGGGGGCGGTGTGGGGGTGGTGGTGGAGGAGGGTTGGTTGCATGTCTCCACTGCCTGAGATGGTACCTGGCTGTATGGATGGAACCATTCTTCTGAGGAGGCGTACTCTATAGAGCCCAAGTACTAACCTAGCTATGTGGACTGGGCATTAGAGGAATTAACTTCGGGATTGGACAATCAACAGTAAAGGGCTGATTGACATAAATTCTCCTAAATTCCGTTGATCGTAGGTACATAAGCAGCTGGTTGTGTGAACTATTCCCCCCTTCGCTCGTCGTAGCAAAAATAGAGGTGATTTCACGGCAAAAAGGCTCACGGAGTGAGGGCTAGGTTTTCTACCAAGTAAAGGCCCAAAAGGTAGAGGTAAAGGTCGATTAACGGCCTTGCATGTGGAGTCAAAAATACATGTCCCTTCTTCGGGGGGTACGTAACGTACCGGCCATGTGAGCCCGCAAACCGGCCTCCCCACGTAACAAGCGCGCATCATGGAATATGATCCGAGCCACGAGTGAGCGCCTGTGAACCTAACCACATTTGCTGCTCCTGTTTTCCTGTCCTGGTCGAGCTCGCATAATTAAGGGTTTTGTCTTGGAGTATTTGAATTAGGATGCAAGACCCAATTAATACACGCACTATCGAGCTAGAGTCTTATCCCGGTATGGGAGCTAGCCCTAACCATACAAGCACCCACCCCATACTAGACTAACCCCCCCCCTCCAATCAATCACAATATCACAGGCCCACAGCGCGGCACACACACACACAAGCAATTTCAAAGAACGTATGTAGTCTAAGTAATTAGATTCGATACCAGTTTCTCGAAAAAACAATCCCCACGATCCCCACAACCCCCCCCCCCACGGGGTGAGAAGCCAAAAAGAGACTTCTACCTCCCCACAAATAAGAGAGACAGGAGTTGTCTACGACATCGGCAGGATTTGAACCTACGCTCGCGAACGAAACAGATTTCTAATCTGTCGCCTTAACCACTCGGCCACGATGTCCTCTGTTTTGAGAGGAACGGGGGTTTTAACAACCTTTTTTTTGCGCTGTCAACAGTGGGAGGTACGTGGAGAGTGAGAGTGGCGTGAGTGGCCCGGCTGGCTGACTGGCCGTGAGATTAGGGGCGTGGATAGGTAGATAGATACAGTGGGTTATGTAAATTGGGGAGTTGTTGCTGGTGGTGGTGATACTGGAGTAAGAAAAGAGGAGAGGAGGGGAAGAAAAAGGGAAGAAGAATAGTAAAGAGGAAATTGAGGTGAAGTCGATCGACTCGCGGTATAAGGATCTTGATAGTCTGTAAGGAAGAACCCTCATATAGTGAATACGACCCTATATGAGAACATTAAGAAGGGACCAGCGGAGCACCTGAATGCCCCAGGACCACCAACTGCCGCCTTATAACTACGGCCGACTACTACTACTACCTACTGCTACTACTACTACTATTACTACTACTACACCCTTCACCAACCGCCCCCTCCCCCGCAGCAGCAGAACCACCCATCCCCTCCAGCAGCTTTGCGTCCTCCATCCCCCACACCATGCCCTTACACCACGCACACACCTCCCTCCTCCTCAGATCCTACACCGCAAGCAATTAACCCCAAACCAAACCAGAGACAATGGGAGAGAAAAGAAAAAAACTCACACGAGCACCCCAGACATGCAGCGTCGTGGGCGTCTTCCTGCAGAGCAGACACAGCGTGCCCCCCCTGCTGCTGCCGCCGCACCGGACGTCGACGCAGCCCGCGCAGATCCATGTTGCCGTTGTGCAGGTGCACACGGGGAGGGCGGGGTCCGGCGGGAGGGACTCGCAGTACATGCATGGCGGGACCACGCGGCAGACGAGCGCGGCTTTGTCGATTTTGCGGATGCAGTTCTGGGGATGTGTGTTAGCTAGTTATATGAGTATATGGGGGTGGGGGTATATAATGCTGGGTGTGAGTGTATATAAATTATAATATATATACTAACTCACCACCCACAATCAGCACATACCCGACAATACGGCACTCCACACTTGACACACCCCCTCACCATGTCCCTCACACACCTACTCCCGGCCCTGACACCCCTCCAATGCGCCAGCCCCAGCCCCAGCCTCTGCGGGCCATCACTCACCGGCTTCGCCCCGGCGGCGGCGGCGCTGTCCGAGCAGCACCTCAAGCTGCCCCGCAGCAGCCCCGCACGGTACCCTCCCATGTTCTCGCGGAACTGCCAGCACGCGCCGCTCAGGCTCTCGAGGTCCGTGTGGTCCAGCCAGCGGCCCATCTCCGCCAGGAACGGGTACGCCGCCAGCAGCCGCGACAGAGGGTGCTCCCTGTTCAGCCTTTCTGGCGGCGGCGGCGGCGGCGGCGGCTGGCTGTACATGTATATGTGCTGGTGAGGGGCATGTCTGGTAGTAGTGTCGGCGGAGAGGTCGTAGAATAGCACCATTTGCGTAATAAATAGTAATAATATATATATAAAGTATCGCAATTTACTAGATCTACGTACAGCAGCACCAGTAGAAATGCGGCGAGGGACCTGTCGTCATAAATAAGCTTGTTTGCAGGGAAAAAGCATGTTTGTAGGGTTAGGGTTCGAAGAGGGTGGGGTGAGTGTTTCAGCTTCAATTGGGCCGTGAATGATTTCTGTGCAGCTCTCCGATCCCCTCAAGTCCGCACACAATTTACACTACAGACATACCAGCACCAATACAAATACAGATACAAATACAGATACAAATACAGATACAAATACAAATACCTACTGCCCACCGCTACCCACGACCGACGGACCGAGAATCGAAGCATGGAGGACCTGCTCGCCCGCCACCGCAAAGAGCTCCGCGACCTGACATCGCGCACCACACAGAAGAAGAAGGCCGCCACAAAGAAGACGCGCAAGGGCATCAACTCCGAGTGCGAAGCCCTCGAGCGCGAGCTCAAGGAGCGCCACAGGCAAGAGACCGCGGAGCTCGAGAACCCCGGGGGTGCCGGTAACGACGACGATGGGGCAGAAGCAGAAGCAGAGGAAGCACCAGCACCCACCGAGCCAGAGTCTCCAGAGCTACCATCCAAGGAAGCAGCAGCCCCCACCCCCGACGACGCAGCCCCCACCCCCACACACACCAAGAAGCCCAACCGGCGCAAAGCCCAACTCGCCCGCCGCGCCGCAGCCCTCGAAGCCGCCGCAGACGAAGCGGCCGCCACGGCCGCCACGCAGCCGGACCTGCGCAGCCTCGAGCGCTCCCAGATGGCCGCGCACCTGCAGGCGCTCTCGCTGACGGAGCGCGAGATCGCGCCCGACGGGCACTGCCTCTACAGCGCGTTTGCCGACCAGGTGGCTGCCGCGGGCGACTACCGGCGTGCCCGCCGGCGCTGCGCAGAGTTCATGCTTGCCCATCGCGACCAGTTTGCTCCGTTCCTCGAGGGAGACTTTGACGACCATGTGCGTAGGGTTGCGGAGACGGCCGAGTGGGGGGGTCAGGCGGAGGTGCTGGCGCTGGCGAGGGCGTTCGGCGTGGTCGTGAATGTGGTGCAGGCGCAGGGGCGCGGGGTCGAGAGGATGAATGAGGGGGCCGAGGGCGGGGAGGTCTGGCTGGGCTATTATAGGCATAGCTTTGGCCTCGGGGAGCATTATAATTCGCTCAGGAAGGAGAAGGAGGGTGGGAGTTAGGGCGGGGGGGGGGGGGACTTTTGTAGGCAGTAGACAGATGTATATAGATATTAATGGATTCGAACGATGACTAGGGCGCTTTGTATTTTAATAGAAGGATGGAGTTGATCATTGACATTGGATAGAATATTAACAAGTAAAGGCAATTGGCTGAGCACAAACGTTATTTATAGCTAAAGATAAAAACACAGAAATGATCATTGACCGCACACATATCTAACAAGTAAAAAGAATATAAGACGATCCAATCATTGACACCTCCACTCCATATAAATACTTATTTGTAGCTACAAAACCCGCCCATCCCCCCTCACCACCCGCCCATCCTCCCTCCTCTCCCCCCACACCACCCCCCTATGACCCCCGATAGGTCGTATAACTATACGGCGCCAGCAGCAATGGTATATGATAATGCTGCCCCGCATCCTTAACCGTAAACACCACCTCGACATACGGAAAGAACGTCTCCCCGGCAAAATACGCCCACGTCTCGAAGCGAATCTTATACGTGAAGCCCTCCTCGACATCGAGCCTCGCAGCCGCGCCCTTCTGCCTCGTCTCCCACTGCGCCACGCGCCCGTCCTCGTTCGTGACGGCGCGCGCAACCTCAAACGACGACGACGAGGGCGTGCCGTCGTCCAGCTTCATGAAGCGGCTGAGCGTGCAGGGGATGCCGGCCGCGGGCTTGCCCGTGGCCGTGTTCAGGACGTGGCAGGTGACGGCGGGTTTGTTGGCGGGGGTGCTCATGATGTGGCCGCTGAGGGTTGCGAGACGGGTGGTGGCCGTGGAACTGGTTGTTTGTGTGGATTGTGGGTTTTGGGGAGGAGGGGGCATGGTGAGGAGGGCGGGGTGGTGGGGGAGGGGGGATGTGGGGGTTTATATACAGACGTGTATCTACATACATAAGTATACCTGACATGATACTCCTCACGGCCGGCGGCTGCCGAAGTCGACATTCTCCCCCGGACCGGACCCTTCCTTACGTACCGGCACCGGCCACAACACCGGGCCCCGAAACCCCAACAATCCTTCTACTTTAAAGTACGTCATCGGGTGAGCCCCGATGCAGCACACCTACGGTAACCAATTAGATACTTGGACTATAAAACCAAACTAGCCACCTGGTCCCCATGACATCGTGGCCGAGTGGTTAAGGCGACAGATTAGAAATCTGTTTCGTTCGCGAGCGTAGGTTCAAATCCTGCCGATGTCGAAACTCCCTAATCTTTTATTTCTTTTTTTTGCGGGAGGTGCCCCCGTAGTTTAAGTGTGTGGTCGATGATTAGATTTTTCCCCCCTCATTAGCGAGATCCACAGCGGGGTGTTTCGTTGTGGCTGTCCATGGTCATGGCTCATCACTCGTAGTCCAGCACAACCTTGTGACAACCCCCGATCCCCGCCCCCATCACAATCACAAACACAGCCAAACCAGGCTGGACGAATATCCTGTTGCGGTTCGAGTTTTTTTTTAAACGGGAACGGGACATGAGAGAGCCATATATACATATACGGGAACGGACATCTCTTTTTTAGTTGTGTAGTCGCCGAAATTGGGAACTCAAGAGGCGGGGCGTGTGTATCATATTTTATAGTTTTGTCATGGGATGAGGACTACACTACATACATGTAGCACCCGTAGCCAACCGGGGGGGTAAGGTTTGTTTTTTGTCCACCATGAGACTAAACCAGACCACCAACCGTAGCACCCCACCCACCCCACCCCACCCCCACCCACATAACAGATCGGATCGCCCATTCGATCGACGGACGGCCCCTCCCCCAGGATCCCCAGCGCCTACTTCCCCAAAAACTAAGCACGGATGCACCGATAGCAGCCACAGCGGGAGATGGAGTTATTGCAGGAGCTGGGGTCCCAAGGCGGGGTTTGGGCGGCCAATAGGGCTCTTCCTATACTTACTCTTAAGGTAGGTACATAATTAGGTGTAGGCTTCTAGGGAGCATTCACGAACTGATGTGACAGCGACCCCCCCCCCCCCCCCCAGATGTGATTACCAAGATACAGGTTTCTTTTCTTTCAATGGACGGTTTGGCACAAAAGATATACGCCGCAGCTTTGAAGTGTTTCCCTAGCTAAGTACTGACTGCTATTTTAGGTTCCTTTCCTTTTCCTTCCCGTTCCCCTTCCCCTTTCCTTGCCTGTGTGATAACCTCAAGCTAAAGGACAGTAGGGCCCAGTGGCGGTAGTGGTGGGGAGGGAGTTACATAATAATATACAACTGTGAATAGGGGGGGCGGAAATCAATTCGCACAGATAGAAAAAAAAAAACATGCACTCAAAAAATATCGAATCGACTCAGCCGACAAAACAAAACAGATAAACAAAACAAAGCAAAAGCTTAACGGATAGGTGGTATCCTGCCATATATGCCTGCCGCAGTAATATAGAGAGAAAGGGAGAAAAAGAGACAGAACGATAACATGGCGATGATGGATAAATGATATGAGATATTGGTACAATTCAAAAGTACTCAATGAATACGAGAACATCTCTGAACAGAAAAAAAAAAGACAACTCCCCCATGCTTGTATCATGCATGTTTGACCCATGCACCGACACACCCGCTACTCTTGCTAAAAAAAAAAAATCAAATCTGATAGAAGGGAACAGTAAGGAAGATAACAAGAACGTAAGAAAACATAGGAGTCACCAGTAAATCACTCGACACCCGAAAAAATGTAAAAAAAAAAAAAAAGAGAAAAATGATATGAAAGACCCCCTTCAATTACCGCATCCCAACCTTAACCCAACCCTACTTTTCCATACCATCATTATTTCCGACAAAAAAAAAAGGCGCATGATAAAACATCGCAGCATTAATTTCAATACCTCCTACGAGTTCTCCCCAAATTCGAGGACCCAATATCGATCATACTCATCTCCTGGCTTAGCAAGTAGTCCTCCCTACTTAGATGGCCATTCCCAGCCTGTAATGGGATCTTCGCTGGGATTGGGGGCCCAGAGGTGGGAGCACGCGAGGCCCTTGAAGTGGGTGCGTATGAAGCCATCTCCATTCCCGTGTATCTTGGTTCATCGTACCCGTAATTCTCGTAGCCCTTTGAGGGAACAAGAGCACCCCTGTCCATATCTTGACGACGTTGCTCCCGCTCGCTCTGGGCGTTGTACATGACCATTGTCCCAGGAGCAATTGAGTGGCGATGCCTGCTGGTGCCCTCCTGTCTTGAGCCGGAACTGTTACTAGACACGAGGGCCATGCTCAGGGAGTTCCTATGCTTCTTCTTCCTCTCTCGCTCCCTATCTCTGGGAGCCTCGACCAAAGCCTCGTTGGGATTTACAAGCTCCCTTTTAGGAACAGAAGGAGGCGGGGGAGGCAGTGCCAACCTCTCAGCCTTCTTTGGCGGGAGGGGGCTCAAGCTACGGAGAACCCTCTCCCTCCTGTGGTTAGCAGGAACTTGTGGAGGGGGACGCGGGCTACGCTTCTTAAGTTCCGGCTCTGGGGCAAAACTCTCAGGGGGAAGAATGTCAGTTGCATCAAGGACTCGGTTAGTCCCAGGGCTGATCAGCTTTTTTGGTTTCTTGGACTCTGCTTCAACAGCCGGGCCAGGGTTGATGATGTTGAAGGAGTCGGGTGAAAACGGAAGTCCCTCCAAGGGCTTTGGTGTTGGCGGTGGTACTGGCTTCCTTTCGGGGGCAACCATCATCGAGTTCCTCTTACTGATACTGGTAGTCGTCTCGGCAACAGCCCCCATATTCCTCTCACCATGAATTGGCATCGGCTTCACCATTGGTGCTGGCCGTTGCTTCTTTGCCCGCTCAATAACCTGATCCTCCGGTAAGAGCTGCGGTTGGTAAAGCGCGACATCTTGAACTTCCTCAACCTGGGGCCGATGATAGTTCTTGCTGACTACCTGCTGCATTTGCCCCCCCATTTGCGGCGTCGCTGTATCAAGATGAAGCAAAGCCGCAATCTCTGCAGAAGCGGCATCATTGAAGCTCAATCTTCTCTCCCTTGCAATCCTTTCAGACTCCTCCTCCGCAACACCGGGATCAAACCCAGGGACAAGACTGGGCGGGATTGGCACGCCGTTCCTACTGGGTGACATATCCATACCCCGAGAGGGTGCTCTTTCCTCAGCGCCAAAAGCAGCCAGATGCGCGTGTACTTCGTCGTAAGCGGGGAGGCTCTGCTCCGCGAAAGAGCGCAGCGGCTTGACCTGCCAATCATTATCATCCATGCGTGATGGAGCATGCTTACGAGCATGAGGCGGCGGTGGGGGCGGCGGGGGCTCATCATTGTTCCTAAGACTGGCTTGTGAACTGGTAGGTGTAGATCCAAACGAGAGGCCCGGAATTTCGTCCTCAGGGCGGATCCCATTGTACTCTTGGTGTCTCGAGCGCCTATTATGGCGCGTGTTTGGGGAGGGAGCGGGACGATCATCATACTCCTCAAAACCTTGCTGGGGAGGAAAGTCATTCTGGGGCCCGGGGTAAGAACCGCTATACTGTTCGAACCCTTGCTGCATTTCCGGTGTATCAACTGGATTGTTCTGCTGGTAGAACTGCCAATCCGGCACACTTTGATAATGCCTCAGCAGAGACTTCTGTCTTCTATGACCCGACATATTCCCCTGCTGGTTTGGCTGCTGTGATGGCAGGACAAGCTGAGTAGCGATATTGGTCGCAGAATGATGACGCCCATCTCCTTGGTAGCTTCTTGAGTGTAGCGGTGGGGGTGGTGGGGGCGTCTGTTGGCCATCTCGGAAATCCGGTTCATCGAATTGACCCAACATATCCATACCCGGGATATAGTTATCATGCTGACCATACGGGTCATAAATCCCATTCCCAGGATTTACCGCGGCAGGCGTCATGGCAATTCCACCTCTATTATTCGGCACACTGATTGGCCTTGAACCCCTCGTCTCCCTATGATGAGCCCGGGAATCCGAATGATGACTCTGATGGATCGGGGGCTGGTGCGAATGCCTCGACCTCCGCGTCGCCCGCGCCGGTTCCGGATGCTGCTGGGCCTGCAAACTCAAGTCCTCCCTCGAGATACTCGGGTCTGACGGCAGCGGCCTCCTCTTCGGCATCCTCTCCCTCGTTCCCATCTCTCGCGCACCCCCAAGCTTCCTCGGAGGGTCCCTTCTTTTTTCCTCAACCTCCCTCTGCTTGACGACCGTCGTGCCCTCGTTCTTGCGCTGCATCTCCGGCGTCGGCCTATTGTCCCAGAACGTCAACTCGACCAAGATTTCCCCCGCGTACTTGTCCTTGCACTTGAGCCCCCGCCAGCCATCGTCGGTTCCACCACCTGTCACCAGGATCTTGTCGAGGCGTATACTGCACTCGCCAATTAGGTCCGTCTTCTTGTCATCGTTGAAAACTGTGATCTTGAGCTTTCTGTAATCTGGTGAGTTGCGCACAGGGAACCGGAGTTCCTTATCCCTATTAAACGAAACAAAAACCCGTTAGAAACAAAGCGGACGCGAGCCACCAAACCGAGAATAAGAAAATAAAAAAAGGGACTCACCACCGCGGTGTTTGACCGCCACGAACATCCGTATCCGTGCGCTTTCCCTCCTTCCCCAGACGTGCGACAGCATACGGATCCTGTTTCCCAATCTTTTTCCGGTTTGGCAAGTTTTTCTAGATTGCGAAAAGAACTCGCGGTCAGCAAACATAGAGCCAGCCAATGAGATCAAACGAGAGGCGCGGCAGCTGGTTGGGGATGGTGAATCTCCGGGTACTTACGGCTTTATCCAAAACCACAATGAGCGTACCAATTACCGGCCCATCTATTGAGAGATCTGACCAGATTCCCGCGGGATGCGCTTCTTTTATCCCGGCCCGGACCATCTTGTGGTTTTCTCCCTTTTATTCTTGTATTCCCTTGTTCTCTTTCTTGCTTTGTAATGGTTGCTACTCGAGGAATGGGCAGTAGGCCACTTTATTTCCGTCTCAGAATTCAAAGGATGGGAGGTAGGGGAAAAGAGGGTTGCGAGGGTGGAAAGACGTATTTAAGGGAATTTCTCTTTTTTTTTTTTTTTTTGCAAAAGAAAGAGAGACCTGCAATGTAATAAAGGTAATAAAAAAAGAGGTCGGAGGAGTGCAGTAAAGAGTTAAGGCGAGAAAGGTATACTAGGAGCGTAGAGCAAGTACAAACGGCGTGCAGCTGCTCGCAAGTACAAGTAGCAGATATGTATGTATGTATGTAGTCTGCTGCAAGATCTGTCTGGACTGACTGATGACTTCCTGCAGGAAAGAAAAGAGATGGTGGGTGTGTAAAGGGAAAAAAAAGGAAGGGAAAGGGCAATCAATGCGGTAAGAGTAGTACTACACTAGAATCAAGCAAGACTCGAGAAGAAGAAGTAGAAGGATATGCGTGTGTGTGTGTGGTGTGTATATGTGGTAGAGGGTGGGGGGGGGGAGGGGGGAGGGGAGGGTATGTGCGATAGTTAGAGAGGTAAAGTGAGTGAATGGTGGGTTTGTTGTCTAGAGTTGACGTCGACAATTGGCTGCTAGAGGGAGCAGCAGCACAGGCACTGGCAACGGAAGCATCAGAGACAGGAAAAAAAGAAGAGAAAGCAAGCAAGCAAGAAGAGCAGAGCAGTTGTTATGGGGGGAAAATGGTGTGGCGCGCTGCCTTCCCATAACGCGAATTCAAGGGAGGCTGGGGGGAAGTTTATGGGGTTAGTTGTCTCGGGCAACGATCATTGCCAGGGAACCAACTCTATTTTGGAATAGTATGTAACCTATCCCATCCCCGCGTAGCCAACCACACATAACACAGCAGCAACAGCAGGGAACAACCCCTCCACTGCATCCCCGCAAAGGTGCCTGACACTAGAGGGTAGGTCACTCCGCGAGGCAGGCTGCAAACGTATGTAGGTACCCCTGGAATGGAACCCCGAAACGGTGAAATGTAAACAACTACATAAAACGATTCACGAATAATGACTCTTGGATATCTGGATATCACAAATCCCCTTCTGCCTGTCAGTCATCCCCCCCCCTCCACCCGTGATTTGAGAGTGAGAAGTGAGCGAGTGAAAGATGGTAGATTCTCTCATCAAATTAAATTTCAAATTGATAAGAAGGAAACGTAAGGTACATATAACCACATAGCCCACTTCTCATGACTACGAGTACCTCCCCTCCTTCAGAGCTGACAAACATCACTCGCCTCTCTGCCTCTCTCAACAAACGACGGCGACGACGACGACTTACTTACTACTACATGGTACTACTACTACGGCGACGACGGCCATAATAATAGCCATTGGTGGATCCGATATAATATACATATGTCATCCCATCTGTTCGCAAACTCCCAAACAAAATACTCATTTCTGTGGCAAGCAAGCAAGCAAGCAAGCGTGTAACGCCACACTGGGAAAAACACGCAATCCGATACAAGGTGCCCCCGTCAATCAATCAAATGCTGATCTCGGAAATTACTTTAGCAGTGGTAAGAGCAATGCACCGCGCGGTGTGTTACTATTTTTGATCGCCAGCTTCAGCGAAACCCGGTAACATTTCTCTCGAGCAGAGCATATTTTTTGTTATGTGTGTTATGTGTTGTGTGTGCGTGTATGGATGGATTGATGAGACGAACTTTTTTTTTTCCTGGATAAATTAGGAAGAGAAAAAAAAAAACGATTTATTTTGCACGCGCCAAACCGCGACCCTTCCTCGTGGAACCAATACCCACCTACCGCGCATCCTGACAGGTTTGAGCCAGCCTGCCTGCCTCCGTGAGCCTGCTCGTGCTACCTACCGAACGTCAACATGGGCACTCATAATTACAATCCCCACCCCCCCCATGGACGGCCATTCACCAATTGCAACGCGCGCAAAAAGGGAAAATAAAATAAAAATAAGGATAAAAATAAAAACCCCCCTCAGGATAAAAAAAACTCCAAAAAATAAAAACACAAGAAAAATGGGAAGGCTGGGGAGAAAAGGAAAAAAAAGGGAGTTTTTTTATATTATATATACTTTATATATATATATATATATATTATTTTTTTCTTCCTCATGCGTCTGTCACCTCATGACATTAAGGGAAACCCTATCGCAATAAGCAAATTTAAGCAAGCAGGCACGCATTGCCGGGTCAATGCCGGATCTTCAACCCGACCTTACATGGGGGAGGTGGGGGGGGGAGGATAGCAGCATCAGAAGGTACATGTATCGACCGTAATTCCGCCTTGACAAACAAAACAACCCACATCCCAAAACAAAAAAAAAAAAAAGCACAATTTACACACAAAAATACGCGCGGTTCAACGCGTCGTAATAATCCGGACAGGGAGGGGGGGCTGGGGGGGGCACTGATCATCTCGCGGCACCGCCTCCTCCGGCTGCCACAATTCCGCTAGTTAGCGAAGGGATTTGATATCAATCAGGTAGAGTAGACAAACTCGTAGAGAAGCCTACCCTACATGATGATGATACCTCTTGGAGCTTCACTCCCTCACAACACGGCTCCAATGCATAGAAGCACCAAGATCCCAGGTTCTTGCAAGGATTCTTGCTTCTACGTCTTCTGTTATCTTCCTCCCATGATGTCATCCATATCTACCGCACGCCCGTCCAATCCCACCCCTCCCAAATTGAGGGAGGCGGGGCATGATGGGTCTCTCTTCCCGGGGAACCATTATATGCACGGAGGCATGCGGGCGCGGCTATGGTTGAGTCTAGCTACGCCCCCCCCCCCCCCCCGAACTAGAAACACACCAATTGCTTTTGTATCCAGCCCTGTTTACCTGATAGAGATGTGGTGTTGTTTATATTTAGTGTCTCTGTTGTGTGGGTTTTCCGGGGGGAAGATTGTTTTTCTATATAAATATTGTTCTGGGCGGGCGGGTTGGGCGTTTCCAACCCTGGTCCACTTTTTCGGCCGCTATGATCATTTCCAGCACTTAGATTTACCGAGTGATGGGCTATGAACCAAAAACTCGAGTATATATGTGATCTTAGCAACCACCATGCAAAACCATCAACCAGTCTTTAGAACCCATAGCCCATGTCGCTACTTAGGCACGCTACTATAAAGGATGCTATATAATTCAAATATATTTGCTACGAGATAAGGTTGAATCTAGTCTTGAGATCAATTCATACAATCTGTAAACCTTTGTATTCAGCGGAGCTTCCATGTCCAATGCTGTTATCAGCCAATCATTACGGTCATTATCGAGGCTAGAAACAAGAGAAAAATATGAAGATAAGATAGGGAAACACTGAGTGAGAAATAGACCAGTAAAAAGATATTGCAGATGGATACCATAAGGAAACGCGGAGACAACACATGTTATAGAGAAAATGCAGTATTTTGCCTCGCTGTGGATGAAGTGAGCCTCCCATACAGAAACGTAGATCAAAAAAAACGAGATCAAATATTTAGAAATGAGTTATGCTATACGTAGGAAGATAAAGAAGAATAGGGAGAGGGGCTTGAAAAAAAAAATAAGGAAACCATTCATTAAAAAATTAGCGCCACCAAGGACCCGGGGGAAAAAGTGACGTCTGATTTGTGTCGGACTTCTTGACTTCTACAAACCCTCTATTCCTTTCAATCTCAGGCGCATTTGTTGTCATGGGGCTACTGTTAATAGCATTCGATGTGTCCATGAACATCTCAGTTTGATCGTCTAGAGCCATGAGACGAGGAATGCTTCCATCACCCGCGATCGTATTATCGAGGAAATGTTTTTGTGCCCAGTAATTTGGTGAAAAACCTATGACTCGGATAAAAATTTTGGTCAGCAAAGGGCCTATAAGGTTAACATTCTTTATGAGTAAGGTAAGGGGGGTAAAGAGTAGGTAAGGAGTAGTGATGCTCGATAAAGAGCGTCCTATCTAGTAGCGTAGGCGTTTCACAGCTAGCTGTGACGTGGTCTAAAGCTAACCAGGGGCAGCAGGGAAAAATATATAGGGTCTGAATCAAGCTAGCGCAAATGCATGTACCCCTCATTTCAAGCCGCTAATATGAGAAAATATATAGCTTAAAATGGCAAGGGGGTTCCTTACTTCCGTGAAGGAAGATATAGGGAACTACATGTAGATAGGATATATGGGAGATACTACTTGTTACATACCCTCGTTTCCTTCGTTCTCAGTTTCTCGTACCGCTTCCTCTGCCACGATCCCCGCAGTCCACATAGGATCATCTCTGCTAAATCCACCACTAGTTGCGCCTAACATATTTCCGCTCATTGCCTTGGTTTTATATACCAGAGCAGTCTCCAGTCGGCTGATGTATTGTGGCGTTTCCCTCTCATCCTCTGGCGGCTGCCAAAAGTTGACTCTCAATTCTGCCGAGGGCTGTTTGTTGTTGGCAATAGCGGCTGGGGGCCCATCAGTCTTTGAAACGCCTTTTTGGACTCTCGATTCTTCGGCTTCTTCATAAGGATCCTTCTCAACTGCATCGTGACGCCAGGCAAATCCCATCCAAGCTCTCCAGGTAGGATCTTTCCCCAAAATCCACGGGTTCCCAATAACAATCAAACCCTGTTTAGCCCTAGTCAATGCTACACATGCCCTCCTGTTCTCAAAAACCACGCCTAATCCTCTCTCCAGATCAGCTTCAAGGAATCGCTCCCGAGATCTGGTGGTGCAGATAATAACGAGCTTATGCTCACTTCCCTGGTAAATTTCAATGGGCCCCACATTGACATCTCTAAGCCCATAAGACGGTGAACGCAATGCCTTTCTCAAGCGTTTAATCTGCTCTCTGAATTGGGCCATGATGGCAATCTCATAAGGCTCAATAAGCCCAGATCCTACGAGGTCTTTGGCGATATTGCAAGCAATCTGAATTTCTCGAAGGTTGTAGAAGGACACCCCCTCTTCGTGCCATTCATCTTGCCCCCCATTTAGACAAAGTTTGATCGGTATTCCTTTGCGACCTTTCCACCCACCCCAACCTTCCATCCCTCCTGTACCTGTCGCCTCCGGTACCAAAGTATCATTATAAAATAGTGCACTTGGAACCGCTAGAATTGCCGGATGTGAGCGGTAGTTTCTAATCAAGTTCGTAAACGGGGGCCGCAAATATGGCTATAAATAAGTAAGCAAATCATTCACCCATCTCTTTGAGGATATGTTATATTATTCTTACGAGTAAAGCCTTCTTTCTCTCAAGAACTCTTTCAGCACTCCAACCCGTTGGATTTTGATCGACACCAAAACTGTGCCTCGCCAGGGGGTGCTGACTATATACTTCCCTCAGAAAGAGCCTTTCAAACAGACTCATATCTAATTGGGGGATTTTACTGGTTGTTCTTGGGCCCTAGGATTATTCCTCAGCAACTAAAAAGAAGAAAAAGAAACGAAACTGCCAAAGAAAAAAACCCACCAATTGCTTTTGGTCTCCTGCCATAACAAAGATTGGCCTATCAAGACTGGCCTCTTCGGGTGGTGCCACAACAGAAAGCGCAACTGCAACCTCTGGTTCGATGCCTTGTGCCGCTTCATCCAAGAGGAGGGCGGTCCAATGAACATTGACACTCTGGCCCTTCTCGACCACTCCGTGCCTGCCGTTGTCATCCTTTTCGTCCCCAATTCCCCTCAACGAATCGATCACACATTTCTCCCACCTTGCCAAATCCCTGTTTGTGCACCTGGCTTCCACCAGGATTTCAGCATCTCGAGTGGAGCAGACAATTACCCTGAAGCCCATAAGAGTCTTCCATTCGGGAAGAGAAAACATATCATTGGCTATGTAAGAATATGGCAGTAATTCACCCGGAACTTCAGGAAATGTTCGAGCGCTGGACTGTAAACGGAATAGTACTTTCGGATTCAGGTACGGGATGAGACGTTTAGCCAATGTATCTGCCGCTTCATGCGATGGCGCGCAGAGGAGGATATGATGTTTCGGACTAGACGGCGTGAAGATCAGTTGTAATACTGAATAGAGGAAACCATGCAATCCTAGTCAGCTATCTGTCATTCGCCCAATAAAATGACTGAGGAGCCAAAATAAATTTTCCTCCATACATACCTGCTTCTACTATCGTTTTTGTTTTGCCGGTTCCTGGGGGGCCCGAGATGAGATATGGAATATTTCCGTAATTTTGCTGGACAATTGCATCGACCGCTTTCTGTATTCTCACTTAGCTTACCACCCATTACCCAAACACCGCCGGATAGAGATGGGAAAGGGATTGATGCCCAAGGACGCGAAAGAGACCTTTCCGACTGAAAAGCCCAATAGGGGGCAGTTTTTTTAATAGCAAAAGGCCGCCTTATTATGATACAGGATGACGAATATCTCAAGCACACCAAAAGAACTAGCCTTACCTGTTGTTCATAGTTCAGCTCTCCGTCGAACCACCCTCGATTAAAAGCACCTCTGCCCAGGTTCCTCTGCAAAATACCGTCTGCCTTCTCTGGAAACAGCATTCTCCTCACGAATCCTCCCCTAGGTATATCTTGGTTTACAGATCCGTTAGCACCATTGCCATTAACGCCATTTGTTCCATTTATATTTAAACCGTTTATTCCGTTGATTATACTGGACCTCTCCTTCGCGTCGGCGCTTTTCAGCTCCCCTCCAAGGTCCTCAATAGCCCTAGCAGGACCAGCCCACCGTTTTTCTTGGACACAGAAGCAAACATTAAAACGTCCACTTTCCATCATCAAATGATCCACTCTGAGAACAATATATCCGACTGTCTTGTCCATCCCATAAACACAGGCATCGTATTGAAACCCGTTAAAGGACCCTCCTCCTATTGCCATGTAGCTAGCGGGGTGAATTCTGATCTGCCTGAGCCTTACAACATCTCCAAGCTGCACCAAAGGCGTATTTTCCCGAATCCCTGGGACAATCAATCTATACAAACTCTGTGTTGGGTCCTGAACGTAAAGTGGTTCATTGAACATATCGTACTTCCGGAAAGTTTCATGCTGAGATGATACTTCGTGGGAGAGAAGGTTGAAGAAATAATCGAAGTAGACCGAAGGGCTGAGATCTGTCGATGGAGAGGGAACGGGCTTTGCTGGTGTTGGTGGAATAGCTGGAGGTGGGGGGAGCAACCGAAGAAACGAGGACCCACAAAATGACGATATGAAGGCATGGAATTGAATTGACGGTGGAGGGAGTGATGTCACCGTTGCAGCAGGAAGTGTATTAATTACTTGCAAGTACTGCGGTATGAACGGGAGTGTATAGACATCTGGATACCAGGGCTTTGGTGTTGAAAGGATCGGAAGCTGGCCCCCAGGAGTGAACGGTGGCTGAGACGGATTTGGACGAAATGGTTGGCCTGGATGGAATAAGAGTGGGGATTGATGAACAGGATGTTGTGGAGGGGGCGGAGGGGGTGGAGGGGGTGGAGGTAGTTGCTGTTGCTGTTGCTGTTGCTGTTGCTGCTGTTGCTGTTGCTGTTGCTGCTGCTGTTGCTGTTGCTGCTGTTGCTGTTGCTGTTGCTGTTGCTGTTGCTGTTGCTGCTGTTGCTGCTGCTGCTGCACCATAGCGGGAAAGGCTGGAGGTGCTGCCTTTAGAGTTGCAGCATACGACATTGATGTTGGTAAGAGATGACGAGGAGTAGTAGCAGTAGGAGAATTTTTGGGAGCAGGAGGAGAAGATGAGAGAGGTGGGAACGAGCTTTGGGAAACCGTTGGGGGAAGCGGCGGCGGCGGCGGCGGCGGCGGCGGGGGCAGAGAATGGTGAGGATGAACCATTTTCTTTTAGAAGGAAGCTTCTTCTATCGATGAAGGGCGGAATTTGGTGATGTATTCTTTTTTTTCTTTTTTTTTCTAGAAGATATGTTTATACCTCACTCGCTTACTCACTTGCTCCCCCTCCTCACTCTCTTATCTTTCCCATTCACTCTCACGTTGATGGAGAAGAGAAAATGAAGCCAGAATGGGAGAAAACCGAGATGAGGGGAAGACCAAGGAAAAGAAATTAAGGCGGACGAGCAACAATAATAGCAGCGAATGAATGAAGCCTGCGTCCCCGTCGCCGTCTATTTGTTGTTAGTAGACTAACGTTTTACAAAACCTTCAACGAACTTTTCCCGAGCAGTTGGCTACGAGTCCTTTGCGCGTGCGCGGGCAAGACACCAGAGTTCAAAACTAAAGCTCAAAACTGGTCTAGTCGTGCTGAACTGACGGGTTGACAGGAAAGGCTCGGTCAGCGCAAACCTGGATTATCAGTTATTGGCAAAAATTATACAACACTCCATGGATCCAACCGGCGAGCGAGTAAGTGCGTCAAATCAATATCGATATCCCCGAGCCTTAGTTTGTGGGGTATGGGAGCTTAAAAGCTTGTCTCCTGACTTCGACTGCCGGGTAAGCGAGCTTCTGGTATTTGCTCTTACACTCAGTGGATTGGGGCACCAAGATTTCATAGTCGTACAATGATCCAAGAGAAGAAGTTTATGCTTATACCCAATTACCTCACGAAGATTGAATTTTTTGAATTGACAGGGAAATGGCCATGTTTACAATTTCAACGGGTAACAATCTCGTCAAACTAAGATCTTGAGAGTTAAATAATATCAAGGTGTATATATACGGACTACATGTATGTAGTATCTACATACATGTATATACTGTTTTAGAAGCTCTAGTCGCGCTCGAAAAGACTTGGCACCCCCGGCCAAACCATGAGGAGTCCTTTCCGCTTCAATAACGAGACCATAGCTATATAGTGCAATATCTCTATCTATCAATTACTAAGTGTGTGTATAGTAATGGTGATTGGTGGGCTAAAATTCATGAACAGACTCGGTATATATATATAGTAGGGCTAGGGTGCTGGGACTTTTCGAACGCGGTACATATGTGTATATAATCTACATAAGCATGAAGATATACTCATAGATCTACATGTACATACTTTACATCAATTTGATTAACCGCATCGTGAAACTAAACGGTACCGCCCAACCTGGTGGATAAACCCATGGACTTAACGCAAAGTAATGGTAGGAAAGCAGGAAGATGGGGCCCTTTGGTTGGGACGTGCGCTAGAAACTGCGGTAATAACACTCCCACTGGACCTGGTGGCCCCTCTACTATAGCACTCGCCAAACTCAATATATCGATTACTCTTTTGCGGATCGAATGAAGAAGCTATCGCATCTAGGATTAATTAGATACAACGGGCAAAATCTAAGATTGGCTGCCCCATCGCCTGAATTTGCGCCACTGCAATCTACATGTATAGAGTAACAAAGGAACATATGAGCTCAAAGTTAATTGAATACTTCTACTTACACGAACGAGATATCTAGACCCTAAGAGTTTAACAAAACGACTAAAATGAGAGATAAGGTATACGCCAAATGAAACGAGAACAAGAGCAGCTACGGTAATGCAAACCAACCACGGCATAAACTCTCAGCAAAACAGATGAACCTTGCCTCCCTAAGCAAAAAAAAAGAAGAAAAAAAAAAAAAAAAGGGAAAGAGATATGTAAAATTTACCATCGAGGGTCTGTAGCCAAGTTACTTCTGCAAGGCGTCGAACTTCTTGGCGTATCAGCAATTTATTTAGGAGGCGAACCAAAGAATAAGGGTTCCGCGGGACTCTCTTCGGGAGTGTCTGGAGGGCTAGCGCCCCATTTGAGAAGCAAAAGTTCTCTCTCTGCGTCCGTGGCCGAAAAAAAATCGTTTGGTGCGACACAAGCACCAAGGGCACGCCTCATATGAGAGTTTATGATTGTGAGACCAAGCTGATAGGATGCGTTAACCCATCCGAACCTACAAATACGCAATGTTAGCACTGTCGATAGATGTCACTTTGGAAAATGCATACCCCTCGCGAGCGACACCCCTAAAATCTAGGCCTTGGTTTCCATATTCTGCATCAACACGATGCGGGTCGATTGGGCGTGTTACGTCATACTTTTCCACAACCACACCGTTGTAGTCTACGAAGGCTTTCGTAATCATGTAGAGCCAACGGTAGGCAAGACGTTCCGCAACTTCATTGTAGCCATAACGTTCAAGACCAACCCAAGCAAGGATCTGCTGAGGAGCCCACCCGCTGCAGTATGCGTCAGTAGGCATTTAAAAGTTTTTGGATGAAAGAATAGGGACATACTAAGGATAATCCCATTGCCGGTTGGGTCTGTCTAAGCCGATTCTCCCTCTACTCTTCTCTGTACCACTTACTAAACCTCCGTGCTCCTCAAATAGCTTCATGGCTTTCTCCACCATTTTTGTAGCCTGCTTAGGAGAACTAACCCCTGCCCACATGGCCCAAAATGTGGTGGCAGACTCATACTTGCTCTGCTTTTTAGTTACCGTATTATAGTCAAAGTACATGCCCTTTTCCTCATTCCACAGGTATCTATCGATGAGCATCTTGCGCCTCTTAGCCCTACGTTCCCAAGCACCAGATGTATGAACAGAGCCTGTTTGGAGATCCGGTTGTCCCTTGGCTGAGAACTCCTGCGGAATGACTAAACGACCACCGAAATACGTTTCAATCACCTTGGCGATATCTGTTTCGTACTTATAAAGCAGAGAGTTAAGATCAATCGTTGCCAAGTCCGCGCAAACTCCCTCGAGGCGATAACTCGTATCGTGTCCAGATTCGCGAACGGCACGGTCGTGGAGGAAGTATTCATCCAAAGCCGGCTCTTTGATAACACCATCATTATAGGCGACGATAAAGTCCTCGATTGACATTCCATGTTTCCTGGCATATGGTCCAAGATGAGAGTCAAAGTGGCTAGGTTCCGTCTCTGGAGGAACACCAAGACCATCAGGGCGATACCTGCTTAATCCAGAAATTGGGTCTAGTCGAGGTTCAGAGACCCATACAGTAAAATACTCTTTTATAGCTGCAAGGATTGAGGTCTTGAGAAACTCGGTGGATCCTTCGAGATGTTGGATCTTTTTGAAGACCCGAAGTGTCATGTCCGTGAGAAACGGAGGTTGTGAGCGCGAAAGGTAATATGATCTATTTGCGTTTAAAATTTTACCATAATGCTCAATTTCGAAGCAAAAGTTGACGACCATAGCTTTAGCAAGATCAGTGCGGTCGTCTATAAGAAGCCCTAAGGCGATCATGTAACTATCCCAGCCTGTTTGGATACAATTAGGAATCAGACATTTGAAAGGTAATGGTGTTAGGGTAAATTACCGTAAAGTTCATTAAATCTACCTCCAGGGACCACAAATGGCCAACCTCTCATTTGTTCTTTACCATCATCATCGACATACTTCTCCATAGCCAGTGCTAGTAGTCCTGGCTTATCATTGATACCTAAAGGAAATATGTCAGGATTCGTAACTTCTAAAGCTCAATATCCGATGGAAGATACTTACTCTTTGTATATGCTGCCGTAATCTCCTCCGGTAGCTCTACAACATCAAGATTTAGTTCGGGTTGCTCCTGAGCTATTCTTTGATAGTACTTCAGTTGGTCTGGAGCTCCTCTAGGAACGTAAATTCTTGGCCTAGGATCTTTCATCCTTTCGGCTTTTGGGTCCTTAGCAACGACATCAATAACACTTGCATCAATTCTCCGAGTCAGACCATCCCAGAAGCTGTGCTTTATGAGTCGACGTAGGCGTGCAACTGGATTTTCGTTTAAGCGGGCTTCATCAAGTACAATATGTTTACGTCCGTAGTCAATCGCCAATGTGAGCTCTTGCAGGAGATTTGATAGCATGTAAGTTCCACGGACTTGGCTATGATTATAGCCATTGGAGTTTGCGGTTCCTAATGAGAGAACCTGATCTCATTAGATATAACTATGAGGTCGTGGGAAAGAAGTGCCTTACCTTGGGTCCACCATCCTCAATTGTGATCTGGAAGTTACCGTCCGTGTCTTCAGATGCGAGTAGGCTCCTGTAAGTAGATTCAACATTGATCAAGAATTTTCTCGGGTTGTGTGCGTTGTAATCATCTAGTTAACAATTTGCACCAGTTAGCTTAGGACCATGATAGTCGGCCACCGTGGTAGCAGTCAAAGCTTGCTTAGGTGGGCTGGAGAGTACGAAATCAAGGTATATGGCTTACCTGCGGAAGATCTCCGGACTGGCTTCGACAGTGGCAGTGCTAGGCCTCCAGATGTAGGTGCCAAAGTATGCTTGTCATAAGTCTGATTCTGAAGGTCAGTTACTGCTTAAACACGGCAAATCGAGTTGTAGACGTCCAGGGGATGAAAAAGATCAAGCTACACAACTACTTGAAGAAACCTCAATCAAGATACCTCTAAGCTAGATGGGATCTAGGTGAGGGAACCTACGAGCCCCCAGAAAAACTCCTTTTCTTGTTCAAAACCCAAGAGCTGATGAAATGGACAAAAGAAAGCATTTAAACTTACAGCAGACAAGGTTCTTGGTCTCCCCCCTATTGGGTTGAGGTTCTGCTCCCCGTAATAGATGTGGGGGGCTGAGAAGGGATCATGATTATCATCGTGATGCCTAGGCCAGTCTTTCCCGGTGCTGCTGCCAGATACAGTCGACATGCTGGGTAGTGGTTTCTGTGTTTTGAGAAGATGTATGCTACGGATTCTTTAAACACTGTAGCTATAGTAGTTATTGGGATAGGGAATTAACTGGGTAGATTTAGAAGATGGTGGAGTATTTTAGAGATTGGGTTGTGGGAAGAGTAAGATTCACGACTTAGTGGTGAGGTGGAAGGAGGGGAGAGGGGAAGAATTAATGTATGAGAAAACTGTTCTCTTGCTCGTCAGTTTATCTGATTCGATGCCTGTCCCCTCTGTTCTGCTGTTACGAAGTGGGCAAGAAGGGACAAAGGCAGGCGTGATTTGGACTCGGGAGGGATGGAGGGAGCTAAGAAACCCGGCACAGCTATGACGAAGGGCCAAAACAGGGATGGCTGCAGACCCGCAATGCAACCTTCTGCGCAACGCACCCACCACCGTCTGCATGATATGAAAAAATGAAAAATAAAATGCATGAAAAAAATAAAAAGGCTTCACTCCGGAAGAACCGATGTCATGCATGTCACGATAAGGTTCCTAGACGTTACAAGAACCGACTATCATGATAGAGGTACCTGAAAGCTAACGAGGAATGATGGTATGGCCCAGCCTACACCTCTTCTCCCAAAGCGCGTGTCAATGACCGATAAGACCCCGAAAGTTTCGTTACACAAACCCCTGTCTTGAATCTGGGAAACGGGTAATTTTCCGACTTAAAGAAACAGAGTTTGATACGGCACATTCCACCCCACATTTTGGAGCCGCAACATCATCGGCATCCCACGCAAGGTTTGTTTCATCCTCTCCCCACGCGATATTATGTACCTATATGTACCTTACTCAATTAAACAGCCCTTTGTTTCTGTGGATTCTCCTTCCGCCCCATCTTTATATTTATCAAAGACCAGCGTCTGAGCACTCACGAATCATGTACTACTCCCATTCTTATATAGCCCTTCCGACGCCCTCAACCCCTGAAATTGATCGCCCCCACGATGTCTTGCAGTTGAGAATCTGGATGGCGCTTGAAAGCTCGGTGAGTTTAACATATTGTGGGGAATTTGTTTGAAATCCCTGCCTTGAGTACGGCCTGATCAAACCCCTGGGAATGTTTATCTTGTCATGTATTTTTCTTATCCCCAAAGCTACACATATGTGCGTTACCCAATGATTTCACTCATAATGACCGGAGGGATTGTATCGTGAGAGGGGTTTTAAAGAAGTCGACTAATAGTCACGTGTTTGTAGCTTTTAGACCAAAAAAAAAAAAGACCCAAGAGGTACATTGAACCCGGCGAAACACCGTTTTTGGACCAATTTAGCGATTCCCCGTCTATCTAGTCAAGACTCGCGAGCTTTTGTGGTCACCTGGTGCTGGTGTCCTTGGGACATATTTGGGCCGGAGTGAAGGGCGGGCATATAACCTTCTACGCAACACTGGCAATACTTGATACTAAATTATTGGAGGTGCCTAAGGCATAGGATTTCTCAGGTCAATTAGTACCTACGCCGCAGTGTACCTGACATAATCGTTACATGTTGTAGAACCTTCTCTCCTTTGGCGCTTCCACAAGTTCCGCCAAAAAAAATATAAAATAAAAAGAATAAAACCTCTCCCCCTCAACCTGGTGCCCACAGGTATAAATTCAACCTATTTTAGAGTAGAGAGTAGGATCAATGCAGAACAGGGACCTAAAACAGGGTTTAGATCTCCGACTCGGCCAATAGGACTCCTTCCAGACAATAATTTTACTTCACGATGTAGAGTAAGCTACCCGTCAAGAAAGAAATTCGCAAATAATAAATGCAAGGTAGAAAAGAAAAGAAAAGAAAAACGCGCATGGGCGTTACCCCGCAGCGATGTCGGTCTGTTGCTGAGTTACTCCATGTGTCATTTCAGCAACAACAAGACCCACATTGACACTGGTCACGATGGTTACCGACGCGCCAAACCCCACATATATCCCTGCTCTTGTGTGGGAGGTAGGGACGAAAAATAAAAATATATACCATCAATGATCGAAGCACTCTTCTCAGCTCAGAACTGTTGCACTTTGTATGTACAAGTCGCAAGAAAAGTTTCTTGCTTCCCCGACATACTCCACCTATCAAAGTCATCGCAAAGTATATTCTAGCCCAGTCCAGTTCAACATTTCATTCATTCCTTACCGTCAAGTGTCCTTATTCTGGTAACACATCTAACTACTCTGCGAGCACAAATGCAGGCGAGTCTATCAATTCTATTTTCTAACTTGGGATAAACAATAAAGGACCGGATGGTTTGAAAATCACTGACTGCGGGCCGAAGTTTAAAACCTACGCCTCGTTTCAAATTCCTAAAACTTTCACTACAATAAAACTATTCCCATGAAGACGGCATATGTCTAGATGAATATATAGTTTTCTTTCTCTAAAAAATATGTGCTACTGAGGAGTAGGCTAGTTTATGGATTTATTGTCGCCGAGAACATGCATCCCACTTGAGGTGCGGGGATTAGATGCTGGGCCCCATACCTACTTAATATTTACTTAAGATACCATGCGATAGAACCATATTGCCCTGAACTTTGTTAGATCTACCACAGAATAGGAATAACGAACTGGACTTCAAATTCCTGTTGAGCCTCAATCCGACAGAGCCAAACCGTAACTCTTAGTCGTCTTGACCAATAGGTAAGTGGTATTCCAGCCCAGTCCGATTCGTTATTCCTGAGATTCTGCGGTAGGCTTATCAATATCAACAAAGTGTAAATTTGTTTTGTGCTGACGTATCATCAGTTCTCAACGCACGACCTTCTTTTGTACAAAATTTCCATCTATCGTACGTGTCCAGTGAATCTATCACTTCTTCCTTCCCTTCTTAATTTTATGTGAATACATCAAGCAAGCCTACTTCTAGCTTTAGTGTTTGGTCTTGTAAGTAAATACATGTATTAATGGCCATCTAAACCTAAACACAGCTAATAATAAATGGCAGGTAATTTTAAGAACTCTTGCTCGCTTACCATTACCCTAAAGTATACTACATGTATACATGTACTCAGCACTAGCACTATACATTCAAACGATTACCAACGAAAGAGAAAACCTCCTGTCCGTACATACAAATATTTATATCAAGAGAACTTGCGAGAGTACGAGTGATAGGCTATGAAATTACTACAAGCCAGGTCTATGCTGACTTACAGTGACGTCGATATCTCGGTGAGTGCTCGGGCATGTAAGCATGTATCTAGTACAATATAGAGTACAGCCATACCTCGCTATAAGAAACCTCGTTATAAGAAAAACCTTGCTGTAAGAAACAACACACAAGGTACACGCTAAGAACTCCACACCAAAACCCCACTTGCTATCCTTTGGACGGAATTTTCAAATTCGCCTTGCCTTTCTGAGATAATATTAGCTTAAGCAGGCAGCTAATATTTATTTTTGATTGGCTCTATGGTTGTTATCAACCATTTAAAGCAACGAATTTGACGATTTCATCCGTCCAAGGAATAAGAAATTTTGGGGGTCTTTGCTATAAGGAACAAGAACCTCCGCAACCTTGGCGTTTCTTATAGCGAGGTTTCGCTGTATACATACATCATGTACAGCCGTGTCTACGAAGTTTCCGGAGCCCCCCAACCATGGCAACGGCATTCTCTCAACCAGAACAATAAGAGCAAACCTTTATTGACTATATAAGTTAAAACAATGCTGAAGATTACAAATATCCCCCCCCAAAAAAATTAGAAAACCTCCATTTCGGATGTTTATTCTTGACCTATTTCCCTATGTTTGGTGATTGTATTAAGCAGCATGACAATTGATTCTAGACAATATAGATCATATACTCTACCTATATCCAATTTAGGGTCAATTGAGTAGCTCTCCGTTTTTAAAATATTCATAAGGATTCAAATAGGTCTAGCCTATATTTTTCTACTTAAAAGTCACTTGATAAGAATAAAGGCTGTCTATGAATAAAACAGAGTCTAATTTATGTCTTTCTAATATAGAAGTTTGTTTGTTGCTGGAATTCAAAATCAAGTCTGTTGCTTATTGGGGGGCTCCGGAACTTCCTAGACACGGCTGTACTAATATGCGTCGACCGTTATCATCATGCCGTAACGCCAATCAATTAAGCAAGGATTTCTCATGCCAAGGTGATCGGCGTCAGGGGAACTGATACCGCCCCATGTAGTCGGATGTCATTGTCTGATTGAGCACCCTAGGCCGGACTCTAGGTACTGTGTTCTGAGATTCAAAAGCCTTTTTCGAATTGTATAAAGTAGATAATCGAATATCTCCCATGCATGAGATCGAGATTCTGGTTTTTCATTTTATTCCTGTCTCGCGGGAAAGCCGCAGAGCTAGAGATTTCGTGGCGACGAGAAATTTTCATCGCCACTGCAGTTTACTACTCAGGTGTAGCATTTAGAACCCAAAAATGCATTTGTATGGGAAAGCGGCGCCATTCCATACAAATAATTCCTGTTTTGTCACTCGCATTATTGCGGTACCCGAGTACAGGGCCGCAGTTCTGGAGACTTACCCCTACCCCGTAGTACATGTACTTCCATGTACATGTAGTTATGACCACTCCCGGAAGGTTTCGACTATGTAGCTTACATGTACCTATTAGAAAGGAAGCCTAATAAGAACCGTCGGGGATGTATCACCAAATATCACTCGACCCGGGAAAGATATGACTTAGAGGTGACTTTAACCGGGAAACTCCAGAGAATTACATACGCATTTACAAAAATGTCATTGCCTACAATGGAAACCCTAACCCATGAAAGACTTGGCGCATCCCACTTCACGCGTGTAATGAATGAACACGAGATCCAAGAACTTCATCCCCCGCCCCGTCAAACAGACTCACATATTCAATGGCCGAAGGACGAAATCATCGAATCGACCATGCGCTCTCTTCGCTTATCGAAACGTTTCTGCGCGCTGGCCCAGATGAGGACCAGGAGGCCTATCACGAAAGGCATGATTCTGCCTTGGATAGAGCACAACAGATCATTGATAGGTTGAGCTCTCTTAAGGCCGGATAATACATTGATTTTTCTGGTGATGATCTTTAAAAGAGAAGAGCTGATAGTGATTTTAGTCAGGGAAAACCGAGTGTCGTGATGGATGTGCAGCATATTGTTGATTGTATCAAGAATAAGCGTAATCATCTCTAAATCTCCAATTAAATCCTCGAAGCTAAGCTAGAATTTTAGTCGTTAGAGATCATAAGTCGCCCGATCCAGCATTAAGATTCTCACATCTATATGCCAAACTTCTAAATCAACGTGTCCTCTCACAAAAATGGGCTGTTTTATACTTACTCCATGAGCTTGCCGACTCGCCAGCATCTACAGTCCCAGTAGGTGACCAAACATTCGCCATGGCACCCAATGCAGGAAATGCAGTGTTTTCGGAAGCTTTCAGTTATATGGGGTTGCATAGATTACCAGGGCGTGAAAAAACTCGGGGGTCTGGGGCTGGTGGTTTAGTAGGCGGAGATCTTGGAGGGCAATGGGGTGGCCTAGGAACTGGGGCTGACGAGGGAGGAATGAGGACCAAAGCGGAGTTGCTAGCAGAGAGAGATGATGGAATTGGTGAGTGTCTTGAACCTTGCCGGGTTTGGTTGTCAAACTAAGGTCTAGAAGAACCAAGCGAACAGACTCTCCTCTCATGCTTACCGTTTACACTACTTGGTCTTTCATCAACATCACTCCCATTTAACCCGGCAACTATCCCACCAAATGCTAAAGATACCACGATGCAGAAGTTCGTGATATCAATCCCGCCAAGCTTACCGTTACCTCTAGTATCCATTCTTCACACACTGGCGGAACCGTCGCTATTATATAGATCACTCAATGAATTTGTCGAGTCCTCATTTGAGGGCGAGGTTCATGGAGGGTTAGTCGGACAGTCTCTTAAATCCGCTATGGGTTTAGAGCTTAGGGGGTATATCAACCTCATTGGAGGGTTAGAAAGCGAGATCCGGAGGGTAGTTGTAGCATCCGACACCAACAAGGGAGTGAGAGCGGCGGGAGTCACTTTGAAAAGATGTGTGGTTTGGACGAGAGAGGCAACCATGGGACTGAGATTGATGAGCTTGATTGTTGAGCAAACAAAAGGTACATAAAGACTCTGCGCCAAGATAATTTTGGTATTAATTATCACTTTGATTAGATAAAAAGGGCGGGCAACTTATTTCCACCATTCACACATTCGCATCATCGCATGGTGATCCTTTTGTGCATTCATTTGCCGAACGTTTGTTGAGCCACGTTACACGTCCCTTCTATGATATGCTTAGACACTGGATTTACGATGGTGAACTTACCGACCCTTATCTGGAGTTTTTTGTTATTGAGCAAAATCCAAGCATTCCTGATATGGGCGGGGTTAAAGTTGGTGCCTCGTCTGTATGGGAGGATAAGTACACTATACATTCACCGCAAGTTCCGACGATAATCACAGAATCCTTCGCAAAAAAGGTATTCCTCATTGGAAAATCCCTCAACTTTATCCGTCATGGCTGTAGTGATGCAGAGTGGGTGATGGGCTACTCAAAATCAACCTCTAAAGAGCTTACATACGGTGATACTGCCCGTTTAGAGATGAGTATCGACGAGGCCTACAAAACGACCATGGCAAGGCTAATTGAGCTTATGTCAACTAAATTTAAATTATTTGATCACCTTCGTGCTCTAAAGAAGTTCTTACTACTAGGGCAGGGGGACTTTATTGCATTGCTCATGGAAGGATTATCTGGGAGTTTAGAAAGACCTGCAAATGCTCTTTACCGTCACAATCTTACTGCACAGTTGGAGCACGCAATCCGTGGGTCAAATGCACAATTCGAGTCTCAAGACGTCCTGAGGAGATTGGACGCAAGGATGTTAGAACTCAGTCACGGAGAGATTGGCTGGGATGTTTTCACGCTGGAGTACAAAATCGATGCGCCAGTTGATGTTGTTGTCACTCCTTATGGTAGCAGACAATATTTGAAAGTCTTTAATTTCCTATGGCGAGTGAAGAGAGTTGAGTTTGCATTAGGGAGCTCTTGGCGGCGCTTCATGACAGGGGCGCGTGGGGTGTTAAAAGCAGTTGACGATGTAGTTGGTGCAGATTGGAAAAGAGCCAGATGCGTAGTAGCAGAGATGGTTCACTTTGTGAATCAACTGCAGTACTACATTCTATTTGAGGTATCCATTCCGCTTATTTTTAGAAACCCGATGGTCCGAGATAAACACTAATCTCGCTGGTATTTAGGTCATTGAATCATCGTGGGACGCACTGGAGAGGGCTATATCAAAACCGGATGCCACGCTTGACGATCTCATTGAAGCGCATGCGAGGTATTTGCAACATATCACTCACAAAGGGCTTTTAGGGAGCACCAGCGCCAGAAGCAGCGGAAAGAAAAGAGCTGGAGATACTGCAGATGATACATTCATGAATCAGTTACATGAAATACTGAAAATTATGCTTGCATATAAGGATGCTGTTGATGGGCTCTATGGCTACAGCGTTGCTGAATTCACACGGAGACAAGAGCGGGGTGCACGGATTGAAGCAAGAACAAAAAAAGGGCAGTGGGGAATACGGGAAACCGATGAAGACGCAGATCATGCAGGTATACCAGGTGGGTGGGGCAGTGGTCATAACGAGGACATGATGTTGCCAAGCCTGCGGACAAGATTAACGAGCCTTTCGGAGGACTTCCAATCAAGAGTCGTTATTCTATTGGGTGATTTGGCTTATCAAAGTGACATGGATATGAGATTGCTTGGCGTTCTGTTGAGTTTTAATGAGTATGTTTCTTTTCTACAATGTCTTCGGTCCCTTAGGTTTGGGTGGGTTTGAGACTGACGTATAAAGATATTATCCGGTTGTTAATAAACGGAGGGCCAGAGATAAAAGGGGGGTATCTAGGACTCAAGATGGGTCAAAAGCCAGTGATCCTAGTATCGGAGATGATACCCAGGCATGAAAGGTGTTTACGACGCCTTTTTTTTTTTTTTTTTTTTTTGTAGGATTAGAGCGGAGGCTCATACATACTTCGGGGTTTTTAGTATGCAGGGCAATGTGAACTAATAATCAAGCAGCAGCCTAGATTAGAGTAAAGTATATTCACGCGACAACACTACAATTCCTATGAGTCACTCCTAAGCTTTGTATGTAGAGTACAATATCTCAGAAACTCAATAATTATTATGTCCCGGGTTTTTCCTGTGGCCCGGCGCTCCTTGTTCTGCGGAGTTACCGAGGTCCAAGCAACGGAACAACTTTAAACCATGGAATTCTGTGCACTCCGTCAACCAATTCCAACTGTAAAACATGTAAATCGGCTATGCCCTATCTCGTAACCGAAAGCAAAGACAATAGCGTTCTCGCGGGATATTTTTCACATGCAAGGTCAACCCCACACTTTCTGCCCGCGTGCACTTTACTGCTGTTTGCCTTCTGTCCGAGAAGGTATGTCACTCACAAGCCGGATGGAGGGTTTCACTTGGTACTGCTCTTGGATCATGTCTAGACCCAAGTCTTCTCTCGAAGCAGGCCTTGAGCTGTAGTCTACATCCTCCAATCACGGCTTTCACAAGCTAGAAGGCCCGCTGGACCGAAAGCTCCCGAGGGGTAGGCTGGCCTTCGTGGATCCCTCAAAGTTCTTTTATGTAGCTCTTTGGCTCCTCTTATTTCTGCTTCCTTTATCCTCCACTGCCTACCAGCGAGTTCTCCTCTTGAAATCCCACTGTTCTTTAATTCCTGTTCGACCCTCAGTTTTATAATGTCTACCCAAGCTGCCTTAGAAGCAGAGCAGAAGGCCTTCGAGGCCGAAGTTTCGGCTGTAAAGGAATGGTGGTCTTCGCCCCGATGGCGCTTCACCAAGAGACCTTTCACCGCGGAACAGATTGTTTCAAAGCGAGGAAACCTTCCCATTAGCTACCCTAGCAATGACCAGAGCAAGAAGGTTTGGGAGATTCTCGAGAGGAGATTTTCTGGAAAGGAAGCAAGCTTTACTTATGGATGTCTTGATCCTGTCATGGTTACCCAAATGGCTAAATACCTGGAAACCGTGTATGTGAGCGGTTGGCAATGTTCCTCCACCGCAAGTTCTACGCACGAGCCGAGCCCAGATTTGGCGGATTATCCTATGGTAAGTTCGTTCTTTTCTGTGGTTTTGTTGTTGTTGTTATTGTGGATAGATCACATGCTTGGTCCCTTGAATTCCGAGTTGTGGGGTGGATTTGCCATGTGACTGACATGTGACTGACGTGCGTTACCAGGATACCGTCCCTAATAAGGTTGAACATCTCTTCAAGGCACAATGTTTCCACGACAGAAAACAGCGTGAAGCCCGTTTGTCGGTGCCCCTAGCAGAGCGTGCTAAACAAGCAAACATTGATTACCTCCGGCCTATCATTGCCGATGCCGACACTGGTCATGGAGGACTTACAGCTATCATGAAGCTTACGAGACTCTTCATCGAGAAGGGCGCCGCTGGAATTCACATTGAAGATCAAGCCCCAGGGACCAAGAAGTGTGGTCACATGGCTGGAAAGGTTTTGGTGCCTGTCAGTGAGCACATCAACCGTCTCGTTGCTATTAGAGCACAGGCAGATATCATGGGTACGTCTTGGGTTTATCAGATGAAGCAGTTACTCAAAGGACAAATACTAATTTAAATTTTAGGCGTGGACCTTCTTTCTGTTGCCCGTACCGATTCTGAAGCTGCAACACTACTAACCTCCACAATTGATCACCGAGACCACCCCTTCATCCTTGGCTCAACAAACAGATCCCTCCAGCCCCTTCATGATCTAATGGTGGAAGCTGAGAGCGCCGGAAAGTTCGGTGACGCTTTACAGGCTGTAGAAGACGAATGGACAGTTGCCGCTGGTGTCAAATCATTTGACGAGGCAGTTATTGATGTTATCAATGCTGGAAATTCTGCCAATAAGCCAAAACTTATCAAACAATATCTTTCAGCGGCAAAGGGAAAGAATAACACAGAGGCAAGGAAGGTTGCAAAGGATATCACCGGTACTGATGTATACTGGAACTGGGATGCTCCAAGAACTAGGGAAGGTTTCTACCGCTACAGGGGAGGAACGAAGTGTGCGATCATGAGAGCTGTTGCATATGCCCCGTACACTGATTGCTTGTGGATGGAGAGCAAGAAGCCTGACTATACTCAAGCCCTTGAATTTGCCGAGGGTGTTCACGCTGTCTGGCCAGAGCAGAAATTGGCATACAATTTGTCCCCAAGTTTCAACTGGAAGGGTAAGTTAACACGGTCGTTCTGACAGAATTAGCCGCTAATTCATATTGATAGCTGCCATGTCTACTGAGGAGCAAGAGACCTACATTGAGAGACTTGGAAAGCTTGGATACTGCTGGCAGTTCATCACCCTCGCGGGGCTCCACACCACCGCCTTGGCTTCAGGTAATCTTTCTATACCGGTATCCTTTTAAGCTACAGATAACTAACATGCTTACTTCCTTTAGATACCTTTGCAAAGAACTACGCAAAGCAAGGAATGAAGGCCTACGGGAACTTAGTTCAAGAACCCGAGATGGAGAACGGCGTTGATGTTGTGCTTCACCAGAAATGGAGTGGCGCAAATTACATCGATAATATGTTGAAGATGGTCACTGGCGGTGTATCATCAACAGCAGCTATGGGTAAGGAAGTGACCGAGACACAGTTCAATGGGTTTACCAAGAACTAAGGGCATCTGGGAGACGGTGGCTTTATGGCTTTTTCTCTTCCTTTGGCTTTTTATCTTCGAGGGCTCTAAAATGGGGTGCTTTTCCGAGACAGTGATGATGGTTCTATAATTCTTTGCTTTCTGGGACGGAGTATTTGTAAAACCAGCTTTTTCTTTGCTAGTAAATTCGACTTTTTTCACTATAATGAACATACATGTTGGAAAGAGGCCATCTCTATATGTACTAGTTACGTATAACTCACAAGTGAGAACAGAACCGACATAGCTTAGAAAGAGTATGCCCTGAGCCATGTAGATATATCTCTTTCGCCGGTGATTAAATGCTGCCAACTTTTGAGGGGCCACCTCCGCCACCGTGACAACCATGAACCAGTTCTCAGAGGGAGTTTTTCAGGCGCACGGTGCACTATGCGGCCTCCTTAAATGTTGGCAGCTTCACCAGCAAAAAAGATAAGCACCTACTTAGATATACACAGTGCATGTAGTTGCTCGATCAGGACGCCAAGGCCGAGTGATTAAACGTGACGTTGCCATTTTTTGCTCAACCATGCATGAGCTCTAGGGCTTGCCCAGATAAACCGAGATATACGGTGTTCGATTAAATTCTCTCAAATCATGACATCCCCGAAAATACTCATAGCCATTATGCGGGAATACAGATGATTATGGGTCATCAGTGGCATATATGGTACCGAACAGGGTGGGATCACTACGATATTCCCGTCAATACGCTAGTAGTGTGGCAAGAATACAATATTGGTACAGTACTCTTCCTCCAATGCCGGTTTAATTTAGTATTAGTCACTAAATTCAGTAGCCCTATGGTGGTGATCCTACCCCCGTTTTCGTATTGTGGTAGCGCAAATATTAGAGAAGCGCACATACCCATCCGTTAACCTGTTATATGAATAAACCCAACTCGAGTAGGGATCGGTAACAAGATTTAGTGGTTTAGAAAAGAAATGCTATTTCTTCTATTTAAACGCCTACGTATCCCCATTTGTAGGGATGCCTGTAGTAGCTGGAAATCACGGTTGATCACTCGGCCAAGGGCTCGTTTGTGTTGTACCAGAAAATAGCTATTCTTGAGTCTTTTTTTGGAAAAATATTTTACATGACATCGTGGCCGAGTGGTTAAGGCGACAGATTAGAAATCTGTTTCGTTCGCGAGCGTAGGTTCAAATCCTGCCGATGTCGTACCCGACATTTCTTTTTTCTTCCTTGGGGGTACCTCTGGGCAAGTAGTTTATGGCTTTAATGTTTATGGTGGTCCCAAACAAAACTGCTCGTCATAATACTAAGGGGTTTTATAGATGAACCTTTCAACTACTATAAACGGCCCGTCCGTCACAGTTCATTTAGCCTAACCAGGAAGCAAAATTGAGAATCAAAGAGCTTCATACTCCCAGTTATAAGCGCAGTCTGTTCTGGTGAGATGTAATTTATAGTTATACTTTGAAGCACGATATTATCAATAATATCTTCGCAAGCAATCAACCAGCATCACCTGCTGGTGATATGTAGCTTTTGTTGAACTGGTCGTAACAGTGGGTAAATCACCCCATGCATATTGAGCAGTAACCAATCAGTGGACTTCTTAGTCCCTTTAACCCAATCATTCTATATGTGCAGCTCTTTATAGGTCCCTATTCGACCATATATGAATGCAATCAATTCAGCAAAGAAAGAAGAAAAATGTCATTTAGTATATTTAGCTACAGCCCATCACCCCATCCCCAATTCCCAGTCCTCTTATTGATTTATTTTTTTTGGAGAAAAAAAGTTTTATTAAAAACAAGAAGTGCACTAAAATGAGTGCGGCATTCACGCACACGCAGTATTGCCGGAAACATAAGGACCCCTTTCTTTATCCCATGCCCAAGTTGTAAAAAAAAAAAGGCCATTTCTCTTTATGCTGTGATTGTAGTATCTCTGAGTATAGTTATATCACTGCACTATCATTCCGAGTGATCAGTAGTAGATGTATCTCTGGAAATATTCGCTATCTAGATCCCCGGGTGCTCCTGATACCGCATTGCTCGAATAGGAGACTATAGCCATCAACGTGGCCCCAGTATCATTCAAGAGACCCAAGGTTAGTGACTGAGTGGTTCGGTACGAAAGTATCGACATTCAATTCCTCGATATTCGGGTTGTCAGATGTCACAGATCCCCGGAAAACCCCCATGGGGTCTTGATCTTCTTCTAACCAAAGCATACAGTTAGATAAGAAGTATCCTGTTACAGGGCCGGTTGGAACCTACCATCTATCTCTATAAGTGCAAGCTCATCTTCAAAAAATTCTACCGTTTCATCGTCCTCTAGCAGAATCTGCCTGTAAATTCCCCTTGTAGCTTCCTTAAGCTGGAAGATCTGCGTGTCTATAACTGCTAAGTCTTTTAGGGTGGCATTGATAAAGATCCGCCTATTTACGAATGTAAACATCACCCCATGGAATGGCTTGGGGGTTGTTGGCGTTGCTTGTGCGTATGGTGGAAACCAAAGAGTAAAATGTTTGTCAATCCAACTTTTCATTTCTTCATACCCTTTTTGGTATTCTGCCGCTTTCTTGGCTGTCTTCTTCTGTTGGTATTTCAGCAGTGCCATCTTCTCATTTATATCCCCCAATGCTTGGCTGTAGTAAAGGCGTTTTGCTAACAAGGCATCCCATTCTTGCCTTCTTCTACCACGAAGATCATCGAGAATATCCTCTGTGATAACCTCCTCGCCTATTACATCAACATTCGTGTCCGCTTCCTCCTCCTCCTCCTCCTCCTCCTCCTCCTCCTCCCCTGCTGTAGGTGGCGTTGCTGACCAAACTTCTAATTGTTGCCATTGGTCTGAAGATGACTGGGCCTCCTGACTTCGATATTTATTGAAAATATCAGACAAAGGGTGTTGCCACGTCGTATATTTATAATTATGGTTGGCGTAGTATATTGCACCAGAAGCCGTACGCTTTACCTCCCACCCAACAGGGATGGGATAAAACTTTCGCCACCTACCCAATAGACTAATACATTCACTGGGACTGCTTCTAGGAGATGGTGGCGCTTGCGGCGCTAGTGGGCCGGCCAGATTTGACATGCAATGAGGTTCATGGTATTGAGAGGGGGGCACTGGTGAGTGGCTTCCGCCCACCCTTGATGTTGACAACCGTCTGGCGTAACCGGAGGAGTTGGTGGTTTCTCCATTGATTGTAGGCAGCGAGGGATGTATCAAGGGCGTAGATTGGTACCTTGGAAGCATCTCGGCACATCCCGGTACAATATTTGGTCCAAAGCGCTGGGTATTTGGGCGCATTTTGAGCCTCGAGTTAAATTCGAAGGAGACCAAGAATATGTCAGGAATACGAACACAATCTTCCTTGTTAGGAAAGTCGTTGAAGTGCTGAAAGTCCAGATAATTATAAGCACATTCGTAAACTTTGAGTTTAACGATGCCCTCCACCTCGATTTTCGGGTTCAGCAGTTTAGGCTCCTGCGAAGAGGATTCTTCATTTTTTCTTGCAATATCTGTTTTCGTAAGTGGCGCAGAGCCCTCTAGCTCCATCATGTTTTCCCTATTAATATAGATATTCTCCCTTGCTTGAACCCCATCTTCGTAGACTTCGATTCTGTAGAAAGGTCTTTTGTTGTTCGGATCATTGAGTAAATCTACTCTCCATTTGTAGTTCCAGTCTTTGATGGAAAAAGAAGGAATTAGGCACCGCAGATATTGCCGGCCAGAAACCGTTTTGAATTCGGGACATGGGTGGCCATTGGATACTATGAACAATCGAATATCGTAGTGAGGATGCTTCATGTTACGTGGTATGAATGCTTTAAGTTTGCTCGGGTTACAAAGATCTAGATGGAGGATTAAAGAGACTCTAGAATGATCGATGAAATGGTAGCGGGATTATGGACTAGGGGATGGGTTATAGCAGGTTGATTCGATGAGGGATGAAGTATGGTAGGAAGTAGGGGAGGTGGGCTGTACTGGTGGGTTATGGGCGAGGGTCTAACTAACGTAAGAGCCCCCCTAACCCTATTTTTCAAAAAATTTGTGGGCTAAATACATAGAATGTGCTTTCTAGTTAAACTTACGAATAAGACTTATGTTAAAACGACAGGGACTCCGAATTTAATTTACTATGTGCTATATCTGAAGATTCCCGGACTCGAACTGACTCAGAAATATTTCTTTATTATATGCATGTCTTTTAATACGTACATGTAGTTTATGTTGAGCTACATGCAAAGATCAAGGAATGCATGACTTACTTGAGAGAACGGAAACTAAGGAGCGCTAGTGTTCCCGTCGAATTTTAACCCATCTCTAGCTCTCTCTGCCTGGGTACATGTAGGTAGGCTCTTAGAAAAAGAGGTAAGTACGTGTATTTAATTTTGGAATACATAATTTTGCGCCCTCCTATAGACCCTAAGTACACTTCATCTAAGAATTTAAGTAAATAGATATAATAGCTGATATCTATTGAAGGAAGGCAGTAATATAAATACCCCACAAGATTTTCTATGGCTAGTTACGCCTATCTAAGGAGTATCATAATAATGGAGTCTACCACTATAGAATTCTGGTGCTTACACCTTTCACAAATACTCGGTCCGTCGAGACAGGGTTGTTTGGGCCAATCTGGGTCATATAGCAGCTTAACTATCTTTAATACTCGCAAACCCTGCTAGTCAGTCAACTTACGGGCCGCACACAACTAATGCAGCAACAGCTGTAGCAATGACCAACAACCCTGTTAGTCAAGAGTTGGATTTTCGAGTGATGGCGAGTGATCGTAGCCAACTCTGATAACAGCCGTCAACTACATGTAGCTTTGTCAGCGAGTGATTGACTATGAATGTCAACCAAACGATAACAGGAGCACTTATAGCCGAGATCTAACCCCTGAGGTCTTTATACTAGTCATTTCCGGCAATTCAGGGCGTGAAGTAAAGATCGTCACCGGGTACAACAGGTTTTCGGTTGCAAGACTGCTCTACTAACAATTTCATGGGCCTGTTCTCATGTATGATCCCTCTTTACAGCCTCGGCTTTCTTTGTTTGGGGGATTACCTTCACTTGCGGATAGTTCATATCTATTACTACGTCATTGGCAAATACCACGTTTTTCAGATTTCATATACTCGTAATTTCTCAACTGCTATTACATAGAACAAACCCGCCAAGCTACCTTTTTTTAGTAGATACAGGTGAAAAGAACCCCCGGGCCCCAAAATCTGATACCTAACTGGACCGGATCTTTCCGGGTGTGCGGCGGAAGTCTAGACCCCCCTGTTAATAATTAATTCAGAAATATGAAATTTGAGGTTAACGCGCGCAGGTGATATATGCATACTAGGGGTAATAATTTCAAAGTACGGTATAAAGATATCTCCGTATTACTTCACAAGCGGCAAGGGAAAGTATAGGCGCCGTGCCTAGAAGCCTATATTTCAGCTTAGTTCAAATTTTGTGAACAGTTAGGAGCTTAAAAGCTGATGAGATCTGATGTCCTGCTTTCGTGTTTACCATCTATCTTAACATCTTTAAAGTCGGTATAAGAGATCTCTAACTTGCCCATAAGTGCATCCAAAGTATAAACTAACCTTTGGGTCTCTGGGGTGCAGCAAGATCTACCATGCCCCCTCATTTTCTCTGACGTTATAATGACGAATATTATTCCGTCCCAACCAAACTTATCTATTACTATATACATGTATTTTAGAGTGCTAGATGGATTGCCCAATCTTCATCGCATGACCCCAAAGTTGGCTAGAAAGAAAATAAAATGGTACCGATTAATCTTGGCACGATGGGATTCCAAGAAAAAGAAAGAAAAAAACAAGTGTGCTTTTAATTAGGGTATGGGGCAGGCGCACTCACGGGGGTGTGGCGCTCGCGGGGGTGTTATGGATCCCAGATCTAACTGCGGGGATGCGGCTAAGCTTAAATTCAGTGGCAAAAGGGGGGAGAAAGGCACTGTGCGAATAGGTTGTTGTGGGGATGTGCTGGAGAAATGATGAGCATTAAAGCTTGCGCCGGGAATTTCAATCTTTGCCCTTTTCTTACTCTTTATTTATCAGGATATAAAAGAGAGGTGCTGAGCCTGTATAGCTATAGATATGAAGTAAATCAACTCGTTTCACAAGCATTGAGTAGCAAAAAAACTAAACCACGGGCTGTACTGTATTGCAATACTAAACAGGGATATTTAAGGCAATAAAAAGCAGTTATTTTGAGCAGCAAAGGTGATGAAGCCCAACAGGTGTGTATGGGTCGGATAAGTAAAGTGAAAAGCTAAACAAACCAAAATTCACAAGATCCAAACCAAAAAGAAACCCGAGATACAAATAAATGAGACCCTTGAACACATCACGCCTTATAAAAGCGGGAACACAAGATGTCGGGAAGAGTAAATTTAAACACAACGAAGGCGTTAAGAAGAGAAAGAAGGAGCGCAACAAAAACACAAGAACCAAACCAAAAATAAATAATCCTAACCCATTTCAAACAAAAGAAAGAAAGGCAGAGTTACACACTGTAATAGCTGATGAGGTATAGAAGCCATCTCCTCCGAAAGAAAGAAACACCACTGTTATATACGCAACAAAAGAAAAGCACTCACATCTGAGGGCATAAGAGACCGATGAGACCCTTAACTTCTCAAAGCCAAACTACTCAAACACATCCCGAAACTCATGTCTGTAATTGCCCAACTCGACACATCTAGGGAAATCATAACTTTTGGGGTTTCGTTTCGGTCGTTAATCGTTGCCCGTTCCGGACTGAAGATATCAAGAATACCTTCGTCCACTACCTGGAGGGCCCATCATGCTCCCGCCCATGCCGTTACTTCCCATGCCGTTATTCCCGCCGTTCCCCATTGCCATCCTGTAATTTTGTCCCATCATTGGTGCATGGCTATAGTCGTTGGGAAGATTGACATTTCCCATATTACTGGTAACAGCTTCTAGGTTGATGTTAAGCCCATTCGCAAGAGCAACAGGGCAATCTTTATGAGCAAGCAATAAAGTCTTGAGAGACATGATCTCTTCCCGTAACCCAGTTACTTGGGCAGTAAGGGCGTCGTTTTCGCTTGAGTAGAGCTCAACTTTGGCTTGAAGGTTTGCGAGCCATTGCTTCTTACGTTGACGACATTTCAACGCGGCAACACTGCAAAATTTAGCATAGGTAATTCTCAAAATGCTGTTTTATTCCAGGGCACTTACCGATTCCTCTCAAGGAAGTTTTTCCTCTTCTCCTCATCTGTCATCTTCTTCCCATCTTTACCAGTTTGATTTTCATCCAAGTCCATCCCATCATTCCCATCATCACTCCCTCCACTAATCGATTGGTTGACCTTGGTCTTCTTCCGGGAAACTCCTCCGCTAGGGCTTTGATCTTCAGCTTTTCGCCTGCCGTTCGCGCTGGTAACTTTGCTTTTCCTTCCTCTAGCATTTCGCGGACCATTGTTTGAGCTCATTGGCATGTCTTCACCAGAGTCGCTGTAATCACTAGCCTCACTTGATGCTCGAATACTGTTGGCCATTGAGGTGGCACTGGACGCTGACCTGTTGATGCTGCTACTCATAGCAGCATTATTTGCGCTGTTGACAACAGCCCTCTTGGCAAGGCTTGGGCTTGGGCTCTCGATAGGACCTCCGTTGGGACCGGACATCACAGAAGGAAGCTGGCTGCTATTCTGGTAGCCTGGTCCTGATGTACCCATTGGAGTAGTTGTGCTATCGCCTTGTTGGTGTTGGGCCTGGGCCAACAAGAAAAGACCACTCGCAGCGTTATGAGCTGGATCCGAACCATGGTATGGGTCTGAGTGCTGTCGTGGTTTTTGATCGTGATCGTTATGACTAGATGAAGTATCCTCAGGCTTCACCGAGATATGTTGAGAACCCATGCCAGGCAGGCCCTTTCTCACAGCAGATATAGCTGTCTTATGGAATTCTAAAGTACCTGGTGTAGTCCCACCACCACTTGTAGCAAATTGAAACATGGCACTCTGTGGCTGGCCAAAAATAGACCCAGATCCTCCAGGAGTTAACCCGCTCCTGATGCCCGACTCGTTGGGCGTTAATCCAGTTCGGATATGTGATTCGAACCCTAGTGAGCTGCTAGACCCGACTCCGTTGGAATTGGACGCAGGGCCCTGAAGCATGGCAGGAGACAGCGGTCCAGACCTGAGAGAGTTGATACCCCAGTTGAGATGACCCCCTGGTAATAAAGAGGCAGGGGAAGTTATGGCTGTTACAGGCGGAAGAATTGCCTTAGGTGTGGCTAGGGGATCGTTAGGGGTTGTTCCTGGATTTGCAAATGATTGTTCAAAAACGTTTGGCTCTTGATCGAGTCGACTGTGATGGTTGATAGCAAAGTAATCTCCGGGGGTGTCTCTTTGTGGCTGACCTGGAGGTGGGGGTAGGGAGCGCGGTGCCTGTTTAACATGCTGATTCGGGGGTGAGTTTGAAGGATTGGAGGGGTTTGGCGCAGAGTTCGAAATGTCTGGCGGCTGATTTACTGAAACCTGAGGAGGATGTAGTGAATTCGAAGAATTTGATGATGCAAGTGATTGCGCATGGGAGGCTGACTTTGGAGAACCAATTTTGGAAGAATCTCTTTGATTATAAGATGATGCAGAAGAGGGTCGTGAAGGTTTATCTATCCGTTGAGGTCGAAATGAGTTTCACCACGGGTTAGCACATATGCATTACGTTGTTGTTGATACTCGGTTGTGCCGCGCAGAAGAACCATCAACCATTCACGACATCACAACGTGGTGACCGTAAGGAACATAACTTCAAAATGAAAAGCGAGAAACAGTGTTAACACAAAAAACATACCTTCAACCTTAAGATTTCTCTTAGTATCAACCGGAGAGCCTGTCCCCATCCGAGAATTCGAGTTCGAATTACCGTTATGAGCGGTACCACCTTGCTGTCTGGCTGCTACAGCCGCTGACATAGTTAAAGATGTTCTATGACGATTCTTGTGTGGCGATTATGGGCTTTTGATGTTGGGTTTCTTGGTTGAGCGGGCGATAAGATGGATGATACTCCCTTGACCGGTTGGGGAGGGATACAAGTGAATTAGAAGTGATGTGTGTGTGTGTGGGGGGTGTGATGTAGCGATGATGACGATGATCTCTATCTGGAAGGGTCTCGCCCCGATTGTAAAAGCTACCTTAGCGGTGGGAACAACAACCAATTTTTTTTTCTCTTCCTCTTCTCTTTAAATTTTGGCCAGACACGCGCCCTTGCAAAACACGCTTAATTTTTCTCTCTCTTTTAATCAAGATGATACCGATCGGACTCTGCAAGATTCCAGAAGGATGATTAGAGGGTGGCGGTAGATGTCGCAGGTTTATTTCTGAGAGGGAAAGGGAAAAGGGTACGATCACTTGAAGGGAAAGGGAGGAAGACTGGCTTTCCTGCCTGGAGGGGGGAAGGGACGAATTAGCACGATGGATTAGCAATTAACCCACCATCCTCTCGGGCCTCCCGCTAGGCTGATCACTGTGGGTATTGGTTGACGGTTCGCGGAGACACGAAACGACGCTCGGGGAGAAAATGTGGCGAACAGGAAGCCAGGTGAGAGGGGGGGCATGAGGATGGGGGAGGGACTAGTTGTGAACTTACTTACCAGTTGCTTGGTGGGGAATATCGCAGGTCTCTATGTGTAAACCTTCAAAGATCAACCCTTTCCTTCCCTTGAAAAGAACGACAAAAAGCTGAAAATGTAAGCTGAATCCGAATATACGGTACAAGCAGGGCTCAAGCTGTCAACGGGCCGGTGGTGCTTGGTCCGCGGCTCTGGCGTTGTTCGTAGAAGCGGTGTGGTGGTGTGTGATGTCGCTGGGATTTTGGTGGTGGTGGTGGTTGTAGTGGGTGATAAGGGGGAGACCACTGACGTAGTGGGTTCCTTCTGCCGACACAGTGTTCGTGTGCCTCCTTTTTTTTTTTTTTTTTTTTTTTTCTTTTCTTCCTTTTTCTCCAGATCAAAGAGAACAAAAAAGAGCAAAGGCAAAGGGAAAATTAAGAGACAAAGGGATTAACAAGCATATACCGGATGAATTACAGGGGCAAAATATGTGGTTTATTGCAAAAGATAAACGTGAAAGTAAGTAAATTTGGTAGCAGAGTCGAAATTCTGTTAGGGATCAATCGCTGAAGTGTGTCGATGACGAAGGTATGCTTGCGTGCGAGGAGCGGCAAGCTTGAGGATTCGAACTTATCCAACACACGGTTCAATCCCCATTAGTCAGGAGGCGTCGCATTCGCATATTATTGGCTAGATCGCCCACCCCAGTCAGTTTGTAAATTAGGTGTGTGGTACGGCCAGAGGAGAGAGAATGACGTATGACGGTATCTTGCTTGGCCGAGCTGCCCGTTTTGGTGACGAATTGACGCATCCGGTTGAGACAGACGTTAAGAAGGAAACGTGGGCTTACACACGCCTCCAATCACCTCAAACCTCGCATCTGCACTCCAGTACCAGTACCAGGAAAGGCTCTTTGTTTCGCTATACAGTCCACTTACAATCATGAGCCTCACATTTCCTTGTTTGCATAAACAAGCCTTAAAATCAACACATTTCACTGCAGAATATGGTTCGGTTGCTCAATCTCAACCCCGCGTTCCAGATCTTGCAGCTTAGTCTAGCTGTGTAAGGAATCATAGCAAAACGGTTGTTTGTCCTTGGAACCCATGGGCCAGACGTCAAAATTTACATGCCCAGCGAAAGACGACCAGAGTATATGCGCGTGCATGTATGTACCTACATACCTACAATGTCAACGCAACCTCAACCGCAATTTACTAACGGGCATCGTGAACAGGGTATAGGATCTATTTGGTACACTACACGTATATATATATATCCGGGTACCAACTCGAAAGGCCTATAAGCCGATTTCAGTGCAAACATGACACTGCATATTACTCTTAATACATGTAGTTCCTCTGGGGGGTTTTTTTTTTTAAAAAAAAAAAAAAAAAAAAAAAAAACAGGGGCGGTCTACAGTCCAGACCGAACGCCCCCTTTCATAACGTTAATCTCTCTAATTCTAGACCTACCGAATATATAGAACGTCCCAATCAGTATTCTCCGAACGACTAGACTGAACTAGACCATACGCAATAATATGGGGGATATAGGTCCCCATTGATAGCCTCTACCAGGACCCCGACACTATTACTCACGCGCATCAGCCTCACCTCTAATGCAAGGTGAACGGCACTCATTTAACTAAAGACACGAGTAATTACTAAATAGTCCCGGCAAGAATCTTTGCAGAGGGTCAATGATTGTCCTCCTTTCTACTTATAACCCCACTCGATATCTAGGCCTTGAAAACTAATTCTGTGTTCATCCAGCGCCGGCCTGATTTCGGGGGCTTAATACAGAATTTCCCCCTGTCGCGGAAAGTTTTGAATCGCAATTGAAGCTCAAAAGTAGATGGTCAGGATTTTTTTCTCCCTCCTTTCTTTCATGATCTACTATCCTTGATTATGGGAAAACTTCAACAATCACAACCTTATATAGGGCTATACTAGTCCCAACAAACACACACATACACACGCACCCTCTCGCTCTCTCACGGGATCTAGGGACATTTATTGCATTAACAACCGCATGGGCCAAATTTCCGATCCCATGCCTTGCAGCCCAGGTTTCCTCGATCCACATCCAGCCTTAATGTTATATCATTTGTATCCAGACATCCATCCATTCCTCGGAAAACACTAGGGGGGATATTTCATCCCGGGTAGGGATGAGGGCGCTTAAATATGTTAGGACCTATAGGGCTGAGTCGAAAGGATAGTTTATGTATCTCGGCAGCGCGAATGAAGAGACGTGCGGCTGCATATGACAGGTCGCGCTGGAACATCACATCGCTAACCCTGGTCTGCACCCAGATTTGTGGTTGTGCATAATGGCACTGGCAACGTATTAGAGGAAACTTATATCTGGGGACCGTTCCTGTCAATGATTATAAGCGATAGCTACATCAGCATCTTAAATCTATGGGCCTACTTTTGATCCGCATGGAACACGACTTTAAGAAACTCATGGTTTGAGAGGCAAGAATAAGAGGCAGTGGCTTCAGGGTGTACGTATAGAGCTGATGGGTTTTGAAGGCTAAAATACAGAGCCATTAAAATATAATATCAATAACCTTGCCTTCACTAGCTATACTCGCTCTAAACAGATAATGACATAAATGTTTCCCGGTCTTATTCCGGCGCCTATACTAATAATATATGTGCTTTAACTAGAGTACATGTAGTTAATATATTGCGAGTGAGACCATGTGATCGGAAATAGATCCTCAAGGTTACTATCCAAAAGGACCCATACCAATAATTGACTTCCAGATGTAAATACGGTGTAGTGTTTTTTCCCCCTAACCTTCAATCTTCAAGGTGGTACCTACACATAGTTAGCTAGATAAAATCTACGGGCCCTCTTAAAGACTAGAAACGGGGGGCTTATGGTGAAAACGGAGCCTACGTTGGAACAACTAAAAGGCCTATATTATCTACCAAACCGCGTTTGGGGGGTACTTCGGGGGCTTTCCGGTCACGTTGAGCCTGGGCCTGACGACTCGACTGCGCGAGCTCGCAAGGTAAATGGGTCTCGAAAAATCTACAGAGCCCCGAGTCTGGTCAATGGGACTTGAAGGTGGGCAAAACATAGAGAGCAAAAGAAGTAACGACAACGACAAGATTCGAACTTGCGCGCCCGAAGGCATCCGCTAACTTTGGTGACCCATAGCAGGCGAACGTGTTAACCACTCCACCACGTTGTCCGGTTATTGAGGTTCTCTGTTGAATATTGAAATAGTCATAATCCTGCCAAGATGGATATTTGTGCAACCTTACACATTTGTGGTCGTACGGTAATAATTCACACCGCTGACAGCCGGTCCTAGACACAGATTAGTACCGCTTATGCGGTAGTTTTCCAGGGTGGGAAGCAGTCGCGGTCGCGGGTTCGCGGCTGATGAGACCCTCGACCCTGATCGCATGCATCGTTCAATTAAGGCTATGTATGCACCCACATACACGCTGTGCTTACATATACTCTAGCTAGGTGCCCCGGCGATACATGTACTTACAAGTACATGTATGTGCGAAACAATTGCTGTAGCACAGCTAGGATGTACTTACGAAGATTAACCTCTAGGTGTCATTTCCATGACCTACAGGCAATTTCTCGAGTATGGTTTCATTCCGTACGTAATACCGTGGATTCTATCACAAAATGCACTTCATGTATATACAGACGGTGTCAAGGGTAAGTGAGTAGAACGCAGCAACGTAAACCGCACCACCGTGTCCTACTCACTTACCCTTAACACCGGAGTACATGTGCACACCCCGTAGAAAATTCGACCATGCATATGTACATAATTGTCGACGACAGCAGACTCTTCGAACCATAAATCGGAAATTGAAAGGTAGGGGTCAAGAGAAAATGTACTGACCTACATGTCTGAAGCCTATAGTCAGTGCGCGTGCCCCTTAGCCCAAAGTATCTGATCATGACCCCACCATGTCGAACCTCCATTTGCCACGAGGGGAAGGTTCCGCTTCATCTCTGTACAGATGTATGTATCTGCATCTATTTACGCTCCTACACCACATATGTACCGCACAGCTAGCCACTGATCTGAGAATGACAATACGTCCTGTGTAGCTGGCTAGATAAACATAATATGGCTTAAGCTTTTATACTGCAAACCAACTGCCAAGGCCAGGCAAGTCAAGATCCAAGTCTATCACAGATCATGATCAAGCACTCTAGTAGAGCGACGCTTAGCCATACGTTGTGATCAATAACAAAGCCTGGTAACTGGAATACCAAGGCGTGCCCCGAGAATTTGGTCGGTAGTGCGAGTGGCACTGAGCTAAAGCCCACTGTCAGTAAAGTCAGTCAGTCAGGGGCGAGGACAGACAGGGGGGGAGGTTTAACAAATAAGAGCTACTGGAAGTGGTTCTCATCATAGTTAGAATCCTTGCCCGTCAACACCCAGCTGGCCGGCCCCCATCTTTACCCCGTGAACGAACTCGATTCTGAAAGATTGTCCACTTAACACTTCGGCACTACACCCCAAGGCTGAGACCGGCGTGTTTCTAGAATACGAACATCCTCCTTTGTACTACCTTTGATTATCGTTGCGTGTGGCGTGTAGCCCTCCCTTCCTGATATGCTTCATAATACATCACTCGATCGGCTATAGACTACAACAAAGCTTAGCAACTGCTACTCTATACACCTATAATTGGCTCAACAGAGGTTTCCCCCCAGACACAGGGACACAGATATGGTGCCGCCTTTCAAAACTACAGGAAATCTTCGTTTCATTTTCTGTACGAGTTCCTCCCAGCCGAGGAGCGTGAAAGGCCTTAAAGCCCCCAATAGAACTTTATTGATCTATCGATCGATATCCGGGGAGATTGAGATTTTCTCTAGCTGGGCCAGGACCCGAACAAAACCCTATCTGGACGGCCAGTGAATATCTGAAAGAGATTGTTCACTACACTCAACACACTAGACCTGTAATGAACATCCTGTACTACTAACTGCGTGGCGTATGATATGACGCATGTACACTGCCGTTGCTACATGCAGCTCAGCCTGCAAATAGGGTCCTGAGTCCTGACCCCCAGGGCTAATGTTACCTAATAGAAATCATGCCAGATGCAACCGCATAATTTTTTTGACATGAGCCTCGTGATGGGACACGTCAGTGCAGCAATTCCTTTCCCATTATTATTATTTGATTTTATGGTGCATTATTTTGTGTCTAGCCGTAGAGAAGAAGCTTAGAGTAAAAGGAGGGGTAGTGTCTGATCTTGGTGGTATAAGTGGTGGTGGTGGTGGAGGTAGTGGTAGTGGTGGTAGTGGTGGATGTAGGTACATGTAGGTACAGTTCCCCCTGCGCAGCTGTGGAGTACCGGACCACCAGCTATGTAGCTAGGGGGGCTACTATTCACTTGCTGGGATTTGGTTCCTTAAGTATAAGAACAGTCGAATCAAGGCGAGGTGGTAATGTTGTTATGTAATTGGCGTAATTGACCCATTGGTTACTTTTAAGACATATTTGGGGTTCACAATTCATGCGTTCCAGCGGCCAGGGTTCATGGATTGGTTCAAAAGCCAGCAGCTTATCAGAGGGAACGAGTGCATAAGAACACTCTCTCAAATCAGAAGTTATGTTGAGTACGAAAACCCTGTCACCAGACGTGCGCGTGAGATGCTGTAGGAATTACTACAGTGGGCTTAGTAACGCCGCTTCGTTTTCGAATTGTGTGCAAAAGAAAAGTGACATGCAATAGGATTTTTTTGATCCTTTCCTTGCACTCACGCAATTGCGCTCGAACAAGTGCTTCTCCTCCTCCTCCTGCTCCTCGGTTACCCGAACCGGAGTTTTCTTCGTGACTGACTGCATGCGATCATGTATCTACCACGGACCCCACTGATAGAGAGCCACACAGTTATAAGAATCAAATTTCTGGCACCTAAGACTCCGAAAAACTAAGGCTGCTTTATAATGAAGTGCCCTTAGATGTCTACATATGAAGTTTGTGACTGGGTCCGCATATATATCTTGCATCACTTACGCGCTCCAGGTTCCACTTCACCCGCTATTCTCGAGAACAGTAACTCCCCAGAATTCAAAGCACAGACCACCCCGTCTAAGATGTGCGTTTCGGGGAAAGAAAGAAAGTCGGGTAGGTGATGCAGGGCGTTTTTCATGGATCCGGATAAATGATATGGGTGTGAACGAATGGTATTGCGTGCTATCAGATACATAAAAGAGAGACGTCACAAGACATGATACTGTTCTCGAAGGTCTGACAAGTGAAAAGATCGGTAGGATAAGAAGATCCACCCGCACAAGAGCGGGGTACTTACCTGCATGCATATTTACACTCCCATTCGTCCCCCAACCCCAAAACAAAGTTTGTTGTTGTTCTGGGGCGACTTTTCCATGATTGGAGGGGTTTTTTTTTTTTGATAGGCGGGATCATGGTGGATCACTCAGTCAAATTTCATAAGTGTGGCTGGAGTTAGGATTTTCGATAGAGAACAACTTTAGACGACATACCAACAGATGATCACGAGGAATCGTTCTTTTTTTCTTTTCTCTCGACACTCCTGATCTCAGCTTTTATCGTGATTACCCAATGCAGTATATCTTCATACTAATTTCAAAGTAGGTACATTAAATGAAACTCGACAAGGTCTCAATAATCCAATAGATCGCGCGGCCTTGCATTATTGTTGGGGTGGGAGAAGGGAAAACGTGGTAGTCAGGTTGATTAATCCCGATCTAGGGCTTCGAGCTTCTGGGCGACAATTCCTGGCCATAGAAGACCTATCTCCCCTCCCGATTTGCATTGATCTTATTGAAAAATTTATAGACAGGGTTCACAAAAGTTTGACATCATTCTCGGCCACAGAAATACAGCCGGTAGGTTTCTGTGGAACGCGGTATGACTTCCGCAGCTGCAGTTAAAGGTATCTAACTACTCCTAGGCCTTGCACTAGTCGATCCAAGTATACATCCTATTGGTAAGCTTCAGCTGTAATAATTTAACAGGGCCCGTTCAAAACAGCGAGATTAAACGCACCCATGAGTGTTAAGAAGCCCTCAGTGCTGGTTAGCCTTATCATCGAAGAGGCCAATGACTATGCGCCCAATTTTAGAAGACGGCAGCGGAATATATGGCCTCTCAGTATATAGAAAAGACTATTATGGCACGCTGTGATCAACGCAATGTCGAAGTTTCAGTCTTCAAAATTTTGTAAATGTCTACATAGCTGTAAACTTCAACTATAAATTAACTAACGACAGACTTGTTCAAGGCCCAGACGGACCACGTAAGACCTAATATATCGATAGTTGTACTTTACTCACGAACCTTCAAAATTCCGATTTAAAAGACGATCAATCTAAGCTATGCCGGAGTACACCTAAATTCATGGCGTTTCCGAACACGACCAGTAGGTATTGAATGCCGTACAAAAAGGTAGTCCCGGCGGGGTTTTTTCTGTGTATGCATTAACAGTTGAGTCCGGAAACGTTATAAAACCACGAGTATATACATGTAATTATAAATGCATCTAGCATCAGCTATGTTTAAAAGACCTTTAGACAGCATAGATCATTTATAGCTACATAGATGTAAAGTACATACAAGTATCTACTTGCTATATATGATTGATATTTTTAGGTGTACAAATTAACATCTACATGTATTGATACATGTTTACGATACGTACCAAAAAGGGATATAAAAAAACGTACCGAAAAGGGGGATGGGGATCACTACTGTACTCCCGTCAACGGTAAGAATACGGTATTGGTACAGTACTCTCTCCGTTTAATTCGGTATTCGTCACCCCGTCTTTTTCACAATGTATAAGTTGACAGAATTTAGGCCCGGCCCGACGCACAATTTATAGCATATACATGCAATTTATAGAATATTAAGTTACGACAGGCCCATTTGCAAATGTATACACAATTGTAATCAGGTCAAATTCAGCATTGTACATGTAGTACTGGGTAGCCAGTTATACTCGGCTTGATACTCATGCATACATGTATCTGCGTGTAGACATATTCCTGGCATCAGCAAGACGCCAAAATGTTTGTATTATCGCAAGAGCTCCTGTGGCTCTTTTAACCTTGGGTTGCTTATCCGTTACAAAACGAACCCCGCTAAAAACCGTACTCGAAAAAGAAGGGTTAGGGTTTCACAAATCTCGTCGCATATTACGTATACTCAGGTGAGGTTATATCTCACTCGCTGTATTTACATTGGTCAATTACATGTATGTTAGGAACGGCTTGTTCGAAAATTAATACAGTCATGAACTGTAGGTGACTTGAATGTGAAACACATTTATATGGGACATGGAATCTCACTCATATTTGGATATCACCGTTTCTATAACGATACTCAACGTAATATTATGGATCTTCTAGAAAAACGCAGCTAATATGTAACTTTAGCCTAACCAACCTAATCCAATAGAAGTACATGTATGTACATGTAGTAGTCACCAACCCTCTAGTGGAGATGACTCAAAGTTTTGTTTTACCCGTTTAGATCCCCTTTAGTTTTCCCATCACATCTCTAGGAGTACCAACCGACTGAATAAGTGGGGGGGAAAAAAGGAAGGAAAAAAAAAGACCCAATGTAGGAAAGAGAAAACACTCCGATAGTATAAACACATAGTGTACCAAAACCTACGCCTTTTCCAAGTGCTCAATCAACGCCTCAATCGTACAGACCTTAAGACCCCACTTTTTCCCGAACTCTAGGCACTCATCTCGTCTTTTCATTAACCCATCCTCTTCTCTGACAATTTCGCAAATTGCTGCCGCCTCATTCTTCCCCGCCAGTCTGCAAAACTCGACGGCAGCCTCGGTGTGCCCCCTCCGCTGGCGAACACCCCCGTCTACTGCGCGCAGGGGGAAAATATGGCCCGGTGACCTGAAGCTCGCTGGGGATGCCGCGGGGTCCGCAAGGGTTCGCACAGTGAGGGCGCGGTCATAAGCGGAGATACCAGTGGAGATAGTGGGATCTCTTGAGTCAAGCGAAATGGTAAACGCAGTGCAATGAGGTTCTTGGTTATTAGGAACCATCTGCGGTAACGCGAATTTATCGATGAGGGCCGGGGAAAGCGGCGCACATACCAGCCCGCTATCTGAATGTCAGAGAGTTCATCAAGGGATTCTGCGACGGAGTATTGCGGGGGAGGCGGCAGGTAACGGGAAGATTTGTGAGCTACCTTGTCCATCTAACCATGAACGCCATCTTCTCAACTGTGAGATCTTCTGCGGCAATAATCAAGTCGCCCTCATTTTCGCGGTCTGCGGAGTCAAGTACGACAATGAACTCTCCTTGCCCTGTTTTCGCGGGTCAGCTATGCGTCATAGCCGGATTCTCTTACAGCAGGGAGAATTTCCAGAATTGAGAGAGAGAAGGACTCACGGAAAGCTTCAACCGCCTCAGGTATCGAGGAGAACTGAGGAATCGTTTCTGACACCATTACCATTATTTTTGATGTAGGCTGTGAAAGTGTAAAGTTTAGGTGGGGCTATTCCTTGGTTCGTCAATTTGTTAACTCAGAAAGAACACCAGAGGAAGAATAACCCAAATCTCAGATCTTCAGACAGGAATCCGTTGGACGACACAGTGGGGAAGAAGAAGAAGAGAGATACAAACGTGGGGTTCTCGCGGACTAGTATATGTATGTCTAATGTATTCCGTAAGCGTCGGTTGTCTTGGATAGGTAAGCCTGACCCATGCTGACATTCCCGGGGGTTAGCTAACTAGAAGCCTCCATACCCGTGAACTTGTAATCTCTAAATGCTGACACGTGCTATCGTGATTTCCTTTCCTTCGGCTTGAAGATTACCCGATAGCATTAAGGTTGTTCAGGCTAGAGTTCTAGCTTTGCCGAGGTCGTAGATGTACTTAGGCTTGGTGAAATAGGGACAAATATAAATCTGACACAATTTTCCAATCTTTTGGTTCTTAGTTGTGAACCGGAACTCCCCCGTATGCAGGTATATATTCTTCAAGACATCTACAGGACTCCAAAGCTCTAAAGTACCTACTCGTATGAGTAATTCGGCGGCTGATGCCTTACGGATGAAGCCATCTACTTTTACAGGCATTTTCGCATTATATAAGGGTTAAATAACTGAGCGACAACAGCCTACCCACATGCAGAATACCTAGTGCTTGGTGCAAAGCCCTGTACAGAGCTGTGCTTTTCCACGTGGTGTTTAACAGGAATTCCTGAACATTCCAACTGGAACAAATGGATGAACCCTTTTTATGTCTAACATAATCGACGATCAGGTTAGAGTGAGTTGGTTTACTTTCGGATTTACGATAGATTTGGGTAGATCACAATCCTATACTCGTAAAGTGAATTCTATTTGTCACTACCTCGAAAGCAACTACGAATTTTGCTGGTGGTAGAAATGATCATTGCTGTCAATGTGGTATTTGATAAACAGCTATACCTGTTTACTGCTCAACCTGGGGTTCTTCAGCAACATAGTGAAGATAAGCCCCCAAAAGCTTGGTTCCCTCAATATAGTTCCTCTTATCAAGTTTCTCTGAAAAAATGTCAGTAACCTTTCCTTAGAACAAGGGGAGAAATCCTATAGATGATAACATACCGTTGATACTATGCGCAGCATCAGTACTGCTACCCATAGGCAGCAGTAGAACATTTTTCCCGGTAGCTTGCTCAAATGTCAAGGTAACTGGAATACTTCCGCCTTCCCTGGTCATATCTGGCTTGACACCGAAAACGCTCTCAACCGCTTTAGAGGCCGCAGCGAAATTCCAGTGCTTAGGGCTTGACACCCACCATTTACCGGCATGCAAGAGCTCAGCTTTCATGGTATTGTTGGTTCTGATCTTTTCCCACTCAAATTCTAAGTGTGCAAGAACAACCTTATCCACCGCATCGGGCTCCATGTCTGGAACTGTGCGAACAGAAAACTTCCCAATAACTTTTGCCGGGATGACTGTCTTTGCACCACAAGCAGAGAAGGCCCCCTCAATACCGTGAATGGATAATGACGGGAAACGCCATCTATACAGACCCTGGTTAGAGCTGAATCATGTTATAGGATAGTAATAATTACCTAGCCATTAGAGTACTCTCTTTATCTTGGTAGATGCCGGTAGAGCTTCCGATGCCATCGTACAAATCCTTCATCTCAAAGCTAATCCCCTCATATAACTGCTTCTCCTCTTCGTCGACCGGTTTAACGAGCTCGTTCAAACCGGGAATAAGAATTTTCCCTTTGTTGTCTACCAATGTCCCCAGCAGCCTGACAAGGTCGGTCATTGGCTCAGTAACAGACCCACCATAAACTCCAGAGTGGAGGTCTTGACCTGGGCCATGAATAGCAATTTGGTAGTACGATACCCCACGCAGACCATAGGTCAGACATGGCTTCTCAGCACCAAGCCAGTAGTTGTCGGAAATGCAAACTGCATCGGCATCCTTGAAAAATTTCTTGGCTTCGTCGTGGATGATATCGTCGAGGCCCTCAGATCCATATTCTTCCATTCCTTCAAAACACATGAGAAGATTTACAGGAAATTCGATACCAGCTCTACATTGACGTCAGTAAGATTTTATAGGTGTGATTCCATGAGATAATACTCACTTCTGATGAGCTTCGATAGCGTTGAGCCATCCTAGACTATATAAAAATCAGCCTCATCGATCACTTATAGCTTAGTCAAGGATGGGACTAACACAGGGCCCTTATCATCCGTACTACCTCTCCCAAACATCTTTCCAGATTCCTTATCAACACTTAAAACAAATGGATCCGTGGCCCAACCGTCTTCCTTCAGTGCAGGTTGCACATCGTAGTGTCCATATACCAGGATGGTCCGCTTGGCCTTGTCATTCCCGTATCTGGCCAGAATAATTGGGGGAATTTGAAGATGTGGTCTAGCAGGCTCCGCCCCAGGGTGACGCTCCTCAACAGTAGCACCAAGAGCTTCAAGCTCCTTTTTGAGAAATTGAGCCATTTTCACAACCTGAGGACGCATAGCGTCATCGGCAGAAACGGAGGGTATGGCAACAGCATCAGCGAGACCTATGATCACAATTTAGATTTTGTTCCAGGTTGATTGATCTGGGTACGAACGCTTGATGAAGCACTCGGCCATTTCGTCCACCCTATAAAATATATATCAGTCTTGTTCATTTTTAGAGGGAAGTTCTAAACAAGCTCCCCATGCTCTGACTATTAGAACGAATGACATACTTATTGAAGTATCCTTGGAGTTGGGGAGCCATGGTTGCTGTTTTAGAGGAGTAGTATTTGGGTATCGGATATCGATAGTGACTAGCAACGGTAAAACTTCTTGTTGATAGCAGCGAGGGGGTCGGTTTAGTTATAGATGAAGAGCTCAAGTGAAGACAAATAGAGGGTTTATGAAAGAATCGATTGTAGACCCGTGAAGAGGCCTGTAGGATCATGTGGCGGGGTCGAATGGGAGGGGTAAAATGCGCGCGTGCTAGAACTAGAGGCAGCGGTTGCCAAGACTAGCGTGTAAGGAATCCTACTATGTATGTACATACATGTAAGTACAGTAGGATTCCCTGACTCCGGCCATAACTAAAAGCATACTTGATCATGCTCGACACTATTGAGGTTAGATTTGGTCCCCGTTGCAGAATGACTTCTATAAGTGCATGTATACATGTATATATAATCTTCGGAATATAACATCCTCTAGAGTACATGTACTTGTATGTTCACATGTTTTACGTGTCTCAGTTGTATTACGTACTTGTATGTACTCTATACATGAAGTGTTGGAGACAGATGTTCTACAGATATTAAGTAGATTACCCGACGGAGATTCCAAGAAGAATAAAATCCTCTGGCCCTTGAAATCTGTAGGTTATTGTTCTCTTCGAGCACGAGTCGTGAATATCCTAAAGTATTATCTCTACCGGCATTCACTTAGGGATCCCGCATAGCAACGGCCCGCCACATGTAGGTACTACGGTGCCAAGGTAAGTGAGCAAAACGTGGCGGTGCCAATTTGCCAGTAATCGCGTTCTAGTAGAAAAGAAAGCAAAAGTCGGTGGCTTTTATATTCCCTAAGATATCTCTCGTATCAGATAGATGATTAATCTCCGACGCAAATTACAAACATTTGCGGAGTGAGGTTTGGGCTCTCTGGGGGTAAATGGCTCTATGGCCGGCGCAGTTCTGCTATGTACCCTCATAGTACCTACATGTAGGGTTAGGGATTAGACACGCCAAGGTTAAGAAGCTTGTGTTTTTGTCAACGTATTTTGAACCCGTAAACCTCTCTCGAGCACCCCGGCAGAGAACTTTCTTTCTATCTTAAACTCAAATTCTATCATGGAAAACCAAGAAATTACCCCACGCTGGCTCTCAGTTACCGGGAAGCCTCTTCCCCGCCTGGATCTCCCTAATGGTATACCAGGTGCGTGTTATAGGTCAGAAAGCGAGAGGGCAAGCACTAACATGATCTTAGGGAGGTGTCGGAACATAAAGGACTTCCAATTTCTCAACCAACTTGGTGAAGGGAGTTAGTTGAAGCTCCAATAACGCCACAATCAAAGTAGGGACTAACAACCGCGTTTATAGCTTATGGAGTAGTTCACCGTGCGCAGGACCACAAAAACCACAAAGTAGTCGCGCTCAAGCAGGTCCGAATCTTCGACTCAGACCGCGGTAACGGCATTCCGATCACCGCTCTCCGCGAGATATCAATCCTCAAATCTCTCCGTCACAACAACGTCGTCAATGTCTTAGATGTGGCCGTGGGGGTGGAGCTGGACGATGTCTACATGGTCATGGAGTATGCTGAGCAGGTTGGTGGATTCTCCTTGGGCCGACATTGTCGGTTTTGATTTTAGGGACGGGAAAGAATCCTGGGCGCACATCGGCTGGCTTATGGTTCCCTCGCCCGGTGTCGTCGGCAACGGGCGGGTGAAGCGCGCGCAGCTTTTGTTACGACGCTTTATAGGATTTGGCAAACCTTCTTGATCATGCAAGAGTCAAATACTCGGAAAGTGAAGGTAGATTATAATTACCCTATCAGCTTTGGAAATAAATATCTTGCTAATGTGCCTTATGATTAGTAAAATGCCTTATGAAGCAACTACTGGAAGGATTGGATTACCTCCATAAGCATGACATCATCCACAGGTAAATACTTATCACCTGTAGATGAGCTTCCCAAAATTGATAATCTAAATAGAGACATAAAAATGTCCAATCTCCTTCTCACCGCCAAAGGCATTTTAAAAATAGGTAATCTTCTTGTAGTCCCTGGAAGTTTATAATGCTAAACGACTATCTAAATAGCGGACTTCGGTATGGCCCGCGAGTACTCCGCCCGCCCCCTCACTCCTGGTGTCGTAACTGTCTGGTACCGGGCCCCGGAACTCCTCCTCTCTGCAACCCGGTATACCTCTGCTGTCGATATCTGGTCTGCGGGTTGTATTATGGGCGAATTGATCACGCAGCTTCCCCTACTTCCCGGGGAAACAGAGATTGAACAATTTGCTCTCATTGTGAAGTTGCTCGGGTCTCCTTCCGACAAGATATGGCCCAAGATGCGGCTTCTTCCCGGTATCTACGATCGTGGTCGCATAGCCCCTGATGATGTCTCTGCCGGTAGTGTTAGGGGCAGATATGTCCCTCCTCCTATCGGAGCTCAGAGGGAGAATATGTTAGAGCGTCGCCTTGTCGGGCAGACCAAAGAAACAATTAGGGTCATAAACGAAATGTTAACCTTTGATCCCGAGCGTAGGATCACTGCAAGTGATGCTTTGAGGGAACGATACTTTACGAGAGAAATGCCGCCTCCACAGAGGCCGGAGCTGATCCAGACGTTCCCGGAAATTCGGAACGAGAGTGATATTGGCGCGAGGAAAGGCGCTGAAGGTGTAGGGGGTAAGAGAAAAGGGAAGGAACAGGGCGGTGGGTATGTTTTCGACTTTGGAGATGAATTTGGCGTGAGAAAAAGGCATAGACAGCTTGAGAGACGCGATTGAGATCGTAGAGGTATGATGTTCAGCGCACTAAGTGAAGAAAGCTATAAAAGTAAAGTAGTAATTAAGGCGCGCATATGTAGAGTATATGCAAGTAAATACATGTAGACAATGATCAAATCTAGTTATTGTGGGGTGTAATCGTGTGATGAACAGCGGCATAATTGTCTTATCTACAATTATACCACTATATGTACTCTCTATAAAAGACGACGAAAATAGACCCTTAACTCTGGGGTCTATGAGCTCGCAGTGTCCAACTCATCTTGCGAAAATTGCCAAGACCACAACTAGCTTCCAGGGTTAGGGGTGCGGATCATCAAATGATTTGCCATGGGTTCAACCATGGGAATCCTATTAAGGCCTGAATGTAAATAGATATGAGTTGGTGAGGATAAACTACAACTCGGGTTTTTTGCTTCCTATACTTTTTGCTTGGGACTACGTAAAAACACTATCCCCGTCACACCACCAGCACCCAATCAGACATCCCAGCGGTACCGCTGGTTTCGTATCACCTTATCTATCATTTGACTTGTTGATCATGAAGGCGGCGATCTCGATTGTCGAATGCTTTTTTGTTTTTTGTCCTCTTCATTACTCCTCGTTGCCCCCTCCCCCCCGCCTTTCCCTCAACTTCATTCTTCCGCCTCTATAGACACTTACTTTCTTATTTCTACGCAATGTCTAGAGTCGCAATTTACACCGTATCGCTGTTTGTGTTTATTGGAGGTATGTGACAACGCTACGTCATCCCTAGCTCACTACTCGAGTTCAAGCTCTATTGAATGGTCTTAAATAAGTTCTAACAATCGATACCGAACCAAAGTCACTGCTTTAACTCTTTCCTCAATAATTGTTCCCCGGTGGACCTCTTACGAAGATGACAATATTGTAAGCTAAAAACTTCCGAGATCAAGGAAAGGACTCTTGAGAACTAATAAAAGTGATATATTAGCCAATTCACTACCATTATGGGCTCCATAAGCGTTGTACCTCAGCAGGCGACTGCACACATTTCCCCAGTTATGCCGACTGCCATGGCACCGATCGCTACTTCTGTTCTATGTGGCGATCTACAGCATGGTTGATGAGCTTTACGCTAGTAATCGAAGGTATGAATATTGTTGCCTTTATCGTTATTCTTGCTGGCGGCCCAGCAAAAAGAATGAATGGGTGGAGGATGCTAGGGACTTTATTGCTCCTAAATGGTACGTAACACACTTCAGCGATCGTAGTGGTAAATTTCTAACCTTGATACCAAGCCTTTATTCAATGCGCTGCAACCTCGCTGGTGCAATATCTATATGATTATGATGATCGGTTCTTTGTAGGGTGGAAGCTGGGTGTGAGCTGGATTCTAGCAACTGTAAGTTGGGTTGTAACAACTATTTTGGCGGGGATTGTGGTGGTGGGCGGTTGGTATTTGCCGCCGGAAGGTGGATACGAGTTTTTGAAGTAGTTGGGGAAAGAGAACAGTGCTTCAGCTGTCTTTTTTTTCTTGGCCCGCGGGGGGGGGGGGGCAGAAAGTTATTCTTGTGGGGGTAAGGGATGTGGGTATGTTTGTGTGTGAAGGATTTGCAGTGTCATGTTAGCATAAAGTCATTGAGTGGCGTCTGATTAGACTACGAGCTCCGGTAGGATTAGTGGCGAGTGATATTCTATGCATATGCAACGATAACTACCGTAGAACTTCGATTTTGGGAGCGGAGAAATATTTCACTCCTGATCCGGAGAATACAAGTGTGTAACATATCACCACCTGGTGCTGGCCCAAGTCTACAAATGGATTTATTGTACACTACAAAGACTACATAATCTTCTGATGAATATTGATTCTACAAGTCCCCGGATCAGAATTGAGATTTAAACTTACTTTCACAACCGGGAGCTTCTAACCTAAAACCTGTTCCAAAAAAAAATAACAATAAACGAACGACAGGTCTAGAAAAGCAGACGAGATGAACACCGAGACCCCTAAGAACCTTATATACACAAACCTTCCCACAAAATTTAAACATATGAAAACATAATATAAATCACCTCCCATCTCCCACCAGCACTGAGAATACGAATCAAACATGCGTGATTGCCGCATGTAATCGATATATTGTCAGCACGCTTGTCCTACTATATATCGTTTATGTACTCTATGCTAGAACTATAAGAAGCATCTTATACACTTATGTATAAAGATTTATTCGGGCAGGTAGTCAAAGTTGGGACTACCTGAAAATAAAAACGGCGATATGTCCAATGCCCATGGCTGGATATTGCACACCGAGGGTCCAGGGTCCTGTGCGTTTATCAGGCCATTACCCTGCTCTAGAGTGGTTCGGGCGACAGGTTGTAAGTGATTGTCATCTGGAGTTGTAGCAGGGCGCATTTCCCCCGTTCCCACCTGCCAAGCATCGAAAGGACCTGCAGCAGGCCCATCAACAGAAACAGCAGGACTGTCGGGGATGTACTGTTGACTTAAGGTTGTGGTGATACATTGTAAGGGGTTAGTATCAGAGACTATGGGATTGTGGGTTTGCTCTGGGGTTGTAGGCTGGGGGATCCCTGATGGAATTCCAGAAGCAAACCCAGAGACTATGGAATCGTGGGTTTGCTCTGGGGTTGTAGTCTGGGGGATCCCTGATGGAACCCCAGAAGCAATGGCGTCGTTATTAATATCACGAGGATTAGTTTCAGAGCCGCCTATACCGGGGGACTGTACTTGGTCGGAATTGGACGCTGCCCATTCCGTATTAAACTCAATCATTGTTTTCTTCAGGTAATCCTCGTCCAGTTCTAGACGATGTGCGAGGGTCTTTGCCAGCCCTGATTGATATCCTGATTGTTTGTCCAGGGGGATAGGAACGCATTGTGAAAGTCTGAGAGACGGATTGCCAAATGTCTCCGCGGCTATAGCCTCAGCATCATACCAAACTAACATGATTCCAATAAGAATTAGTATGTATGAGTTCAAAGTCATTTGAGATAATCTTACATCCATCTGGTATAGTAGGTTTGTTCCGATGAAACAAAATCCTATAAACCCCTGACCAGGTGCAGGTCTTTGGATATCTATACCTAAGTAGTTCATCTCTAATATCCGTATTTACCCCATTTCTCAAATAGTCATCCCCAGGGGCCATGTTTAGACAATTATCATTTTCCAAATGATGATTCATTGTAGTTTGAATATCGGTTTGAAATTCCTTACACCGAGGGCACCATAGCTGCAAGTGCTGCGATATACAATGATTTCTTTATTTAACAAATAAGCTTGTTAGTACATGAAGATCATCTAACAATCAGGGTCCCCATTGGAAAGCATACATAACCTCTTGAACATTGCGACCCTTCCATCGGGGACAGAGATATTGGGATCTTTTGAAGTAAGGGCAGGCAAATGGCTTCTTACAATTGCCGGTCGTTTTTCCTTTAATTCCTTCTACTTTTTGCCGTTTAGAGGGTTTCTTAGGGGGGTTATCATCGTCTTCGTCGTCTTGGCTGCTTGGCCCGTCCCTGCGCCTTTTTTGATTTGTAGAAACAGAATTTCCTCTTCTTTTTGCGTCACCTGAATTGCTCCCGTGGTGCCGGTAAGTTCCAGCGTCTCCCAGGTCGTGTGGTATCTCCATACTGTATTCACTATAGTCATCATTTTGACCTTCGTAGCCTCCATCGCTGAATTCGCCGATATCCGTACTGTCAAAGGCTAGAGAGGTTGGGGAGATTGGTATGGGAGACCCCGATGTTTCTCGGTCTGCCGGCTGGTCGGATAAAGTAGCACTCGATATAGAACCGTGTTTCGCTTTTGAACCTAAGGGCTGTTCGACGCTACTCAGTGTACTACTCATTGGTGAGATAAGATGGGGGGAGCCTGTTTGGGAGCGAAAGCCACGAAAAAGGCTTCCGGAGGGTCCATGGGAATCCCTACGCTCCTCAGATACCCGTTGATCCATGACTGAACCTAAAACGCAGAGGCGCAAGGGATTGAATAAAACTGTTGATATATGCTGAAGTAGCGGCTGGGCTTAGTCCGTCGGCGACACAAGTTGAGTGGGGCTATATTAGCTATACGGGGCGACTGGAGGGAGAGTTAAAGATGGTGATCTGAACGGGCGGCGCACCATATATACATGTATGTAGGCACGGAGCGGGTTAGACAATATATAGCCTACTAACGTACAAGGCTCTAGCATTAAGTGAGTGAGAAGTAGAGTAAGGATTACTCTTCTAAGCTGTAAGGCCTACGTAGTGTTCGCGTTGATGTGAAATATAGACGGGTCTTACACGTGAAACCATCAATCATGGGTGGTCACAAAATAAATGTGTCACGTGATGCATTTTATTTGCACTGTATTTGTTGCAACAGAGCTCTGAGTCCACAGTTCAGGGATCTTCAGCAGTCGAGACTCGAGACAGTGGCGTCCAGACTCAATTGGTTGCGAAATCTGCAGTCTCGGTCAAACGCGATTAAGGCTCCGCCAAGAACTCAAAATTTGAGTTCAAAATTTGAAAAACAGGGATTGGAGCTAGCTAGAGCCGCGCTTAGGATAACCAACCGGACGCGTCTATTCTAGTTAACTTGTCTATACTCGTTTTAACTCGCGCACAACGAACCAAGGCGCGTCAAAGCAACCACTCTCCGCCACGCATGAACCATGGATGCACACCCAAGGATGGTTCTGGTATGTAGTAAGAGAGAGGGGGGAGAGGGGGAGAGGGGGGGAGTACTCGAGTCTGACATATCGCCAGAGCACCTCGATTTAATGATCAGGGTCCATCAAATCATGGCTGATCACTCGATGCGCCGAGGACTGCAAACCGGCTCGAAATCATACAATATTAGCTGTCGGTACAGCTGTATAAATATATTTGGCCATAGGGCTGGGTTCTCTCGATGGTGACGACCGCAATTGTCTTTCATTCACGGTTATCACATCATGGGATATCACTCGAGATTTGATTTCCGACGGCCATCATGATCAATTTATCTGCGCATGCGTGATCAGGGATGAAAAGGCATTCAAGAGACATCAGAAAAGATTTTTATAATAGAAACCCACCTCACTTCAAGGGAGGTCTCGGGGGATTTACGGATCTTAGAGTTAGTTGCTCCGCCGGCACTGCCCATTTTGACGATATTATAGTCAATGAGTCGCTAGCCATGTTATAATTATAGCTGGACATCTTGATTGCTCTCAGATAACTTGGTTGTGGTATCCTGGTTTTTCTTGTATATCCGGCCTACATATACCTGGTTTATTCAAAGCTCTAAGACCCTAATCTCGACAAACCCCCAACATTTTCTATACACTAGGTACGTAAGTACACTACACAAAACAATATACATCTCATATAACATGGATCTGATAGCACTCCCTTGCAGATATACGGTGGTAGCAGGAAAAGAACACGGTAGCGCTGCACGATGCAATACCTCTTTAGTGCTTCGAGAATACTCAATTCTATATTTTGAGGTAAATATTGATACTGACTAGCATGATGGTGGCTAGTGAATAGGAGTCCTAGCAAGGGCTGTAATATCGACAAAGGGGCAGTTTAGCCCTATCACAGAACCGAATATCTTGCACAGTGGTGGGCATATGGTTCCTATATTTATATGACGTGATATGAACTCCGGAAGTATCCTCCATATTGATAGATATTGTATTAACTGAATCTAGAAAGTCAATTACTCCATCTGAGTGTGTGTGTGTGCCTGCATCTACATAATACCCTGCTGCAGACGTCGTTCAGGAAGTCTCCGCGCGGGTTTATATATAGCTACCACGCAACCACTGCGAGATAACCCCGCAATTGAAATCTAGCCCACACATCCTGGAGGGTTTGTTAACCATTATATATTAAAAACCCAGACCCCATCCCTCCCCACAAGAATTCTTACCCCACAAAGACCCCTCGCCACTCAAGCCGCATGGATTTTGACATCTCCACAAAGAAAAGCGACTTCCGCGCCCCCGGCGAGAACCACGATGTGTACATTGAAACATTCTATGGCGCCTTCTACTTGCATTCACGGGTGCTGGTAATGTTCTCCTCCTGGTTCGCCGCCAGCATGTCAAAGGTCTGGTGGAAAGAGCAGGAATCAACGTCACAGTACCGTTACCGCTATTACCTTGACGCCGACGACGATGGAATCACCACTCTTCTTCCCCACCGGGAGGGAAGCTTCCCTAAGGAGCCTCTTGGACCTGATATGGCTATGAGGGTTTGTTAGCCCTCGTGCATGCAGGCGGATATATATATAAAAAAAGAGGACCCCTACCCAGCTAACTCACATACCCCCTTTTCCATCCCTCAAGTTCCACGAACTCTACATTCAGCTCTTCAACACCTTCTACCGCCTCCCCATCAAGCTCCCCGACCACCGCTCCCTCTCCGCCCTTATCCAGCTCGCCGACCAATACGACTGCCTCCCCACCGTCTCCGACTCCATCCGCTCAACACTCTTCGAGCGCCCCACGCTGGACCGCGAGATCCGCGACGCCCCCAACCGCTTCCTCGAGATCGGCTACCAGCTGCGCTCCGCCCGCATCTTCCGCGAAGCCTTCATCCACTGCGTCGGCCTGCGCACCACGGCCGGCGCGCCCACCCCCCACGTCGCCGCAATGATCACCATCGAGACCTACCGTCTCGAGCAGCTGGTCGCCGCCGCAATGCGCAAATTCCTCGGGCTCGCCGGCTTCGGCGAGTACACGCGCCACGTGCGCAGCCTGGTCCGCGGCGAGCTGGGAAGATGCTTTGACCAGTACCCGGAGCCCGGGAAGGAGGGGAAGCTCTTCAGGATGATTATGGAGAACCCGTTCACGGCGGAGGAGCGCGGCGAGGACAGGGACTGGAGCGGTCTGCAGTACCAGGCCAGGGGCCTGGTGGCCAAGGTGAAGAAGGTGGCGGGCGATCTGGTGGTCAATAATCTGAGCTTGAAGCAGGAGATGGATTATTTGACATGTGCGGAGCTGAAGGAGGAGGCGCTGCCGTGGTTGTAGAATGGGCGGCGACTGGGGAGTACGGGTATTGGGGGCCGTGGCTTTGGGATCTGTTAGAGCTTTTGGTTTTTGGTTTTTGGTTTTTTGTTTTTTGTTTTTGGTTTTTTGTTTTTGGTTTTTGGTTTTTGTTTTTGGTTTTCGATAATCTCTTTCTTTCGATTTTTTTGTTTTATCCTAGTGACCTGAAGGGGCGTTAAAAAGTGAATGAGAATAGAGGGGTGAGGGAGGGGAGGGGATAAGTCCCCCCTCCCCGCACCTATCTAGCTACCCTACTACTACTACGGGACGCTACAGTGCAAAGAGTTCAATATTGACCCCCATACGGGAGAGAATCCGGTATGGAATCCTATAAATACAATCATTTGGTGGGGGGCACTTTTTCCTATTAAGTTGATCATTACCCACCACCCCCGCTTGGCCGAAAAGGGAATAGTTAGTTGCAAGTTACAACCCAAGAAAGCTCAAGTAAGTAAAACGTGCACCAGGACAAGTCCTAGCGTGACAACCAGAGAAAAGGTAAAAGAAAAAAAACAAATAAATCTGCGCTATACTGTTTAGAAGCAATAAATTAATAGCCCGATATAGTGTTTAGAAATAATAAAATTAATAGTCCTCCGGGTATATGTTATGTTGTTTCTGAAATACATATATTACTACCTGCTTGTCCGTATAATACAGATAAAATACACGTGCAAACCCTAGTAAGAGATCGAGATCAATTAAGGGAAAAAAAAAAAAACCCCACATCCACGTTTTAGCTACAATGTAACTACCCTCCATCACTTCCCCGACAAGCGAGTGAAGCAAGCAAGTGATCTCCTCCCCACACTCCCCCTCATCATAACCACCAGCACATGCCCCCGGACCGAGTGATAATCCGTGCTCCATAACACCCACCACCGGCCAACTATCCAGGTACTACACGAGCCCGCGACAAATCAAATAAATTGCCGAGCAGAACCTTTCGGCCACACACACAACAATCTCGGTAGATCTGCATGCTAGTGCTTATTAAAATCCTGTCATGTCCTATCCTCTCTCTCTACACCCGCGCGTGATCGATAGCAGCCCCAGCGGTGCGGGTGCTGGAAATTGGATTGGGTGCAAACGGGGCAGAGACAGAGAGAAGTGAGGAGAAGGAGGGTGGTGAGGGGGAGAGGAGTAGAGAGGGAGGTGTTGGTCTGGTGTTCCCCCATGTATTCTTCCTCCCTCTAGGTGATATGCAGGTGGTTATTTGTAGGAGTAGTGGTACCTGCGGTGAAGTGGGTAAATGGACGAATGAATATAATCGCAGGGCGTACGTGCGCCGGGACAGATGTGGGCGCTTGCAAGTTACACTACAGAGCGAGAGTGGGCAGGAGTGCGAGTGTGCGTACAGACACTCGGCGAAAACACCGGAGTGGGTGGGTGGCTAAGGCATGAAACAGCATAGCACAACGCAGGTTACGCTGCGTTGGGTGTGATTAGAACCAGCTACATAGAGTAAGATAGGTCAAGATCGATCTTGCTTATCTGTTTTTCTTTCTCTCGTGCGTTGTGCGTTTTGTGGACCTATGAGTATATGCGGGGGTGCCCTCTAGCACTCTATTGTTACTCACTTCTCCATACTTCACAAACGCAGTGCTGTGGCGGTAGTAGTATTAGTAGCAGAACCCGGGCAGAGAAGATAGTATTTTGATTGATTGATTTAATCAATGGGGGCGGTAGTTTTCGATCTCTCCTCTACATTCCCCTCCCCCCCGGCCCCCCTCCCTCTTCTCTCTTCGTTGCCTGTCCCAGAGTACACAAGTTGTCCAAGTCACGCCCCTCATGTGCGGAACCGCCGCCAGAACTGCCGCACTGGGTGGATGTGAGTGGAGGTGGGATGGGGTTGCACATAGTTCGTCTGAAGGATTTGCAGCCTGGGTGGCTGGTTGGTTGGGTACATAGACATAATGTTGCACAAAGAGGGGGGGGAGGAGAGACGGGGAGAGGAGAGATATCGTGGGAAGAGGGAGGAAGTTGGTAGGTACATGTAAGTTTGTGTAATGTGTGTGTGAGTACATGTATATATCAAGTACATATATCTTGTACGTGTATGAAGTATGTGTGTATGTGTGCGTGTGTGAATGTATGTACATACATGTAGGCGTGCACATATGTGCAGACAGACTGGCAGACAGACAGCGCTATGATGTACTTGCATCTGAAGACCCCGCTTCCTACACTGTTTACATTTAGTTGTCTGTACTTTTGCTCCCCCTATTCCCATAGCCAACCCCCCCCACCTTTCTCTCTCCCCCTCTTCTGCTCTCTCTTCTCTTCACGAGCTACATGTAGCTACTACATACTTCCCCTCCTCCCACAATTCCACCGTGTCTCCCCATAGACACAAGCTCTAAACAAACCCCCAGCCCCGCCTGCTAAACACGTCCCTTAGTCTATCAATCCAGGAATGCAGGACGTCGATCATGTCACTCTGTCCGTCCGCCCACCCCACCCGCCCGCCTGCCCGTCAGTACGTCAGTATGTCAGCCTTACCAAGCTACATGTACATACATACATGTGGACGTAAAATGTACTCTAATGTATGTGATATATGTGCGTCGGAAAATTAATTGCGTGTCCCTGGTTGTTGTTATCGTTGTTGTTGTTGTTTTTTTTCTCTTGGCGATGGTCGGGATAAGCTTAGCTTAGTTCGTCCCTTTGGGCGGGTGTGGGTTGGGTCGGGGTGTGGGGTGTGGGGCGGATGTCACGTAGTGTGTAGCTAGCATTAGCATTAGGGGGGAATACGGAGCGAGTGATTTTCCATGCTCCGAGCTAGGAAAAACCCCACTAGAAGAAATTGGGTTTGTTGTTTTCTTTTTTCGATTATTATCATTGTTTTTTTCTTTTTTTACTCTTACCCAGCAGACCTCATGTATGTTAGACCTGAGGAGTAACTACTAAACAAAATATGTGGATAGATGGATATAGAAAATGTTAAACATGACAGTTCTATTGTGCATCTTGGCCTATTACCGGCGGGGCCCGATACAGATACATGTTCTTCAACAAAAAAAATAAAAACAGCTAGCTACATGTACATACTCGTATCCAAGTAGAACAAGAGCGGGAAGCGCCGTCGTGAAATTGAAAAAGGGATGTCATGTCGTCAGTAGCTGGAATCAACCCGCGGACGTTTAATCATTAACAGGGATACAAAACACAGCACATGACAATCAACATCATCAAAAATGAAAAAATAGTAACTCCGTATTTCCCTTCGCCTTCTTAAAAGAAAAAACAAGAAATGAGCCCAAGAAAAACCCTATTTTTTTTCCAAATAAAACATCAAAATCGCCATTGTACCACACTCCCAACCTTAGTATCCTAAACTAACCAGAAAAACCGCAATGCCTTAACGATATGAAAAACACTAAATGAGAATGAGAATGAGAATGAGAAAATAGAAAAATAAAAAACAGAAAAGCTAGTTCGAAAAAAAAAAGGAAGAAAAAAAAACCCCCCATACCCGTCATGACCGTAAAATAATAAACAAATCGAAAAAATGATTCACACCCATATGCATGAGGTTCGCACCCATAGCTCCCGATTTATAAACCCAATGATACCGTATCACCAAGCCCCGCGAAATTAACTCCACTAAAAATAAACCGCAACATAAAAAAAAAAAAACAAATGATATGCATGAGCAGCCGGTGATAAAATAACAATTCATGAACACACAGGGTGGGCAGCCCTTGAGAGACGATTATCGTAAACGGAATTATTTGGTTTGTAAATAATTAATTTTTTTTCTTTGTTGCCCGTCGTGTCATTGGGAGGAAAGATCATTCACACGCAAATGAATCTGTAGCACGGTCGACCATGGACGTTTTCCTCCTTGGTTTATTACGATTGAGGTTCAGTTCCGAAGGAATAAAACTATAGGGGCTATAAACCGAAACCCTCCCTAAGTTACCGGTGGTAGGAGGCGAATCGCCAGCGGAGTGACGGGGTGAAAGAGAAGACATCCTCTCAGTAAAGTTCTTTTGGGAGTTCGACTCCATAATAAATTCCTGTTCTATTTCTGGGGTAGATCTTCCTGTGGATGCTGAAGCGCTTGGCGGCGGTGTAATGATCTGTTGCTCGCTTCCTCTTTCAGTATAGGCAGAGGTATTCTTGCTTCCTTCTAAATTGGCTATACCGTCAACTCCGTTCTTGAGAGCTTCTGGACTAAAGGCTCCTTGGTAAGCACCATGAATACCAAGAGCCCTCTCAGATTGACTCGGCACCTTTTGATCTGGGAGAGTTTCCATGTGAGATGGAGTCTTCCCTTTGCCTTTCCTATCGCTACCCTTTTTGGCACCCGCCGACTTTGCTTTTTTGGTACCTTTTGTGTCGTCACCGCCGGAGCTTCCACTCCCACCATCAGAACGTCTTCTTTTCTTTCCAATGGTACGATCGTGAATCCCGTCATCGTCAACGCCTCCTTGGTTGTCATCACCGCCGGTGTTGCCGTTCCCGTTTTCATCCCCGTCTCCATCAGATCCTTTGATGGGTATCGCCATAGTCAATTCCACGTTCGGTAGCAGCTCCACATCAGGAAACTTCCCACCATTCTCCTGTACTTCAATCTCAATCCTCTCGAGAAGCTTATAGACGTCGTCGATGGTCTTTTCTGTCCCAGTGTGGCGCATGATCCAATTGTTTCCACCGGTAGAGCTCCTGCGTCTAGCGGTAACGGTGCTGTTACGCCTACTGCTCTCCCCACTTGTTGGGCCCCCATCACCAAGCTCAATATCCTCGTCTCCAGCAATATTATCTTCAGCCTCCTCATCCTCATCAAGCTCTTCTCCATTTTCACCACCCTCGCGGTTCATCCGAAGTTCCTCACGTCTCCGAACCTTGATTACCCAATCCTTGACTCCACCCCAAAGCTGAAGACGTTCACATTGGCGTTTGACTAATAGAACTTGCTGTCTAGCAAATCCTCTTGGGTTACGATATCTAGAGCGCTGATAATGCTTACGACAGTAATAAACCCAAACGTTTTTAGGAATCTGCCTGGTTGAAAGCTTGTTGCGGCCAAAAATATGGGATACCACTTTCCGAAGGGGAGATCCAGTGGTGCAACTAAGACAATACGAGCATTTTGGTATTTGAACCAAGAAGTCATGTGGGGATGAGGCTGCTTGTAGTGAGCCAGTGCTAGAGTTAGTAGAGGGCCCAGCATCGGTAGGAAGGGTGATAGAGTCCTGTCTAGGCGCGGCGGCCTCTGGTATTGGGAGAAACAAAGGAGTATCTCGACTATAAGCACGCTCATGGACAGATCTTGCCACTAAAGTAGACCTTTGAGCCTGAAGAGAACGGGAATCTCGAGCGTTGCTTATTGATACTTCGTCTTCGATAGTCCTCCCAGTTGAAGCAACAGAGCCCGCAGAAGCAGGCCTCAGCTCGGGGCTAAAAATCTATTAGTACGGCTAAGAAGAAATGATGGGGGAAAAGACCCTGGGCTGAGAACTTACTCAATATCCACCTGAAATATTCTGTCACTATTAACAGCCATATGATTTGACGAACTACGAACACTGTGATCGGAGTGTCTTAAGGAGCTACCACTACCTCTACGACCAGCCTCCGCCTCCGCCTCCACCTCGAGACTTCTACGACCACTAGGCGTAGCAGCTCCCATCACTACTTCCGCAAAGCTTAACAAGGCATCATAACCAGCGTGGTTTTGTTGCGAAGGTTGATATACAGGAGAGTGATATTGCTGCTGTTGCGTAAAGGCGACATATGAACTTGATGCAGCAGGAGAAAAATAGCTGCAGTTATCAGATGCTTGGTGGTGGTAATGATGGGATATGGACCGTGGTGACAATGCAACTTCCGCAGAGCTTGAGATGGCAGAAATGGGGTGATTATTATTATTGTTCAAAGGTGGGAGAAGCCTTCCTGGAAATGAAGAACCAGGACTAATAGCAGGTTCGTTTATTTTATCGTTTGTATAAGAATTTTCAGCACTTGAGGCTGCATTAGGGTGGTGATGATGGACTGCCATGGGAATCTCTAAAGGACTGGTAGCAGCAGTTGACTGCAGTGACGGCCCGCTGTAAGAGCTACGGGAGGAGATCGTGGATTGGTTATTACTGCTGGGTTGATATTCTCTGTAAGCTGGAGTGAAATGATGCTCGTCTGTAGGGCTACGGGACAGAACAGGCGAGTTTTCGATGCTCTGAACCATATGATCCTGGAGCCTATTCTTGTAACCAGAAGTATCCCCAATGCTACTGCTACTACTGAAGACAGTATCGGCAGACCTGTGGGGAACGTTTGAAGATGGGGAATTGTTGAGAACAAAGTTGATATCCATGGCAAAGTAATTGACCTTGTTGAAGTGTATTTAGAAAGTTTAGCTACCGTTGACGTGGTGTTAAGACCGTTATGCCGTTGCCAGTGGTGTTGACAGAGGATTTGAGTGGGCGACAGTTGCGTTTGCTCAGTGATCGTGACCTACGGGAGTTGTCGGTACGTGCCACGACGATCAGTGGGAAAACGCTGTGATGTGTTTGAGCGTGGATGGGGGAAGGAATAAAATCGTTGGTGGATGAGATGGGTGGGAGAAGAAGCGGATGTCAACACGGGGTGCGTTATAAGGACTTGTTCCCAATGGATGGGATTCCAATTCTATGTATCGTGAAAAGGGTATAAGGCAAGGGTAGGTGAGCGGTTTCTACTGTAAGTGATGACTATCTGTCTGGACGTCTGGGTACCCGCCTCAACCAGTCAGCTAGAGAGAAATGGACCCAGGAAGCGAATTGGGTGGCGTTGAATAGAGTTTTGCTCTGAAGCCCCTCCCTACAAGGTATTAGGAGGGAGAGCAGTAGCAGTACTAGTAGTAGCAGTAGTAGTATGTCTCTCTTCCCCCCACTCCTCTATCTATCTCCGCACAGTCCTTCCTTTTTGTCTGTCGTTACTGCTGGAGCTCTCTTATTTTTTTTTCCCCCTCTTCCTTTCCTTTTCTATTTTCCACTACCTTTTTTTTCCCCCTTACAAACCCTATCTGTTTCGGACGATGGAGATTCTATCTGGGTAGGGAAACAATGGGGCAGGGATTGAGGGAGGAAGATAGAAGAAAAAATAGGCACGAGTTCTTCGATGATAGAAGTGAGCGATGACGAAGGCTCAGTGACGCTACACACAACCAACCAGATGCGGCAACACAAGCAAGCAGCAACAGCAGCAGCAACAAAACAGCAGCAGCAGAAAGAGGAGGGATTGAAGGCCGCAGTCAAATCAAGTCAGGTCACCTCCCTCCTCCCCCCCGCAAAATAAAAGATAGAATTGGGGATCGGGATCTTTTTCGTGGGGGGGGGGGGGGGGGTGGATGGTTGTTCAGCTGATGTGGGGACCCGTTTAAACTTCCGCTAGAAGACACAACTGCTGCCGCAATGCTTTTCTGAAGGAATGATCGGACGACGATAGTAGCTTTCACGGGAGAGCGAGAGGCGTGAGTAAGAAGTGGGAAGTGAGATCGCAGCGAGGGCTGGCGGTGCAAGCAACGCGCGGAGACAGGTACCGAGTGCGAATGAGTGAGCAGGATTGAGCAGCAGCAGGGCAAATAGTGAATGGATTGAGGAATTACATGGACTGGTAGTAATTCTGATATTGATGATAAACAGTATAATGCTCCCGACGTCAAAGCTATTGATTCTGATGATAACACACAGTTAGGCAGGGACAGAAGTTCATAGGGATTAACGAGCGAGTGAATGGATCCCAATTCCAAGTGAAGAAAAAAAAAATCATAATCGATTAATAAACAATAACGATTTCGTTCGGGCAGAGACGTTTGGCCATGGTCGTATGTGTAAGGATTGTTTTCTTTTGGGTAATCTCTTTTCTTCTTCCTCCCGCGGACTTTTTCTTTTCTTTTCTTTTTTTCACTCGATTCATTTCCTCATTTACATATCTAAACTTCCATTTCGAGTATTTGAACGGCTTGATTGCGAACCTCCTCTCATTGCGTCTCGACCTCTCACTCCCCTCTAGGTCTTGCATGCGACTCAACGCACGACACCGCGCCAACTGCAGGCCAATAAACTTTATGAGATCCGCGCCAGTGCACGAACCAGTAACTAACGGTCGCGCTGGCGATCCGAGCAAAGGGAAGGGAAGGACCCTGTAGGCGCTGCGCTGCTCTAAGAAAAACTCATGATCAAAGAACGGCCGAAAAATAGAAAACACAAAAATAAGAAAAAAATAAAAAATAAACTACAGTACTTCCGATCTTGAGCTTTTGAGAAACGAATTAAAAAAGATTGTGGTTAATCACAAACAAGGCAACAGCAAGCAGCAGCATAGTAAGTGCTTGTTTGTTTGCTCGCAAAGTTATTTACTATTGCTGCTTCTTACTGGGATGACTGGGCTCGTGCAGGCAAGCAAATGTTAACTGCAGTGCCCGCCTGGGGGGGGTGAGAAGGGTCGTGTGTTTGTGCCCGAAAACGATGCCCTGGAGCTGCCCCGGTCTAGTCGAAATTAGGATAAGCGCTTCGAAAGCTCGGGCGGGGATACATAACGATTGGGATCTTATGCGAGAACCATAGCTACATGTATGCGGGGAAGGAAGGGGCTTTCTCCTACTAACCACAAAAAAAAAACCCCAAAGAAAACTTAGTCCAGCCCCACCACCATCCATCCATCCACCACCACCACCACCACCACCACCACCACCACCACCACCACAACACTAGGTACCACTTCCCACTACCACGGTGCGGCCGCTACTCTACTATTAGGTACGCTCCTAATGGTAACTCATGACAGCGAAAAAGAAAAGAAGACATTCTAAAGAAAGAATCGAGGGATCGTTAATTTTTCAAGACATACATACTTTACTCTAGGTAGGGGAAGGAAAAAGCCACATGGCCGCTGACAACCTAAGACGTCGACGACTTAACTAAACCAAAGAGAGTATAAAAAAGTGCTCGGACGACATCGCGGGGTTACAGTGTTTACTTGTGCGATGCGCGATGTGCGATAGCTAATTACAGATGCCGCTGTTGCAGTATGTACGCTACATACAACACCCATAGGTAGTAGCGTAATCATAATAGTAGTGGTCGTAGAGGGAAATAATTTAGAGGGGGGAAAAACCATGCTGTACGTATTCCTAGTTGAAAGACAATCCTGCGTCCATAACGACCTGGCTTTGGGGGGGGGGGGGGTCTTCTTTTGCCGCAGACATAAACCCGGTTTTGAGCTGGCCGGAGCTGAGAGATCTACTTCTTTGCCCATCTCCAATCAGCTCTACTCCCGGCTCCTGTCAATCCCTTTTTTATTTTTACTCATATTTCCATTTTCAATCTTTATTTCCGCCCTAGCTAGGGTAACGTTGTTTACTTGAAACGTCAAGACAGTCATTCCGAGAATTTGAAGAGATAGGGTTTTTTGATAAAAATCTGTGTAATGCATAGAGATTTCCATCCCGACTGGATGGAAAGGAAAAGACCTCCTTTCGGCCTCCGGATCGCGCGGCCTCTGTCGGGTGATTCAAAGCGAAAGGCGCCGTTACAGGAATATATATAAGGAACTGGCCTGTGCTGTCTAGCATCTGTAGAACACATGAGTCTAAGTATGTAGTACATCTACCCAAGAAAATATAGGATGAACTGGTCACTGCTGTCATTTCAAACACCCCCTTCTCTCTCTCCCCCCTCTCTTCGGCGCGGCACAACTGTGTCACGGTACCTCATCTACCGCCCGGTTGTATACACGCTGAATGTGCCTACCTCCTTGATATCCGTTATGTAGGGGCTTTTAATCAATACATTTAGTGACTTCTCCGTCCGAGGCCATGGAGGGTTGTTGTTTTCTTAACCAGTAGAAAAATCCTTGATATATACAATATCTATAGATCAGCCAGTACTATGGATGTACATGTAGTATGCCCACGGTAACCCAGTGGCCCGCTCTCGCTATCTACTCTTTACACTGGTAGCTAGCATATATGATATGTAGTGCCTCGCGTTGGCAGCAGTGATATTTTTTGCAGAGCGCGGTAATTTTTTTTTTTTTTAAGGAAAAAAAAAACCCACAACCAGGAACATGACCCTTTATCGTCCATAGTGCATTTACCGTACATGCGCGTGTTCTCTAACCTCAAAGCTCCTCTCAATGCCTAGTTGGCCTGTGATCGTGAACCATGAGTCCTTCCTCCTCACCACATATCCCTCAACCAGGGGCGGAGTAAAAAAATTATTCATCTTTTGGGCTCTCTCTCTCTCTCTGCCGACCATACCTGCCAAGGCTTTTTACTTCATCCTAGCTTCCCCTCTCATTAAAAAAAAAAAAAAAAAAAAATTTGGCATGTAAAAAAAAATTCTCCGCGCGTATGACTCGTGGAAAATAGTCACGATCGATCGGGATTGAGTTCAAGCTTAAGCTCAATGGTAACCAGCTGGGGCTGGCCGCTACTTTCCTGGGGTAACCGCGTGCACCTACAAATATGTACGCACGTATGTATGAGTGGATGGAAAGCGGTGGAGAAAGGGCATGTCACGATACCTACCAGCCTGGACTACTTTAATTACGCTCCCATATACATACAGTAGCTAGTAAGTAGCATACAGAACAGAGCTGGGTAATAGGTAATTGGAAATTAAAGTAGTCACATGCCCTCTTTCCTTTCATCAACCCCCAAGAAAAAATAAAATAGAGATAAAAAAAAATCTCATGTTAGGCAAGCCAACCAGCCATATTAGACAGACAACAAACAGCGGCAGCAGCAGCAGCAGCAGCGGACAAAAGCAATCAATCAGTAGTAACGTGATCTAACCGACCGCCGTCTTAACTCCGCCGTTCGTCTATCGACACTCTCCGTTACGCATGCGCATTCCCCACATAGACAACACAGATAACCTCCTCTGGCCAATTCTTCATAATCCCTAAAAGCCCTGCCCTACTGACCCTAATCATGGGCGTGAGTAGCTAGAGTAGGTAGCCAATGTACCGAGACAGTACTGTTGGCCAGCCAGCTACCAATCGGTACCGGTCCGTTTGCGTACCACAGCGTACAAGTCGGGAAATAAAAGGATTTCGGACCACGAGTTCATTAGGACGTGGAACTAGGGATTTGTCAATGGGTGATGTTTCAACTAGGAACTAAGCATTGGAATGGATTGTCATGTCTGGCCGTGCGTAGTATGGAAATTCTAGGGCTTGTAGACCATGACCACGCGCGGTTCCAAACTGTTGAGTGGGTTGGGTGCATAACTGACTTAATTAGGAGTACAGTACTCTGTTACTATTGATGTATTTGTTTAGCTGTGTTTGTTCCATGGAGACGAACTGGGGATTATTATCGGGAGAGGTTATGAGGTGAGGGCGGGGGGTGAGGGGGTGAGAGGGGGTGAGGTTACGGCCTGTGTCTTTAAACAGTTTGTACCAGTTTGTACATACTGCTTCCAGGCCTGATCTGCAAACTCTCTTTCTCCGCTCCCTATCATTCGTTGATGACGCAGTCAGGGATATCTAACATGTTGGAGGGGCCGGTCTGGGAGGGGCATGAGAGGGAAAAAAAAATCTCGTCCGGAAAAACCTGATGGAAGTTGAAGCTGACTGATTGACTGACAGGTCTTACTTTAAGTAAGTACGGGTAGAATTAGAGGAGACGAAAGCCGGTTCTGTAGATTGTGTAACTCCGGGATTTGTTTTTTCCCTACAGGCCTATCTACCAGGGAGGGTAGGACAGCTGAGCTTCTCGCCTCGTTTTGAAGTTGCTGGCCTGGTATCATGAGAAGTGAGCATGAGCTTGAGCGTTAATATTGATACGATCGTCTCATATTCGATTGGAATGAAGTGTGTGTGAGAGCTTGATGAGTGGATACGATGCTGCTGGATCCTCTTTACATACACTCTGCTCTACTCTACACTAGAACTTACTCTAGGCGCTGCAGGTGACTGAATGACTGACAGGCGAGCAAGTAAAGTATATTTATGCGTAACTACACTTTGCTTCAGGTAACTTACACCATCATGTAGAATTATTATGTTTCAGATATCAAAAAACGGAAATGCCGTTAGAAAATGTTGCAGGGCTGAAGGATGAGAAAGAAAAAAAAAAAAAGAAAAAAAAAACCAGTTTCTTCAAGTCCCTGAAACATGGATTTCGGAGAGACATTGCACGGTCGGTTGCTGTCGGGGATTAGATCTCGCGCCGCCCCATTATTAAGTGTCCGCACACCATTCCCCCGGCGGTGACATAAACCATCGTTTTGAAAAGAGAAGGAGGGGGGAAAAAAAGCGCACACCAGCCGCGACGATGATGACGGCGATCAACCAATCTGAGATTCATAAAACAACCTCAAAACACCCGATACTCAACGGTACGGTAGATAAAATACTCTTCTCGATCCGTGCCTCTCTTCCAATGCGCATCACCCAATAAAAACGCAAAACCCATGAAGAGCATCTGTTCAAATTAACTCTACTTTTACATATACCTACCTAGCTACTGCAGTTACGGAATTGAACCGCACAACACTACCAACGTACCCCGGCCTCGACAGTGAGGTCTCGTGGACGCCATCGGTTCCGCAATCATTGGGCCGTTAATGCGGCGCGCCCACTCATGCCCAATCACTCGTGCACAGACCAACAACGCACGCACATTCTACCATCCTTGACCCCAGCGGCGGCATATGTACTTACATACATACGCCAGCTTTCTGCACACAATTTTTTCCGGCCCGTCCTCTCTCTTCCTCTCTGCTAGCTAGCTAGAGAATATTGAGTGACCAAGACAACGGGGTCCCTGGAGACATCTGATCATGAGGCTACGATGCTAAAGCAGCAATTGGGTACAGCTAGATACATTGTATATGGAGAGATGTATGTCTAAAGTATGCCCACCTTCCTACATACATTGGTAGCTATAAAAGCTGAAGATTGTATTTATAGGAAGGTACATATGCCGACGTCGAATATAGTATTTATTCCAGTGTTAATGGTTCGCTTACTAGTAGTTGACGCGCTCTTGGGATATTGAGCTAGGTGAACCGTGTATGCAATTGATTGACCCCTCTCGATCTCGATATCTAGCGTCGTTCCAAGTGGCGAAAAAAAAAAAAAAAAAAAAACTTTGGATGAATCAATCCATGGTGCGGGATGAGAATAACGACTAATCATTGCATGGGTTCATCATGAATTATCACTCAGGATCTACAACAATCAAATCAGATGCCCAGATTCCCCTGCCCTGCCCTATCTTGCCCTATCTTGCCCTATCTTACCCTGCCCTACCTACATTATCGAATCCTGGTCCCTGCTCGGCTCATTATAGCTCCTCTCTCAACTTTTATCCCCGACTAACATTTCTATTCCTGGTATGATAGTGGCGCGCAGGTTGATCGGCCAGGAAGGCAGAATTTTGTCCCTTAGGCTTTAAGATTGGGTTCAAAATAGATCTCAGACATCGGCCCCGGGCTCGACGTCCCCCAAGCCCAACGCAAGATTGCGGAAGTGCCAGTGCCAGTTGTTGCATAAGCATGACAGTGAGCTGCAGGTCGGTACACGGTAGAACATGTATTAATCAGATTCGATCCGTTCATTCCTGATAGAGGATATTTCTCCTGTAAGTATGGTAGATCCTATTTAGAAGAACCCAGCCCCACGCTTTTACAACTAACCAACCTTCATAGAAGATAGAGACCGGGGGTAGCTTCAATCGAGAAACAGGATTAGACAACGCAGAAAAACAAGGCTTATGAAAATTCTTTTGGCTAGCTGCCTAGTTGAAGGGCATGACGGCCGAAAAACGAAACACAGAGTTGGGGCTTGGACCTGGAAATTCCTGGCCATCTTCTCTAGCTGCTGCCACCCGGGCCGCGATATATAGGTTTATTTTTCTCCGAGGCAATCCTAGGCCTAAAATAACAATCCCCCCTTTCAAACACCCTACCACGTTCACCCTTACAGGCGGTTAAGCAGGATCGCTTCATCGAATACCTGGACACTTAATAATCTAGCCGCTTAGTATACACAGCACATTCAATTGTTGCCCAGGAGTGGCCTGAGCATATCTTTTTATAATTCTTTCCCCGGTCGTGGCCTTACAGTAGGGTCAGAGTCACACATAGTGAGAAATCGAAAGCGGGGTAAATCATTCTCTTGAGGTTACAGCTATGGTTACAGAATATAGGATCCTTTCACAGCATAAAATCGCAAGATTAAATTACAAAATATCTATTACGGGTGCTAAGTGGTGTGCCGTGGTTGCCCGTCCCTTGCTTGGGCAACCCACTATCAAATGGCTTAACCGAAGGTTTCACTGTGTCTTGGGCACAACTCATCACTCGTCCCTTCGTCCCAAAGTTGGGCCTAGCTGGCCGCCTCAGGTGGGCATACCCACCTATTGGGGGGGCTGTAGGACAAAACTATGTTCGCCGAATTAACGTGGACTTGCGCCCAAAACTTTAGCGGGTGTTTAACCCCCCCCCTAGACTACATTATCTGTTCCTGGAAGGGTTTTTGTGTGCCATTTACGTACCCGCATACATCCGTATAATGAGTTTTTGCCACTATCTATTGAGCGGTTCATGGTTATTAATCACGCCAACGTGATCGTTGTGGTGCAGTTTCGTCCGGTTTATCGAGTGATTTCTCATGAAACATCGAGTTCAGTTGTGATAGGCAATTTGCCGGCCTTTCACCCTATTCTTGCACAAGCGCATGAACTACCTCTACTTAAGGGGCTTTATAGGACCTAAAAACGGGAACGGCTAAACTTTATAAGCGAACGGCATGAATGCACGTACCCTGGCTTTCTTTAGGATTCTGCTTTTCAGCTCCAGATACGGATCAGGGTACATGGAGGAGGTGGAAAGCCATCATGTATGATAGCTGTATCGAAAGTATCTACATAAGTGTATATGAGATTTGTATTAGAAGAGGCCTCCTATGCAATTATGAGACCGGACAGGCTATAACTGAGTCCTCCTTTTATCAATTGCGAACTACTTGGCCTAAGTCTCAAAGACCAATGCCCTTATCAGATAGTGCGCTAGTTCCTGACATAAGAAAGTAAGCCTCTTCCAGAAAATCTTAGCCGCACTCCTTGCTGCAGGGGACGTTGCTCTAAGAAGGGTCTGGATTTGCTGTATGTCTCAACCATACATACGAACAATTTATGAAACATCTCTTTTAGCTCTGGCCCCCACATAGCTACATAGTGGGCCATCGCTAAGTCTCCATGGATCATATCTCGGAATATTTTCCTAGGATCTAGCTCTATCCACGACAGCTTTTTTATCAGTAAAGAGGCTCGATCATTGTAATTCCTTGCTGGACATTAATCGTCATCATTATTGGAAAAAGCAAATGGAATGTCGCTTTCCTTGCTTTATACCCCTTTGCAAATATGTAAAGCGACTGTGCCATACATAATAGACTCCATCGAGGACCAATGCCGGCATTGCATTGCATACGCGATCGGGAGTAGATGAGATATGTGACCTGGAAGCTCTTACCAATAACATACAGCTGGAATAAGAGCTTGATCGTGGGTTATTCTCAGTCTTATTAGGTTGAGTCATATAGGTACACCTCAAAGGATGCTATAATCAGGCAGCTTCGAAACAAGATGACCGGTAGGATATTGGATTTCGCGCACCGAAAATTGTTTATCTAGCTACGATCATAGGTCCCGTCTTTGAAATTAACCCCGGTATCTCATGCTTCAAGAATCTGCGGCTAGACAGACATGGTAATGACTCTGAATCAATGGTTGATCATTTGCATCGCTACTTCGCCAAATAGGCCCAAGTTCTCGGGGTGATCTAGTCGGTACCGCGGTGTGCCGGTGTGTGACTGCAACGCAGGAGAGGAAGCCTGAGAATTTTATCGTGTTAATGACTCTCTGATAGACCTTGCCGTTTACATTGCAATAATTGGCGCCTTGAAAAACGATCACGGGTCCACGAAGATCCCCCCTAGAAGCGCCCTCCAGGAGCTTACGGGGTGGCTTCCTTATGGGGCGGCCTCATTTAATATGATTATTATATGTAGTAGCATACTACGAATGAAATTTCTTTACGTAATTGCTTGTAACTACATGTATCTTGTTTTATATATCACCATGGCCAGTATCTGTCTTTATGAAGATTTTATGTTCGTTTGATCTTGTAAAATGATTTGTTGAATTGAAAATATGGGGCGGTAAATAAGTCAAAATTAATTCTACCACCGGTAGTAAGCATAATACCAGCATTTGTAGTACATACATGTACCTTATAATATCGATATATATCGTTAACATTGGCCACTGTCGGCGCGAACCCCACCACTGGCAGCAGGTATCCCACCATCCACGGCAAGTATTTCGCCACCTGTGGGATATTTTCATATTGATGATTGAATCCTTACCTATGTAAGCAGCTAGCATAGCGCAGCATAAAGACCGAAGTTCAGTGTTTATGCCACCGGTGGTAAATGTACTAATGTGGTATAGCGTGGCACGAGGGCTGAAATTCAGCGCTTATACCACGAGTGATATAATTAGTTTGGCACATTTACCGCTCCATATGAAAAAACCCGCAACCATGTATACACGTGGCCCTTTGGTAACCATTTGTGCTTAGCTACAGTACATCACTTGTATCAATCATTGTTTCGATCTTTTTTTTTTGTCAATGCCCCCTCGACCCCTTTGAAGGTTAATGTAAACTTCGTGATCTGGCCATGGGGATCTGCCAGCTGATATCGTCCCGTCAAGACGACTAGTACAGTACTCTCATAAGTACAAGAATTTAACAAATTAATAGTATTAGCGTCCCCAAAGAAAACAACTGGCCCATAAGTCTAGTTTTATATAACAGGTTTGAACAAATCCGACTGAGCCTCCCATTCTGGGGCTAAAATTAATCATACACTACCAGCCCAAGAGCTACTTGAATAATATTTTGCTCATTCTGTAGTGCCAAGTGCCGAGGTTTTCAATGATGGCATGACCTGGGCAAGTTTCATCATCATGGGATATCACTCGCAAAGTACAAGCAGGCTCAAATGAATGGTTGATTGTTTCGTCCACTGGCGAAAAGTCTCAAAGATCTAAGAATATGTTCATAAGGTGAGCCGCGACGAGTCAGGGCCCCCACCAGACGACAATAAGCGGGCGCAAACTGACCTGCGAGTGATCTCCTGTGAAGGAGTCGACAGCTTATACCCTACGCCTCAGTCTCATAGATTGTTGCTCTGGATATTGACTATTCAAAACACATAGTTTCTTGGTGCAATCTTCTATCCGTCTCTTAGATAAGTCTAGAGAATAGTAGGGGACTATGAGGACCCTGTGAGGAGACGGTAGGGTGAAACGTGCTCCAGGGAGATTCAGCACGGTCTAGTGAAGAACTCAGGGACTAGCCCGACAGACCACAGAAATCTGGGGCAGCTACCCATCCAACTGAAACCTTTCGTGATGACAGAGATACCTGACTATTCTATTTAGATGTGTTTTTTTTTTGCTCCGAGGCCCAATGACGGGTATGCTGCACTTATACGTACTTAGTGATATAAAAACTAAACCACAAACACTTTGCAGGGTGGCTGTACATAATAAACAAGGGGGGACGCGAAACGGTAAAAAAACAAAAAATAATGCCCCGATTGGGATTCGAACCCAAGTTTCCCTCACAGCTCTGTCTTCTACGTGCCGAATTTCTAGGAGTGATAACCACTACACTACCGGGGCTTGTCTGGACGGGAAATTCTAAGCCTGATGTACGTGACCCTAAAGTTTAAACTGCTAGCGCCGGTGCGGACGGGGTTGACCCCCAATGATGCAACAGGGGGCCCAAAGAAAGTAACCCTGAGGTCAGACCTGCAGAGGCCATACTGACCATTAACTTATAAGGAGTAGTATTAAACCTAAAGGAAATGGGCTTCGTGACTGAGCCTAGAAATTCGAAATAAATTAGGAAGAAGCGTATTTATCGGGAGGAAGGGAAGGGGAAAAGCGTAGTGGGGAATAATACTATGCTTCTCAACTCCTTCGATGCCTGAGTGAAGGGGGGTGGCGCCTTTATAGCCGCGGGACTTTGGTGCCAAAACTGATCTTTACGCATTCTGCATGCAGAGTAATATTTCAATAGTCCTTTTCGTGAGTGATAGATTGTGATGGGATGGGTGTTTTCCCTGTTTGTGAGGTTTAATGGATCAATATCTTTCTCTAGCTAGCTAATCTTCAGGATCGAATATTCTTCGGAATGCATGGGGAGTCAAACCTTAAGTTAATTAGGAGAGGGATGAACCGGCTCTACCGACGCATGTATCTCCCAGCTCAGCCTCGATCCCTTTCTAATAGTTTCGCCTCTTTACGAAGACCTTTGGAGGTGTAGTGCCCCATAGTCTACTCTGATGAGCCCACGAAGCTTGTGCGTCTTACAGGTGTATGTGCGCTCTAGATCTAGATACGAAACGGTCGATCGAGAATGAGCCAATTGGAAGATCCTAACTCCCAGGATGGTGATCACATGAAATTAAAGTGGGTTGACTACATGTAGCTATAGAGACCTTATTTGAATAGATTTTCTCGAGGAGTAGAGATCAAACCCACCTTTCACGCCACAGTTTCTTTTAACAGCGCCCCTCTCCATTTTCCATTACCCTCTCAGTCCAGCCTCTGAGTGCTTGATGTTGGTGCGTTGCGCTTCTACCATCTCCGTCCCCGGCGTGTGCTTGATTGACTCTTAGTACTGATAGCGTATGGCCCTATGTTCTAGACTCGGAAGCTATTTGTTTAACCAAGTGATACTCTTCAACCACTATAAGGAGAGAAAACTGGGCAAGAGCCATAGATCGTTGGTGGTGCTTGATAACGTTAGTAGGGGGAAAATAGCGACAAAAACCGAGACCGAGGGATGTCCGATTCATATCGGGGTATAGATTCGGTGATCCGGTTTTTGTAGGAAAAGATCGATGCGTCATTCCTAAGAGATCTTCAAGCATGACTCAGGCTTTCTCAAGTTTCATGTGATGCCCCATACAAGCGGCTGAAACGACCACTGATCGGATCATAGATTATCACTCGATTACGCCTTGTGAAGATCCCGTTAAAAACTATCAACTGGTCTGATGGGCCTACTTTTTATGAAGGGGATATACCCGATGAAGTAATACAGGAGGTAATATAAGCACTGACTGAGATGTAGAGGCGCCTGCCAAAATTTGGGACCCCTGTCAGTGTTTAGCAGGGGTTTTGACTGTGAGGTCATGATAGAGTGCTGGTAGGGTGAGTACTTAATTGCTAATGAGAAATTTTGATCTGCCTTACTTTGTCTACCCCGGGCGGTTGATAAGCATTACCCCAGGATTGACGCATGTTGGGGGGTTGTAATAGCCGGTTCCTGGGGAGGAGGTTGAGCTTGTCACTAGACTGACAGGGGTAGTGGGGATGTAATAATAGATTTCTAGACACTAATATTAGGACTCATAAGTACCTTGACATGATAGCTACTAAAATTGTGTCCAACAATTATCTCAATACCATCGCTGAAGATGTATGCGCTTTTGCATAGCCTCTCGAGCTTCGGAGTTCGGATAGTTGAGTTCGTAGTTCAACATGGCATCCCCTGCCTGTCTATCCAGATCCGCTGGGATGGGCGGCAGTTATCCCATATTCGGGACAAATATATTAACCCCCATGCTCGATGGTCCTTTGGTAGAGGTATCAATCATATTGCATGTCTATATTTCCCCAGGGGCAAGTACACACGTGTATGTCATCATTAGACGGAATGATAATCCACACTTTCTCAATTGGTGGCCGCCTCGTATCCCTACATCAGTGAAATTCATGCCTATAAAGCTTAAGGCCCCCTACTACTGAATTTCCTATCCACTATCTAGACGGTTAGAACTTCCAAAACTCACCTTAACAATGCCGAGTATGAGGTCTATTTTCACGCTTCTCCTCCTCCCCCTCCTCCTATTCACCACTCTCACTTGCGCCGTCACTCCCTCTCTCGACGGCGCCGCCGCCTCTATGGGCGGTGGGACCTACCCTCGTGCCACTCGCCTCGCCGACAACTCCCTCCTCGCCACTACCACCACCTTCTCCGGCGACACCAACATCATCACCGTTACCCGCAGCACCGACGACGGCCTTACCTGGACCCACTATGGCGAGGTGACCCGCGGCGTCGGCGACATCGACAATGGCTTCCTCCTACAGCTCACCAACGGCCACATCCTCTGCGCCTTCCGGAACCACTCCAAGGACTCTTCCGGTGCATACACCGTCCACCGCATCACCGTCTGCGTCTCCACCGACAACGGCGCGACCTGGACATATCTCAGCACGCCCGAGACCTCCTCACCACCGAACGGGCTCTGGGAGCCATTCATGCGGATCGGAGACGACGGGCGCATCCAGATGTATTACTCGCGGGAGCTTTCAGAAGACGACCAGGACAACCTCGTGCGCTTCTCGTCCGACGGTGGCTCGACCTGGAGCGCTTCAAGCGTCATCTCTGGCTCCGGAATCACCTCTAGAGACGGGATGGTCGGCGTTACAAAATTCAGCGACGGCGCGGACAAGCTGATTGCTGTCTTTGAAACCAACGAGGGAGGCACCAGCGGATCGTTCCGTATAAAGTCTGTAACATCCTCTGACGACGGCGCTACCTGGGGGAACAGGCAGACGGTGTTTGTGCCCACTGGTGACAGCAACAATGCCGGTGCACCGCAGGTTGCAAATGTCGGCGGGAACCTTGTGGTGAGCTTCATGACCGATGAGGACACGGGACTACATCAATGGGTCAGTGGGGCGGCGGCAAAGATTGTGGCTTCGACCCCTATCAGCTCGGGATCTGTAACGTGGGGGAATAAGTTGACAGTTGGAGGAGTACAGTCAAACTGGCCTGGTTTGCTGACGATTGACCAAACACATGTGATGATGATGTATGATAATGGGGGTGCAAAGTCTCAGAGGATCTTGCTTCAGTAGATGTAGGTGGTGGGGTAATTTGATTAATGTATTGATGTATTGATGCGTAAGACCTGCTGCAAGATGTCTCCTTATTTAGAATCATATCTCATCCGGATAAGAAAAAGGGTCTATTTAATTTTCTATGTTTATCTTTCGTTTTTATAAGATAGGGACTACATCCACTTTGGATAAAAACCATAGAATACATGTAATCAATACACATATATCCCTAATTGGAAGTCTAAATACCCAATTAGGAAGTGTCTACTGAATTAGCGCATCCCATTTCCTATAGACGCCTTCCCCCTCCACGGAACACCCCCACACCCCCCCCCCCCCAAGCGGGACAACTAAACCTAAGACCAATCAATATCTGTTCCGTTGAGGGGTGTGTTCCAGTGGAGGGGGAGGCTGTCTGTACTATCAATTCTCACTCTCTTTTCCTTCCCCTGCCCCGTACACAAACTCTCTTTGGACCAGCACATCACATCACTTGTGGGTGAACCTCTAGCTAGCTCCTAGCCGGGTTATATACATGTATCCATTGGCGGTTCATCAGTTCTTATTACGCTGTGTGTATCAGAGTGTTTAGTTTGCCCAACCTTGCATCCCCGTCTTTTGCACTATATTCAGATCACAATCCAATACAACCCCGCATTTCCCGGCACATCTTCTCAAAAGAGATTTTAGGCCAAGCATCAATTCCGAGAAATGCTGCAACTAGTAATTTTGACCAAAGGTGATTGTTGGCCTAAGATTTCTATATGATGCCTCCCTGGCATGGGGCGTGTATTTATACTAGTTCATTTACTGATGTTTTCGTTACGAACCCTATTTTGGGAATAGGCAGACCACCGTCTGCGGTAAAGGAATTCAAAGCACTACATACACCTTTTTTTCACCGCCCTCTCAACACCCATGGTGTATACCGTATATCCAGCAGCCCTTGTGCTCTGCTCTGTTACACACAAAGACCAAGGCTGCATCATAAACACTCACTCGGACCCAGCACCGCCATAGTCACGTGATGGGGCTTCTTTCTGCTTGTTAGGCTGCATAAGAATATCACATCACATTATGCAAACGGGGTGACTGTGGGCCATACGATTCTCTGTGCGACCACTCGAGGGAGGCAAGGCTGTCGGATTGGCTAGAGCGGTAGTAGTACCACCAGTAGTAGATCAACATACTATATATATGACCTCCCCTCACTCCCCCCCGCGGGGGAGATGGGAGATAGAGTACTCTGGCGCTGCTATCGCTACATTAGATGAGCGCGAGTACAAACTGGATCCTCCGCCGCGTCTTATCCAGAATTGACGTGCCCCGCTTCGGTCCCTGGCCAGAGATGATCAACATCAAGCCTGATGACTATGGACAAGTCCCGCGCGAGAAGCGCGTCCTGGACCGCGGCATCCACGTGCAGCTCACACTCAGTTCATCCAGGACTGAAAGGGTTGATCAAGAGGCGGTGGAGTACTTCAGGGCGCACCCTTCACCTGCTCCTCCTGCGCCGGCTCGGAGTCGAGGTGAGATCCAGTCAGTATATATACATAAATTGGGAAAGTAGAATTCTCACAGCAGGTTGTGGGAGCAGCATCGATATTTGCGGGTCGGGCCCGCCGCGGCAGCGAAGATGCTGACGCTGATAGCGGCAGCAGCACATTCCACCTCCCGCCAGAGATCACCTCCCAGATCCTCTCGCACTTCCTCGCGCTCGACGCCCAGCGCTCTCGCCAGGACCCAGAGTACAGAACCTACTGTTCCCTCTGCCACCTCTCGAATCTCCACAGCATCGCGCTGACCTCCCGCGCCTGGAACGGCCCCGCCACAGAGGCGCTCTACAGCACGCTCAAGCTGACTCTCGACGACCTATGCGCCTACCACCACCTGGGGATCCCCTGGCGCGACGGCCTCCTCTGGTTCGCCCGGCGCACCACCTACCTCCCCGACCGCTACCTCAAGCCGCTCCTCCGCACGCTCACCGCGCGCCCGCAGCTCGCCCGCATGTTCCGCACGCTCGAGATCGACCTCCATGCCCACCTCTCCAGGGATTACCGGAACATGTCGCTGTGGACCAAGATCATCACGCTGTGCACCGGGCTTGTCCGAGTCCGGGGTGACCCGTGCGTGTTCTTTGCCCCTATGGACCCATACCAGGAGGGGTCGCTGGCGCACGACATGCTGAACTATGTGTCGCGCGGGACACTCTACCGCGGGGAGGAGGCGCTGGCGCAGGGGCGACAGAAGCGGATGTGGAGGGCGCTGGCGGCGCACACCGCATGGGAGGAGTGGGTGTGGACGCCGGGGTGCATGGGCATCACGGTGCCGGCGTTCAAGCGCTTCCATATGGGGTGGCAGGCGCTACGGCGGCTCGAGATCCGGGGGCTATGCTTCTCGAGAGAGGCGGGTCAAGGAAGCGGGGGCGTGTACACGGAGGAGCAGGCAGAGGGCTCGATCGAGTGCCTGGGAGGGCTGGAGGAGGTGGTACTGAGGGGCTCGGCGATGCGGGTCCTGAGGTGGGTCCCGCACGGGCGCCTGACGGCGCTGAGCGTCGAGGTCGCCGTGGGCGGGGAGTCGGGGAAGCTCCGGCCAGAGCTGCAGGAGCTGTGGGCGTGGCTGGCGCCAGAGGCGGCAGCAGAGGGCGGGTCGAGGCTGCGGAGCTTCGCAATCACAACCAAAAGCTACCACGCAGTCTACATGGAGAAGTGGCTGCCAAAGACACTCTCCTTCCTCCCCGATCTCTACAGCCTCAGCGTGTCGCTGAGCTACGTGTACGGCAGGTCCAGGCACCTGATCACTCTCAACGGCGAGGACTCCATGGCGGCCATGCCTCCGTGGCAGGCTGCGTTCCCGCCCGGACTGAAGCTGCGGAGGCTGGTGTTCTTTTGCCCTGGGTTCTCGCACAACCGGTTCCTGGCCGGTGTGCTGCAGAACCATGGGGTGTGGCCGGCGCTGCGGGAGGTGGAGTATTGCCATAGCGCGGCGCTGGCGGAGGTGAAGGATGGGAGCGTTATGGATGCGGCGGAGAGCGGGCGGGAGGGGGCCGTGGTGGAGAGGGAGCTGAGGATGGAGCTGGGGAGGAGGGGCTTACGGGTTGTTGGCGGGATGGGAGCCGGGGACGAGGACGGGGGCGGGGATGGGGGCGGGGACGGGGGTGAGGCGTTAGTTAAACTGGCGGATGCGCATGTTGAGGTCGGAAGAGTCTATGTGAGGAAGATTGCATGGCTGTGAGGCTTTTTGTATTTATATTTATTATTTATTTGATTATTATATAGATGCCTGTTTCACTGGTTGTTCCTATTCCTCTTGTCCAATTTGAATCCGCTCTTATTTCTTTCTATAAGAATGAAGTTCTTTGTCTGCCAGTACATACATATATTAGCCCCTCCCATCCTACCACTATCACTACAACATGCAGCAGTAAGTACAATGGCCAAAGAACAATAACCCCCCGCAGGCCCCATAAACCCGCCGAGAGAAGCAGTAGAGTAAATACACCGTTCCCATCCCTCCCACCGCACTACCACAAGGCAAGACAGGCAGGCAAGGCAAGGGTACGCAACACCAGCCCGCAAAAAGATACAACCCGCAAACACACAAAGAACAAAAAAAGAAAAAGAAAAAAGGGGAAGCCCACCCACCCACACCCACTCACTCACTCCCGTCCTCACTCCCACTCCCCTCATCATCGTCATCCTCATCATCCTCCGCATGCCCCAACGCCGCCAGCACCAGCCTCGCCCGCTCAACGCCCGCCCTCTGCAGCAACACATCGACCCTCTCGCCATCGCGCCCGACCGTGTCCGCGCCACGCTTCACAACGTCGTTCGCAGCGGCGAGCAAGCGGTCGCGCGCGCCCGCGCCCTGCAAGCCCGCGACGTAGCCGGCGAGCGCGTCGCCGTGCGTGGCCGGGATCAGCGCGGGGTCCAGCGCGTGCCGCAGGATCCAGTTCTGCTTGGCCTTCTCGAACCTCCAGGACGCGCGCTGGTCGTGGTGCGTGCGCAGGTAGGTTAGGTGCGATAGGGTGTTGCTGGTGGTGGTGGTGGTGGGGGCTGTTTTGCGCTTTTTGGAGGCCGGGGCCGGGGGTGTGGTGGTGGTGGTGGTGGTGGTGGTGGCGCCCGCTGCTGTTGTGTCTTTGCCGCTAGCCGCCGCCGCCGCCGCGTCGTCGTCGTCGTCGTCGCTAAACCTTTTCCTCTTCCCCGTGGACTCGAACTTGTACTTTACGTGCCCCTGCGCCTGCGCCTGCCCCTGCTCTCCCGTGTCTTTCTCCTTCTTCGCCCGCTCCGCGGGCGCGGGGGGGTCGTCGAAGCCGGCGGGCAGCTCGTTGACGGGGTAGTTTGCGAGGTGCTGCTGGTACGAGTCGTAGTGCGCGAAGGGGTCGTGGTTCTGGTAGAGCGTCTTTATGGAGTCGCCGTCCGTGGCCTTGGTGTCGGAGGTGAAGGTGACGGACTTGCGGAGCGTGCTGGTGCTGGTGCTGGCGGTGGTGCGGAGGAGGGACTTTGTTGCGCGGGGGTTCTTTGGCGTCGTGGGCTTGTCTTTGTCTTTGTCTTTGTCTGGCTCTGCCTTTGTCTCTTTCTCGGCCTCTTTCTCTTTCTCGGCCTCTTTGCGCTCCTTCTCCTTCTCCTTCTTCTTCTTCTTCTTCCGTTCCTTCCTGGCCTCCTCGCTCTCGTCTTCTGGAGCTTTCCCCCCCTTCTTCTCCTTCTTCTCCTTCTTCTTCTCCTTCTTCTTCCCCCTCCCCTCCCCCGCCGCCACCACCCCCGGGTCCTTCACCTCCGGGGTCGGCAGCGGCGGCGGCGCCTCTCCTACTCCCGCTACTGCTTCCACCGACTTCAGCTTCAAGCCCACCCTCTTCCACGCCGGCACGTGCACTGCGACGGTTGTTGACATTGCGGTGTGGTGTGGTGTGCGGATGTGGGTGTGGTGTTTGGTTTGGGACGCGAGAAAAATTCGGTAGTGAGAGAGGTGGCGGGACGTGGGGTACGCTGTGCTGCGGAGGGCTGAGACTGGGGGTAGGGGTTGGTCCGGTCGGTATCGGTGACATCGGTATCGAGAGGAGTCCGGTATAGTGAGAGAGCGAGTGTGAGTGAGTGATGGAAGCGTAAGTGCAGTGAGTGATGCGTCATGGGTATCACTCGGGGCGTAAGTGCGCGTGTGAGTGAGTCATGCTGCATCACTCGGCGGCTGGCAGTGGCTGTCAGCCACAGACAGATGCGACTGTCTGGTAACTGTAGCTGTGGGTGGTCCATCTGTCTGCACTTGCAATTGTGTAAGTAGTTAGTTAATCGCCGTACCTCCCACGAACAGTTCCTCCTGCTATTGTACGTGCATCATCAGGGCCAAACACGAGACGGGTCCCAACCAGAACAGAGCTACTTCCGCTATGGTGTGGCGCGGCCCTGCCGGCGGTTGATGGCGAAGATTCGAGTGTAGTGCGCCACAGACCAGGCGTCTAGCTCGTCGACTTTCCAGGAGTTGCGGATACGGGAGGATACTGCGGCTAGTGCTCTATACGGCATTGACGGCGGGGCTGAGTCTATCCAGGTCAGGTAGAGCCCCACTACACTACACCCCACTGCCCCACTGATATAATCCCCCGCCCCATTCTATGTACAACTCCCCCACACGAATGGAGCGGATGCATATGGCCGGGTGCCCGGAAGGACATCCATTCACTTCTGACCCTGCTTTCCGTATATGGCCGGACAACTATGTGTCAATGTTTCCGCCGACCAGAGCCCCCACAGCTAGTTGACCCTTCATTTCTCGTATCTACCTGTAGAACAGACCACGCAAACACAAGCACAATGGTGCACGTGTGTAGCCGCATCTATCGAGACATGCTCACTGAGTACCCCACAGACCCAGCCAGCCCTTGACCTGGCAGTGAGACTGCGGCAGGGGCTCCCCCAAGTGGGGGTAATGCGCCGTGCAGATATCTATCCGCGCATGTCTCGCTCGGCCTGCCACTACCAACTTCTCACGAATGGCATAGGCTCCCTCCCCTATATGTATGTAGTTAGCTCATTGTGCCTGTATACATCCCCAGGGCGCCGGGCAGATAACCGGACACTAAAACTTATCACTAGACCCTCTGTAGTTCGCCCATTTGTAGTGATGGGCACGGGATAAGTTATCTCGAGATACTTGCAGCTTTTGGCAAAGGGACAGCGCTGCGCCGCGAGACAGGGTGCATTGGTCATTGACTTTTTTCTGCTCCCACCACGCAGTTTGATACTACAATTGAAATTGAAACTCCCAAACGAGGGCTAGGGTTTTGCAACTTCGGGCTCGCGTTTTTTTCTGGCGTCAAAGCCGTCAGGACTGGGCCGCATTTTCGATAAAAAAAAAAGATGCAGGACAGGGCAGACCTGTCCAAGTCTCGTCTTGTGCCTAACTACATGTGCCCATTGGGGAACCCCCGCCCCCCTCCCCCCAATTCCCGCCAGTTTGACTTTTCATTGCCGTGTGATGCGACCCAGTTCACAGGTTTTGCCAGTGATGCGCTGCCAAGGAAAGGATCTTTCTTTGGACTCATAAACTACAACGGCACAAACAAAAGCATCGTGGCGTGGCCTAGTGGTAATACACTGGGCTTCGTCATATGACCACTACAGGTTCAAACCCTGGTGGGAGCAGTGATGAGAATGCCCAATATGGTAGCGACGCTCTTGAGGGATGATACTCACTCACGTAAGTCTTTTGTTGCCGGCTTTTATTATTACTTAACTGTTTTTACTGCTGTCATCGGGGAAGAGTAGGAAAGGCTGGATTGGGGGAAATGTATATAGAAAATCATTGATAGCATGCCAAACAGAATTGCAGCAGTGGTAAAGGACTAGGGAGATCATGAAAAGTGGTGGATATAGTTTAGAGGCTCTGTATTTGTTGTTTAGCTGTATTACTTCTTTTCATTTTTGTTTTCAATTTTGCATATGCATTGCGGTCCGGACGGGTTACACCCGCTGTTTCTTCACCCTCTTCCTGCGGGTGTACGTATGTACCCGCGCCTCGGCGCGCGGGAACAATCATTGACCCTGCAGCGCTGCAGGGGAAAGCTTGGCGTTGACACACACACACGCACAAGCGCACACATGTACACATGTAAAACGTTGGGACGAGGAAAAGGGCCCTGCATTAGGCGCTGTCGCGTTCCTGTTGGTAGGGACCCTTGGTTTTGGGCCAATGTTTTTACTCCCTCTTCTTTCCTTCCAGAGGAGGTTTAGACGCCTAGGAGAGGTCGGCGTTGGTGATATCAAGACCGTGAAGATAAGATGTATTAGCTATTTATTGGGCTGCCGAGACTTGCAGACGGGCTCACTAGTGACTACATGTATATAGCTATATATGCCACGCCTCGAATGGCAAGTCCTGGATTCTGCGGGTCTTGGGATCCTAGCTCTGTACGTGGGAACCAAAGAGTTACATATGAAGGAGAGTATGCATATATAGACAGGATCGGAGTGCGTGTGTGTGTTCGCCACATATGTACCTACATATATGCATAGGACAGGGGAGTAGCGGCCCAGAACCTAGAAGGCCTCCAGCAGCAAGTAGGTAGACGGGGTCAAGTTAAGCACCCTGTAGGGGGGGGGAAGGTGCTTAGCTGTACATGGCCGACAGTGGGGATAGCTATCGAAGAAAGATCGATCAGCTAGAGCCCCATAGATTACTTACACATGTGCGGCGCTGTCAAGTCTGAACTATATATTATATTACTAACCTATTATAAGTGCGTCGATGGTAAGCGCGCTGCGCTAGTACAGTATCCCTTCGTCTGTCAATGAAATGCCCCTCCCAGAAAAACAAATAGTTCCCCTATTATCTCCCGGACGTATGAGACATTGGAGAGCCCCTCTCATGCATAAACCTGCGAACTTTATGGCACGTTGGTAGTGTTCTAAGGGCTACAGCTGCAAAATTTCAGGCGCTAATATAATACATGAGAGAGATTCTCCAATGTCTTATACGTCCAGGGCATAGGGGGTAGCAATCGACAAACGAGGGGATAGTACAGCCTCTGGTAGGAGTATTGTAGAAACGGGGGGCCTAAGAACAGGGTTGAGGTGGCTGGCCCATGCCAGCCAGTAGAACTCTTGCAACACTTCTACAAGCATTCTACCAGAGGCTGTACTGTACTACGAAACTCTGACCCGGCCTTTAGTTAGGCTTGTATTGTAAGTGGTCTGTGGTCTTTGTCCAGGCTAGCTGAACGCTCCCACCATGATGCAACTGGCGGCTTGTGGGATCGACCATGTGGCCCGGCTGGGAGAGTCGAGTGAGCGGCTGTGAACCAAGACGTAATGATATAGCTACAATACTAAAAGGAGGGAGGGAGGCAATTATATGGACTCACTACGGTATTGGTACAGCATTACTATTGCTATATGCTGATTTAATCCAACTTTCTAGTCGGACAAGTTACTTAGTAGAGTAAAGATCGACTTCTACAATGCACGATTAGTTGACCAGTCATTATCAACCGTCCGACTGATCATGACTGGTAGGATATTGTCTACAGCAACAACGAGAAGAAAGTGCTCTTTTCCCCCCTCTCATATCCTGGCAGATTCCGGGCCAGTTCCAGATATTTATTCGGGCCAGGATCGAGCTAGAACTTAATTAAGAGGGCCCGTGATGATCGACACCAGGTCACCGTCAATGATTACTACTAGTATTGTTTAGGAAAGGATGACAAAATGCGCATTTTCCATATGATCACTCCATACTGTACCAGCGCATCATCATGAGTAGCTCTCGATCCAGCTCGATGACTCCGATGAGAAGGCCGCGGGTGATTCAAGAGGTTGGAACAAATATGGGAGAGATTAACCTGCATTCGATTCTACCCTTAAGATCAATACGTCGCTCGATCCAATTTAACAAACTAATAGATAGCTACCTGCGCGTTAATTGAGTCGTGAGAATTAGAAGTTTCGTGAATTAGAAGTCGACAATCACTTACCAGGTTTTTTTTCTGGCTCGGGGCCGTCGAGCGCCGGGGCCCGGCAGACCACTCATTACTACTGCGCTGTTGACCTCTCGGACACAAGTCTGTTTCGGGGTGAATGAGCATGAGGGATATGAACTTCATAGGTGGATGGGGAAAAAAAGAAACAGCTAGATTAGAAGATGCTGACATGTGGGCCATGGGGCTAAACGCGCTCCCAGTGCAGTTACCCGCTGCTAGCTGTGAATGATCCTGTACGTAGGATCAAATCAGGTTTTCTTCCCTATTACCCCGGCCTATAAGCTTCTGTAACGAGGGCGGGGCAGGTTGTTACGTGTAGATCATGTAGAGAAAACTCTTCTCCTGCGCATGTATCTGCTCCTTCTCCGTTATGTTTGGATTGCTGATTGGTAGATAAAAAGGATCAGCTATATATATACTTGGCTACTGAATCCATGGAAACCCCATGCAGTAGATGATATGTGCGTGTGTTATTAGTTGATTCGCTGTCCCCTGGCCACGCTGGGTTCATTCTATAAACCATTTTATGCGAAGGTAGCGCTGGTCTATCTTCTTGACGTTTCAAGGCAGGCCAGCAGCTAACGTTATAACCTAGTGCTGATCAGTATTACAAAACTACATGTACATATTGTGACTAATTATGTCAAAAAGAGAGGTTGGCTTGTGGTCCGAACCTACATGTACTTATGTATTAAGCCTAACCAATATGTTTCAGCCTTAAGCTTTCCTCTCCAGTAATACGTCAAGGTTGTTTCTATGTAGCTCGCGGCGTACTGGCCATGATCTGACGTCTATATATTATGTATATATATAATTTGGGAGATTATTCGGAGTGGATTATTCCTCCAGCTATCATTTTACTCAATAGTACATCATGTGTTTTTGTATACATGTACATATACACCCCCAAACATGCAAGTTTATTACATGTATGATCTGAGCTGAAGAATTGCACCCAAGCTACAAAACTTAACTCCTACTGGTTGCTGCGTCTAAAAAAAAAACACTTGCTTCACAGATCTGAGGTGCTTTTCAGCTGCGTGGCCTCTGGATGAAAATGTTTCACAAGATGGCATAAAAGAAAAGCTACGACGTGTCAAAGGCCTGAGATTATGCATATGGGGCACCTGCCTCTGAGGAATTGGATTCACCCAAACACTTACAAAGCCTAGCTAGGGAGCCTCCATGGCTTTATAATTTTAGGGATAACGCAGTGTCGAATCGCGGGATGACAATTTACCGTCTGAGACATAACTACATGTAAATAGTTGCAAGAGATGTTCCGGATTTCAAGCCTGGACATATACTTTGGTATGAGAACTATTTTATTCAACGCATCCAAACTTGAATTTCGTAAACCTAAACGTTCATAAACTAACTAAAATAAAAATAAATTGAATGGTAGTAATAGTAGAAGAAATAGACAGAGACTCCTGACATATATAACGAAAGAATGGATATCGTTTTCTGGGGGGTACATAATTTCATGAATCATAATTAGTCGCTCAAAAAATTCAAGTTACTCAATCGCCTTCAGTTTCGGTTGGGGCTAGCTTTAGAGATCGTTTCGAGTGGCTCCCTCTTCTCGCCCGATGTGCTTTCGTTCGATGTGCCCCCGACAGGTGCCTGTGTATTGTGTGAGTGGATTTCATACGGCTGGAGCAAGCTGGAGGTGGTGTGAAACTTACAACAGGTTCTCCTGGCTCATTAGCAACCCTTTTATCATCGGTGGCACGTGCACTGAAATCAAAATATCCTTCTCCCTCTCGAGCTCCTTTCTTTGCATGAAGCTGGTGTCTTACTGGCCCCATGAAGCTGAGATGATTCCTTCTTGACGCTCCGGGGACGGTACTTTGTGTCACCTTAGGGGCGATGAACAGGTAGGGACGATGGGATCCTGTAGCATCTGTCCCATTTGGAGGCTTCTCTGATGTTCCCTGCGCCAACTCTCTCTGCACTTCTTTTGCCTTCCCGATGTAGGGGATGTCGTCTAATCTTCCAATCCAATCATCCCGATTACCACACTTTTCTTCATCCAACATCCTGTATAGTTGCACGGCCTGGAGAGCTGTGGCCCGCAAGGTGAACCGGGACACTTTACCGCTGTTTCGGTGGGCGGGTCTGAAGCATCTCGTAAAAGACAGGGCTGCGAAAAGGAAAGCCCAGATAACTGGTACGCTAACCAAAACCCTGAGCGAGAGTGTTTTGACTTCGGTGCTACTGACCACAAAGTGTCCAATGCCATCTATCGGTGCACCGGTGGAGTCGTGAGCACGGTTTCTAATCCCCAAACCAAGACCTCCTGACATAGTAGCATCTCTCAAAACGTCCTGTGTCGCAACATAGGCTCCGAGGATAAGACGTTCGAAGTCTACAATATGTGAGGCAGACTGCGCGTCAAGTTGCCCTCCTGTGCTGGCTGCTGAGTCCGAGAGAAGCGCAGGGCCAAGTGCTATACCAATAGTATATGTCATAGGGATAGTGAAGCGGTTAGTGAAGAAGTCTTTTAGAATAACCTCTGGAATGTCCACGCCAAGTTGGTCTAGGTTCCGGAGATTTCTCGTTTTTCCTTTGTAGGACCATTCATCCTTTTGCCAGCAAGAGAGGGTTGGGCGTCCTCTGGCAACCTGATAAGCTATAGTTGCAGATACGTCTTGGGGGGTTGGCTCTGTGAGGTACCATTCATCGGTTGATTGAGTGTAACTGTATCGGCCGGCGGTATCTGGGATGATTGTATATGACAAGTTTGCTCCAACCTCGGGGTTACTGTATTGGCCTTCAACGTCAAACATTCTATCGTCTGGCATAACTATTCTTCCGCCAACGGATGCGCCCACTCGATCTGCCAAGACCGTGTATAGCTGGTCGTATACCACGTATCGATCCCACGGATCATTTTCGGGGTCTGTAGTATTATATGCCGTATAATTAAAGACACAGCCCCCCGTGGTATGCACCCTAAAGTTCAGAGCATCTCTGAGCTGCAATCCAAAATCCACGCCGCTTACATTGAACTCGTATGAGGATATTCCAGAGAAATTTACTCTTTCGCGCAGTTGGGTTTTCGCATACTCCACCACTCCTACAGCTCTCTGAGCTGCTGGTGCTGTGACTTTCTGTGCCATCAGGACTTGTGTGTAATTATCGACATCAGGTATCGCAAGGAAAACGCTTTGAGGGTTCGCTGGGGCGACGCTACCCATCTCGAGGTTGGCTGGGACGACGATACCGGCAAAGATTCCACCAACTACCAGTATAAAAGCAATCAACATCATGATACCATCGTAAAGTCCTGCCCGTCCGTCCAGTCTGAAAATCAGCCTAAAATGTTTGAAAAGTAACATCAAGGCAGTATATGGATCGCTAGAATTCCATATTGCTACCAGGGCGATGTATCTGTTTGCTTTTCGTTGGCGGACCTCGAGTAATTCGGCGGAATTCCCATAGTAGTCGCTGAAATCTTTGTCCTTCTTTGCTTGTATCGGGTTGTTATTCTCCCCTGGCACAGATTCACGGGTATCCCTCCGGCTCTCTTCTGTGGGATAAAACACGAGGGCAAAGTAGGTAGCAAACTGCCAGAGGAACCCAAAGATTGCAGTTATAAGAAGTGCATATCCAGCAGCTAAGTAGAAGGACTCGCGATCTGTAACAGCTACCCCGCGGTAACCACCTTGGGTAGAGGGCATTATGAAGAGTTTGCGCAATAGGTATGTACTTTCAAGTGGATCCGCAAAGAGCTCGGCGCCCTCGGGTTTTGAGGATATCTGCATCGTGGCGGATGATACGTGCGCAGTGCCCCTAGAATATCAGTTCGTTAGGTACAGAGATTTTAAGGGAGACTTTCGGGAGCGCTTCATCAACATACCTAGGCTAATATTTAGGAAATTTCGGATGGGTTCTTACCAGGGGAGAAAGGCCGAACGGTGGACCTTTTGAGCAAAGCTGCTAGCTATAAAATTTACAATGGGTGCGAAGTATGCAGCCCTTTCCCCTCCTGTTGATATTGTAGATCATATATAATATGCACCCTTCATTTGATCCACGGGGACAGAGACATCTAAGGTTTCTAGGATTAGTGTGATAGATGCCTCATCCGGTTCATACGCTCATTGGTGGATTTCATGGCACATAATAATTATTTGATCCACCGCCTCAACTAAACTGTCTAGATACACTAGTTGCCAGCTCACATGCCTGTCAATCAATCCATTTAGCTATCGGAAGTCAGGTATTGGATCTTTAAGAAGATCGTCGATGGCTGTTGGAGGAAAGCCAGCAATGCGGGATTTTGCCTTGAACTTTTAGAGGCTGCGCGTGTGCACATTGATTCTCATTGACCTGAGACACCAGGTGATTATGCGCACATGTGTGACATGGCTTAAACACTATGTAGCATCTCGGCCAATGGTCACAAAATATCCAGCTCCGCATCGGATTAATGACCATCAAAGAAGTTATGCAAGCAATTACTTTCTTTTGATATCCCGGACAAGACGAACAGCCTCTTTCCTTATTAGTTTTTCGGTTTCAGTAGACCCACTAGGTGCTCCGTACAGCATAGGTTAGACTAAACGCCTTGCAGATAGCATCACCTAATGGCTGTTTATAATTTCTTCTTGACTATGTAGGTAGAGATGAGCCCGGCCATTGCATGCCTTCGCAATTGACCAGTCGTGTGCAAGTACCGGTATTGTTGAGCGGACCGTACAAGCTGGCCATGGTTACTAGACAATAGATCTGGGCAGACTGGGTTTGGTTAAAATACCAGATATAATAAAACACCTATCCGCCTGGTGGAATCTGTAGATTTGGGACCCCAGGAACTTTGCTGAGGTTAAAGTGCAATGGCCAATATTGGAGATCTTGCAACAAAAAACCGTACCTGGGGCCCGAACCTGCTTGTATCACCAGGTCAGGGGATAGCACTTTACACCACCGGCATACATATTTTAAGTGATCAATATATGTACATGTAGTCTTGTCTAACACAAACCCACATTAGGGAGAACTATTGTTTGTTATGTAAAATTAAGAATATTTGCAAGAGCTGTAGGGGCTTTTTGAATTTTGTGGGCGCAATATTGCTGAAAATCAATGGGGTTTGGACAACTATTTTGCATGTACTTGTCAGACAGCATTAAAATTTATGATTTAGACTATTCATACCCCAGAAGTTTAGAGGCTCTATTGCGTTATACATGTACTTAGTAGTGACAAACTTTGGCGCCTTTTCTGTCGATCATGATATATATCACTAGAGGGTACGTAACATACGGGTACGATTGCAAATACCAATATTATGTGATACCCTATCCCCCCTCTTTTTTTTTTTTTTTTTTTTTCGGCCAACGAGGCCCATGCCCAAGGAAAACTGCGATCCGGTCTGTATGCGCCTCTAGCTTGGCCGCAGCAGGGATAATCAATCGATCATTCACGCCGCACAGCAGGACGGCGACCATCCCACTGGCCAGTAGAGCCTCACAATACAATGTACCTACTGATGTGACTAGCGATATCTATTCTACGTAGCCACTCTGAGTATTACGGGGACTGGGACTGGGGCAGTCCTTCCGTTACATGGTCTCGTGGTCAAGGCGTTTACTCGATCATGAAGTATTTCATGAAAGCTAGCAAGCCACGGATCAGCAAAGGCAAATCCGGCATTTGGGTCAACACATGTAGGTATGGTGCGGGAGGTAGTTGGCTACTTTGACAATCCTGTACCCACACACCACTTCAGCCAATTCTTTCATCAGCTCTGGGAAACAAAACCAAGAGCCTCACCTTTTAACTCAGTCAATCAGATCTACATTATGCTGAAATATTGCCGGTGTGAACAGGGCTAACAGCATCACCCTCCCGCCTCCAAAAACCCCGGAATGCACCCGCAGCCGGATCTTGAGGGCGCACTGTTTTAGCCGGTCAAAACACTGTTCCAGAGGACCCATGGTCAGCCCCAAAACATCCTGTAGCAAGCCTACCAGGCCGCCTGGCAGTATGTTGCATGGCAGTCCAAATCTCAACACTCATTGCCCTACCATTTAACGAGTTTGTTATGTTGCTTTTCTATAGTTGGGCAACGACTGGGGGGGGCCTAATTCCAATTACTGATTATTATCACTACTCTGTAGATTTACTTTATTCTATGTAGAGTAGCACGAATTAAGGCAGTGCTGATAACGACCCACCACCCGTAAAGATCGGTCAGTGGTGGGGCCCAGTCGAGAGCCTATGGGTTGTGAAAGGTAATGAATGACCTGTGGTTGTATCCTCTTCTGGGGCCGAGTTCTATCATCAAACTATGAGAATCATTGTCTATACTTTCAAGTTTTCTCTTGTCTTAGCACTAGTACGATATCAAATATGACCTTGCAAAGACCCAATCTCATCATTGACAGTACCAACTTCTATAATACAGTATAAAACCTCCTGTGGTTACCGGCGCTGTTATGATGATGAAGCAGACCTTTCTTACCTCAATTATTCCGAGCCTAGGTATTATAATTATATTGAAAATCCCATGTTGAATAATGGCTACTCGAAAAAGGAATATAAAGGCAGAGGGTTATCGGCACTGCGGTACTGTCGTGCAACTTTAGCTATCGTATAGTATATGGTCCGTCGGCCGCGGTGATAGCTCATGTAAATGGACCCACCCCACTTCTAGACTGTATAAGTCCTGGGCTCGGCTTGGGACTGATCATGAGCGCGAGGGGGACTACAATACATCTCGCTATGGCAGAACTCAATATGCCGGAATACATGCTGTCCCGTACGATGTTCCCGGGAATTCTATTTTCTGTTGCACAGTTTAATTTGGTGAATTTTGGCCATCTGGCATAGCGAGGTGCGACTGTGTGTAGGTACATGTATGTACTCTAGCAACGTAGCTCCTCGTACTTCCCGGTACATTCATGTATGAAGTACTACATGTAGTTGATGTGCATATCGAGACATTCTCATTATATGATGGGTTAATGTGTATCTTGTATCCTTGTTTTTATCTTCTTTGATTCCAAGCCAAGCTCATTGGTGGCATTTCATTGCTAGAATCTGATACACGTATGTATTGTAAATTTAAAGGCACCATGTAGTGTGTGATAAGGCGTATGAGTAAACAGGTTCAATCTATTAACTTCAATAGGCCAGTGCTGATATATACAACCCGTAGCCACTAGGCACAACCTACATTATTCGACTACTATAGAGCAGCTAGATATAGAGTATATGCACGTACTTATCTACTTCATGAACTCTACTGGCTCTTCTTATCCTTTAGCCTTTGGCTAGTTAAAGCTGTCCCAAACAAATTCGAGTAGACCTAGATTCGTACTTACTAATTAGATCGACAAGTTATCCTTGTGATTTGAGTAGGCATGTAGCCCTTCTCCAAAAAGGGAATATGGGCTTTATGCGATTGCGTCAAACTTTACCAGAATAAGTTAGCGCGTCCTCTAGATGTCTTACATGCTGGCGTTCCTTTTTACCTGGACTGGATGCAACAGGCTCGTGCTCGTGCATGTGAGGCTTGAGAAGATATAAGAGGGCCGATTGGACCCGCTCATGTATATGCCGGTAAGCCGAAGTGAGACATACATGACAAGGCTAATGGATTAGGACAGGAAATCGTAGAAAATGTACTTCCTATTCGAATTTTCGACGTTGTGTGTTCTTTTAGTTGCTGATTGGACGATTTGTCTTGTAAAAAAAAAAAAAAAAATAGAGCGCTGTGGAGTACCTGTAGTTTTAACACGGGTTACGCTACTGATCTTAAGATCTTGTCTGCCTAATATTCCTACCGATACATAGAGTAGAGTACGCATGCGAGCGAGTACATGTAGGTATATACTACTCGGGGCAGGTAAAAAGTACCGGACAAATAAAGGTTTTGGTTCACCAATGGGTGTGCATACTAGGCGAGAACTACTGCAAAAAAAGACCAGAGACAAAACCTGCATTGTCCGGTACTATTTACCTGCCCCGAGTACATAAGTGCTGACAATCTTGGTACATACATTTACGTAGTCCCAACGAAATCATTGGGCTAATACTCCAGTAAGTATGAGAAGAGTGGGTTTCTATATCTAGTTAACTGAGATTAAATTGCTAATAGGCGGGCTTGCGATCATAGTTCGATAGATCGGGAGCCTTTATAATTTAGGATCGTCACTTGCAGATTGACGCCTAAAGGTGGACTCTGGTTGGCCTATACCCCTGCTGTCTCGCAACGAATTCATTGAGATTTTGCGGTACCCTACTTTGCTTGCTATAGACGGGATGGGACATGCGCATGCGCAATGGTAGTCTACTTACTTGGATGTTCTAATCTCAACCGGGTGAGTGACTTGAATAATCGCAGTTGGAACATGATGTATAGCAAGCAGGTAGTTATATAGCGGCTGAAGTAGCTTTTTTGTTAAATTCCACGAGAAGCCCCCCCTCTTGCTTGGTGCGCTACATAGTATTCATCATCCAACTCCTTCCTCTTCTCCCTAGACAGTATTTTACCATCACAAGCAAGAAGCATGTTTAAGTCACTATCTTTGTTTGCTCTGTTACTTGCCAGTGCCTCCTCAGTCGTTGGTCAGGCGGGTCCGAGGTACCTTGATATCAAGGCTGTCTGCAAGCAAACCCCCAAGCTGGGTCTCTTCGGTGCACTTCTCGAGCAACGGCCTGATATCTACGCCGTATACGCCGATTTAAGGGATGAAACCTTCTTCCTACCCTCCGATGATGCCCTCAACACATACTTTGCGGCTACAGGCAATATCTTCCGTCGGGCTACAACTGATATTGGCAAGGCATCTTACCAGTTGATTAATTCCCAAACTAGCATCAATCAATTGACGCAGCAGAGAACTACGTTATCGTCGGCCGACGGTACAAACAAGATGGTATCCAACCCAGCCCCCCGAGTAATAAGGAAGAGGCAATTGCGGGTTGGAAATGATACGGCTACTACCGCGGGAGTTATAATGTCAACGGGTTTGGGAACGAAATCGGAAATTCTCTTTGGAGACATCCAATGCACCCAAGGTCTCATCCAGGTCGTTGATACGTAAGTTTTATACTTCCCTGTTTGATAACTTCATATGCTAATTCAGACCTTAGACTTTTTGATGTTCCAGTAGCATCGAGCGAAACGCTCAAGTACATGAATCTTACCAAATTTAATGACGGAGTAAACGCTGCGGGTTACGCAAGTGCATACGACAGTGCGCCAAACATCACTATCTTTGCGCCCCAAGACTCGGCATTCAAAAACTCGACCATGGACGCTGAAGCTGTTCAACTACACGTAATTGAGAACGAGGCCCTCTATACCCCTGACCTCGAGGATGGGTCTATCATCGAGTCTTCATCAGGCGAGAAGCTCTACGTCACTGTTGAGGATGATACATTCTACATCAATTGTGTTAAAATTACACAAACTGATAGCATTATTTCTAATGGTGTAATCCATACTATGGAAGAGGTAAATACATGCTTACCCTCCTCCTGTTACCATAACACCTGCCTAACTTGACGTAAATTTAGATCATTAAACCTTTGTCTGCCCCACCATCTTGCTGGGCAAGCGCCACCCCCGAGCCGGTGGTGTTCACTGGTTCTGCACCAATGAACCAAGCCGGTAACATGCTGGCTGTTGTTGGTGCGATGATTGCCTCGTTTGCTTTCGCTCTCTAGTTTATTTTTGTTCGGTTAGGTTTTGGATGCATTTATTTTTTTCATGTTACATGTAGTTATGAGGGGATGTCTGGCCAAACGCCTTTTTCATCTGTAATGATAATTTTAAAAGGTGAATGTTGTATGTGCGATAATCCCAAATGGTGCTGCGCCTTTGCAGAAAGGATGGCAATATGTCCCTTTAGGGTAATAACCACTCTAGCGCTCAACGAGTCCTATGTAGCCAGTGGGGTTAAAATAAGAATTACAAACTGGACCAACCACTCCTATTTTGCCTACCCGGAACGTGTACCTCGCTTGTTGATTGGTACATGCGCAGGCTAGGCGTGCGCACTCTTTTGGATCTTCCGGATTCATGCAACCCTGTATGTGCATATGTACCCCCCCTACAACCTACCATAAAGTACTAAAGTACCCCTTCCAAGTGGATTCCGCCATCATACTCTACTCTGGGTACAAGCCCCAATCGGATCTTGGGCATTTTTGTCACCGCGTTCGCCTAATAGGGATCTGCCATGCCCCCCAATGTGTTGATGTCGCCGAAGCGGCATGTTGGGGTTGTTGTCTCCCCACCATTTTTACTTTTTTCTGTGGGGAAAATGCCGAAAACCGAGCTGGCCCTCTAGAGGCACATTGGTATCTTATCACCTCACACTTCGAAAGGCTAAGCTGATGCAAGGTTCTGCCTAGCCCGTAATACGAGTCGATTTACATGCATACTTTAAGCGGGATGTGGGACGCCTTAGCCTACATGTACTTACGTCTTGACTTCTTGGTGGACCCTTCTAGATTAGATAACAAATTTGCTTTTATCTATATAATCAAATGCGGGAAACAGCACTTCACCACCCCACCCCAAGGCCAGTACTGCTTCACAGGGCTGGCTGGGAGATCATCTCTCCCGGTGCCTACATACTGGAACTTTCGACGCAAGTAAGGCCTATCAAGCGCCCTAAAGTTTGGATAGATAATCAATCAATTACCAGCAATGTCCAGTACTCTCGCTTCGATCCACCAACCATGGAGAAGTGTTTTTTTCTGTACGAGCAAATACGCGCAGAAGCACATTCTTTGTCTAACATGAGGATTAAACAGTATACCACCGTGTAGAGCAGGTAGAGCATGTATGAACCCCTCACGCCAAGTTAGTACCCTACCAAGAGCACAGAAGATGAGATTTTAGGCATTGGTCCGGACAAACTTTTATTTTCCTCCTCCCCTCCGAGTACGCCTGTCATGAGGCGTTACCCCTCGCCGAAGAAAAAACAAAGTATTGGTACGTGTATTTTTGGCGCGGTTACCACACAAATCGATTTGCATGGCTGGCCGCCAGACCACAGGATGTCACGTCAGGACGTAACCAAAGATTTAAACTTTATGGTACGAGGGGTCGGTTAATCCCGTCTCTCCAAACTTCGCACATGCAGGTGGCCTGAGGGGCTGTCGTTGGAATAAGCTTGCCGTGGGTGCAGGAGATTGAAACAGAATTGTTTCCTCGAACACATGAGAGAGAGATGGTGTACTTTATTACTCGATGTAGGTACCTACTACCGCCCTAGCCCACCCAAACTCCTAACCGCGACAATAAGATACCCAACCAAAGAGAAATCCGAAAGAAAAAAAAACGAGAACGAAACAAACGCCCAGAAAGAAAAAAGACAAAAAAAAAAACTCAGTGATAGCAGTAATAAAAAATAATAATCAAACCGCTCCCAGCCAAAGATACAAATCGTAAGAAAACACGTCCCATTATACACTAGTGTCCTTTCCTTTCCCCTTTCTATCGAAAACCCGCGCAGCTCCGTTACCTTCCTTCTTTGTTGTGCTTCCAACATACTTTCCCCCTTCACCCGCACCACCTGTGAATTTCGGTCCACTCAGACCAGCCTCGTCCTCGACAGCTAACGTAGTTGGTCCATCGGCAGAAGCACCAACAACGTCACTCCAATATTCCATCTTGCGTACTTCCTCTTCTGCTACTTGTACTGAATTCTTTAGTGACCGCGTTTTTCGTTCTCGTCTTTCCTTTGTTTTCTGTGCAGCCTCAGGGGAGTCGGCAGGCTTTTCCGGAATAACTTCATCTTTTATCGGAATCGCTGGCGGTGGGTTCGGTTCCTCAACTGGTGATGGTGGGAGAAGCAGGTTCTGCGAAGATTCCGATATCTGTGATAACGGCGTTGTTGGTTCCGTGGGTGGTGGCGGTAATGGTGCCGGCGGTGCCGATGGTTTTTCTACTGCCGGTGCAATAGGTGCTGATTCATCCTTTTCGGCATCCTCGGCTGCCCGAATGAGCAATAATAATAGTTGTCGGCGTGAGGCTTGGAATATCATTAGCGACATGATTGTCGGCACTTGTTCTGCTAAATATTCTACTTCATTTCCACCCTCCTTGAGGAAGTTTTCTACAGCCTCGACCTTCTCGCGGTCTAGTCTGGAAGAACGGAGAACGTTCATGAGCATTGGAATGTCCTTTATTCCCTCTTCCTGTGCTTGTTCCGAGTCTTCTTTCCCATCACCATCCTCATCTTTCCAGGACCAACCCTCACCGCCCATAACGCTCCGCTTTTTCTTTCCACCAATCATAGTAGATCCATCGGGATTGGGATGCCGGCTATGGGAGTGGATCGTGAAGTAATCTTGATTAAGTCCATGCCCTCTCTCCCTGCTCCCATCACGACTACTGCATTGACTCCCATTCCCATTGCCATGGATCTTTATTCGTTTCCTCAGCCACCGCCTTCGCCGTACAAAAGAGTGGAACCAGATATGGGTGCCGTGCCAGGAGAAGGCGGGACTAAAAGAGAAGGAGTACGTCCACCCTTCTTCGTCGACATCTGTTGTCATATCTACATACCATGTTTTCCATGCCCAAGTCCACGATGGGTCTGGTACTTGTGCATTGACTATTGAGACGGCGGAGTCATGGAAGTGTGAATTCTGCCAGGGTGATGGGTCAAAGTTAAGGAGACCCTTAGCAGAAAATAGGGGAATGCCACAGACAAACATTCTAAATATCATTGTTAATTTTACTGCTCCGGTCCATTGTAAAAGTTGATGTTGAAAAGCCTACCCGCGCTGGTTCTCGTAGAGAATATCAATTTCTGCCACCTCCTTTTCCTCTTTCCCGTCCTTCTTCCTTCCTGTTGTCCTCTCCGAGTTGTTTTCTCCACCCCCGTCATCCTTTGGCTTATTGCCCCCTGTATCGCTCCTCTGGCGACCCCTCCCACCATCCACAACGATCTCCTCATCTTCTCCTACCCGTTCCACTACCCCCGCAGCCCTAGGATCAGGTGACTCCCCGCTTCCTCCAGGAGCACCGGAAAGGTGCTCATCACTGGGGTAAGGGTCCTCATTCCATCGTTTATACTTCCGGTGCGCGATTGCCTTCCGGAGTGTTTCTCTTCGACCTGGTGCCTTCGCTGAGGAGGAGGAGGGGGCAGAGGGTAGATTCTCGTCCGATACAGATGGAGACCGTGAAGACGTTGAAATCGCCGCAGGGGTTGTATTATCTAAGAGGCTGATTCGAGTTGGTGCCGGTGTTGTATTTGCGGTAAAAGGGATTAATGGCGCCGCCATTGGCTAGTTTGCTGGGTTATTGGTTGGTTAACGGTCGCAGAAACGTGCGATGATGTGTGTGAAGAAGCGAGGCGGTTAATTAGGTGCGTGTTCGGTAAGGGGCTGTAGATGGCATGGGAAGATCGGAGTGCAGGATAGATAGATTAAAGGGCCGAAACTCGGAAAGAAGGAAGAGGGAGAAGAGCAGGATAGAAGGTTGTAGGTGAGTTTTGAAGCGTTTGTGTTCAAGGGGGTAAGGTTAAAAAACTAGAACCTGGAACGATTCTTGGTGTTTCGTCACCACAAGTACCAAACCACGGATCTGCACAGGGGAGGGGATTGCTGGTGAAGCCACAACCAAGATCGTAACGTCACGTCACATGTAGCGATTGGGTTACTTTAATTTTTCCAAGGAACCAACAGAGTATTTAGTAGAGATGTGGATTCGAATTTTGTCTTTGCACGCTTGCGGTTATCTAGATGGTTAAGTAACTATGGCTCCTGCTAGGGCAAAGATGTTCAGAACAAGGAATTGGTTGGCCATGGGTGGAGGGCCTGGTCAAACATTTAACAATACATGTATTTAGCTAAGTAATCTGGACAAATTCTTTTATTTATGTCACAAACACTATTGAGATGCTTGTTCTCCACATGCATAAACCCAAGGTCGTTCCCATCTTTCCCTGCGCTCCTTCCATCACCGGTTAACACTTTCATGGTGCGGTAACCATTGCATTGGTGTTGCCTGTTTGTGGAACGGCCGCTGACGAGCAATGACGTAGTGGAACGCTCACCATGCATTCAACCTCCAAAATAAATAGCTGTAATCTCCTCTTGTTGATAATAATCATCTTAGTTGTCACCTCAGAACCGCCCGTATCTAACAATAAACACGAACCCCAAACGAAAATCACAAAAAAGATGTCTACTCCTAACCCCAACGTCAACATTCCCCGTACCGGCCCTCCCAAGAACCGTCTCCCTGTATATTTGGGCGTGGGGGCAGCTGCTATAGTTGGATACTATCTCTACAACGCCGGCGGTGACACTAAGGTTGCGAGGAAGGAGATGAAGCGTGAGTTTCACCCCAGGCTATGAAATTTTGCTATAGGTGGGAGACTTGCACTAACATGGATATAACTCTGTGATAGACGATGCTGCTTCTGCTTCTTCATCAGTTCGTGACCAACTCCCTGGACATGGAAAGGAAATCAAGACCTCTGCCGAGGAAGCACTTGCACGCGTAGGTAGTGAGGTTGACTCAACAGTCCGCGAAGGTAACTCCCTCATGAATCCCCGCCCAACCCCCCAACCCCCCACCCTCCCTGCATTACTCTTTCTACTTTCATTTATATCCAGGTCATATCTAACACAGCACAGGCAAGAATCGCATAGCACAAGGCCAAAAGGTTCTTGAAGAAACCAAAGACCGCGCTGGAAATAAGATCATGAGCACAATCGATCAAGCGGACCTGAAATTAGAGGAAGAGGCAGGGAAGGCGAAGAAAAGCGTCAGCGGATGGTTCGGGGCAAAATAGCAATGATAGGCGTGGGGGTTTTCATTCTTTTACAACAGCAGTAATGGGGCATAACGATGACGCGAATGGGACTAAAATGGCCGAGAGCCAATTGGCAAGGCTAAGGTCCTGGGATGTTATTGGTACTAGCTTACTTGAAGACTGTAATTAATATTATTTCATCGTGTTTCTGGCGGTTTCAAGAATCCCTGTGCATGTTTTAACAAAACCCTTTAGCGGAAGTGTAGCGAAATTTGAGTTTACCAGGCTTGCCAAAAGCCAGATAGATGTCACTACACTCAGATCTTTCTTGCTCCGGCTACATAACAAACCTTCCTAGAAATCTATACACAGGATATCACTCGAATCACAATACTTGATAATTTTTCACTCCTTTTAGGCCCCTGAGTACCCATATCTGAAGGCTATACCAACCAGAAAACTTATTCCCTTTCATATAGGGCCGCCTTCCCCAAGTTGGAGAAAATATGTTAATGACACCGCCGAGTGATAAATTGTGATCGAATTTCTTTGCTATTGTATTATTTATTTATTCTTTTCAAATTTCTTTACTCTCAGTCGAAAAAATACAGAGAGCTGCGGAATCAGTCAACTAAAAGCTCCGTGGTCAATTAGTCCATCACTCATGAGGGTTTCAGATATTACATAGACCTAGACCCCGCTGCGCCATTTTCACTAGAGTTTACTACATGATGGCCCCCAAGGGGTTTCGCCATATATTCAGGACTGGCTTAGTTAGAGCTCGGTCATTGATTCTGAGCTGATATTTATCTGCCTGCCACTTGCCATCATATTTCTGTAGATCAAATTAACTAGCCGCAGAGCCCTACTTTTCTGATGGTGATAACGCCCCTAGTTTCTAGCTCCGCCCCAGCCTACGCCTAAGACTTTGTCACTTTAGATCTATAATTAAATAAGTCACCTGACCACCTGATGGTACGGGACCACTGGCGGCGGGGGCATTATTTAATTCAATCAATAATTTGATTTAGATTCACCTTGTCTTTTTACTTTGATAGGAGTTCGGCGAGGGCCCCAACCCTAACATGGGCCGCCTTGTGCTACATATATATCATGTGTTTTATTCTGTGAGCAGTTTTTATGCTCACTGGCCAACAAGGAAGACCAAGCCTAATGTGTACATTAATAATCTCGATACAAATGTATCTCTGTACGCGAATTTCTCACAGCTTTGAGTAAAGACCGAATAAAAAAAGGGCGAAACTACGAAATAAGGAAAAGTCCTGGAGGTCAATATAGATACCGGGCCATTGTTCACGGCATTAATCAGCAGCAAATCTTGGGGCTCAGAAAAATAAGATTAAGTGGCATTTATACAATGCGCAAGGAAATAGGTATTCGAACAAGTTCAGTCAAAGAACTTCTTGTAAGCCTGCTTCTCCTTCTCCTTCTTCGCATGAACTCTCTCCTTTGCAGCATTGAGATCCTTCACGATCGCCGCGTCTCCGGGAGCATACTTATCCGCCTCTTTGAGGTCTTCCAGAGCGCCATCATCGTCCTTCAAGGCAGCCTTGGCCATAGCCCTGCGGAACAGCGCTTTGGCTTTGTCGGTACCTGTGATATCCGGGATATCCAACGCCTTCGACGCGGATTCATCGGCCTCGCGATAAAGTTTTTGCTTGTTTTGCAACAACGCACTGTTGGAAAGCAGCACGAACTTCAAGGCCTGTATATTTTTGAAGAGCTCTGGGGGGTCGTTTTCGAGGAGGACTGGGTACTCAGCGAGGTAACGAAGTCCCTTGGTGTATTTCTCAAGGCCAAGCTCGAGGTCACCGGCCTTGAAGGCTTTGTTACCAAACTCCTTGAGCTCGGCTCCAATTCGAAGAATGGTTGCACCGTCCATTTCTGGGTTCTCATCATCGGGAAAGTCCTCATACCTATCGCCGGTGCCATCGTCGCTACGGATCACAGCAGCTTCTGCATCAGGCCCACTGAGCTCGCCACAGTCTGTGCTCTAGTGTTAGTATTATTTGCGTGGTTTATATTACCTAAATGATTGGGAGTTGGGGGGGGGGGGGGGCGACCTTCAATTATGACAGGCCTTCCGGGCTTGTCGGTGTTGTCGGTCTTCATTTCCTCAATCTTGCGGATTACGCTTTTCCCAGAGATAACCTCGCCAAAAACAACATGTTTTTTATCCAGGTGAGGCGTTTCAATAGTTGTGATGAAGAATTGACTTCCATTGGTTCCTTTACCTCTATTAAACACCTATACCAAAGAAACAAAATTAGGTGGGGTCGCATACCAGGGCCGGCGTTAGCCATAGACAATAAGAAAGGCTTGTCATGTTTCTTTTCGAAATTCTCATCTTCAAATTTCGTGCCGTAGATCGACTCTCCACCAGAACTGTAGGCAATATGTCAGGACTATCACGATTATTAAAGTTGGAATGCCTACATACCCATTTCCAGCAGTAAAGTCACCGCCCTGGATCATGAATCGCTTGATAACACGATGGAAAGATGAGCCTAGTAAGGAAATTTTGTCAATCATAACTAGCTCTAGCCTCGAGGGACAAGTTTATGTCAGTCAAACCTTTGTAGTGCAATGGCTTCCCAGTTTTTCCGATTCCCTTCTCACCAGTGCAGAGAGCACGGAAATTCTCTGCTGTCTTCGGGACAACTGTTTCAGGCTGTCAGTATACTGTAAAATCTCGCCTCCGAGCTCTGCTGTGGAGCTTACTATCATTGTACTATGTTCATTTTGTTAGATTACAGCACGGCAACAAGAGAATGATCGAAAGTGCATGCTTATTCATACCAACTCCAAGACGACACGTTCAGGGCGCTTGCCGCCAACTGAGATATCGAGAAAGCAGCGAACGCGTTCTATATAACCATTAAATGGCCATCAGCTATTAGTTATGATCTATTTACTGTACCCCGCAGGAGAAGTAGAACCAATTTATTAACAAAGAGAAACTTACGAGTTGGGGTTGGGGCTGGGGTTTCTGCTTCTTCTGCCATGATAACTTTCGAACCTCTTTGTTTTGCGGCCCTTGGATAAAGGTTTGTGTGTGTTGAAGAAGGGATAGGAAGGGATAGGAAGTTGGGATGGCTCGAGGTTGAAGGGTGCCTGTTAATATTTTTGAGCACTGAGGGCGCGGAAGGTTCCAGAGCCCCTCGGCGATCTTGCGCAATGGCATCGCTGCTTTCCCCACCTTCTCTCACACCACCCCCACGCCTTCTTAGATTTGACAGGCACCAGTTCTAAGATTTCTCCTAGCCGCATTGGGCAGAGAGTCAAGGCGTCTACTCCACCTTTTATTCAACAGGATGCGTCAGCCGTAACCGTTACGATCTCTTGGCCAAGCTGCCTAAAAGCCCTACTCGAGTGACTGGGTATGAGCAGTCTCTACACCGCCAGGGTGCAAAGACCCGTGGGGTAGGGTTTAACGCTAGCAGAACCATGGCTCACAACCATTATGAACAACAAAATTATACAACTACATGCACTCTACTAGAGTACGTAAGGTAGGACAAACCAAGGGTAAGGGAATTTAATTCATTTTGATTTCTTTAACAATTGTATACAGTCAACTCTCCTTATGAGTACCCTTATAAAAGGGTATGAGTTCGCGGGTTATATTGGGCTCCGATGGTACAAAATCACCCTGACCTTAGGATATATATCCCACAAGGCGCGACGTCGCGCCATTTTTGTACCTTTGTAAGGAGAATGGACCACTATTATTCAGCTGTGTATAGGGCAAGCGTAGTACTCCGCTGTCGAGATTCTGAAAGAGCTTCACCCCGAAGACCAAATTTAAACGCCATGGCGGCATCGGCTTGCGCGTCCGGGTGTGTATTCTTTGGGGAATAGGAATTAAGATCGCGTGTTGTTTGAATAGGACTCTAAAGTTTCCCCACCTTTATTTTTATTTGTTGATCTTTAACAATTGAATTTAAATGAGGGAAGCTCTAGTACTCGGCCTTCGACTTTATATTCTTTCCTTCTATATCAAGTATTCCCCTCTGGGAAGACCGCTTAGTTGCCGCCTGGGATGGCGCTCCCACCGGTGTCACCTCTCCCTTTCTTCTTATCTTTGTTGTTTGCTGCGATCTCAGTTTTCTCCGCTGTTGAGAGCTCGAAGGTAACTGGGCCATCGTTCACCAATGCAACCTGCATCATGGCTCCAAATACACCATCTTGAACCCTCGTCACTGCATCCTCCTTTGTTAGTCCTTTCTCGCTAGCGTATAAGCCCTGTGTTTTCTCGAGCAACGAGGCGTAGATAGCTGCTGCCAGTGCAGGAGGACATGCTCCATGGAAGTCAGGCTTGCTCCCCTTCTTGGTTTTGGCGAGAAGTGTGAACTGTGACACAAGGAGGACCTGGTAATCCATATCCATGACAGACATCTTCCATCGCCCACCATCTGAAGGCGAGTCCCATACTTTGAGTTTGAGTATTTTGTTGGCAAGTAACTCGACCTCTTTCGGAGTGTCATCCGGCGCAACTGGATTGGGAAAGAAAACAAAAAAAGGAATGATTAGGGTCAAAAGGGTTTAACATGATAAATATCAGAAGTGTTCCTACCAGCAGCGAATACAAGAATGCCCTTTCCAATCGAGGAGACGATTTGGTTATCGACTGTGACGGACGCTGAGAGGACGCGTTGTATTATAGCTAAAACACGAATGTTAACCCCTAACATGCCCAAGCTGTTTGTGATGATATAGGGCGAGACCTTTCATGACGGGTACAGAATGTGATTCTGCTTATTTACTAGGTACAGTATGGTAGCGACAGTGATGATAATAACGTGTTTTGTAATATGGGTGGGGTGAAGCGGGGAGCTCTGTCTACCAATATGCGAGGGGCCTTGAGGCTCTGCCTGCGGGCGTAGATTCGTGCCAAGACTGAGGCAAAGCATTGAGCAGGTGACATGCTCTCCAACTTGCAGGGAGTTAGGGGGCGCTTGGAGAAGGGTTGGGTGCTATTAGGATGCCGATCTACATACTTATGTACATACATGTACATTATAAGATGCACCCGATGAATAAATGTAACTCCAGGACGGACCATGAATGCTTGAGTGGTGGAAGTTATAGTGGAGTGAAGAACACCTCCAGTATCTTGCTAGCATAAACGGGAAATCTCACAGAATACAGGAGGAAGCTGTCGAATCTTGCAGCCTCATTCAGAGAAGTTGCATCAAACAACCCTGTCGCTGCCGAGAGAGATCAGCCCTCGCATTCGTCCCTCCATTGCTACACTAATAGGTATCGACACTTTACTCCACCCACCACGAGGACCCCATCAAACCTACAAACTCTCCCTCCCAAAGTGCCTCCTTCTCCTAGGACGGTTATCCCCGAACCCTCTGACGACATCACTTCTGCTCCACCACCTGCCTTCTTCCGGCGCAAACCACATCACTAACCACATCATCCATCTCTCTGTATTATCGACCCCTCCTCCAGTATGTCGGCCCGCAAACTCCAACAAGAGGTCGAGCGGACCTTCAAACGCGTATCTGAGGGAATAACTCAATTCGAATCTATCTACGAAAAGCTTAACCAATGCACAAATGCTTCCCAGAAGGAAAAGCTGGAAGACTCGCTAAAACGCGAGATCAAGAAGCTGCAGAGGCAACGGGATCAGATCAAGACATGGGCGGCGAGCTCCGAAATAAAGGACAAGAAGCCGCTGCTTGACGAAAGGAAAAAGATCGAGGCGGTAAGGATAATCGAGCCCCCTATGTCCAGCCCTATATTACCGAGTTCTTTGGGCAGCGATGGATACGAAGAAGCAAGTGGCGGAGAAGAGGGATTGAAAATGTGTCCTTTGTTCTCTCCATGCCGGTCTTCAGATTTTCAGTTTGCTACTATTTCTTTACACTCCTGTTGCTCCTGTCACTAGAAAGCACCCCATGGATTACTTCATGACTCCTGTATTACATCAGTCGGGCGACATTGTCTCTATTTCTTTCTCCCTATTTTTCTTTCCTCAAATATCCCACGCATATACCCTCTTCAACACTCTTTCCTGAATGTCATGTTGTTTGCTGGTTCCAGGCTGATGTCTTCTCCCCCCGCTGGGGCCATGTGCATATACTGCAGCAAATGGAAAAGTTCAAAGCTGTCGAAAAAGAAATGAAGACCAAAGCCTACTCGAAAGAAGGCCTAATGGCATCTACTCGCTTAGACCCAATGGCCCAGAAAAAGGTTGATCTAGTAAACTTCTTGTCCGACTGCACCACCGAACTTGACCGTCAAATCGAGGCCTGCGAGGCAGAAGCCGAATCCCTCACAGTTACTCTGAAGAAAGGAAAGAAGTCTGATGCATCGAAAGCGGACAGGGTAGCGGAAGTTGAAAAACAAGTGGAGCGTCATAAATGGCATCAAGGCAAATTAGAATTAATCATGAGGCTACTTGAAAATGGGCAATTAGATGCAGAGCAGGTAGAGAGGGTAAAGGAAGATATCAAATTTTACGTTGATTCAAATCAGGACGTTGATTTCCAGGATTATGACAATGATCAGATCTACGACGAGCTGGACCTTGACGAGGAAAATGCGGAGGATCTCTTTGGAATCGGCGCGGATGTGGATAGGATGTCTAGCCAGGACACACAAAGCATACAAGACGATTTATCTGAAAAGCCAGGTTCGACGAAAGATTCTGTGGTTGGAGGTCGCAGACCAAGTACTCAACTAAAATCTCCTATGCCAGCTCTAGCAACACTACATCAAGCTCCTATTACTACGAATACAATTATCAGTAATAACGGGTTTCCCTCTTCGAACGGTTCCTCTATGAAGCCTGCTCCTTTACCGAGTAGACCAGCGGGCGAGGTGCTGAAGTATGCATCCGTGGCAACCGCAGCTGCGGCAGCAGATAGAAATGTTGGGATCGCGCCACTTCCACCCCCACCTGGAATGGCTCCTCTACCAAGTCCTCTTAACGCACCCATAGGTCCAAGTGGAATGGCCCCCTTACCACCGCCACCTGCTTCCAAACAATCTTCACATCGTCCTGGACCAGTTTCCATATCAGCAACAAGTCCTGCACCTCCTACATCTCTTCCTCATACACCTTCACTAGACAATCCTGCTATCGTTTCGCCTTCTCCAAAACCCGCAAGTGCCATCTCCGTTTCTCGAGAGCCCTCAAGTCAACAACTAGATTCATCGCATGACGAGGCAGCGCCTAGTAGTATCGCTACCAGCGATCATAGCGACGCTGACAGCGAGGCAGATTTAAATAGCGAGGAGCAATCTCCTGAGCCTCCTGTAGAACCGCATACCAACGGTACTTCATCAAGTTCGGCAGCACAGGTTGAACTTACATCAACACCAGTAGAGGAATCCATCTATCACTTACCACCTGGTTTACAGGATCTCATGTCGTCATTTGAGAACACAAAGAAAAGGCTCGTTCCGCAGCCGGGACAAGTCCACCGCTACCTTGAATACTCGCTTCTTAACGCACCAGACACTATCGATGCAGAGAAGCCCCGACATTACAAGCCTACAACCAAGTACGATACGGCGCGCCACTATCCGCAAGAACCCTTACCTATATTTGACGACCCGATGTTGTATAAGCGTGTGGATGTAGATACACTTTTTTACGTCTTCTATTACAAACAAGGTACATATCAGCAGTATCTGGCAGCCAAGGAACTCAAGAAGCAGAGTTGGAGATTTCACAAACAATACCAGACATGGTTCCAACGGCACGAGGAACCAAAAACAATTACGGAGGAATATGAGCAGGGAACATATAGGTTCTTTGATTACGAGAGTACATGGTGGGTTCTTTCTTTTTATATGCCATCTCTATTGCTACTTACCTCCCTATGCTCTACTGCTGTGATGTCTTCATATGGTTGGCTGATTCGACGTTTTCGTACTCTGAAGGATGAACCGTCGCAAGACGGATTTCAAATTCGCGTACAAATACCTCGAAGACGATGTCTTATAATCCCCCTTCTTGCTCCCTGGCTGCCTGGTAGGTATATGGCTGTTTGGTTTGGTTCAAGCGCAAGTGGAAGTAAAGAATTTTCAACAAATTATAATTCATCCTACTTGCCGGTCTGTATACGTTTTTTCCATTTCTTTTCGTGGGTTCAGGCGGGTAAAAATATAATGCCCATCAGCACTGGATAAATCTAGTCAAAAAAAAAAAAAAAAAAAAAAAAAAAAGAATGGAATGTAAAGAGAAACATAAGTGCGAAGAGACATGGGGTTGTCTATCTCTAGTTTGCGTGAAGTCCGGTGCTTTAGCCGTTTTTTTCCGTTATTTTTTTTTTGTTTGGGCGGCTGCATCCCTGCGATCTTTTCTTCTTACTATGGGGGTGTTGAATATTGCAATGGCTACATACTTTAACTACCAAAGCGCATACGGATCTAACAAGGCCAACTAGTCTGCTCACTCCTCCGACGTGGATCGTGAACGCCGAATTTCTGAGATAATTTTTGAAATATTATTCAACCTTATTACGTGGCTATCAAAAAACTATTTGACAAAACTATTTTACGGTTCTCACATAGTGTCTGGTTCTCTAATGCATATAATCATTCTCAGCCGTGAGTGTATGTACTAGTTTTTACGGGCACCGTTGATTTACACATGACTTCGATCTGATGTAAATACCGCGTTCTTGCCTGGCAACAGCCGCGTGCAGTTACTACATGCATGACGACCCAGAACCTGTTTTTTTGTCTGGAAAACCACCTAGGACGGCGCTGCGTATTCTGTCGAGTGATGTCTAGTGATCAGATAGCTCTTGTGTAGAAACCCGCCTGCGACCCCGCGGTTCCGTAACCAGTCTATACCCAGAACCTGATTCTTTTATTGCTCTTCGAAACTATACAATATCTTAAAGGTAATTACATGTATTTAAAATGAGTTAGGTTAGGTTGAGGTTTTTAGTACCCTATTTAGGTAAAGCGCTAAGATGTATCAAAAATGCTCAAACCAAAGAAACACGCTAACCTATTTTATAAACCTTTGAAATAGTAGGTTACACACAGAGTAGGTTTTCTAATTGGCCGAAAAAAATCGCGACTCCCAAAACTTATGTATGTTTTGAGTGAAGTAGCCAGATACATCAATATATGAGGGTATTTTCCCCGCTTCACTCCTTCCTCATCATACCCCAAAGCCCGCTCCACCGCCTTTCCTGAATATCCCCCCCGCGACAGATATAACTATCTTTGGTGTAATCCCGCTATCATTGGTCACCCATTTTAGTGAATAGCAAAGTTTATTAAACGAGCTTTGTCTAATGGTAAGCTAACCCCAAAGGGTATTGAACATTAGGTCGAAGAGAACACCGCTCTAATAGACCCTTATTTAGATAATGCTTTAAAGGACTTCACGAGGATCACTAGGCCCTAGGTAGGGGACAAGGCTTTTTGATTCTCTATTCCTATTCCTATAAAAGCTAATAGCTTTAACCAATTAAACCTTTAGGAATGCTTCTAGACATAATGGCCACATTCAGTCCCATCGTGCAGACAGTTATGACCACCGAACCCGAGAATGCCCTTTTCCTTGCCTATCTTATCCCGTAATACAGTCCATAGAAAATATAAGACACCATTAATCTCAGGTGCCTTAGGAAGTAGGGGGGATTGTGGCTACAATATCATCTGCTTATGCGTTGGCCCAAGAACAACAAAGAGAGTTGCCAAGGATATGCATGAGACCAGCAATGGGTCGCCCTTCCATCTAGAGTACAGGAGCAATATTAGCAATATTATAGTACCTTGTAGACCAATGCTGGGAGCTCGATGATATAACGTTGCCCATTGCTATATTTGGGTTACAGAGGGTGCTAGGGCTGTATTATTACATGTAGCCAACCAAGCGAGAAGTAATATGGGCATGTGAATGGTACCTTCGTGCATTCCTACAGCCCCCAACGCTACTGCCGAGTGATTTCCTGTGCTGAAAAAGAAGGTTGTTACTATGTATTATTACTAAAAGAGAAACAAGAGTGACTGATAAATTTCCCCTTAATTATAAATAGACAATGAATGACGTCGTCTTATGCATATGGGAATTTCACAAAGAAGCACTGTAAACATTAATATGTATTGTACAATACCGGTGTACTTCTACATGTATCTACTACCATGTGATAATTCATTACGTAATGAACTGATAATAATAGATTCAGCACGATTTGGACTAGAAACATCCCGGACCCTGCAGCAACCAATTGTTATTTTCCAGTTTTTTATTATCTGTCCTTTATTTTTAACTCTTACTCTACTTGGGGTGAAATTAAGTATTGTCCTAATTGCGGTGGCAACCATGCAATCACGAGAGACAATACTTAATTTCACCGCAAGTACATCTTAATAGGTAAACAGTCTAAGAAAAAAAAACAGTCATGAGTCACAGAATATCACTCGTACTGACGCGAGTGATCATTGATTAACTACACCCTTCGTTCCCTGGGGCAGAGAACAAACCCGAGTACTCATTATATAGCTATAGATCATAGGATATATGGGTTGAGGTTTCCCATATGACAGCAAACTCTCTACAACGCCTAGTTAACTCTATATATGACTAGAGAAGACAGCGACTATATTTATGGATAGTCAACAAGCAAAGACCTGAAATTTTTTGGTTAGGTTAGGTTCAAGGCAAGAAACTACGGGAAAACTACTAGTAGAACAGGGAAGAGGCACTTTTGCTTAAAACTCAAATGGAAACCCAAAGTCCAGCCCAAACCTAAATCTAATTTACAAAAACAAGAGATTTCAGTTTATTCCTTACCAGGAATAAGTGCGTATTCAAACCCTCCACTCTTCTCGAACTCGGCCATATCCAAAGCAACCAGAGCAGATTCTCTCACAACCTGTTCCGCATCTTTTGCGTACTCATTCAGGAAGGTTTCAACATCATCACTCGCGATACTTCCAAGAGCCTCTACAGCCTCATGTCGTACCATCGGGGCCTCATTCTTGTCGCCGGCCACTTTTATTAGTGCGGGGACGCTATGGGGATCTGATAATTGGCCAAATACAAATGCAATCTAAGATCCGCTTTTCATTAGCAAAGAAACCCCTGAGATGAGGGGAGAGGCCTATAAACGAGAGGAAACAAACCTCGTGTCTGAAAAGCGCGCTCGGATCCGCAAACCCACTCGCCAGCGCATCGATCGCCTCGTTTGTTGCAATATCCCTTAACCGAAACATGGCTCTATATCTCTCGAACAGAGTACTCTCTCTATCCATCAGCTGCCCCCTTAGCTTCTCAACGTCTGCCTCTTTGCCAGCGGATGGTGGCGCCGGGTCAACACTGGCAAACGCGCTCTCCTGCAACTCCTCCACTTTTGCAGCCTCACTGTCTTGCCATTCGATCCTTGCGATGGCAATCTCGCAGGTCTCGCGTACAACCTCTTCGGAGTCTGCAAGGTGTTTATGGAGGAGATCGAGTGAGTCTGTGTGTCCGAGAGCGCCAAGGGCTTCGCCGGCTTCGTGGCGTACCATGGGGTCTTCGTCTAGGTTGGAGAGGACTGATTGAAGTGCAGGGGCGGCATAAAGGTTTTTGGACTGGCCAAGGCAGTAGGCAAGCTCGTGTTTGAGGAGGGCTACAGAGCTGGAGGTTAGTTTGAGGCGGCAGTGAAAGTTTTTTTGTTTTTGTTTTTGTTTACATCATTGCGGCAGTGAAAGTGATAAGGTGAGCATGTATGCATACCTGAATTACTACTGAAGGCAGCAGAAATGGCGTCAATTGCGGAGAGGTCTCCTTGGGTAGCCATGTGTTTGAGTGAGAAAAGTGCCCGGAAACGAAGAGCGAGGTTGTTGCTAGAATCATCACAAAGGACCCTGCGAAGCTCGGGAACGGGATCAGGCTTAGTATTGGTGACTGTCATTGTGGGTATTTTTCTGTGTCTGAGGTAATTCAAGTCGTGTCGGATTTGGGGCGGGTGAAGAACAGAGAGAAGCAGATTTGCACTAAAGCTTCAAAATATTCCTGGTTTGGTGGGGTCGAGACTCAAACAAACCCCACTATCTGATTAAGCTAGTCAATCTGATTATGTGTGCTTATGTAATAACCAGGCACCATTCACTAACATATATCTATAGCAGCTACGGAATGATATCAACAGAATAAGTGATAAACACGGATATGAAATTTCATATCGATAAGATAATACGCTTTTACTACTGAAAAAAGAAAAAATAAGAAGAAAAAAACAGCACTTATTTTATTTCTCTAGAGTCATCATACTCAAAGAAACCCATTATTCGTTTCTGTACCCAACCTCATGTCCAGGTATGCATGCCTTAAACCACTCGCTTAACCTGTAACCGTAATTAGTATCATGGTCTCGAATAACCACAATCACACTCCGAAGCAGCCTACCTCGAAGAATCTCTTCAGATACCATACTTGGAACACACCATTGCCCCCCACAACACCTAGCTGGAAAATGCTCCACCACTTGACTCTGCTGTTCGTGCTTTCAGCAGTATTCCTGTGAACCCTCTCCCTGACCACAATATATTCCTGCTCATCTTTGACCTGGTTCAGCATCTCGCCGAGGTTCCTCACCTCGCGCTCGAGCGGGTCCGCGCTTTCTGGTTCCTCCGGAACGTACACGATGCCATGTACGTTGAAAGATACCTCCTTGGTGTTAACATTTGAGTTTTCGTTCGAGAAGCAGTATGTGTAGCGCCCGTCAAGGTGCGCGTCAAATGAGTGATCGCCTGAGGAGACGGCGTGCTCGGAGACCTTCAATGCGCCAGAGGGGTCTTGAATCTATAGCCACACAATCGCCCTGATTAGAATCTCCATCTATCCCCTGCGGAGAGAATCAGACTAACCCAGAAGTCAACATCCAGATTTCCAGCACCCCCAAACTCGCGGTCCCCAATCTGGAAAGTAACGGTCATTCGATCATCCTTGTGCAGCGTCTCGTGGAAGCATTCACGACCGTGGGCATTTAGTTGAATATTGTGCGCTGACACCAGAGAAGATGTCAGGAGAGCTGCTACCGAGAATAGAGTTGAAAATGAGCGCATTTTCATATGATTATGGATGTGTTTGCGATGGTCTTGATTCAGGTTATGAATTCGAAATGACACGACAGCTTGCCAGGTTGAAGTTTCACTGTAGGGGGGCCTTGGCGAGTTGTTAAGGGGTGGTGATGTGGTCTTTTGGGTTAGGGTTCATGTGCCAAGACGGCGAGTCCCCCCAAAAATCAGTGCCTATTTCGATACATAACAGCTTTCTCAATGGTATTTTCGGTTGCGTGGTACCCCACCAGGTAATGCCCCTGTGTTGGGGCGTTCGGGCAAAGATCTTGGCAGGTTTGCAATTTGTGGGAGTGTAGTAGTGGTAAGGTGCCAGAGGTATTTGTTGATACCACGGCTTTTTTTTTAAAGAGAAATGTTACCAAAATACCGCCCATCTGAACAGGCCCTAGGTTTATCTATTATTGAGCTTGGTGAGAATATGTTTCCACCAAATTATGCGATTACAACACAAAAGTGGTAGCTAAAACTTATTCTCGCGGCAAGTACATGAGCATTAGCGTATCGAGTGATAACTTATGATCAATAGACAACGGTAGTACCGCCTCAGCAGACTGTTACACGCACACAATACAGTAACAGTAACAGTAACAGTAACAGTAGGGGCAAGTCTGTAGACTGTCGCAACTACGATATAGGCTTACCCTGGTATGCGTAGTACGCTGGGACTTCCTTAGTTGGAGTTTGTCTTGAACCACCCCTATATACCCCAACCTCGCTATAAAACGCAACTTTGATACGATATATCGCTCCCAGCCACTCGGCTTAAGTGCGAGTTCATGATTCGGCGCCTATGTTTTCAGCAGAACCACAAAAAAGAAGCCGTGTGGGAATATAGGAGGTAATATAATCAGTATTTACCGATATATCACAATGGTGAGAACAGAGTGTTTTGAATTATGTCTAAAATAGCCATTATCACGCTATACTTGAAGGTATGAATTGGCGGTCATAGAATCAGGAGAACTTCTATTGGCGGCTGCGCTTTACTATTCGAACTGTCACTTTTGACTGGAGTGGAGGGGAAGAACCGCCCGGTGTATCCCGCTGTCTAGGATTGTGTTGCTTTAATAAGATATCATGCATATTAGGGAAGCACAACAAAAACAGAAGCTTCATTTTCATGATCCCCATCAGTTCATACTAAGTACAAGAATCCCTCAGCTGTACTAGCGAAAACAGCCGATAAGTCCTGGCACACGTGTGCACGGGAATAAAACTCGCCACTAATTCCAACGCCATACCGAAACCGTATGTAAACAAAGGCACAAAATTACAAGCCCGAAAAATTACCTAACAAAATTATCACCCTTCAACTTTATTACTACAAGCCAACCGACCCACTAAAACCTTTTAAGACCGACTTTTTTTGCGACTGGTTTTACTGCCTTCTTCGTTGACTTGGTAATCTTCGAAGAAGTAGTAACAACAGGTTTTGGTTGTGGGGTGCTTGGCGTTTGTCCGTCTTTGATTTTCGGAGACTTTCTGCCACTTGCCTCTTGCTGCTCTTCTACCACAGCTTTCTGAGTTGGTAACATAGAATCTGGTGTTGGACTAGGCCGCTTTCCAAGTGGAGACCTAGGGCGTGGAATCTGTGGAACACCAGCATCCTCGTTCTCTTTCCCCGAATCGCCATCAGAATCGGAATCGTCCTTTACGGGAGTAACCTTGACTTCCTCCTGGCGCTTTGTGCATGATGGCTTAACTGCTTGCTTTACTCTCCGCTTCTCAGCAGGTGCCTTTGGATCCGCGCCTTTGGCATTCAGGACTGCTGCTTTTGTAGAGACGCTTTCCTCATCCTCGCCTCTCATTTTAGCCTCGTTGGCAAGCGCTTCTAGCTCTTCCGGCACCACGGCGTGAACACCTGTCATGACTTTTGCATGCCTTGTATATCCATCATAGTCCTCCTGTAGTAGCTGTCCGGCTTCTGCGTTTAGAGAGCTCGTAGGATTGGGGTATATGAGTAGGCACCGGATAGTGATAAGGACATCGGTTAATGTCGTAGTGGGCTTCCAGTCCCGCTTTAGGGTACCGACACAGACATCACCAGACCGGTCATCAATGTTTGGGTGAAAAATCTTTGTCTTAAAGGTTGCCTTAGGAGGTTCCTGAGGGTAGTTGCTTGGCATACGAAGCTGAATGAGGAAGAGACCATCCTCAAATGGTGTCGATGTAGGTCCATTGAGGTAGATTTCTAGCGAGGAAAGATCGTCGAGCTCTGAATTTGGAGGGAAGAAGAAATCTGGGGGAGGATCAGATCGTAGGCTAGCTTGGTCTTGCACGAGACGGCGGCGCTGAGCGGAAGACTACAATAGTTGAACGTCAATAAATCAGAGAACAAAAAAGATAGTGACGGATAAATAATGAATGGAGGTTTCTCCTACCATTGTGGAATGTTTTGGGTGAAGCCACTAGAAATATGTATGGTATGAAAAAAAAAACCCAATAGAATACAAACGTGAATGGTTGTTGTGATGCAGAGCAAGGCAGAGACTGGCCTAGGTGAATTTTGTCTAGAGGATAGGATAACGCGTGAAATGTTTGTTTTGCCAAGTCATCATCTAAAGATTACAAATGCAGAAACTCTTGAAACACGCGCTGGGATGATGGCAACGGAAAATTGCGCGTTGCCATGAGCTGCTGGGGCGCGTGCTCTTTCTTTCTCAGGGTCCAATCTTAACTCTGCATAGTGACGTTGTTTATCGACCTCCCCATGCTTATCGGGGGTTGGCGACAGCTGGATCATGGAGCTTCAAACTGCTAGGAGTCCAAAACTTGGGTACGGACCGTACGGCTTCTCAGCTCGTTGCTTTGTTTGCATAACAACACTTTCAAGCCACTCAACTTTAGGAGCCACTGGACTACAGTCGTTCACAGGGTTTTGACGAACACGGGGTTTTGGCGAATCTCTCTATAGCAACGCCGTAGCAACGCCTAAACTGGCGAATTTGTCTTTGGCCCCAACCCCCTGTTCGCTAAAACCCTGTGAACGGCTGTACTATCTCTCCCGGCCCCCCAATATCAACATGCAGGCAAGAGCCAAAGGAATTCTTAGAATTCCATATCCACAAATCCCCGCGGAAAACCCACACAGTCACGAGGCCTCTCTAAAAGTAGAACTACGAATAAGCCAAAGCTCTCTCTCCTGAACAGAACCAGAAGAGTAATTTGAGATGGTTCTTCGGCTCAGATGCACGAAAGCTCATCTCCGAATAGACACTTTGACACAGTCAACCATCTCGAACACTTGAGGCCAGCAAGAAGTAACCTGATATGGATATATAACCCTAACCCATGGTATTATTGGGACTGGATCCGGGCTATGCACAGACGACTGCAGGAGCCCGAGGATCGAGGGTAGAACTTCTGCGGACAAGGAATAGATGTCACAGGCGGCCATGGCCCTGGTCAGGGAGCCGATCTAACTTACAACGATGGTGAGCGCGGGAGCAAATTTCGAGAAGCGATCGTTAAATTGAAGATTCTGCGGGAGGAGATGGCTAAGCTTCTGAGATTGTGTGGGGAATGGAATCACGTCAATTACAAAAATATCCTTTTGCAGTCTCATTCTCAAGCAGAGGTACAGCCTCAAAACACCGTTGGTATGGTAGTGCTTATGAGAAACGCACTTCTCGATTAGGCGCATTGCCTTTGACCACTGATGTCTATTCTAGGTTATGTGCCTTCTTCACTTCGGCGGTTAATACGAGTCTCCAAGAGGATTTTCTCATACACATACAAATTGATAATTGGTAGTAATGAAAAAGGATTTCTCTTGCATCTTTTTTTACTTGATTATTTATGTAGAAACGCGCGGTAAGTCCGGACATCCGGGAGGTGAACAGCTCATAAGTGCGAAAATATTCAAGAAGCAGCTGCCACAAGCTAATGCAGGTACGCCACGCCTCGATGCTTTGTTGACAACCAAGCAATTCCTGTCTAGCATCTTCAGCGACGTGATGCCTGTGGGTATCGGCGTTAAACACTACGTTTCGGTGGCAGTTTTAAAACGTGTACAAGAGGAAAAAAAGACTCTCAAAACTTTCTGAAACAAAGGGTTGTTGTTGCTTTTGCCAAGAAGTTTTGGTTACTGGTCGGATCGAAAAGGTTTGCAGGACGATGTTCGGTAGATTCGATGGCCGTCGATGTGGCAGTGCGCTGTTCAATGTTTCTGCCGCCAACGACGTCGATGTCCCAATCGAGATCCTAGTGTTTACGAGTCAGCAGTTGTGATTCCGGGCATCGAGCTAGTAGTAGGCGCGGGTGCAATACCCCGGTTCTTGATGCGAGTAAAGTCAAAGCCTATCCCATTCTACTTTTTTTTTACTACCAATAATTTTAGGTCGTACCAATGTTTGGATTTTTTACACTCCGTACTAATACTTAGTAAGTAATTTTTTTTTTCTATCTCTTGCATACATGTATATACATGTATGTACCCTACTTTTTAAGTCACATTACAGGGGAAAAAAAAGTTCTTCATCACTGTAAGTTTCGGGTACATATGTGGAAAATCGGCATGTCGAAGAAGAAAGCAAAACGCATAAATGGTAGCGTAGGCAGGATGTAGCTATAACAGCGTTAATAGGACAACGGATGCGGGAAATGATTCAGCGAACGACAAGTATTAAACAACACTTCGGCTGACATAACTGTGGTTGGTGGGCGCAAGGGCCGTTCGTCCAGTAAACAGTAAAATGTCAACCATTCGGGTAGGCTTGCAGCGGTTCCCACACCCATCATAGGTAGAGTGTATCGCAGCTTCGCGTCCGATGTAGAGTGTGCTCGGGAGGGACACGCCAACCGTTCTCAATGCATAAACACGTGTTCTCCTCCAAGCGTGTTACGGAGTGTGCGTTTTCCCTGCGCCGCTGCACGAATCAAACAAGGCCTGGTGCAAAATAGACTGTCCTGTACCTTCTTGAAGGAAGGAGGAAAAAAAGAAGTGCGAGATATACTCCTAGGTATTGAAGGGGGAAAAACAATCCTTTGAGGTTAAAGTTCTGTACTGTTGGAATACATGTAGGTACATGTAGCGTTCAGCGCACAGAAGAAATCCAGCGCCTAGCCCATGCTGGATGGTTGTAGACGGAAAACGGTTAGAAGAAAGGTCGCAGGGGAATTGACGTAAGGGCTCGATAGCTGTATCAGGAAGAGCTCGGGGAAGACTGGGGTGACTAGACCAGGGTTGTTGAATATTGAGGGGGGTAGAGTGGTGCAATGGGGATAGCCAGTGAACAGGTACATACTGTACCGCTTTCTCTCTACACGAAGAGGAATGGCATGGAGGGAGGGAAAAAAAAAAAAAAAAAAAAAAAAAGTCAAACCTTTCTCAAGGCCGACCCACCGACTCACCAGGCTCAATTCAATCAAAATATTTTTAACAGAGGAAGAAACTGAGAAAGGTCCAATAAGAAAAAAAGTAGAAAAGTAGGAAGAGGGAAAAGAAAAACGGATACTAAGGGAAAAAGAAAAGTGAAAAAAGCTGGGGATGCTTGACCCGTGAATCCACCCATCGACATCTATGAACTGATTGACGGACTCGATTCTACTCTAGAGCAGTATGCCTGTCTGACCTTGAGCTGCGCATCACACCCACCTCCCACTATTCTCTTTTTCTCTCTGCTCCGCTGGTCATCGAATAATTCTTCGACCTACCCCTACAACTGATCTGGAGACTGGAGTATCTAACTCTTCCCAATTCTATTATTCTACTCTACCTACCCCCCTCCTCTACCACCTCTACCACCTACCTACCTTTCTCCCCGTTTCATTTCCTCCCTCCATCTCTCTCCATTCATATTACATATATTTTTCTTTCTTTCTGGGTTCTTCTTTATACCTTCTTCTACGGGACGCCTTACAGCTCTTCTTCATACACTAGTGTTAATCGTACATCCTACACCCCACACACCCCAGAAAAAAAAAGGGCATACTTTAGTCCATTGGAAAAGAAGTACCTACCTCTAGCTTTATTTCTATATCCCATGTTCTCCGGCCATCTGCCGAACCAGGTGAGTCCCAACCAATCTCAACCTGCCTCATACCTGGCAATGCTTTTTTTCCGTAACATCTACCCCCGGAGTCTTAATTTAGCTGACAGCTGGCCCCGTTGTCTATACAGTCATTCGGTTCGTTGTAAATTCGAATCATTAGCAAGAAAGGAGGAATTGAGTTAGACGCGAGTAGGTAATTGGTTCCTTGCACTCTCTTGCCCCCATCATCGTGGTGTGTGTGCCCTGTAAGGTTGCTGAGCTCCAGAAGGATATAGGTAAAACGCGAGCCCTCGCATTTCACTTCCAAGCAACTTCAAGTTGTCTCCCTCACCAGCAACAGAAGATACCTTAGAATATTTTTTAAAGGGTCAACCACCGTCCTCACCACCAGTGGTCCCTTCAGAGTACCAGGACTCTTTCTCCCCACGCATACCATCTCCCCATCCGGAGCTCTCACCACCCCAGGACACGCGATTACGATCCTGGTCAAACTCATCTTCTTCTAATCATACAACAAAATCGTCCATTGTTCCGTCTATAGAGCTAGGCCCAGAGACACAAGGAAGCTCTCAATATTTTACTCCCGCGGGGAGCACCAGGAGCTGGAGTAGCCTGCAGCCCCCGCTTCTGCAGGGCAATAGCAACCAGATATCCGGTGGTGGTTCGGGTTTAGAGACTGTAACGACTGATTTACCTAATATTTTCACACCTACAAGGGAGTCTCAAGCCCCAAATTATTCAATTCAAAAACGTTATACCGAGGACTGGGTCCTTCAGCGCGGATTTCAAACACACCGGCGTAGCGATAGCAGCTGGTACTCAGAGCACTCGGACAATTCAAGTTTCGAGGAAAACGCAAATATCGGGACGCATCGACGTTACCCTTCGGACACAAAGACTATTACTCCGGCTGATTTCCAGTCTGGAAAGTTCTTGTTAGTGCCGAGAGCAGAGCTTTCTTCGGACGCAGACACAGGAACTAGTGAAGGAGCTTGGAAAACAGCCCCACAGTCTTTTACCGAGAATAAAACAGGCGGATCGTCACCAATACCAATGCTTGCAAGCCAGTGGTCGAGCTCGCCTCCTAATATCATGGAGGATAGGTTAGCTATGGATGTCCGAGTAAAACCGGATCATCCGAATTCAGATTTATCGGTGTTCGGCGTGGTAGAAAACGGACCGAGCACTAAAATGATTCGAACACCCTCACCTCTATCGTCGACCGAGGCGACAACGTCACAGAACCCTATGCCTAATGGTATCTCGGCAAGTTTATTATCACATACACCTCTGTTAAGCCGATCGGGCACACCAAATAAGTCGAAAAAACGGAAGGCGAAGAACGTTGTCAAGGTTCCCACATACTCACCATGGGGACGACCGCTAGATCAAGGGGGTAGACCAATGCCATTAACTAGCCTCGAGATGGAAGAACGATCACGGCAATGGGAAGCCAAGGGTTACACACTTGAATTTCTCAATGGTCAGGGGGGACATAGCAAAGACATCTTTCCAGCAGAAACAAGAGAAAAGGTTCTTGATGTAGTGGTTAATATTCGTGATCCAAGTGGTATGTTAAATTTTTGTTGTTCTGTCAATCGCGCTCTCAGATGCAGGAATATTATGCCGTCGAGGGTATTTTGGAAAGCATCCTAGGTTCAAGATCGATTGTTTTATGCATATCTCGTTCTAATATTTGGAACCCTGTTTCCCCGCTTTCACCTTTCTTTTTCCTATTCTTGTTGAGGTGAGGATTCTTCTTGCTAACCTTAATCAACATCTAGAGTGGCAGGAGTATTGTAACCAACTTCGAGAAGAGAAGCTTCGGGCTCTAGGCGTTATATTGCCCGACGATACACCAGCCGCCATGCCTGCTACTACTACCACCACTACTAATGCAAGGGGCCAAACTCCACTGGTAAGCTTTTTAAACGGCAGCGACAAGAGTTTAGTTACTAATATCCGCGAATAGTCACACCAAAGCCCTGCTCCATTCCAAGCTAATCCTTATTCACCACCCCATCCTACACAATCTGCAATGTCCAACGGAATAGGCCATAACGGCAGTCAGGGCATAAATTACCATGGACATCACTACTCTCCCTCAATGGCCCAGGCCCCTATCCATGGCCCATTGGCTCACATGTCACCGGTTCCAGCACCAGCAAATCACCATCTTGCCTACCACATGCCACGGCAGTCAATGTCCATGAATGCAACTCCTATTAATCATGATTGGGATATGTATAATAGCAATATGTATACCCCATCACCACCACAAAATCAACCTACCCCCCCAATGATCAACGGGTCAGGGGTTTGGAGTCCCGCTCCGCCTGGTCCGTTTGGCGCGAGAGATGCTTCTCCAATGGGCGGAATGGGTCATCCCAGCCATCCCAGCCACTCAACAAGCATGTTTGCGCCTCACTTCATTATGGAGGAGAACAAGGACTATATGATTCCTAATGAATACGTCGATACCCGGGCGCCATATTATAGTCATAACCAACTCTCATTTGTTGGATCTATGGATCGACTCCAATACCAACAAATGCGCCGAGGATCACCGTTGGCTCAGTCTGGGCACCTCCTCGAAGACGTTCAGGAGCAGATGGGTCTTGACATGATGGCAATCGATGCACCAGTTCCTGGGCGTCGCCATAATCTCAGCATATCACTAGAGAAGGATATGGAGGGCATGGAGAACTACCAAAAGGAGATCGAGACACATATCGGACATCATCATCTATCAAACGGAGACGGTTTCAATACCAACCCAGTTTCACCAGCACCAGAAGCTATGTACCCTCAACATCCGGATATGCCGGGAATCGAGAATGACGTTCACAATGGACCAGAGCTGCTCTCAAACCCCGAAGACGATATTCCGGATGTCGAGACTGAGCGACGACAAAACCGACAGGCGGCCCGGGAACGCACACAAAGTATCGGAATCAATGGTTCACAGTATGATATTAATTCTCTGCCCATGTCCGGATCCCAGTACATGCCACAAAGCTACCAACCACATAGTCGGGATACATCGCTTTCTCAACTACATCAATATGATGATCCCATCGAAAACTCTGCGCTATCAATGCTCATGGGTCCCCGTCTTAGCGGCCGTGCAGGTATGCTGGATGAGCTTCTTAGTGAGGGCGGTCGCACAAACCCCTCTGATATCAATACCAATCCCAGCGAACCCTCAAGTCCCCGTCCCAAATATACATCCCACATGCACAATCTGTCCAACAACAGCAACGCATGGATGTCAGACACTTCCAAAGCCCCGGGGTCAACGACCTCGTCAAAGAAGTTCAACGCCCAGGCTCCAGAGTTCAAGTTCAAATCTGGAACACCGTTCAAATATTCTCCCCAGAGCAAACCATTCATCCCCTCAGGCTCAGTCAACTCTTCACCCATTGGCAGTACCACCCATTCCCGAAACACCAGCCAAGATCCCGTTGGATTTGGAAGTTTTGGCAAAGGAAAACTCAACGTTAGTGCCACGCCATTCCGGCCGCGCTTGTTCTCCAATGGGTCTGCTTCTAGTGTGTTTGCAAAGGGTAATCAATTCAGCCCTGATGCGCCTGTGTTCAAGCCCAAATCGACCGAACCAATACCCACATCAACAAACAAAAGCTCATTACCACCGATATTTTCACCTACTAAGGAGATTGACGAGCCCGTTCTTGATAAACAAACATCCCGATCAGCTAGTCGCGCGTCAGTGCACAAAGAGACCCTGGTAGACGCCGATGAGGATGATGCAAGAGAAGGAAACGTATCAGGCGGAGGAGGAAAGAGAGCCAAACATGGCCCAACCCCCAGCCTTGTCAAGGATACAGAGGTGCCAGCACTGGAGAGTCTGCGTCCTTCAGAAGATATAGAAACCTCCGATGCCAACGCGGCTGATAGCCAAGACGCTACGCCTACTGAAGAGACATTTGCCGAGAGCAGCGCAAGCAGTGATGAGGTTGAAGACGTACCAAAAGAATTGCCAATTCACGAGGAACCTTTTGTTATGATTGAGGAGGGTGAGTTTAGTCCTGAATCCGATTATGCGCCTTATATGCTTAGAGATTTAGGAGAAGCAACATCGTTCACCATGGCGAGTGCCAACATCCCCACTGTTTCATCCAAGGGAGAGGGGGAGACGCCTCTCGATGTTCTGGATCAAGAGTTGTCTGCTGTTGAGGAGGCGGAGGTTGTTGTGGTGGCCGTACCTACGGAGAGAGCTTTCACACCATATATTGAGGTGCTTGGAGAACCTACCCCACAGGCACCCGCGGCGCCCCCGGACTTCAATTTCAACTTCTCACAAGCAGCAGAGCCTGCTACACCCATGGAAGCAAAATTCAGCGGGATGGGCGAGTCTCGATACGCCCATGCACCGTCACCACCTCCAGCCCATCCAGCTCCATCACCACCTATTATTTCCGACATGCTCCCGCTACCAACAGAAACAGCGTCCTATGCTTCAAATGCAGATTCATACAGGTCAAACCCGTTCGTGGACCCGGTCAGGCCGATGCCGACCGATTCCGAGTTGGATGAGGTTATCCAGGAGTTGTCCAAGGATGACCCTACTGAATCAGGAGCCAGTGAGCAGTCCATGGATGAGGAACAGCCAGCCCAGGAAGAGGTAGCCGATGAGGATGTGATCACCAGGAGACGCGATATCTCAAAGAGACCAGCCATCCCAGTCTTCCACGATCTGACACCAATATCACAACTGCAAGACCCATTCGAGCAAAGAGAGTGCAGCGCTGCACCTAGCCCAAGTCCAAGCCGTAGCGAATTCCAGCACACAGCCGCCACATTCTCATCCGATGATGCAACATACGGACATGCTCAAACTACTGGCGAGGTCGTATACCAGCCTCCTACACAGGAAGATATTGGTCACGGCCAGGCAGAGAGCGACTGGGATGATATGATTTCCCAAGATGACGCCAAGCTCCGACCTCAGAGCCGATTGTTTTTCGATGCTCACGTTGAAGAGTTTGTTGGTGACCTCCTTAGCTCTCGCCTCGATCCACTCAACAAGTCTCTCTCAGCTATCCACGATGTCCTGAAGAAGAATCACTCATTGACTCTTGGACGGAGAGGAAGTGTTGCTACTTCAGCTCCACACAGCGATGCTGACGACGAGGAGGATGAGACTCAACCACCAAGATCTCCCAGGAAAGATAAGAAGTCGGAGAAGATCAAGTCTGCCGTTGTCGAGGCGCTTGTTATGCACAACTGGAATGCCCCAACTGAGGACAAGCTGGCTGAAATATACAGTGCTATCGCAAAAGTTTCCCGTGCTTTCCAGGACAGCCATTGGAACGATGATTTGGCCGAAACGAAGTCGTCTATTCTCCAGGCAATTGCAAAGGCTGCACGCGCGGACGAAATTGATCTCACCAAGCTAGAGATCCTCGCTGCAATTAAGCGCACGGCTAAGTCAACTGATATGGAAGACTTGAAAACATCCTTCGCCCGCTCCGTTTCGAAGATGGCGCAAGTTGAGGATATCGCATCAATCCGTGAGTCTATGGAAGAGGTCGCGCAAACTAGTGATATTGTCGGTATGAAATTGGAGCTCCGCGACGCATTGATCAATACGGCACAAAAGAGCGACCTAGAGGATATTAAGAATAGCATTCTATCTCAAGCCACATATAAGGACGATCTCGAGCACCTTCAGAATATCACCATCGAGAGTTTCTCGAAGGTAGTCAAAACAAACGATATTGTCGAGCTCAAGAACACTTTGTCGGAGATTATCAGAACCATTCACACTACTGACATTAGGGGCGATGTTCAGCAATTGTCTCGCGATAATGATGCCGTCAAAGAAACACTCACTCAAGTGTATGAGCTAACCCGGGATAATGCGGTGGATGCCAACTCGCACCAGCAAGCACAAGAAAATTACGTCAAAGAGAGCTACAATATTATCAGCCAGTCGCTGGAAACAATCCACGCTTCTGTTGGTGACGTCCATCAGTTGATCCAGCAACGCAGCCAGAAGGAGGATATGCGCAGAAGTCTGCAGGAGGGTGACCAGAAACAGAATTTCGCAGATATCAAGACCTATATCGGCGAGGTTAACAAGAATGTCGTTGAGGTTGTTGGTCGCGTACCGAATGTGGAGGACATCAGGTTGGTTGTAGGCGAGATTTCAGAATCACAACCCAGGCTAGCGGATATCAAAGAAATTTTCGAGGAGGTAGTAGCGGGGCAACCAACTTTAGGACAGGTGAGGTCGGCGGTAGAAGATGTTGTCAACAAGCAGCCAACAATCGAGGACCTCAAGTTTGTTGTCGAGGAAGCCGCCAAGAACCAGCCAACAACTGATGACCTCAGATCTGTGGCTGAGGAGGTTGCAAACAAACAAGCAGTCGATGATTTGAGAGTTGCCGTCGAGGAGGCTTTCAACAGGCAGCCAACGATTGGGGACTTGAAGTTAGTTGTTGAGGAGGTTGCCAACAATCAACCAAGCTTGTGTGATGTCAAGGCCGTCATGGAGGAGGTTACTGATGGCTTGCCCAAGATGGATGCTCTCCGTTTCATGATGGAAGAGTTACTTTCCAAGCACCAAACAGTCGCGGTCACCAAGGCTACCGAGCAAGCTAATACAGAAGAAATTCAACTTCGCATGGCAAGTCTTGAGAAGATGTTGGGTGAGGCTGATAGGCGTGCGGAGGCAGAGTCACAGGCTAGAAGGGAAGCTCATGAGAAGACTTTGGAGTTGGAGAGTAGGTTGAGGATTGCTGAAGAGGAGGCGGCGAGGTACCGCGGGGAGGCAGAGGAGTCGGATCGGAGACTGAGGGCGAACGACGAAAAACGAAGCGCGGCGTTGACACAATCACAAATGCGCGTTGCGCTTCTCGAGGGTGCTCATTCAGCCCTTCAGAAAACTGTTGGGGAGATGTCGGCACGGAATGCACAGCTGGAAGGCACTATTGGGGAAGCAAAGTCGGCCAGTGAGCGAAACAAGCAGGAGGCGGGCAGAGTGGAAGAAGAGAATAAAGGGCTTAGAAGGGTCATTGACTCCCTGAAAGCAGATATGCAGGAAAGTATTAGAGTCCGTGAAGGTTTCCGCGGGAAGTTTGACAAGTTGCAGGAGGATATGCGGACCGCGGCGCACAACATTGGCCAGCAAGAAGGAAAGTGGAGGAAGACACAAGAAGAACAGAGGGCAAGGATCGAAGTTTTGGAGGCAAGAGTGGCGGCTGAGGTTACAGTGAAGGAGGGACTGGAAAGCGAGGTCAGGCGGTTGGAAGTTGAGCAGAAGGAGGCAATCAAGCTGAAGGTGGAGTACGAGCAGTTGAAGAGGTCAAATGGGAAGTTGGAGGAGATGGTTGATAAGCTCATGGGAGAGAAGGCAGAATACTCGCAGCGCGCTGCAGCTCTTGCCCACGAAGTCGAATCAGCCCGCGACTCAGCACATAAAGAAGTTGCACGGGTGAGAGAATCTCTTCTGAGAGACGTTGATGCTGCCAACACGACGGTCAATACTGTCCGGGCTTCACTCGAAAGTGAAGTTGAGCTCCTTCAACATGCTGTCAAGGATGCGCTGTCCGAGAAAGAGCAGTTCAAGCTAAGGCTCGATCAAGCTGTTAATTCCGAGCGCGTCGCCCTTGATGAACTCGAGAAGACAAAGACTGCGCTTTCCCAAGGATCTACTGAATCCAAGTCTGCCGCTTTGCAGGAACAGCGCCAGAAGTATGAGAAGCAGGTCTTGGAACTCCGTCAACAGTTTGAAGATACTCGGTCCCAGAATGATAGGGCCCTTAGAATTACGACTGAAGATGGTGAGCGCGAAGCATTCTACCTGAAACAACGTCTTGGTATCTCCCAATCAGAGGTGCAACACCTCCGGGAACAGTCGAAAGATCTTCGTGAGCAAACAAAGGACCTCCGTGAGCACATCTCCCTTCTTAAAGATCAACTCAAGATTGCGACCTCTGCGGCCCAAGCTGCTGCTCAGGCTGCTGCAAATTCAAGGGCACCCCAGGCGGTTTATGAGGAAAGGGCTCTACGGGAATCGGTAAATGTGCTTCAGGAGCAGCTCCAGCAACGCGAGGCGCGAATTGAGGAGCTCGAGCAACAGCTTTCCGGGTTTGACAAGGCAGATATCAAGCGCAAAGATGAGCAGATCACATGGCTTAGGGAGCTACTCGATGTCAGGGTTGATGAGCTAGAGGAGATTGTTCACGCATTAAGCATGCCCCACTTTGACCGTGAGAGTGTCCGTGACACTGCACTCCGTCTTCGGGCAAACCTCCAGATGGAGCAGCGGGAGAAGGAAATGGCGATGACTTCGGCCCGCGGGCCCATTGCCCCAGTTGCCAGTCTTCTTGCATCAAGACTTCCTGGCGTTGCAAGCTCTGCTGCTAGCTCTGCTGCCGGTTGGTGGAACTCCAAGAAAGGGCCATCGTCAGTTGCCCAGAGTTCGTCTTCACGACCAGGCTCTTCCGCCGGTTTCTTGGGCAACATCCTCGCCCCTGCGCCTCTGGCCACATCTGCCAATACTCAACGAATGGGATCCAGGCTTGCACGGGGTGTTTCCTCAGAGACGGGTTCAAATTCGTCGCATACCACAATTACTTCGCGGTATAGAGAAAAACAGGCGGCAGCACCGTCCTACAGAACGGATAGAGGGGGATCCAGGAGAGTTCATCCTCACCTTTTCCAGAGGGGCTTGTATGATGCGGATGCGGATGCGGACGCCAACGATAGTGTGATGAGCGCAGACTTTTACGAGGAGGAGGACAATGCGACAGAGATGGGGGCCGATGATGGTGATATGCTTTACCGACAGGGTTCGAATAGGCACTGAAGAGAGAGTCGAGGTAGTCATTTAGGGGTGTGCATTGTGTTTCATTGAATTTTTTTCTTTCTAGATAATTTTTTTCCACTTCTTTTTTTCTTTTCGAGGGTTAAATGGTTTTTGTTTTCGTTCAGAGATACCTTGGGTGTGTAGGGAAATGGAGCGAGCATTGTGTCGGTGTTTACCATTCTTTTTAAATTTCATTTGTTCATTGTTTTCTTCTCGGTTTTTTTTTACACTTTGGGAGGTGGGGCGGGAGAAAAGAGGAGTCCTTATGAGTGACGTTTAAAATTCTCGGTTTTATGAGTTGTCGTTTTTATTAGCGGTTTTCTGTTATTTGCTGCATTTTAACTCGTTTATATATCTACTTTTTTTTTTTTTTTTGATAATACCTTACCTTCTTCGGTTTTTTTTTATTCTTATTCTCTTGTAGCTTAGTTGGTGATTTATGCGCAATGTCAGTTTTGCGGTTCTCGTGAGTTTTTTTTTTTTAAAAAAAAAAAGATTTATTGTCTAGTAATCTTTGGGGTTTTTATATATACCAAGCACTTAATCGATTCATAATCAAGAGCGTTTAAACTCTGTTTAGTCTTGAAATTCGACCGCTAGCTATAAGTGATTAGATGGGACTCACTGAATTATTAAAAGTCACCCCAACCTTCTAGTGCCCTTAGATCAATAATAGCGCGGGCCAGCGTCCATCATGACTCGAAACCCCAACCTCTACGCCCCAATAAACGGCGCAAGCTCCGTCCAAGCACCTACTCACTCATAGCCCACGCCGGCCGCGCTTGCGGCAGCGAAAGATCCAAGGAGGGGGGTGACAGTGTGACTTTGACAGCACCACACACCAGAAGTTTCCATGGTAGCATCCCACTCACCGTGGGCGGCCTGTCACTCTTTTTTTTCTTTTTCTTTCTTTTACATGTATGAATCCCATGTATATTGTAGCTGGCCAAAAATTGAGAAGGTAGAGGAAATTTTAAGACACGGATGACTAGCAATGCCATGCAAGTTGCTTTTAAAGTTTTGAAGCTTGTTTGTTATCCCTCCCCCTTCCAGGGTCCATCGATGATGTAAGAGGCTCTATCTTTGCTGCATGTTCGACGGTCGGGAATCGGGAGACTTATCGCTCCATCCCATAGCATGGGCCCCTCCCATCCCTGCCGATGATGCTTTCGCCTGATTGTGATTTTGAGAAGGAGGGGGAGGATGAGGATGGAGGGGTGGTGTAGGAGTTAGTAGAAGGAGGAGTTAGAAGTCGTCTGTCTGGCGTACCTCCCCTGCGTCATTCTCGTTGTCACACTCTTTTAGAAGCAGAGTTGCTGTGCCTTGGTCACCGTCGGTGTCATCGTAGTGGTCTGTAAGAAAGGCCTCATATGGGAAATGCGAAAGTGGGCAGTGGACAAGGGCTGCAAGGCAGAGAAAATATCGGCATCTGGGTATTATTAGGAGCTATAGGGCAGGTATGATATGGCATATACTCTGGATAGAAGCATACATAAGGAAGAACCTTTCTCCATATCTTTCCCCTATTTTCATGATCCTCATCAGCATCATTATCATAGTTAACAACTCACCTTTTTCTCTCCCCCCCCCCCCCCGGTAACCCCACCACCATCGCCCCCTCCTCATCCTTATCCACTTCCTTCTAGCTACCCCCCCGCCCCGGTCTTCTAAGGACATACTCAAGTAGGTAGGTTCCCTATGTCTCGTGGTTTTTCTCTGTTATCGTCGTCGTCCCCCTCGTGAGCATTTCGTTTTCGTATCCTGTGCGCGCGCGCCCTCATTTCCCACTATGATACAACAAAATCTTAATCTGGAGCGTGACAACGGTTCATCTCTAATGAAGACTCTTTTAGAGAAACTCACCTGACTGACCACGTGCGGATAGAGACAGGCACAAGGAAGACAACGCAGATACTCATTTTAATAACTGAAGCTTACTCCCTCCGCCGTGCTACCATCTACAGCCCCTCCTCTCTCTCCCTCTCTCCCCACCCCCCTCCTCTACACAAAATAAGGGACTCTGCTTGCGTACATACCATACATACAGCTTCCCTTCCCAACCTCGTGGTTTCCTGATCACCCCCTTGTGATATCAACAAACCTCTCCGGAATTTGAGTGATATACACGTATATCATTTTTCTTTCTTTCCGGAAACAAGATAGAACACACAGAGTGAGAGGTAGAGGAAGAGACCCGTGTGTGGTGTGTCTGGTGTGGGTGTGTGAAAATCGTAATTTCCCCTACATGCCTGGATCGAGAGGTGGCCGGGCTTCTTTTGTTTAAATAAAAACCTCACCCTTTTTTTTTTCCCTTACTCCTATCTTTACTGATACCTGAACCGTCAACCCCACAAAGATAGCTCTCGCGCTGAATTATAATTCAACGTCCGCTGATAAAAATAAAATAAAAGCAAAACAAAAAACAAAAAAGAGTAAGAAGAGATGGAGGAACTCTCAAACCACAACAGCGGAAAACGATCTTTCTTTGGATTGGGAAAGAAGAAGAAGAACCAGGATAAAGCAAAACCGATTCCAGACTCACCACCAACAACGGAAGAAGCAGCTTCTCCTGAGCTCGAACCAATGTCCGATATCGACGACACCCCAAATACAACAATTCCAATCAGCGCTAAAGCTCCACAGCTACCCCAGTTAACCGCTTTTTCGCCTATCGCAACAACAGCCCCTAACGTCTTCTCGAGCTTCCCTTCCCCACCAACACAATCCCCAATTCAATCCGTAGGATCGAGCTCCTCACCACCCCTAGTTCCTCGTCCGGGCGCATCTGAGTTTGCTTCGCCTCGCCTGTCCACCAGCAGCTCCCAGATCTTTGAACGTAATGTCCAGGAGCAGCTCAGCAGCACAAGCCTACCACCCCCAACATCTTCGGCTATTCCCGCTCACATACAGACCGAGAATCGGATTCCCGCCGTCTTGGAGGCTAGCTCTATCGCGATCACGGACGAGAAATGTGGGGTAGACGAGGTCGAGATCGTCATGCATAGCATGCATCAGCCAGCCGTGTCCTCCGTCCCTCACAGGGGCACATCTTCAAGCCCTGTCTACGGCGGTCACGTGCCTGGGGCGTACTATGGAAGCGATAATGCAATCGATGAGTCTTCTGCAGGCAACTCGGGAGATGAACTCTCGTCGCACGGTGTGGGAATTGGGGCCGCGGCAGCAGCTGATAAGCGCAGGCTGTCGTTCATCTCGTTTGCGGACGTGGTTCAGGCAGAGCAGGCCGAGCACGAGGGGGTGATTATGGCGTCGTCAGGGTCGCTGAGAAACCTTTCCCCAGGCGGTTCGCCAAATGTAATACCCGCAGACCGGGATGTTGCGCTTTCTACGATAAACGAGACGCTGCGGCGCTCGCCTTCGCCTATCCGGCTTGGGTCTAGCCCTCCACGTGGAGGAGGAGGTAGTAATGGGAACGTACAGAGGACCCTGAGTGGGAAATCCATGGGACCGGCAGGGGCAGGGTCGCCGCCAAGAACTAGTATGGGAGACTCGCTCGGTATGGAAAGGGGGGAGTTGACAATCGAGACTATGAGGCAGGCACTGAGGAAAACAGGGAGTGGGGACCTATCGGGGTATGGGGGTGCCAGAAGCAACCCTAGCCTGTGGTAGAGATAGAGAGGTGTTTTGTGTGCGTGCGTGCGCTGTTTTTTATGAATTGGGATAGGTATTTTTTTATGAGGAGTTTTTTTTTTATTACTATTTTATTTTCATCTGTCCTTAGAAGGCAGACCTGGTGTTTTTTTTTTCCCCCTTCCCCTTTTCATTTCATCTATTTTTTCTCTCTCACTTCCGAGTCACCTCTCTCGTTATTGTTTCTCATCTGCCCGCGCTGCACTGCACCTGGAAAGCTGGATTAACGAGCGAGATTAAGTATAAACAAGCGAATCTCGATCCCCCCCCTCAGGAGAGGAGAGGGTTGCATCATATCGAATATATATACTTAATCTCACTCCCCCCATGGGCCCCAGCACCGTAAACCGGGGGTGGACTGGAATACTCTATATAGAGTATGTAGTTGGGTTTGGTTTTTGGCAATCACAAATTAGCTTGACTGGATCGTTGGGTGGGGTTTTTAGTGTACCCCGGCAAGCCATTGCCGGACGATGACAGACAGACATTTGTGGGGTATTGGGGTGTTCTTTCTACCTCTTGTTTTTTTTTCTCTCTTGGATTTTCCCTTTTTCTCCTTTTCGTTTCCCTTTTCGTTTCTACTTGCCCCTTTCTTCCCCCTTCCCTAAGTTGCCGGGGGCCGGCGGGGATGAGTGAGGGAGCGGAGGGGGGGATTTATGTGCCTCTGTGAGATGCTCTCTACTTTTTCTGGCTGCACTTTTCTTGGGGGGAGAGAGGGGTTGTCTGGTTGTCGCCGGCGCCGTATTGTGCTGTGGACCAAATCTACTCTATGTTATGGTACGGTAGTATAGTAATTCCAATAGGTGATCAAAGAGGAGCAATATGCGGGCATACATACATCAAGTACCCCACCCTTTATCCCTGTACCGCGCACGACCAGAGTAGAGCAGAGTAAGCAGGTAGAGTACATATGTAAGTAGCGGGTTAATGTCTACGTCCACCGTCAACCTTCCCTTGGGAGCGAGTACTGCACCGATCGGGCTGTCGGTCGGTCGGTGATAGCAGCAGGAGGGTTGGTTAGTTATATGTACCCTTTATTACCCGGGACAGGATCCAGGTTGAAGCTTGTATATATACACATCACGACCCCGCGACTCAGGTATATTGCTGCCCCCCCCGAACGGACGAACGCGGCAGGTCCTCCCTTGCTGGGCGGAGCGTGCTGCGTTGTGTTGTGTATAGGTAGTTGCGGGGAAGGGGACGGAGCTGGGCGAGTGATTACTCGTGAAGTGCAGTCGGCCCGGGACTGTGGGAGGTAATATGGAGGTGCGTCCTTCCCCGCTGGGGCAGGGATCACCACCCCCGGGTGGAGGGGGGAGCTGGCTGTTCTGTATACCTGTATGTAGAAGTACATACATGATACACGTCGTCGCGGGGAGAACTGCGGTAGGCAGGCAGGCAGGCACGCCGGCGTGCGGCTTCTAGATATTTTTGTAGAGACTGCTGTTATGCCCCCCCCCCCCCCTAGCTAGATAGATACATGTACCAGAGTAGGTACCTGAGCTCTAGTGCTGCGCGAAAGAGAAAAGGGCTCGGGGGCATCTATGTACCTACCTACTTCCCCTCTGCTCCGTCGTGGTGGTCTACAAATCCGTACCTACAGTACATACCTAACCTCCACCCTCCACCTGACCGGCCGAGCCGAGGGTGATGTGTGTACCTACATATGTATGTATGGGGAGGAGGATCCGCCAGATTAAAACCAACGTGCCTACATGTACCTACCTACCAAAAAGAAAAAAGGGCCTAGATCTGGGCGCCCGCTATGACGCCGGCCTGGGCCTGGCTGGCCAACCCCCCCCCGTAGTGTCTCGGAGGGTGGGGACGGACGGAGCTGGGGCCTTTGGTTTGTGGTTGAGGCCCGGTGCGGAGTGGGTGTGGTGGGAGGGACGGGTGTGTATCTACTCTACTCTACGTACGTACGGGGTGGAGGTACATGTGCTCGCTCTACTTTGAATGTACCGCTGTGCGTATGTGCTCTGGGTTACCAGCTGGTGGAGCTTTTGTAGTTGATATACTTATTGGTTGTAACTCTGCTTGCAGGGAGTGGGATTTGGAGTTTATTTAGTTCTTTCGTTTGTGCTTTCCCCCTTTTGGGTTTGTACCGGGGCGGAGATGATCGTGATATGGGCCCTGGACCGGGGTACGGACTCTCTCTAGATCTTGCCTCGGCCCTCCGTTTGCAAATTGCACCATCACAGCTATGCACAAGTATCTCATCTCATCTCATGTGCGTTCGGCATCGCCGCCGTCGACTCGGCCCGCCAGGCGCCTACAGCCAGGCACGGCGGTTATGAAAAGAGGGACGGCTGCTGGTTGGTCGGTCGGAGAAATACATGGTAAGTTGGGGCTTCTAGAAGGGTCGTGGGCTGGTGGTGGGGGTATATCATATCATATCATATGGAGGGCAATACCTGCTCATCTGCATACATAGAGTACAAAGACCAGGAAGAGGGGATTAAGAATTGAGGTGATTGCGATACCTAATTAACGTGCTCGGAATCCCACACAACCACCTCTCCGCCGTCGGCCGCCTGAAACTCGCTCTCCCCCCACCCCGACTAGCCACAGCCTAGCTATGAGGTGTGTAAGAGGCGTTCTTTACCCGGGTAAGACACAACCCTGAATTCCTCGATCCCGATAACTCGACTCTAGAACGGATGGGCGTGAGAGAGAAGCACTAGAAATTATTATTAGACGAGCACCTACATACATATGTGGTATGCATGTATGTATGAAGTATGTACGTACCTGCATGGTACCGCTCGACGCTCATCGCTTGCTTGCTTACACTCGCTAACGGGCGACATGACTCTGGGCCCGGCATTCGCTCGTTTGCAATGAGCACTCACCATCCCGCATATTTCTTTTTTCTTTTCTTTTTTGTTTTTTCTCCCCTCTTTCAGCCGCTGAGCGGGGAGACAGAGGGGTGGGAAGAAGGAATTACTTTGGTTCACAATATAATTCCAGCATGGCATGACTGATAGATATCGACGCGATGTGGAAATCCGCCAGCATGGGTGTTCCCCTCCCCCACCCGTGGGGGAGGGGAGTTCTTGACGATGGGGGACATGTCTTCACAGTGCACATCGACGTGATCATAGCATGTATGTACCTCCATCTGCATAGCCTATGCCGAGCAGAGCCCGGCTGTAGATACATGTACCTACATGTAATCACCCCCAGACTCCGGGTCCATCTCCTGCAGGAAGTCGTTAACTCGTTATATTGATCATGACTTCAGGTGCTGAAGATACACGGCCCCCTCCCGTTTGGTTTTATTATTACTATTTCCTGCCCCCCCATCCATTGCCATAGACGCCCATGCCATGAGAGAGCATCTTTTCCCGCTTCCAATCTCGGGCGAGCGATCCGCGCTACTCTCTTTTTACAAAACCTAACCATAGTAATATGCGCTGATCCAGCCTCTCTACCTTCCTATGGTCACAGATCTCTGTATATCTTGAGGTTAGACCTGCATGGGTTAGCAGTGCGCACATGTACCTACATGTGTATATATGATTACCCTACGCCGCGCCCCAGGCCTACATGTACTTGTACTTACTCAAAAACCATAATTATATGTAGTGGTATACACAAAAAAACCCGAGCCTCTGGTGTCTGTCTGTCTGCTGGTGGTGCTTGAATCGACCTCCCTCCCTCCCATCACACACCCCGCGGGTAAAACAAAAAAGGGCCTGGACCCTGCCTGGGTGCGTTGGGGCTGGGCCTGTCTGTCTGTCTCCCACCCCCCCAGGGGCCGGTACCGTTTTTGAGTTCCTGAGGGCTGGATTTTTGCTTTGTATTCTGCTGGTGCGTGTTGATGATGTTGATTACTGGTGGTTGATATTGCTGCTGTTTGTTGTTGTGGTGGTGGCATGATGTACCGTAGGTACATGTACTTATATGTATGGAAATCGCGCTTCGAGTTCTTGCCTACTTGACCTAGCGTACATCATCATCGTCCCATCATCCCATCATCCCACCCCCCTCTATCCTCACACTCACTCTCTCTGCGGAGTACCTACACTCATTACATACTGCCTACAGTACCGGTACTGTAGCTAGCCACCATCCCCACCTTTTTGGGGGGGCCAACTAAAAACAAAAAACAAAGCAAAACAAAGCAAAGTAAGCAAAAAGCATTTCCCCCCCGGCCCCTCAAAAAAAAATTTAGAATTTGGGGGTGGGGGGGGTAAAATATACATCACACACAGTCCTCCCCCGGCCCTCATCTTCCTGATCGATGTTAATTCTGTGCCGCATTCTTACTTAGTTTTTTGTATTTTATTTTGTTCCCCTTTTGGTTTCTCCTGCCTCGAAGTATTCCGTCGATCAGGTTTGCGTGCTGACATAACCTATGTCTGACTGATTGACTGACTTGCATGTTCTGATCAGACAGACAGACGCAGGTCCGAATATCACCCGCGCTTCATCACTCACTCGCTCACTCACTCACTCCCCTTACCACCACCACGGCCTCTTACCCTGCCTGCCCCATCCCGTTGTTCCCACACCCACACACACACTCTCTCTGTCCCTTCCCCCCCCACACACCGGAGTGTAGTCAGTCACGTAGTGGTGGTAAAGTAGACGCGGTACCTGCCTAACTATTTTACCACAGGAGTACCTGCCTATGCCTACATACTAACCAACGTGCCCACCTCGCATCACCCACCCACCTGGCCTACCATCCTCCTCCGTAGAGGGAAAAAGATCTAGAGGGCAAGAAAAAAGGGCAAGAAAAATAATAATAATAATAATAATAGTAATAATAATAATCATAGTAATAGTTTTTTTTTTTAAAAAAAATAACGACACCCAGGGCCCTGAAGAGAAAGGCTCAACTTTTCTTTCTTTCCCCCCCCCCTTCGCTTTTCCCCTCTCTTGCTTTCGACGTAACCTATAGTCGTCTCGCCGCCGCCGCCGCCATCGTCGCCGCCGCTAATATACCTATATACCTAACGCTTATTTTGGGGCGGTACCACCGAGATCGAGTACTGCGGAGCGGTTAATTGTTGTGTTGGGAGATCTAGAGAGAGAGAGGGTTAGCTTTGATCAAGAAGTCGAGGGTACTGCTTACTTTACCGCTGCTGCTGCTAGTACTACTGCTGGTTCTTACCTGACAGACAGAGGGGGAGATAGATAGATACAAGTACATAGCCGGCCTGCTGCTGCCGCTGCTGCTGCTTACCAACCCTTACTTACCTACTAGGCAGCGTACCGTACCGTACCGTACCACACTGCACTGCACCGCATACCTTTCTTGTCTTGTCTTGTCTTGTCTTGTCCGTTAGTAGGTGCATACATAACATTCACTCAGTCAGTCAGCCAGCCCGAGTGACTGATACTGACTAAATACTCGATCCAGATAGACAGAGAGAGAGAGAGAGAGAGAGCGTGGAAGTGGAAGTGAGAGAAAAGAGAGGGAGAGTGTGGCTTAGGTTGCAGATATTCGATTCGACACACCATTTTTTATTATTACAGAGAGAACCGTTGTGTCTACTTACCTTACTTACATACTCACTACTACCACCAACCCACTCCACCCCCCAATCTATTCTTCTACCCACCCCAGCCAATCCATCTGTCCATCCATCCATCCATCCATCCATCCATCCTTCCTTCCATCCTTCCTTCCTTCCTTCATTCAATCCATCCCATCCCATCCCATCCCATCCACCATCCATCCACACACACATCCACCCCCTCCCATCCAACCCACTCACCACTCACTCACTCACAAAGGTACGGCCGGGGAATAAAGAGGCAATAATAATAATAAACCGTCAACACATGGGAACGCAGACGACACTAATAAGGACGCTGCAGTCAAAGATCGAGGAGATTACTGGAACATCTGTGGCCTGGATGGGAAAGTGAGGCGCGCAGCCTCGGGAGGACCAAGGGAACTGAAGGAAAAAAAAAGGGAAAGAAAAAGGAAAGAAAGGAAGGAAGAGAAAGAAAGAACACTCCGTACTTACTGGTACTGAACAAGAAGAGCACATGCAATACAAAATACAAATACAATACTATACAAAAACAGTACAAGACCAATTACCATCTGAAGGGGCGTTTCGGACGGAACAGGCAATAATTCTAACTACTACTTCTTCTTCTACCTGCTACTGCTACCTACTTCCTACTACTACCTAGTACCCATTACTACTACTACAATACTACATCATACACCAGGGAGCGCGCGCGCCCGTTCGCTCGCCTTGCTCGCCCGCGCGAGGCAGACCTACCACTACTACTACTACTACCACTGCTGCTACTGCTGCCGTTCTGATTTTTGCGTCTTCTTTTTCTCAGTCTTTTTTTTTCCTTTGGGTTTGGGGGGATTGGGGGTTGGAGGGTGATACTTACACTGCTGCTGTACCGCTGCTGCTACATACAGTACCTGCTGATACTACTTACTACTTATTACTTACTACATACAACTTACCTCAACAACAACTACTACTACTACTTACTATCTTGGTGGTTGGTGGTTGGTTGGTGGTGGTGCCTCTTTCCTAGAAAATTGTTGCTGTTGTCGCTGTGTCCCAATAATAATAATAAGCCTTCAATCATCATCATCGTCATAGCTCCCCGAGAACAGAACATCATCGCAAAAATCGGCATTCACTCCTTCCTTCCTGCCTGTCTGCTGCAAACAAGACAAGACAAGACAAGCAAGACAGACGAGACAGACGGGACAGACGGGACAAGACAAGGCAAGGCAAGAATAGACTAAGCCTTCGGAGCTTCAATCTCAATCGCAATCTCTCGGTCTCGCTTTTCTTCTTTCGGTCTCTACGCTTTACCCCTCTTAGCAATTCACCTTCCCACTATAAAGAATACGAAGAAGAACTTCGAGGCAGCAGTCAGTGCCTGTTTGTCTTTCTCTCCACACCACCTACAGCACATACACCAAGCGGTCAATGACCGGCCGAAGCCCCATCCACCCATACCACCCGTACCACCCGCAACATCACCACTACCAGCACCAGCACCAGCAGCACCACCCCACCCCCACCATCATCACCAACACCAACACCACAACCACAACCACCGCCAGAATGGCTGCCACGTCAATTCACACAAACAACCCCCCCTCCGTCTCCTCCTCAACCTCCTCAGCAGACCGCTACTTCCCAATCACAACCTCCGCCGTCATCCCCGGGTACGCACGCAACTCCCCACCACTATCAAACTCCCTCCCCTCAGACTCGTCCTCACTATCAGGCAGCTACCACAGCCACCACCGACATCACCACTTTAGCCATACTCGCGACAACATGCTGACGATCCGCGCTGTGTCGCCCGACTGCGAGGGGCCCGATCACGACGATGGGTACGAAACTGATGACTCCCTAGCCGCGCAGCACTCGCCGACAACGCCCCCGCGCACCCCAGCACACACGAGCCGCTTCGACGCACTGGGGATACTTAGTGGCAGCGGCGGTCATCATGGCCACGACTCGCCAACAGACCCCGTCTCACCCGGCGGCGCGTTCGTGGTCGGCCTCAAGAATCAGAGCTACCACAACCAGGGCGGGTACAGCCAGAGTCGGTTATTGGGGCGCCCGGCGCTCTCGGGGTTCCCGCCGTTCACGGACCTTAGCATTAGGGGGAAGGACGGCATTAGCACCATGGAGGTAACGCGCAGGAGGGGCACGTCGCCGACGACAGAGAGGCCAAGTACAATGGAGGTGATACAGGGTCCGATTCACTACCGTAGCTCGCGGTACCGCACGGGGCAAGAGTTTGTACAGGAAGGTGGCGCAACGTCGGTCGGTTTCCCATCGACGCAGGCGATGTGTTCGGCGGCAGCGCCGGGGACGCCGGGGTCAAGTGCGTCTACTGCAGGGAAGGCACTGGTCAAGACGGGGAAGCCGCGGTTTCTGCGCAACCAATCGAGCGTCAGCACGCTCAGTGCGCGCATCAGCGAGTCGCCCACGGCGATGAGCTCGCCGGTGTCGCTGGCGCCAGACTCGGGATCTGTCTTCAGGCTGATGAAGGAGCTGCGCGGTCGCATGGAGGGCTACGTCGAGTTCCGGGTCGGCGATAACATGGTCTGGATCAAGGGCTACTGCCTCATTAACGAGGACACTGGCCACCTCGTCCATCACCGCGACGAGAACATCGCGGCTAGCACGCCAACGGTCATCATTCCGGACCTGCGCGGCTGCCAGGTGAAGGCCACGCACCCGTCGGTGGAGGAGGGTAGCGACGGATTCATAGAGGTGTCGGCGCATACGTCGAATGTCCTCATAAGGCTGCGTCCGCTGGACGCATCACAGTTTGTGCGTTGGCTGGCGGCACTGCTCTGCTGGCAGCCGATACCGCCAGCGGGACCGCAGAATAAGATGGTGAAACCACAGACGCTGGTGCTCACGCAGGAGCGCAAGGTGGACCGACGGCGCAACTCGGACGCGACCCTGTCAAAGGATGCGGCAATCATCAAGGTGGGCAAGATGCTGCTGTGGCGCAAGGGGGGGCCCACTACGACGCATTCGTCGGCGTCCGGGAGCGGCGGCGGCGGCGGCAGTGGGTCAGGGAAGGGCTCGCATCACTCGGGGCGTGGGAGTAGGGGGGCGGCTGGCGGCGTCACATGGCAGCAGATATCGTGCACGCTCCAGGAGAATGGCGAGTTTAGGATGTATGCGGAGGCGGATACGACGCTGCTGGCGGTCATTATGTTGCAGCAGTTGTCGAGGTGCGCCGTCCAGCAGCTCGACCCGAGTATTCTGGACAAGGAGTTCTGCATCGCCGTGTACCCGCAGTACTCGCAGCTGTCGACGAGCGGGTCCCTGGCCAGACCGGTGTATCTGAGCATCGATAGCCGGATATTGTTTGAGGTGTGGTTCGTCCTGCTGAGGGCGTTTACAATGCCGGAGCTGTATGGCCCCGCATGCATGATGCCGTCGGCGTCGTCGTCGGCGGGGAGCTCCCGCGGGCAGCTGTCAGGCATTACAGAGGGGCAAGATGCCGGCGACGGCCTAGCCGACTCGTACCGGATACAGCGGAGCCTGTTTCTGCGCGTTGTGGAGGCAAAGATCACGATGCCGGGCGGGGGCCTCGACAGCCTCAAGGAGAACCTGGACTGCTACGCGGAGGTCATTCTCGACGGGGAGGTGCGCGCAAAGACGATGGTGCGCACAAAGACGCACAATCCGTTCTGGAGGGAGGACTACGAGTTTCCGGATCTGCCGGCGATCTTGTCGGATGTGGGGGTGGTGCTGAAGCAGCGCCATCCGCGGTGGAAGACGAAGGGGTCGGGTACGGTGACGGGGTCGGGAGGCTTTGGGGGCGGCCTGGGGGGCGTTAGTGTCCCTGGGAGCAAGGATGCGGTCATTGGGAGGCTGGATATTTCGGATGAGCTGAGGTTCGAGACGGATACGGAGGGGTGGTGGCCGCTGATGGCGGTGAATAAGGGGGTGGAGGAGAGGGTTGGGGAGATGTTTTTGAAGATTGGAATGGAGGAATTGATTGTGCTCATGGCGCATGAGTATAAGGATATCTCAGATGTGCGTATATACCCCCAAATGGTTTCATAAGGGTGAATGTGCTAATCTATTCTACAGCTTCTTCACAACTTCACCAGTGGCATTACAATGGAAATGGCCCAGGTCATCTCCCCGGACCTCCGCCGCCTCGCCGACACGCTCCTCAAGATCTACCAAGTCAACGGTAAAGCCAGTGAATGGCTCATGTCCCTCGCCGAAGGCGAAATCGACGGCCTACACAAGGAGACAATACCCATCAGACCAGGGCTCGGCCGTCACCGCAACTCGGACGAATCCTGCACCTCCGACCAGGATGCACCGCACCCAAGACGTGAGGTGTCCAAGTCGGCGCTGATGGACGCAAACATCCTGTTCCGCGGCAACTCGCTGCTGACGAAGGCGCTGGACTCGCACATGAAACGGCTGGGGAGGGAGTACCTGGAGGAGACGCTCGGCGAGCATCTGTGGAAGATTGCCGATGACGATACGTACTGCGAGGTGGACCCGGTGCGCATGGAGCCTGGCGAGAACCTACCGAAGAATTGGAAGGTGCTGATGGGCATCGTGAATGGCATCTGGAGTAGCATACATAAGAGCCCGGAAAGGTGCCCGATTGAGCTCAGGAGGGTGTTGAAGCATATAAGGGCCTGTGTGGAGGATCGGTATGGAGACTTGTTGAAGAGTGTCAGCTATAGCAGTGTGTGTGGATTCTTGTTTCTGCGCTTCTTCTGCCCCGCGATCCTGAACCCGAAGCTATTCGGACTCTTAAAAGGTACCCCCTCCCTCCCCCCTCCCTCTAGACTGACCGCCCACTAACGATCCCCCACTCAGACCACCCCGGCGTCCGCGCTCAACGTACCCTCACCCTCGTTGCCAAGGCCCTACAAGGCCTCGCCAACATGACCCCGTTCGGCGTCAAAGAGCCCTGGATGGAGCCTATGAACGAGTTCCTCCATGCAAATACCACCGGCCTCCGTGAATTTGTCGACCACCTAACTACGATACCCCCCAACCAGCTCCACGCTCCCGAGACAGTCCCACCATCGTACGCCACACCAATTACGATCCTCTCACGCCTCTCCCAACCCTCGAAAGAAGGCTTTCCCTCTCTCCCATTCCTCATCGACCAGCCGCGCGCCTTCGCCGCCCTCGTCGCAATGTGGCTGAAGTGGTACCCAATTCATGCCTCAAAGTGTCCCGAGCACCGCATCACCGGCGATCTCGCGCGCTTCCACGAGCTCTGCTGCGATATCGAGAATCGGGTGCGCGTGTGTGTCGAGAAGGCCGAGTGCGCGGAGCGCCCCAGTAGTAGCTTGTCGGCGCGCTGGGAGGAGGTGGCCGAGAAGGCGACGGGGAGTCCGGTGATGGGGCCCGGGGGAGGGCAGGTTTTGACTATGTTTCCCTTGACATCGAAGGCGCATCGGATTGTGGGGTTGCCGTCGGTGGTGGGGTGCGGCGGTGCAGGGAGGGGCGGCGTCGGCAGTGTGGTTGGTGGTGGTGTGAACGGTGCGGGGGAGGACGACGGGGGGTATAGTTATAGGGGGATCGAGTATGCGGCGGCGGGTCAAGGTCAGGGCGGGCATAGGTCAAAGAGTAAATTCATGAGCGGGTTTGTGGGCGGCATAAAGAAAAAGGTCAAGTCCAAGACATATGTGGGTGCGGATCATGATGAGGTATGATGAACGGCCGTTGGGTGGAAAAAAGTTTTTTTTTTTACATTTTTTTTTTTACTACTACTATTACTACTGCTGCTGCTATTACTATTGCTGCTGCTGCGTTATATAGCGTTTTTATTTTTATCCTATTGTAGTATTGAGACTCTTGCGGTCTGGTCCTTTCTTTATTCTTTTTCTCCTTTTTTGTTTATGGCTGTACCCCCCTTTCCTTTTTCTTTTCCTTTTTTTCTTTCTCCTCTTATATATACTCCCTCTCTGGCGTGCAATGTGGGGGTTCCACTATCCAAAAGTGAATTTCTTCTACCCCTCTTTCTTTTGTCAATCTACTTACCACCAACACTCGCCACTACTCGAGTTCTACCACATTTTTCCTTTATCTTTTTTTGTTTTTGTTTTAGGTTGGTTTTTCTTCTCTGGGATTTCTTTGTTGGTTAGCTTTTTAGTTTTAATTTTTTTTTTTTTTTTTTGCACGTTACGGCCGGGGGGGAGGGCGGGGTATATTTTATCAGGAGTTTGTATTTATGAGGGTGGTTTCTCATTTTTTTTTCTATTCTTATTTATATTTATATATATATCTTGCTTTCGTTTTTTTCCCCCTCTATTACTATTATTGTATTTTATCACATCGTCTCCTTTGTTTACGTCTAAAAAGGGTCCTCTTCTCTCTCTCTCTCTCCCTCTCTCTCTCACTCACTCACTCTCACCCTCGCTTCTTTTTTTCTGTTTGTCCCTTTTCTTTTCTTTTATCATCATTATTACATCGGGTGGGTGGGTGGGGCGGGGGGATACTGAGTATATTCTTTTTTTTTTTTGCCCTTTTTTTTTTTTTTTTTGCAGGCGGCTTTTTTTTTTTTACTTTTTAGCTTTTTCGTGGGTGGCTTTTGCAATTGGGAATTGGAACGGGAGATTAGGGTCATGTTATGAGGTATGGGTGAATGGGTTTTTTTATATGGGCTTTTTTTTTATTCCTTCTCTCTTTATATATATTGTGTTGCGTTGTGCTGTGGTGGTGGTGGTGGTTGGGGGGTGGGTGGGACTAGGGCCCGGGGGTAATGGTAGTTTAATTGATCATCTCGTCTCGTCTAGCCATGCATTCAACATTTTTTTTGTGGGGGCGGGTAAGGAGGAGGGGGGCATTTTTTTATATATAGTTATACTCGCCGCTCGCTCGCTCGGTGGGCGGGTTCTGGGGAATAAGGGTGCAAATACAAATAATTACATAGTTGGTTTGGCTACAACGGAGCGGGCTTGGTTAGTGCCGCAACCACCGGACCGTAAACAGTTACTAGACAACAGCACTTACCTTTAGTCAGTATATACTCTGCCCTGTGGGACCGGGCCTTGCGGCGTCTACGAATCCCCCCACCTACTGTACCCCTACTACTATGCTGATGATGGTCGTGGCGATGGTGGCGATGTAAGGCGGCCTGAAGCTATGAGCTTACCACGGCCTGCCAAGACCCGAGTGATGGGGCGTGACCGGGTAATTGCTACACCCGAGGGGGGGGGGAGGTTCGCTTGCTGGGTGCGTCACTGCTTATCACTCGGCGCGGGACATACCGGGTGGTGGGTACGGGTCCGTCCCCTGCTGGCTCTGTCGCGGGGCTGGACAGGAAGGGGGGGTTGCGCTGATGGCGTGGGTGTTGGGTCGGTGGGGGTGGGTTGTCCCTTTGTTTCCTCTCCCCCCTGTGGGGGGTGGGGGGGCTTTACGGTTGGAGGCGGCGGGACATACATTGGTTGGTGTTTTTGGGGGGCGCCGGTTGGGGCTGTGTGTGTGTAGTAGGTAAAGAGACGCCACACAGGAGGTTGTGTTTCCTTGAGGCTCTGGTAGCGCCTGTCTCCCCGGGTAGGATCTCCTGGGTGGTATGTCGAAAGGATTATGGCTTACTCTGCTATCCAGATGTATACGTATAGCGACACTAGGGGTAGGTTAAGCACACCAAGGCTACGGCCTCATCTGTCATGCATAGCCTGTACAGTGGCACTGGATGCCAAAAGTGTGTATGCGCTGGGAGGGCGTGCCTTTATATTACGAAGGGGGGATGCCATGACGTTGTGGAGATGGCGGATCACCGGATATCACTCGAGTGTTGGTGACTAGTTGAGACGGGGGTTATTATTTGTTTATTTATGCTTCGTGTATTTGGGGCGGGGGTATAGAGAGAGGGGGTCCTTGGTTCTGGTTATGGATTGCTGGTGACGCTGTAAAGAGGCTTTTGGTGCTGTGGTCTGCTGTGGGCTCCCCGTGTACGTACGTATATGTTGTTCACGAGAAAGGGCAAAGTTCTGTGGTAGAATGGAATACTTGTATAGGGCCTGCAATTGCTCGTATATTGCACCCATGAAACAATTGCAAGCTTCTGTCAGTACGTCCTGATTACCCAAGACCTCAAACAACCTTATCCCCAATACTTCATCACTGGTCCCGTCCAGGATAACTAACCAATCTAATCCTACATCCCCCTCCCAATCAGGACGCCCCGAGTCTCCCCAATCACCAATCCCAGAGCTCCAGAGCAGGGTAACCTCCTGTGTTTCAATAGCTCTCGAACCTCCAACATCATCGAAACATCATCAATATCAATATCTACATATACAGGATTCTAAAATAATGGAGACCCCCTCGAGCGCCCCCACTCCCCGCGGAACCCTCATAGCCATCGAAGGCCTCGACCGCGCCGGGAAATCCACACAATGCGCCCTCCTCGTCGAGCGCCTGAAACAAGCCGGGCACCAAGTGCGCCTGCAAAAGTTCCCAGGTACTGTCACCCCCGGCCGGCCCCCGTGAATCTTACCCCCCCACCTGCTAACACGGATGACAGACCGCACGACCACCATCGGAACGCTGATAAACACCTACCTGACCAGCACGACCGCCGACATCGACACCCACACCATCCACCTCCTCTTCAGCGCCAACCGGTGGGAGCTCTCGTCGTCCATCCGCGCCGACATCGCCGCCGGCACAACAGTGGTCCTGGACCGCTACGTGTACTCGGGGGTTGTGTTCAGCGCGGCCGCAAAGGGGCTCGACTACGAGTACTGCCGCGGGCCCGAGGTCGGGCTGCCGCGCCCCGACGTCGTCGTCTTCATGGACATTGACGAGGGGGAGGCGGCGCGGCGCGGCGGCTTCGGCCAGGAGCGCTACGAGGTCCTCCATGTCCAGAGGGATGTCAGGAGCATGTTTGAGCGTGTGAGGGCCGACGAGAGGGATGCGGGCGATTGGGAGGTTGTGGATGCGGGCGCGGGGGTGGAGGTTGTGGCGGAGAGGGTGTGGAGGGGGGTGGAGAGGGGGGTGGAGTTTGCGAGGGGGAATGGGCTGAGGAGTATTGGGTGAGGGTTTTCTACATGGGGGTTATTTTTATTGTTTTTTTTTTTGTGTAAATATTAGAATTGATAGATTCTCACGATATGTTTGGCATTCCCGAGATGTGCGGAACTGAGACATGGCCAATTGAAACATATGAACCGTCACATTTCACTTGTCTGCCTCTTTAACCCCCATCCAGGAAGCCGCAAAAAACAAAAAACAAATACCAGAATCAGTCTCATATTTCCCCTCATTTCAAAACCGTAGACACCACCCAGGGTTAGGGGTCCATCGTCACACTTTGGCAGGCAGATAACCAACTACGCCGATAAGGACATTTCCCCACCACCATAACAACCTTTTTTCTACCTCCCCCCAAACACCAAGCACCAAACACAATGGCATCACGACTCCTCCGCCAGCTCCCCCGCCCGCCCCTCCGGCACCCCCTCACCCTCACCGCCCCCACCCTCTTCACCCGCCCCCACAGCACCACCGTGGACCCCACCGAGATCTCACACTTTGACGGCCTGGCCAGCACCTGGTGGGACCCGCACGGCCCCTCGCGCCTCCTCCACCTCATGAACCCCATCCGCCTGCAATTCATCCGCTCCTGCCTCCGCCGCGGCGCCCCTGCCCCTGCCCCTGCCCCCGCCCCCGCCGGACTGCAATACCTGGACATTGGCTGCGGCGGCGGCATCCTCGCCGAGGCGCTCGCCCGCCTCCCCGGCACCCGCAGCGTCCTCGGCGTCGACGCCAGCGGCGGCGTCCTCGCCGTGGCAGAGGCCCACCGGCGCACGGACCCGGCCCTCCCGGCAAAACTGGAATACGTAAACTCGACGATCGAGGGCCTGGCCGACGCCGCGGACGTGGCGGCCGGGTTCGACGTGGTGCGTTACCTACCACTACTACCACTACTACTCCCAGGCTAACCAGCGAAACCAGGTCACAATGATGGAGGTGATCGAGCACGTCCCGCACCCGCACGCATTCCTCTACCACGCCATGGCGCACGTCCGCCCCGGCGGGTGGCTGTGCGTGTCCACCATCTCGCGCTCGTGGGTCTCGTACCTGACCACCGTGCTCGTGGCCGAGGACGTGCTGCGCATTGTCCCGCGCGGAACTCACGACTGGAAAAAGTACATTGATGCCGAGGAGCTCCAGGGCTTCTTCCGCGCCCAGCGCGGCTGGGCCGCGGACCCCGCCGCCGCCATGGTCACAATGGGGTGCATGTATCTGCCTGGCCTCGGGTGGAGGGAGGTTAAGGGCGGGGAGAGGGTGGGGAATTATTTCTTTGGCGTTAGGAGGGATTTGGTGTAGTTAGTATTTCCTTTTTTGTTATATAAAGCTTTCTTATAGTGATGGGGTAATGATACTTTTGGCTTCTTTTTTCTCTCTCTCTCTCTCTCTCTCTTCTGTGGTGTCTGAAATTGGTGTTTGTGTATGATTCTCTTTTTATTTTATTTTATTATTTTTTGATTGAGGCTATCTCTGAATTACACACTACAAAAAAAAAAGCTATACAAAAAAAAATAGAAAAGAATTGCTTTCCTCGTGCCAAAAGATAATGTCCAATAACACCCTTTTAAACTACATGTAGAATTAAAGGAAGAGAAAGAAAAAAAGAAACACAAAAAGAAAAAGAAAGGGAAAGAAAACCTAGATCCAATCCCATCTGATCTAGCCATCCTCTTCTTCCCTACTCATCCTCCATCACCATCTCCTTAATCTCCTCCTTAACCTGCACTGGCGCCGCCGCTGCCGCCACCGCCGTGGGCCCCGGCCCCTCAAACAGTAGATGCACCTCATCCACCATATCCCACAACACATCCTCCGCAATCTGTTCCGGGTAGCGCTCACATATCGGCCTGCACCCCTCCTCCTTGAGCCCCCGCGGCGGGCACCACCACTCGGGCCCATAGTTTGTATCCACGACGCCCCCGCGAAACACCGACACCGCCGGATAGTACCCTAGGGACCCGTCGTCGAGCTCCCTCCCGCCAATGACGGGCGAGGGCCGCGAGGCCGGCGGCAAGAAGGCATACAGGTCCTCCCAGGGCGTGCCGACATACTCGCCGTTCTTGTAGACCTTTATGCAGCTGCCGGGCAGGGTCTTTGGCGGCGCGGACGGCTTCGTCCCCGGGGACGGGTTCATGAGCTCCTCCATGTCCTTTGTGGGCTGGTACTCAAACTGCTCGTACCACAGCTGGTTCTTGTACCTGATTGGGATGCGGTCGCGGATGATGTCTGCACTCCTCGCCACGGGATCCGTGCTCAGCGCGCGCTGCATCTCCAGCGACGGCAGCGTGATCCGCAGCCCGATCACGTCGCCAGTCACAAAGTCCGCGTTGAGAAAGTCCTTGGGCCGGCTCATGTGCACCTTCTGGCCGCTCGCGTCGCGGATGCCGTACGAGTGTCCGTCGAAGCCGACAGGGGCGTCAAGGGGCGCTTCGCGCCGCGCCCACCCAACACGCACGTGCCCGTTGGGACCGGGGCCCGTGGGCACGATGCCCCGAAGGATCTTGCACTCGTAGTACCAGTCGCCTTCGCGGACGCCGACGTTGGCGCGCGCCATACGCCAGCCTTTGGAGGTTGTAATGGCCGTGCCGGGGGCGTTGACGTATACTTGCGCGTTCATGTCTTCGTAGTTGATGCGTGGGGTGAAGGGCTCGTACTCTGATTGGCGGTATGTCACTGTCGGGAGTAGTCTCGACGCCTCGCAGGGGACGTAGCGGAAGCCGCGACGGTTGAGCGCGCTGGTATCAATCAGTCAATTGCCCTGCCACTGAGCCGGGGGGGGGAGGGGGGGAGGGGAACTAACTGGTCATTAACCATATAGAACTCCTCCGGCAGATCCGGGATCTCCGTGATCGACATTGCGGGCGGCGCCCGATGTCCATAGTAGTCCTGCTCCTTCGGGGGCGGCAGGCGCCAGCGATTCAGCGTTGGCCAGCTCGTCGCGTTGGACATGGCCGCGCCGGGGGTGTTGTGACCCGTGTGCTTCCCCGAGGTTGACCCGCCGGCGGTGTTTGTAGTACTTCCTGGATACGTTGATGTTATGCCATTAAGTGAGGAGGCCTCCTTCTTCTTCCAGGAGTCCTTCTTTTCACGGGGCTGCTTGCTGCGCGAGGGGAGGAGGGCATCTGAGGCGTCTTCAGGCACGGAGGGGCGCTTTTGGGGGACTGAGGAGGAGAGAGTGGTGGTGGCAGTGGTGGTAGTGGTGGGGGAGGGAGAGGAGGGGATGTCGAGCATAGGGATATCCATACTGGCTGTTTATGCAGCCTATAGAGTGTTTGGTAAGGGATGAGATTAAATGTCTGAGTGGTAAAGATGTGAAGATGTCGATGTGAAGTTGTGAAGTTGTGAAGTTGTGAAGTTGTGGAAATACGTCAACACGTGATGTGCAACGGATATCTCCGCGCGCCCGCACTGTCGCTTTTGTCGCGAAAGCGATCATTTCCCTCATTTCCCTGATATTCTATGGAATTACAAATTGCGGCTGCCCAGAGCCGCAGAATCCGTGGCTATGATAGCTAGCCTCGGGTCTCCAAATTGTATTCCTCCGCAAAGAGAATGCGTAGAGCCATAGCTGCTGGTTCTCTTTGTGACTAGGTTCAGTGCCATCTCCATCTGGTTAAACCACTTGGTGAATTGAATGACCCCAAATCAACGTAATGATACACCGTGCGGCCCGCAAAATATATAATAAAAACAAAACAAAAGCCAGCGGCAAAGTATCGAGCATTATAGGCGATTTATTTCCGCCAGCAACCCCGCATAAATGTTGGCTTTGTAGGAATGAGGAATTAGATAGTCGATTCAGTGACTAGCGCTAGGGCAAACAGTCAAGCACCAGGCTTCCAAAGGTATATACATGGCGTTTGGGCCTGAGGTCCTGTTTCGGAACCGGAAATGTTAATAGGCACAAGAGAGCCAACATGAAAAACACGGTCTCGGCCGGGATCGATCCCCAATAGCTTCCCGTCGGAGCACAAATATAACAACCTACCCATAGTCGTTTCTATCCTTAACCTGGGCGCGATAGTCTAAGGAGATTACATGTAGCCCATTCTAGTATTGATCTAGATTTCGAGGTTTTTCACAACGCATAGCCCAGATATCACCAATCTCAAAGAGCGTCCTTGTAATTGATATCTCTAGGATTACATCATAAATAATAAGAGTTATTATTTTGTCACAAAATACCAATTCTGTCTTTCATACCTACCGTAAGTTTCCAGCAGTCAGTTTCAGAGGTTTCATTCAGTTGTGCCCTCAAAGGATTTTGGTAGCTTTTCTCAATGGGATAACTCTTTACCGTAAGCCTGTTGGGTATTCGCAGGCTCTTAGCCGCTCGCCTGCTCCCCACCCCAGCAGAGAGGTACCGAGATAGCAGGAGAGTCCGCATCTATGCCAGATTGGTCATATACAACCAAGCATTGAATGATCACATCTTATCACTCGAGTCTTGGCAAATTAGGTACAAGATTAACCTTCCCGATGCGACGGTTTCACCAACCATGTGGTGAGAGGTCAATAATGCAGGGCTCCAAATACAGACTTCAAGTTCACCATGCCCTTAGTAAGTAATACAAGGTGCCTTCGGCAGATTATGGTTTCCAGAGGTACCGTGCGCGTGCCTCATAAGGCCATTGATTAAATTTCCGGGGTACATTCGTACATAACATCAAGCGGTCTATATTCTTAGTCGGCTGCCGGTACAAGGTATCTAAAAGAGAGTATTATTTGTCGCCCTTGCTGCTCTTCTTCCACCTTAAAGCAATAGCCGAAGACGGATTTATTTGTTGCAGAACCCTTCCGGCGAGGGTTTTGTGTATTTTTGTCCACTGCCCCAGGACTGCATGTAACCAGTCAGGTGTATTTAGCTTTGTGGTGTCACTATGTAGGTGTGGCCACTTCTATGAAGACGGGGCAACCTACCAGGTGAGATTGCAAGAGAGATCTTGAGCACCTACTACGCTTGCTCATTATACCTGGTGTCCTAACATTTTTTCCCTCCCCACAAGGCGGACCCAATTCGGTAGCACTCACAGACACCGATACCTAGAAGGCTCTCTATGTCCCTCACAGGCAAATGTATACCTCCATGTCAAAAATCCCGGGACAAGCCCCGTAGCAACTCGCGGTTGCGTTGTCCCAGGACTTTTGAACAAGAACTACTTAGGCGTTCGTGAAAAATTTCCCCGTTGCAACACGACCTTTTACTAAACGCCCAAGTATACTTACCCGTTATCTCGAGTTGCTCGTGATAACAAAGAACGAATCCCCCGGTGAAACCGTCAAGGAACCTATGTTTTGTCGTTTCCGCGGTGTCTCTCCTCGGAAGGCGCATCTAGACCCACACCCAGGCGTGCACGGGCTAGGCTACCACCTGAACGCTGTATCTCTACATAATAAATGCCCTATTTCTTGATATTTGTGTGCAGAGCCGTTTTATGAACGCACAAACGTGGGGTTAGAGTAACTTTCAATGACCGGTTACCCGGCACTGAAAGGCAAGGGCCCTTTCCAGGCCTAGAGAGTTGAAAAGTTTTCTCTGGGCAAAGGTCTAGGTGCAGCAGGTGACACCAAATGCTGTATGACCTCAAGGAACCGATTATCGGGCTTGTCTTTGAGGGGTACCCGACGTTGATATGGCTTGCCGTTGGAGTAAAAGAAACAAAAACGCACGAATAGGTTTTATTATTCAGTTCCTAACTAATACAGGCCACTCAATTGCTGATCAGCAACTGTCGAGAGGAAACTTGGGAACGACTTCAAAAGAGATCATGAACTTTTTTTGAGGTAAGACCGGTGTTACTGGCAAAAATACCTCGTTATTTTATCAAGCCAATCCGTTTTGTACCCCGCTTTCCGCCCAGCCAGATTAAAATTGTTGATATAGACTACCGTAGACGTTAGATGGGACCAGATGTTAATAGGAGTGCTTAGAAGAGGTGCAGATGCGTATCATAAGTCCTTCTCAAAGACACAGTTGGCACGGGCTCTTCCTCGGAGAACGGAGGTCAGAGGAACGCTCTCCTTTAAAGTACATTCAGGTACCTACATTTATCATACATGTAGTTACAAGTATGTACCCATATGCTTATTAACTGGCCGAGTGATATTAAATGACGCCTAGTAAAAAAGACGTATCCCGGTAAACTCTTACTAATTATGGTAAGGTTGCGGGGGGAGGGAGGGGGGGTATATAAGTTCTCTTGCCCCTCCTTCCTTCTTCCACCTCCTCCTACTCTTTCACACTCCAATCACTCAGACACCTTTTGAAACGCTATAACAGGTTCGAGCTTTTGCATCACCCCACATCACAATGGCAAGTAGAAACACCTTTACTAACTTTGATAGATAACCAACCAACCCACAATGTACGTCGGAGAATTCCACGGTGTCGACGGGGAAGGCAATGGGATCTTTTGAAAGAATGCATCATATGGTCAAGGTAGCTATTATAGAAGAGCATTGCGGGTGTTCGGCCTCTTCCTTCAATCATTGGCCGCTCCTAGAGTGGTCAATGCGGGATGGTTGGGGCCGTTCTGAGATTATACCGTACAAGAACTTGATCTAGATAATTCTAGCGAAAGGAACATGCTTCTTCGTCCCCAACGGACCCCTTCTCGTGTAAGTCGAGGTTGCTGACTCGATTTAGAACCATGTCTACTGACAAGATCACCTTCCTTCTTAACTGGCATGCCACCCCATACCATGCCCCAGTCTTCCTTGCCCAGAAGTTGGGATACTTCAAGGAAGAGGGTATCTCAGTTGCTCTCCTTGAGCCCAATGACCCATCAGGTAATACTCATAAGTAATTGGCTCTTGTGCATCAGAGGATTGACGTAAAATAGATGTCACCGAGATCATCGGCAGCAACAAGATCGACATGGGTTTCAAGGCCATGATCCACACCCTTGCCGGAAAGGCCCGTGGATTCCCCATCCAGTCCATTGGTTCTCTTCTTGACGAGCCCTTCACTGGTGTTGTCTACCTCAAGTCCAGTGGTATCACCACTGACTTCAAGTCCCTCTACGGAAAGCGTATTGGATACGTCGGAGAGTTCGGGAAGGTAGGATAACCCTGAAACCAAATTCAATTGGCGCAATTGCTAATTAATCGTGTCTCTAGATCCAAATCGATGAGCTCACCAAGCACTATGGAATGACCCCCGGCGATTACACCGCCATCCGCTGCGGAATGAACGTCTCCAAGGCTATCATCAACGGCGATATTGATGCCGGAATTGGTCTTGAGAACGTCCAGATGGTCGAGCTTGAGGAGTGGCTCTCTTCCCAGGGACGTCCCAAGGACGACGTCCAGATGCTCCGTATCGATGAGCTCGCTGAGCTCGGATGCTGCTGCTTCTGCTCCATCCTCTACATTGGTTTGTTACTTCTGAACAACAGCCAAGTGTGCAGATTGTGCTAACAGGTTTGTCTGTAGCCAACGAGCAGTTCATTGCCGCCAACCCCGAGAAGGTTAAGGCTTTCATGAGGGCTTGCAAGAAGGCCACCGATTTTGTCCTTGCCGAGCCCGAGAAGGCTTACGCCGAATACATCGACATGAAGCCCATCATGGGAACCACCCTCAACCGCAAGATCTTCGAGCGTTCATTCGCCTACTTCTCCAAGGACCTTCAGAACGTCAAGCGTGACTGGGTTAGTGAACCACACACTTCCCCCTCAGCTGTACAGGAGATATTAACCACCCCGTAGACCAAGGTCACCAACTACGGAAAGCGCCTCGAGGTTCTCCCCACTGACTACCAGCCAAACTACACCAATGAGTTCCTCACCTGGCCTTTGGAGGGCGAGTCTGCCGACCCTCTCGGCGACCAGAAGAGGATGGCTGCCCACCAGGCCGCCATTGCCCAGAACGGTGGGTGCAGGAGGTGTGGTGATGCCGTTGCCCCGGCCAGCTTGGTTTCCGCCTAGATGGTAACTAGTTAGTTTTTTTTTTTCTAAAAAAAAAAAAAAACCTGATTGCTTATGGTCAGATGGATTATTCAATTGAAATTTTTTTTTGATCAAGTCTGTGCGCTGCGGAATTGAGTTGTGACCAAACATAGCCCAATTCACAAGACCTGCCTGCCCCATGATTATCATACAGTGTGCCTAGGTAGGGGCAATTGGATGTAATCCAATTTCCGGGTTTAAAACAGCACACTTGCAAACCAAACCAATATTTAAAACTCGACATAAGTCTGTGCAGATAATCCCTACATGTATATAGAATAGGACCGGATGTAGTGATATATATCAGGATAATGAAAAATAATTCTCCGAGCTTAAACTCTTATCCCCAGATCGGAATGTCTTCGACTGATGTCCGGCCGTCCGGAATCCGGCTCGTCCGACTAACTAATCCCAAAAAACAAACAAAAAAAAACAACTGGACAAAGGCTAGGCGGTTGGTCTCTTATCTGTTATCGATAGACTACATCCTCTCGAAACCCCCACGCTTGATGATTGGTACCCTCTGTAGATAACCAGCCTGAAGATCTGCTGAATACGACAAAACCTTGAGCGCTCGGTGCCAACTATGACTTCAGTAGGGTCAATAGTAAGATATGCGTTATATGCCATTCCTTAATTGAGCCGTAATATGCGTCAAAGTGTAGCCAATGTGACATCCCACCAGTATCAGTATCATTCAAATACGTAAAACAAAAAAAAAAAAAAAGGCCATCGCTAGTTCTCATAGGACATTACCAAGCGACACGAAGATTGACTCTTGACTCCGTAACCATGCTTGTAACTCGTTACTCCAGAAAGAAAATCCAAGGAAGAATTGCAGCTAAGAAACTTATATCTAGCGAAAGCGGTTGTTCCTCTTTACCCCTCCATGCCCATACAACAGGAAAGAGGATACAAACGCCCGAAAAAAAAAGATAAAGAAAAATATGAGTACATGATAAAGTTAACCGCCTTTACCCACCCCCTAGACTAAAAACACTAAAAAGAAAGGAGACGTGTGAATTTTAGAGATAATGTCTTCTTAGTACTCGATCACTCGGTGGTAGCTTTGTACAAGATTGTCGTCACATACTAAGGGGTCGCACAGTTAGTCTATTTTCAACCATTGGTATTCTATTGAAACTTACCTTCTTCCTGTATCTCGTAGTAGCGCTCACAGCAAGAACCTGTTGTTTGATGCTGCTCGTGGCAAGGTGATTCAACACTACATGGTTTGGAATGCCCAATACACTGGCATCATCCTTCATTGCACCATTTGTGTTCAGGATGACCTTCTGAAGCATCATTGGCAGACTCGGGGGTGCTGGTATATCACCCTCATTTGTTCCGATCTTCCTTCCATGGTCCTCATCATCGCCATACCCGTCGATAAAGTCCCTGAGAAAGCCAGGTATCTCGTTGGTGTAACGTTTATTGGTTTTTACGAGTCCAGCCATGATGTTTTGCTGATGTGGAGGGTGGTCTGTGTGGTGATGACCGTGGGGGTGAGCATTTGGTGAATTGAGGGATTCCGGCGTCAGTTGACGGCCAAGCGGAGGCATGTCGTCGGCATTGACTTCAAGGTAGTTGACAAGGATTCCGGTATGATCGACAGCGGTAGGAAGGGCATCGGATGTGCGCATATCCCCGTCGACGATGAATTTAAGGTGATGTGTTCCGGGGGGGAGGGGAACGACAGCCGACCAGTTGTCATCGTTTGCGCTAGGAGACGGGGGAGGAGAGTTTAGCATATGGGGTTTTGAGGCAGATCTCCACATGTCGATGTGTATAAAAGGGAATGGGGTGAAGGGAGTGAGGATATAAGGGCAGAAGAACGTATACCTTCTACTTAGTTTGAAGCGTTTTCTCCAGTTGGAAAAAGTCCCGGTAACATATACCCTGTCTTCACCGACATGTGGCCATTGTATAAGCGTGGGAATCGTCCTGGTATCCGCTACATCGACATCGTCCTCATCGATAGTAGCTGTCGATGCCATGCTGCCTCTCCTCGGCATTCCATCCGCACTCACTCCACCAGCCACAGACGGCGGCAGCGCAGGCCCTGGAGGAATATCATCATTACCGGCTGCCCTACCAGAAGCAATTGTTAACGGTGTACTTGGTGCCGTCTGTCTTGTGGGGACCAAGATGGGAGCCTTCGATGAGGTGTCAGCGTCATCGAGCTTGGGGGCCCAATTTGCGTTCGCCCCAGGCCCGGAAATAGTCTCGGCGATGCTTTCCCTGCGGGAATACCTGGGATCGGGGCTCCGTGCGGATAAATGATCCTCGCCTTGCGGCCCCCCACCAGCGGGTAGGGACGTGGGCTGGTGCCTTACGGAAGCAAGGGGCTGAAGGCTATTCCTTCGACCACTTTTAATCCGGGACGCGTCAGACGCGTTAGAGACGGCACGAGAAGGAAGGTTAGCTGCAGGCGGAGATGATTGTGCGGATGTAGGGGAGGAGTGTGATTGATGGTGGAACAGATGATGGTGATGCTGATGCGCCTGTGGAGGCTGTTGCTGCTGTTGTTGCTGTTGCTGCTGTTGCTGCTGAGGCTGCTGTTGCTGAGGCTGCTGCTGTTGCTGCTGTTGCTGCGGGGGACGGGAGGGGTTATTGCCCATGGTTCCTTCGTTGCAGCGGGGTTGGGGGGGGGGGGGGTCTATTCCGTGGTAGGCTGAAGGGAATGCTTGATAAGACCTATCCCGAAGTTGGTGATATTTGGGATTTAGAGGCCGGTGCTGGGAATAGCAGATGTGATGGGATGGACGATTGTAGTGATGATGCAGGTATGTAGATTAGGCCAAGGTAGGTAGGTGTGTCACGACGTTGAGATGGAGGTGGAGGGATGGAGAGGGGGGGGGGGGTGGTTGTTGCTAGTACTCAAGTGGTTGAAACAAACGTAATGCGAATAACGAAAAGAGTGAGAGCTCTTAATTAATTGTCGATTAGATACATTTCTAGGGCGATGGCTGTAGCAGCAAACTTCAGTGCATGCATTAAAAGTATATGAGATAACAAAAACTAACTCTTGCAGCTGTATTGATATTGATTTCCACCTCATTCTGTATGGGCCTGCTAATGAGAAGTTACACTGCGTGATAGTAAGGCTACCAAATGTGCTGCTACTACATACATACATGTATACCTATCAGACCTCGGTACTTTTGCTGTTGATTGCTGTGAAAGCTACAAGGCTGGGGAATCCCATACTAGAAAGAATAACCAGGGCAGTCGTAATTCTAGCTAGAGTTCTTCTGTGATATGCTACGGTAGATATATGTGTGCAGTGCAGAGTAGGTACACTACATGTATGTACTCTACTCTGTGCTCCATTCATTGCATTTAAACAGGGAGGCATCGGACAGCTCGGCTAAGAAGCTCTTCCCTTCTCTCTAACCCCTCGCCAAGTTCCCCACAAAACCCCTGGCCAACTTGGCGCATCCCCGGGGAATTCAGCCTGTAAAAGGAATTCTGTTATACCAACTGCAATCAATTGTGCAAAGAAAGATGCGCCCAATTAGTTCTTAATAACAATAAAGTACAGGCGTCAATTTCGCGCAAAACATCGACCGATGGTGAGCGTGAGGTGTTTAAATCTGTGCCGCGGATGATCATGACGTACAGAGTGCGGTTCTTGCAGTGCCGAGGTAATAATGGGTCCTATGCATGCATAATCACTCGTGGGTTAGGGTTACTTGAAAATGATATAACATCGAGGAATTTTGGCTAGAGGAAGAGTAGTTATGGTTGGCTTAAGATGGACGGAACTTGACGACTATGGGACGATTAAAACGGTGGAATCATTCAAGGTTTGTTTCAACTCCAGACTGATTGATGACTGCGATGATGGCAAATTGAAGGGCGCCTAAGAATCATCACCTCCGATATCCGTGATGATTATGGGAAAGAACGAGAGGTTTCAAAGGGGGGGACTTGGGCAAAGGAAGTGCACCTAGCCTCGTGTGCAAATTCCTAGTGGATTTTGGATCGTGGCCACTATTGTTTCGGGTAATTACAGTACACACCCCGACACAACTGATATCGAGAACCTCTACCAAGAGCTCCCCATAACCCCGATCATGGTGCCGTCCTGATCAACACTGTTGTGTTCAATATACTCAGGGTGAGCCTTTTCACAGGGTGTGTTGATACTTGAGTCTTGGTTGGAGTCTGCATGTACCTACAATGTGGAATCATTATTTGGCCAGATTCTTGTAAGGATTGGAACACGGTTGTTCGTATAGGTTGTGTAACAGTACAGTACGTATTGAAGCAGGGTATGAGTTGATGCAAGCCAAAAAGTACTTCAAATCGTCTCCGCGAGCCATAATGACATACACTTGAAATCTGTAATTGTTACGTGTATGTATGTTAGGGGTTGCAACATTGAAATCCAGGGGGGGAGGAAAATTGTTGAAATCAATACTAGAATACGTCACCCTGTCTCATCATTATCCACAATGCTACAAAATTATATTAACAGAGTCACTGCGGTTGACCATAGGGATACATGTACACATGAGTATTTTTTCTTTTTCTTTTCTTTTTAGACGCGGTTTGTTATTTAACTAGTGCTGCAAGATGTGTTGTGTGTGTGGTGTATATGTATGTAGGTGTGTTATGGGAAGAGGTTGTTCGGACCTACATGTAGTTTATGTCACATAAGACCTTTATACTCGCTATCCACCATAAGAACCTGAAAATGCAAGTGACAAAGACAGGGATAATTTGTATGGGGAATCGTCTTGGCCATACAAATATTGGCACCTGCATTTTCAGGTTCTTATGGTGGATAACGAGTATTTGGGTGGTTCCTGCGCTGCATGTATGCACATTTTCTATTATATATATATTGCAGTACCATCCGAGCTTTACTACATGTACCCACATATACTCACACTATACGCAGCACTATGAAGGATTTACTACATGTATATGTACAGTCTCGAAAATAGTGGTAAAAATATAACCGTATGGCTACGGTATCGAGTCAAGGATACCGGTTTAAACCAGCATCGTAAGTAGAGTACCATATCGATACCGCATCAATACCGCACCCTTACAGTATCACTAGCGTAACGACTGGAATACGATAGTCAATTTCTGCCCATTTTCGGTACTTTATTTTTGCCCAGCCTGTTTATAGAAATAAGGTTTTGCACTAGTGCTACACAGTGGGAACGAATGCGCAGCGCAAAAACGTATACATGACATGTACGGTGCGAGACCTATGGAGAGCAGTAAGCTATCCGTATAAGATGGGTACCAGACTACATGTACTTCAGGTACCGTCTTAAAAATGGCAAGATGGTGGTTTCTCGTTCCCTCGCGCCTCTTAAATAAGTGCACATTTAATTACATGTACAAGTCTCAGGGGTAAAGTGAGTGAACTAAATGTGGTGTTGACAGGTGAGGATCCGTTCACTCACTTTATCCCAGTGCTTGTATGAATACATGTAAATAAAGGCTAAGAGCTCTTAAAAAGATTACATGTATATACTGTATGTACATGTAACATGTGCTCCAATCGCCACGCAACTTCCGGTGGCAATTTCGTTTGATGAGACCTCGCTCAACCTGCAAGTTTGCTTTCTACCCAAGATTTTTTTGTCACAACATATATATATGGATCCATAAGCTACATAAGAGGGTTATGATCCCGGCATACATTTATTTATGGAGATGTATGTTGGTTACTCTAATTATATATTCTATTCAGTTCGAATCCATCAAATGTCTCGCCAAGCCTTGAGCTTCTTAAGCTATCCCAAACGGTCGAGTGACATTCTATGAATACCCTAAACCATATAGATTAGGTATGCTTTCGCTTACGATTGAATTGTGTAAACAACGCGGAGAGCCGCCATACAAAATACGCCCCATCTTACCTCTAGCTCTCCTCGCCTCACCATATCATGAAAAATCATCTTTCAACTTTGCTCACCTCCAACACCACGCTCCCTCCTTCATTCTTTCAAGCTTGACATGTACGTAAGCTCCAGTATATATGTCCCATCTCCCACAAATCATATATTCTGTCTTTTATATATTGGTCAAGTAGCTTACGCTCAACCCTCTTAGTCCTTCACATCCCCCCCCCGTACTACCAAAAAACAATGATTTGGCCGCCGAAAACCCGTAAACATGGGCGGAACGGCTCTCGCAACCAAGCATATGTCAGTTATGCAAACATCTTCGTGGTCCCACTCGTTCAGTCACTGCCAACTCCTCAAACCACCCCAGAGCCTGTCACCACCAGGGATGAAGGATTGACTATGGAAAAACCAAAACCGATACCTGTTGTCCGCCTTTCTAAGGATTCCCACTGCTCTGATAATTTTACGATATCTTCTATTGAGACTGAGATGGGGGCAGTAAAAGTAAGTGAATATTTAGAATTCCTCGAAAGCACAGGATTGTTGAATTGCAATTGAAAGTTTCATACACGTGTCATTATCACCACCAATATTACGTTGTAATAGAATTCCTTACCAAACACCAACGTGTACTTTTACTTATTCCTTTGACGACTCAATGACGCCATATGTTTAGAAGGGCCAGCTAACGATTCTATATATAGACTCTAATGTCAGCAGAACTACAAGCCGCGAGAGAACGCGCCTTGGCATCTCTCAGAGCAACACGAGCAATCCGCTCACAACCCGAAGAGAGTGAGGAGAAGAAAGAGAAGAAGAAAGGAGGAGAGAAGCAAACAGAGACGGAAACAGAGGAAGAGAGAAAGCTACAAGAACTCCAGACTCTCTCCAGAGCCGAGTTCATCAGCTTCTCTTCACGACGACGGAAACAATTCAAAGAAAGCTTAATCAAAAAACAGGTGCTCCAGCAAAAAAGAGAAAGAGATATAGAATGGGAAGAAATCACTAGAAGGGTTAAGAAGCTTGAGGTTGAAGTCCGTGGAGAGAGGGAAAGGGAAGAACGGCGGAGAGAGACGGAGAAGAAGCAGAATATTGAATTGGAGAGGGAGATTTGGAGAAGGGAGAACGAAGATGTTGTGGACTATGTTTGGGACCTGTGAGGACTGTATTCCTTACCCTATGCCTTATTTTTTGTTGTTTATATTTCACGGCTGTTTGTTTATATCTCACTGGCCTATTGTTTTGTTAGTTGATTGTTACTTTGGGACTGCATAGACGGACTTGAAGCGGATTCGAATATGTTCTTTGAATATTCTCTTCTCTCTTGGCCTCTTGTTTTACTTTTGTTTTTTGGGGCGTTCTTTTTTTTGGACTCTTATTGGTTTCTATATACAAGTTTGGGATCGGAGTTATTTCATAAATCATGGGGGGAATTCCCGACATCACTAATACTACACTTTTGCACTCACTAGACATTTTATTTTACTGTTCATACTAAAAACGTCTCGCGGGGTGAAGGATTGATGCAAACTATAGCGTACACTGCAAATGACAAACACTCCCGAATTTTTGATGGGTAACAACCGTTGCACCCTCCGGATAACTAGCGAGGAATAGCTGGCAACGCCCGCTATTTGGGGAGAATTTCTAATAGCACCGTATTTAAAACTAAGAATTACAATCCTTGGTACTATATAGAGTATTCAGTAGTATCGGACAATTTTGTTCGGTTAAAGGCTCAAGGTGAAACATCGTCAAACATTTAATATTGCCAAGCCCGAGTGATACCTTATGAGCCATAAACATTGGGTTATGTTCCCGTCGGCGAAGTCTTTACGAAGTGAACACTTAACCAGCTATTCTTCAATAACCTAGGTTGTTATAATGTACACATACATGTAGTCAGTTGGTATTCACCTCACACATAAAAGTGTCATTCATGGTGCACCCTCCACGTTGAATGTTGGTACGTCTAGGACTGGAGGAGGATGTTTGCATTAAAGCTTCTATGCTTATCAAAATCAATTTATCTAACCTCAAAACTATATCAATATCATGTCTAGGCCGTTTTTATATTCGGTCAGAGGCTGCCCTATATCTGTAATCACCCATGATCACTCGACTAAGCAACGATAAGGGGTTCGGTCTTTTTTTTTTTTGTTTACATCATACTAGCATGCATAAGGGGTTCGGTGGATGGGTTTTCGAGCTTTGGATCTAGTCTCAAGATGTTATCTCAAATAGTAATAGAGCGTACCGAATCCTAGAAGAAGTCTTATGAGTGTTTGAACTACCGAAAGGTCGATATCCCGATGTTTTTATCCTCGTATATCTGGTACACACCCACATTAGTTTGATGTGACAAAGGCAGCACCAGGGGACTTCACTATAATTTTTAATTCTCCAAAGATCAATGGGAATATCATATGTATTATTGGCAGAATGTTAGCACAAGCTAGGTTCTAAGAGGTCAATATCACTACTAATCAGAAATCCAATGGCATTGCTGCATGGCCGTAATCAACTATAGGTAGTCAAGAGAGCTGTTAGCGATTAAACAATTTGTCCTACTAATATTCAAGTTCATCAATCACATGAGTTGAAATCTAGTCCAATCAGAACTCGTTAAGTCGATGGGCTGCACGCGTGCATGAAGTATCAATCAATCAATTGTCAAGGCAAACAGGTGGATTAGGCTGGTCGAGTGAGAATCCATGATTCGCGCACAGTCCCATCAGTTGGCAAAAGAAAATTCACATTAATCTCCACAACTCAGATTAAATACTAGTCAAGATCTACGGTTTATCTGTAGTACCAATAACCGTAAAAAATAATTTGATCTTGCTGGATGCCGTGGCCCAGGTTTATGGAGTTAGAGGAACGTGCCGGTTAAATTCAGAGGACACGGTTGATGGGTCTACAAGTCAAGGAGATAGATCGAATATGCGTAAGTGATCATAGCAGTGACTACGGGTCACAATTATAAAAATGTAAATGACCCGGATCATCTATTTACTGTCATCGTTCTACAAGAGTTTTTGTGCATATCCTTATCCGAGCTGTTTTAGTTGACTATCGAAGCACGTCGTGACCTGGAACATACAGTAGAGTCACGATCTGAAATAATCAGCCAGAGATTCTAAACGTAACTTATCCCCGTAAGTTATCTTCATCCCACTGGCAAGGCCCTCTACTGAGGTTCTCTATCGGACTTTAACTAGAATTTAGATATATTCAAATCGCAAATATGGCCAACGGATAAAGGGAACGATCGATCATGGCTTAAAAAGGAAGGATGATAGTAATCGACCTTCTAAGTCCTGGGTTCTGAGCTCGAATCACCTGATAGACTTGAAAAGCAAATCCTGGTGCACCATGGGCTTAGGGTGGTTTAGGTTTGTGGAAAGGTTAGATTATATATACATATATATATATATATATCTTGTGAAGCGAAAACAGTATAATGTGTAGTCACTAATATTAGACTTGCAATTTGGCTCAAAGATACATATATCTGTAACTGCGAGACACTTAGGGACTGGACTGGGCCCGTGATTCATATATGTGGTATGTAGGACTCTCCAATGTCTGTGCAAACAGTACCTATGTTGGGAAATATAATCACGGGTGCTATTATTATTACACTGCCACCCGGCACCTAAACCTTGGAACCATTGCCTCTTTCAAATGTGTACTTCTTCAGATGCAAAGGTCGATGCCCCGAAGTTGAAACCCGGCCCAATACCAGGGGTATGAGTCAAAAACAAAATAAAGGGCTGAGTCTGGAACGAAATATAACTCAAGATAGTCGATGCTATATATCCATTTTTGCCAATATCAACCACTAGCATGGCAAAGTTTAGATCAAGCATTATGGCCTGAGGGATTGCGACAGAAACATTTCTCGTCCCTTCCACCCATCCATGCTTCGCAATTGGTTAGAATTTCGTTTCCAGAATGTCCGAGGGGCCCACCGAACACCTTGCTGTAAGCCTTCCAAATGCCTTACTCACTTGGCTAATTCAATTGAATCGAGGACCTAGGTAATGATTTTTTCAACAATTCCCAGTATTAAGCCGTGACCAAGATCAATTACAACGTGGGAGCTCCTCCATTGCACACATTGCCCCCCAAATCGGCGGTCACGGCGGACAAGATTCGAGGATTACCGAGCGAAGCGATTCCCAATTTCCTCGTCTAACCTCGCCAGTATATCCGTGCTGATGTATAACCAGGGATAAACAAATACTGGATAGCCCACAACCCAATCTTCTGACCACCCAGGGTTGAAGGTGTGGTTCAAGTAGGTAAGGATAAAGGGAAAAGTCGCTCAGAGGAACATATGCATGCCATTTAGTGGGGATGATAGTAAAAAGGGCCGCCTTTCATTGGAACTGTGGGGAACTCAGCCCTGCATTGCCATTATCGATACTGGTCCCTGTAGCTTTTCCATCCAGCCCTGCTTGCTTAGTACATACATGTAGGCTTTGCACAACATGGATTGACCCGAAGATCGGATCATACAAGGATTTTCAGGATTGCCAGGAACATTTCGCACTCAATCGAGCAGTGCAGTGCAAGAGGTTGCAATGGGTACCCCCTCACGTGGGCACAAATCCTCACCTTCAATAAACATTACACAATGTTATTGGAAGGAACATGAAAAGCCCCATCCCGATCGATGGACTCATCGCCGATCAGTCGCCCCTCCCTCTTGAGGCTGTACGATCTTTGGCAGACTCCCTTCCGTTTCCCTGCTTCGCTCCTTATGGCGATTGTTTCTCGATGATAGGCATCATCTCCAGCCCTCTGAAGGGCGGCCACACCGCCGTCGCCGCCGACGCATGGTGGCTTTAGCTTTGACAGCTCGCGTGGAGTTGGTCAGAGCGGAGGGAGCGTGGCAACCGCAGAGCCGCGACTAGAGCCGCAGGAGTTTTCACGTGACTATAAACAAGTGTGACTCTGTCTTTAGCTATGTACATACATGTACTTAAGTATTTACATGTAGCTAAATAGAGTGACATAAGTTTACGTATAGCTACAATAGCAAGCAGAGCGGTTCAAGGGGAATGATCATGAGTGAGTTTCACTGTGCTAAGCTTACATGTACATACATACAGTTACACTACGGTTGTAGGGGTGAGTCTGTATAGCTGTAATACAGTTGCAATCACGACCACTGTAGACTACAAACTTACCCCAGCGTGCGTAGTACTGTACTCATGCTCATGGACGAGCACAGCATGACTTATTCATTGTTATGCTGGACCAATAAGATACATACATGTATCTTGGGAAAGTAAGATTATTACACATCTCCCTATAGAAATAATCACTTCGGACTTGCCATCTTTTGGCATTTACAACTCACATAACTGCGGTGTTCAGGTACATTGCGAATGTCAAGTGTGGCTTGATACTAGGGGTAATATTTCACAATGTCATGGTCAACAACCTTTATTATACCAGACGATTAGAAGCAAATAAAAGAAGCTGACGAATCGGCGCAAAGTCTTTGTTTCTTTATCTTCCCTTATTTGGCCTCATTCTTTCCTTATCGGGATAATGCTCTCTTTGTTTTCTCTTTACGGACATCTCTTTCCGTATACAGATATTTTTCTTTGTTTCGTTCCTATACTCGCGCGTTAATTAAGTCCTGAGAAATATTGTGAGCCCGTTGCTACCAAGAATTCTCAGGACTTAGTTGATGCGTGAGTAAAGTAAAGACGATATCCACTTTGGATAATCATCATAGAATCAATAATCAATAAACTCCTTTTAGTAAGCATACTACCTATTGAGGAAGCCCATATCCCTATTCCTATCACATACATGCTCTTAACGCCGGAATGGATATTCCTATCAGCCTTAGTCAAAATTTAGTCGAATAAAGACCTTATATATCAAATCACTCTTAAAAATGCTTGAAAAAGGTCTTTAGACTAACTTTTCACTAAGCCCTTTTTAAGGCTGAAATCAGGCCCATAGTAATATCCGATCGGGCGTTAAAGCTTGTATGTACCTTTCAGTTTACAACCAACCACAGCAAAAAAAAAAAAATGGAGATGGACCTTGACGATCAATTCGTCGAGCTAAGCAACACCTTCACCTCCTGGCTCGCAAGCTCTTTTATCAATGTCGCTTTGAACCCGAAGATTGGGTTGACAGATCTGGGCAATTCATCCGCCGGGAGAGGCGTTGGTGCGTTCTGATCCCCCCGGAAATCCCTTCTCCCCTCCGTGTTCGAGAAATTGACGACTCGACCCACGACAGTTGCGACCGCCCCACTGGACGAAGATGAAGTTGTTTTTTCAGTCCCAAGGTCCAGTGTGTTGTCGGTTGAGAACTCGGAGCTACATCAAAAACTGGGCGAAGAATTAGCCTCGCTGAACCCTTGGCTGGTTGGTAACGCTGAAACTTTAAAAGAGAAATTCTTGAAAAACTAAGGCTGAGAGGTTTTCTATTAGGCACTCATCTTGGTTCTCATCTACGAGACAAGGCCATCCTCGCCATGGCGACCATACATCGACGTCCTCCCGGCGTCGTTTAATACGCTCATGTACTGGACCAACGACGAGCTCGCAGAGCTCCAAGCCAGCGCCGTGGTGGCGAAAATCGGGAAACGGGAAGCCGACGAATTGTTTCGTGACAACCTGTGGCCCATTGCCAAAGTCCGTTCCCACACGTGGCTTGAATAAATACTCTTTCCTTCTTGGTTTACTAACAAGTAAAATAGAAACATGCTGAATTGTTTGCCGACACCATTATTGCGCCAGGCCTCGCAATCGATGCGATCGACAGCTTACTCGGGGCGGCACACAGAATGGGCAGCATTATCATGAGCTATTCATTCGATCTGGAGGTTGTAGGAGAGAAGAGCGGCTCCGATGAAGACTCCGACTCTGATGAGGAGGAGGAAGAGGAGGGAAAGTTTTACAAGGGAATGGTCCCAATGGCTGATATGCTCAACGCGGATGCCGACCGGAATAATGTTTGTTACATGCCCTAAAAAAAACTTCAGGTCTCAATCGGATAGGACGGGCCGTTAACCAATAAGCAGTGCCGCCTCTTCCAAACGCCGACAGTGCTAGAGATGCGCACAACCCGCGCAATCCCTGCGGGTGATGAGCTCTTTAACGATTATGGGCCACTCCCACGTTCCGACCTCCTCCGAAGATATGGTTATATCACTCCCAATTATGCACAATACGATGTAACTGAAATCTCATCCGAATTAATTGTGGGAATTGCGGGGAAAGCGCTTGATGAGGGCGATAAGACGGAGAGGATAGACTATCTACTCGATGAGGGGGTCCTTGACGATGCCTTTGACATTGGCACCGATCTAGAGATCCCAGAAGAGGTTGCTGTAGTCATTGCCAATTTTCTGCTTACAAAGGGCGAATTCTCAGTGCTCAAGGGCAAGGGAAAGGTTGCAAAGGCGAAGAGGTCGCCTGAGGTTGCAAAGGTACTAGTAGAGGTCCTGGAGAAGCGACTAGGTGAATATAGCACCACCATTGAAGGCGATGAAAAAGTCCTATGTGACGAGGGCGTACAAGGCAGGAGGAGGATCGCAGTCGATGTTCGATTGGGTGAGAAGAAGATACTCAAGGGTGCTTTGGAGAAGGTTAAAGGCTGGGCGCCAGTTGAGAATGCTAAACGAACCCACAGCAGCCAGGCCGAGAATGAAAGAGGGGAGAAGAGAGTAAAGGCTCGGTAGTGGAGAACCCGAGTGAATTCCATATACTATTTCAATATCCAGTATCATCCTTCGTAATGTAGTACCTCCTTTCCGACCAAGCATTTGCCACAATCGAGTGATACCATATGATCCAATCCGGTACATGCCCTAATATCTTTACCTGCATTATTCAATCCACTACACCAAACTTATCTGAAGCAACCCCTGAACAAGTTTCAAACTATCCAACAATTGTGAAGCAACATCTCCCCTAGTTTTGTTGAGCCGTCCGTCAATTGGTCAGTACGCCTCAGGCGTTACAGTTTCTGCCACGTCTATGTTAAACGGTGCTGTCATCACGATTATCCACAAAACCGCAAAACACTGGTAGTAGGTAACATTTCCTGTTGATAGGTAAAATGCGAAGCTTGATGTTTGGTGGTGTCGGTGGCGTTGAGCTCGGACCCTCACATTCCTACCTGCTTCAGCTTCATGGTATGAAGAAACACTGGGTGGGGCGTACATGTATTCCTTCCCGTCGTCCCCCTGCGGATATATCCGACTCGGTATCGGAATCTCATAGGGAATTCAATATTCTCATTCTGCAGCTGCAGTTGAACCTTATGCTGGATTAGCGTTGGTATTTCCCCCCCTCCCCACACCCCCAAAGCGAGTTAAGAACTTCTCGCATATTTTTGATCGTCAACGCGAATGATGTAATGATATACATTTATGTAAGGGGGTCCGGAGTCGAGGATCATGTATGTTATTGTCTATCCAACCCGAGCCCGAACTCCGAACCCGGGAGGCCCTCCGCTTCGTGTTGAATTGATCACGTAGGGAGGGAGGTAGGTATGGACACGTCTCCTACCTCCGGAGGAGGTTGGAAACCACGGGACCACCTGTTTCTTTCGTCCTAATATTAATGCGGTTAGTAATAACTTGATCCTGATATTAACGTCGCAATCGAGATCTGTTAGGGTGAACTGTATTCTTCTGCTTGTTCTTACGGCTCGGATGATCCCGACGAAGACGACGGCGAACCAGCCATCTCTGTTAACGGAGTTGATCCCTTTGAGTTAACATAAGTATGTACGAGTAGAGTAAGTACAAAGTAGGTGGGTGTGTAGCTTGTCTAGCTGGTAGTATTTGTGCTACCCTACCCAATAGAAGATTTCTTTTGTGGCTGCCACAGCGGTAGTTACGAGTGCTTTTTTGTTCTAAGCGCCTTGCGTAATTGAGCGCTGCTTGGGAGGTAGGCAGCTCTGTTTGGCTGTCTGTCTTGTCTCATCACATAACATCACTCGTCCATACACCGTATATCCCGTAAGTTATTCCCGCCTAGAAGATCACGCGGTCTAGCTACATAGGTCAGTAGGTAGTACATATATGTAGTGTATTTTTTGTTTTTTAAATAAATCTGAAACAGCCGTTGCAGACAAATCCTCGGTAAGTGATCGGAAGTTTATTTCTAATTACACGTATTATTGACCTATCTACTCCAGAGTCAGCTAGAGATTTATTATTAAACCGGTGCGGAGGTAGCAGCTAATATCAGCGGCGGCGGGGGCGGCGGGGGAAAGAACTCGCCTTGATCTAAATTTAAATACTCTGTCCATGCCAAGCCTCCAAATTCCTGTGATAGACTCTCATTCACAGAGACAATCCCTGTGTAACTCGGTTGAGGACCCCTAGCTCTGCCATTTTCTCGACGCAAAAATCGACCTCGCCCCATCCATCCTGATCGGAGTGAGCAAGATTCTCATTACTACCCAGATCCCACTCGTCTTGAGCTTCAATTTCCTGAGAGGCTAGGATCTGGCGTGGGCGAACTAAGGCTTGATGGTGCGGGTACACAAGCTCCAATATCTCGGTGATCCGGTCGACCAACAAGCTGCTGGCTTGTGTGGCCGAAGGGATAGGAATAGTCTCACGGGTAATAGAGAGGTGATCCGTGACCTCGATCTCAACGTTCCCCAGAGCATCCAAGTATGAGGGGGAAATGCGGGCGGTGAACAAATAGAGGGATTGACGGTTGTTGGGGGTTATCAAATAGACCTGTTGCGATACAGAAACCTTAGTATATCAAATCCGTTAGGGTTTCACAAAAACAGACCAAGCAAACACACAGAAGGATCAAACCTACAGTGTAAACTGAATTATCGGCACCCCACCCCCAAGCACATCCTCTTAGCTTCAACCTTTGCTCTTGCGCCATTGCCATCAAGCACGCTACATCAAACGGATCTAGGCCTGTGTGCCACCTCGTAGCCGCCCTCTGAATCAGCAGCTTCCTCATTGCAGAACCGCCACATCGAGCGAGTGAGCGGGCTTTTCGCACTCCAGTTGTATGGCGACGAGTACTGTACAGTAAGAATGGTAGCTTTGTTCTAGCTGTGGTGACGACAACCTCTGGCGTAAGCTCTGTAACAGAATTGGAAAACCCGAATAATAACCGTGGACTATGAGCATTGAATCGACTTTGTTTGACATGTTAATCATTTTACTCCAGTTACTGAGGGAAGAGGCATGATACAAAAACCTACTCTTCATTGGCCCGTACAAAACCTAACCCCTGCAAAACAACTGCGGACATTCCATTATCCTTGATCTCCTCGACACTCCGGAGAATGTCCCTAATGATGTTTGGTAAGAGATCACCCTCACAATATCTATCGTTTGCATCTGCAGCCCAGTACTCCTGTAGTGAGGGGGAGTTTAAAGGCCCAATTGGGAGTCCAGAAGACCTCTTGAGCGGGGTTTCTGGGCTCGTCTCGATAGCTACCCTCAGCAGTTTGAGATGTAAAGCGCCCCAACAGAGTGGCTGGACGTAAAGTGGACTGCGGGTAGTCCGGCGTAGATAATAAGCGAATGACTCCCGGTGGGGCTCCATGCTAGTTCTGTAGGTTGTGGCTAGTTGAAGAAAGAGGCTATGATGGACAACGTACTGGTGGGTGGTGTTTCTGGGCTTGTATGTATAGAGAGGGTCACAGTCGTTGTAAAAGCTTAGTGAGAAATCTACGTGATCTATGCATTTTTTAATTTTTCTTTTTTACGAAACGCATAGAGAATCTAGGGGAGACCACAATATGCAAAGATACGCGTACACTAAAAAGAAGCCCCTGGTAGCGTGGGGTGGATGTGAGTGATGCTTCGTGACCCACGACCCCTCCTCCTCCCCCTCTCCCAATCCGAGTGACGTGCTATGCAACCAGCACACGCATGGGCATTTGGCAATTCAGCTCCTTTCCCATGTCGACCAACAACGCAGCAGCGACAAGCTATCGAACCCCAATCCCAATCTTGAAAATAAGAAACTGGCATCGATTGACCGGCCCGTGCTTTTAAGTAGCCGAGGGGAAAAAAAACGCCCAAGTTAAGCTTATGTAGGTACTCTACATCTGAATCTGAATCTGATCGACGGAATCAAATTTTTCGTTACTTTTAGTCTCTCCCTCGATGAACCTGGGATCGCGCCAAGGAAAGCGTGGTCCGAATGAATGATTTAAACCTTTATCCAATTCTTCCAGCTGGCGCATAACTGCAGTCAGAGATTTTTATGTTACTCTATGTACTTATTCGGAGTGTCGTGACTTGTTCCTGCTTGCAGCAGCGTTGTTAGGCAAGCAAAGAGTTTACAATATGGCTCATACAGTTGAATCGAGGAATGTGGTTGGTACTAGAAGGAGAATGGAAGGAAGCTTTGAAACAGAGAGGGACGTTATTAGAAACTTCCATACAGGCCTAAGCCGGCCGGGTAATAAATAAATCGCCGCAAAGCAAGGCACAGACAGACGGACACTTGGAGACGTCGTGACAAACAATCGCCACATCGGCCGAAATCCCCGTCGGGCGCGGGCGGCCCGCTGGCATTGTTTTACGAGTAATCCCATTTGTGTACCCATCCCCATCCCATGATCGATAGCTAAACTATCATTATCCTGTTTCCTGTTTTCCAAAGTGCCTCAAACTCCACAGCCTAAAGCATTCATTCGTTTGGCATGGTATTTTGTTCTCTACCTGGGCCTCACACTGGGGTCTGGACGCCTGGGTTGGGGGGGTTTGTTTCTATTCCTGTCAGTAGGAGGACTGTGCACGCCGCATTTTAGATCTGATTGATGATCTCGTCTCCTTGATTTACCGCCACCTCTGTTTCGTTAGTTGATCCTCGTTATCGTTGCTTAGGAATCGGGTAGTACTCTGGGTAGGGTCGAGTAAGGTGCATAAACATCTCACTCACCTCACTTACATCAGCCTCAGCCACCCTCATTCTCTTCTCCCATGTTAGTAACACTAACCAAATCCCGAACCAAAAGGTCATTCAGGCAGTTGTTCTAAGTACAACGCAGCAAACCATAGAAATAGAGTACATGTACCTATACACGAAGAGTATGTCCCACCGAGAAGTTAACTGCTCCGACGTTCCACAAGCTTCCAGGTAAAAAAAAAATTAAACGGCTAGGTTCGGTTTTCCTGGGTCCCGGATATTCCGCCGTGGGATAGGAAACGTTTGTTTCGCTGCGGGGTTAGGGATTTTTAGGTGATCACGAGGGGAACTCCTAAATCCTCCAATAGAAACTGGTTCTATCCAAGCCTTTTAAGCCTCACAAACCATACAGAATCCGAAAGAGGGGCCTCACAGCGACGAAGTACGCGGCAGTCTTCTATTGGTTCGTTGGTCGTTTGGGACGCCAGTAACAAACCAAAATCATGTGTCACTTTGTGTTTGTTGTGGTTTGGTTTTTGTGGTAGGTTATCTTTCCCATAGCGAAGAAGTCGCCGTATGTTGAGAAAGTAAAAACAAAAAATTATACTTTCTCCCGTTTTTTTTTTTTTTTTCTTTCTTCCATATTACTGGATAGACCAGGGCGGGGTTGATGATGATGGCATAATATAGACTTGTCTATGGCAGCAGTACCCGAAATCCGAATATCTATATACACAACTCTATTTCTCCTACTCTAGATGTTGTGATGAAAGATTGTAATACGACGGGGGGATGTTTCTCTGTCTCGAATTTTTTCATAGTGGGGAGACCCGGACGTAGCTACCGTAGAGCACCCTCTCAAGGTGTCAGCAGAATGCTTTCCGACATTAATTGTAATTGCATGAATTGCATGGGATAAGGAGCTGCAGACATCTGTTTGGATTGGACTGCCTACATGTACCTACATGCCTACATGCTCCACTCTAACTCACACTCTACATAACCTACTAGTAATCGGATTTGCCTTCCAAGTGAGTCGTTACATGCATGGCACACTTGGTGTTGTCAACTTGTTATATGTTTTTTTTATGTAGGTTTTTTTCCTGCTCTCACATTCACTCGTCAATGCCCCGGGTCGGTATGTCGGTCCTACGGGTGAGTAACTGTAACCTAGAGTTTTCAAGGCTCTAACCCCTCCCAATGTCCCAACCTCACCAGTGTCACCACCTCCTGGAGAGAGATGTAGTTGCATAGGGAGGGTCATATCTGTGAATTTGTTATGTGTGTGTGTCTGAGACCTTGTCTTGTGCAGCGGCTGCAGAATTACCATTTAAAGCTGTCCACTCACCAGATCGACACGTAACGCGCCACGACCCGGTTCCTTGCAGCACAAAAGGTTCAAACTGTGGATGGGGGGGGGACATGGCTCAAGGCAAGCAGTATAAACATCCCTCACATCCCCCCGCATCCTTTGGAATTTTTTTTTTCGACCTAGCAAAACATCCAACCTTGAAATTGTCATTCGAAGATATTAGTTGTTGCTAAAACTACTATTACCACTACCACTACTACCACTACTACTATTACTACTACTACCACAACCACCACTACTACTCAACTAAAGTACTAGTACTTGTCATATCATCAAAGTTATCTAACTCCACTATCACAATACAAACAATGTCAGCAAAAGGAGCACCGTGGCAACACCCTGCCTCAGCAGAACAATCACAAATGTACTCACCAAACCGATCAAGCAAATTCACGGTACAGGAAGGTCTTGACAACAACTGGGTTTTCTTCCCAGAGCCCCATTTTGTCAACGTCGACGATGACGACGAGGAGGATTCATCAGACGAGGGACATGGTCACCACGACAAGTCTGGAAACAGGAGGGACTCTGTAGGCTCAGACGGAGAGCCACGCCCAGGAAACTTGCAGAGAGGGGACAGCTGGATTGGAGGATGGTGGGGGAAGGTCTTCAAATCGAAGCTTTGAATTCAGAAAATGGAAACTCGGGTTCCGCGCGAGTGATTCAAACGTAAGTTGTCTATTGATATATTTATGATATTGATATTGAACTTTACTAACATCTATGAAGGCTCGGCTCCCTGATTTAAGGACTTGGACTTGATGTCATTCCTTCAATTCCTGTCGATTGAATCGACGGAACTGTAAATCCCCCAATTCGATACCGACGCTCCACATCGATACCGATATCCCCCCCAATGCACCCTCTTCAAACCTCTCAACCCCACGCAAATCACGCTCTCATCGCTTCCTGCCGGCAAACTTACCGGTTGTACATTCACCCACCTTCATACTTCGATGATCATGCGATTTTCGCGATGTCTCATTGAATCCTTTTTGATACCTTTTTCTCCCTTCTTGTTATTTTTTTATGCACTAGATAGATTGTAACGATTAATGATGTGACGGGAACTATGAGTTTTTTCTTTTTTATTGGATTGGATCGGGACAGGTTTCTTCATTTTAATGTCTTCTTCTGCATTTGTATTTTTGACTTTTTTTCTGGAAAGGGCGTTTTTGTGCGAGCTTATTGGTAGACGGACCGACTGCATGGCGTCTCCATTTTTTTACTCTCTCTTCGAGTAAACCTACATATTTTCCTTTGTCTTTTATATATATACTGTGTCGATACTGGCGGGAGGAGCGAGTGTGGGCAGGATTGAGCTGACTAGAGCCTTGGTACAACCTACCAAATTTCATACATATTTATCTTTTACTCGGGGGATTCTTGGATCTTATTTATTAGTGCGGCGTTTTATTTCTTTTTCTTATTGGGGGCATACTTATGATTATTTTATTCTTAGCGCCGTGTAAAGCGGTGCTCCTCTTTTTGTTATTATTTTATTTTTTGTTCATACCACGTTATTAGGATCTATGTATGTGGGTGTCTATCATCTGGGCTGCAGATGGTATCTTTTTTGCCAGTCCGAATTCGAAGCAGAACCCGGTCGCGCGACTTTGTATTAATTTTTTTTTCCCTGGCTTGTGCGTCTTTCTGGTGATGTCAGTTGTCTGACTCTGTATGATTCTGTGTGGTGGATGCAATGTACCCCTACTCTAGACCATGTACGTAAAATGTATATGCACTCAGACATTTCCACTTACTCTAAAGCATAAAGCAGATAAGTGAAGCACTTTACTCGAGACTCATAGAACCTGCATCTGTAGGTACTTCGCCCACCTCTCATTCCCTCATATGATCATGCGTGGGGGGTAGGTACCCTCCTTCACCATTCTCACTTTAGATAGCAGATTCAACTATCTGATTCCCCCCCTCTCTAGATGAACTTCTTTTGCGGGGTATGGTAAGCAGGTAGACTGTATGGTAGGCGTTTCGTACTCAAAGGATTGGCCCACAGCGTCGTATTCCAAACTGGCCTTGGTCGACATACTGTGGCAGTGGTTAGTTCGGCTACCTTGCAATGCATCGTGACTGCCTACATACTTTTGTTGACTCTGAGGCCGGCATGAAGAGAGATGTAGTTGGGGCCCAACAGCAGTGGTGTACAGTAAAAAATGACTGTACTCTTCATGTAGAATGTGGTCATAGAACTCCTGGACCATACATAGAAGTAAACTGATTGAGTCCCATACCGCTGAACATACATACATACATGCGAGACTTTCTCACCACGAGACTTGTTTGCTTTTTTTCCCTTTCTCTTTCTTGCTTTTCTTTTTTCGAAATATAGCAGTCCTTATTTCTTTTGCGCATGAATGCTCGATTCTTACCGCGCGCGCGGCTGCAAAGCATCATTACTTAGCACGAATCTGTTTGAAGGGTCTCGATCGTGAAGATTCTTTTTGTAGGTAGACATAGAGGTGTTTGGACTTGCAGTGTTCTTCTCAACGAATCGTCCGTGATGGAGTAGTATGTAGGTCAAAGCGAATAAAGTACATAGGTTTGGGAAGAAGGGTGAAGGGCCATTGGGTGTTGATATACCTCTGGCATGTAGGGCCAGTCTGGTGATCTATGACGGAATTTGCTCATCTAGTCTGCCAAGTGAAGTGAAGAAAGAGCTAGATGATGATCATATCCCGGGATGGGGAAAATAACACAAACATCACGACTTCTCATGTTAACCCCACCAATTGAATTGGAGTAGAAATTCCACATCGCACATCTCTCGATAATTGAAATCCCGGGGATCGATTGTGCAGGGAGTTGTCTCATCTGATTATCTGCCCAAGCGGATATCAACGAAAAATAAATAATTATAAAAAAAAAAACTTATTGCTCTATCCAAGCTGCTACCAGCTAATCCCTGAGATTTGTATTTGAATTATTCGAGTTGCGAAGTCATTAACTCCCGAGACTGATAGTGAGATCTACAATCCAATCCGATCATGCGCTCCCAGAAGACTCTCAGACTCTCAACAAAAATATCTCCGGTTTTCTATCCAATACCATCCATCAAGACACGACGACAGATACGCGGTCACACACCATCACTACCCATCCCACAATTCCACATAATACCAAGTACATACATCACATCACCACCAACTTCAGAACTCCACTCATGATGCCACCTAAAAGATCTACCCGCTCTGAGCACCCGGTCCTCGAAGCCATCCCACCCAAAGTCCGGAGTAGGCAACCAACAACCAACAGGAAGCCACGCGCGTCTCCAGAGCCCGTCTATAATGCAGATGAGGGGAGTGCTGAGAAGGATAACGTGGCGCCTGTCATGAGAAGGAGGCCCGGGGGTAAGAAGGGGACGGCCTCTGGTAAAACGAACCTTTCGAGGGTGGAGACGCAAGAAGTTATTGTGCTCTCTAATAAGCCGGCTCCTCCTTCGTCACAGAGGGGTTTGTCGCAGATAGAGTCTGAAACGGAAGAAGAATCCCAGGTCGATACTCGCAGGGCGCACTTCCTAGAGAATGGAGGAGTCACCCCACAAAGCAGATCTCAGGGGGGGAGGCCTGGAAGAGCACAATCTGTAGGGGGTTCACAGAGTACACCACGGACTCGGAATAGGAGCAGAAAAGGTCGAGAGAGTAGCGACCAACAAGCCCCATCACCACCGAGAATATCATCCACTCTAAGAAGAGGTACCTCACCACCTAGACTGTCTGCGAAAGATACTCAAGAGCAAGAGGAGATGGATGAAATTCTGCGGGCTGCGGTGAATTTTCCCGCCGAACCACCATCGAGAGGGTCTACTTCTACTTCACACGATGAGGAGTCTGATCAGGATGACTCAGTCGTACTCTCCTCACCCGAGCACAAAGCCAGTCCATTCCAAGTAGACAAACACTTTCCACAGGTCCGAATAATGCGCCGCGAGCGCAAGTCTTACCTCGACTACGATGACCCGCCCACTCCTAAACCAGCTCCCGATGCTGGTCCTGGTTCCCCCGAGAATGACCAAGGAATCGACGACATCACCCTCTTTACGCTCCGCGTGAAGCAATATCAGCAAGCACTTGGAAATGTTCGAAGTCGTATGGGAGATCTCGCTGCCGCCTTTACAGTCCTAAAGCCCCTCCAGAATGTAACGTCGGGCGATGATAAGGGCTACCTGAACCTGCTGAGTGATATGACATCTGTTATAATCAATAATGATGCTCGGCAGCTGTCCAAAGAGGAGAAGTTCCAGCTAGGAGTATTCGACGAGGCAATGTCGAGCCTGGGGTATTTCGAGCATGAGACCAAGGACTTTGATCTTATTTTTGATAGGTTCAAGAAACACAATAATACGCAAAGGGAGAACATCCAGAAATGTAGAGCGGGGATTATGAAGACAATGAGGGAGCGAGGATATAAGAATATGCAGTGGTTGGTGGCAGAACAAGAAAGTGACGACGACGACGAAGGGAGGAAAAAGATGAAAAGCATCTTTGCCGATCTGGAGAAGGGTGGATATGGGTATCGCGCACCCGAAGGTGCGGGGGAACGGGGGAAGAGAAGGAGGAAAACCAAAGATGGTGGATATGAGGAGCAAGGAAGGCCCGAAAGCCGCATGCAGAAAAGAAGAAGGATTGAAGTTGTAGAGAGAGTGCGACAATTGGATCACAGCCTTCACGAGGGTCGGGGTGAGAAGCGAAGAAGAGTCACAGACCACGAAACAGAGGGGAGGGCACAGGAAACGATTAGCATCAGAGGCGATGGTGAGAGTGAACAGCGCCATGTCATAAATGATCATGAAGGAGACGAAGCAGAGGGACAGGTCGAGGAGGACGAGGAACACTACCACGAAGAGCGAGTGGGAGAGGATGTTGGTGTGGGGGGACAGGTAAAAGGAGACGAGGAGGAAGCGGGAGAGGAAGATTCTGAGGAAGAAGTCTACCCTATCATCATCGACGAAGATGATGTAGAAATCGTCCGTGTTGAAGGATTTGGAGAGCGACAGAAAAAGGCGCGAGAGCGAGAAGAGAGACTGGAGAGAGATGAGGGGGAAGTAGAGGTACTAGAAGATCATGAGTGGGAAGATGCAGAGATTTGTGCTCTACTCGAAGGCATCTCCAAATTTCACGGGGGCGCAATAGGTATGTATCGTCTTGTACCACCCGAATGGAATGTTTGCTAACATTTCTAGAAACTCGTTTCTTTAGAATTAAAAATAGATACCGTGCGGGGTTAGAGAATCGTAGCGTTGAGGCGATTATAGAGAAGGCTAGAGAGCTTAAGAAGGAACTTGTTGACTCAGGCGATGAGGAGATATTGGGGGGTTTCTGGGATGGCATCTAGATATTCTTCACACAAGGCAATTTGAGACGTTGTCTTTTAGACGGTTTTAATTTTATTTAATAAGAGCACTTAGCGTTTGTTCTTTCTTGTCTATACTTGTAGCTCAGTTCTATAGCTCTGAGTAGTGATGGCGTTTTATTCTTTCGAGGGGCTCAGTAAGCTGTATATAAGACGTTTACGATGGGTCTACGTACTTGCTCTGTTGAGCGAAGTTTAATGTTGTGTATATATGCATAGCCTGGATTAATTCCGTTCTTTTTTAAACTGTGGTACACTACATGTACGTACTTTAACATCTTCCCACAACCTTGAACCTATTCCTTTCAAGGTTTGAACCAAGTTGGAGCTCTATATGTAAAGTCCCTACCCAAAAGTTTTCAATTACCGCCCAAACTAGTAGATGGGACCAGGTTCCAAGTGTAGAACCACAACACAGTTGTGTATAATGATGAACAGAGGTAAATTTTTTTTTACCCTTGTGAGAAGCCTTTTGCACACTTTTGAGTCATTAAGAACACCCCGTGTTAACCGCCAAACCTTAGATCTACCCCCGACCCCTCTGGTTGAAGCAATTTCTCCCTCATATTCTTCTACTAGTATAGCGCTCTTTATATCATAATTAGACCAGTATAAACCCGCCTCAAAATGTCTTTCCCGCGGGTCTTAATACCATAATACATGTAACCTTGGAGTCTCTGAGGCGTGCCGTACTCCCCCAAAACTACACGCGCTTTGTTTAGAGTCGGCCCAGGACCAATACCCGTTATTGCTTGATGAGCGGGATCTAGCCCTAACCTTTGTGGTGGCGGCCCCTTCTATCATCAAAGATCACTCGCCAACCAGGATGCTTTTCTGCCCTAAAAGTTCTAACTATCGCCATCAGAAATCGATTCTCCATAGCTTTTGGTACTATCGGAGGCTACCGAAGAATTGGTCAGATATTCCCCTCGGTACAGGGAGCCGCCCGTGCCAAGCCGGGGCATCTGATCATGCGACAATAGATATTAATCCGACGAATATCCCACCACCCCACCTCTTTCTGTTTTGCTTTCATACACCGTACAGGTCACCATAAACTTGGACTTCTTTTGTCTATTCTCGAAGCTCCTACTCTAAAATGACCATAACAGGCCTTACCTCCGAGCAGCTGTCGTTCTGGGAGGAGAATGGATATCTAATCATCCCAGATGCGATATCACAAGAAGTGGTGAAGGAACTTGTAGATGAGACAAGAGAGCTTCTAGATGGTTAGCTGGGACAGCTAGAGCTCCACATACATTCTCCACATGGTTTAACGTGTAACTTGGCTGTAGGTTTCCCACTGGACGGCCACCCCATGACAAAGTTCACCACCGGTACCGACAACAGCAAGAAGCACATTGGCGACGACTACTTCCTCAACAGCAACGACAAAGTGCGCTTCTTCTTCGAAGAAGGTTTGCTACCCTGCTTAATCTTTGCCATCCTCACCTGTTAACCGCCTACCCTAGGCGCATTCTCCCCCGACGGCAAACTCATTAGACCCAAAGCCAGAGCCATTAATAAAATCGGCCATGCCTTACACACAAACTCTCCCCCTTTCGCAAAAATGACAATGACGCCGCTCAACCGCTCAATTGCGCGGTCTCTTGGCTTTCGTGACCCTAACGTCATGCAGTCCATGATTATCTGCAAGCAGCCTGAAATTGGTGGAGCGGTGGGATCCCACCAAGACTCGACGTTCCTGTACACTGACCCGCCAAGCGCCGTTGGATTCTGGTATGCGCTTGAGGATACGACACCTGACAATGGATGTTTGAGCTTTGTTCCGGGGAGTCACAAGTGGGCGCCGATTAGGAAGCGACTGGTAAGGCTGCCAGAAGGTGGTACGGGGTTCGAGGACTTGAAGGAGGGTCAAGCGAATGGTGTCCGAGAGAAGGGGGGCGTGGAGAAAGAGGGCGAGGGCGACGGGTTTGTGATGGGTCCGGTGAAGAAAGGAAGTTTAGTCTTGATTCACGGGAACGTGCTTCATAAGAGCGAGAGGAATTTGAGTCCAAATTCGAGGTGGATCTATACTTTCCATGTAAGTTGTGTCCCTTTTCCTTCATTTTGGCTGTGGGACAGATGAGGCTGATAAATGTGTGTGTGTGTGTAGGTTATTGAGGGAGAGTATCCGTATGATGAGAGGAATTGGTTGCAGCCGCCAGAGGGGGGCTTCTCAAGGTTGAATGATGTCGGACTAGCCTAGATTCCTTTCGTTCAAATTTGATACTCTAATAGGAAATGAAATAGCAGCCAAGGGCGAGTGATAACTTGTGAAACCAAACAGGTTTTGATAATAACGCACGCTAATGCTCGAGTGATACTCTATGAAAATCTGCACCAATTCCCGCCAACCTACCTTCGCCGATGCATTGTTGTCAAGATAGAAACAGAAAGCGCACCACTTGTCATGTTTCCCAGTCCCATTTTAAACACTGATCTACATGTATGTACCTAGCCATCTCCTCTGCCCAACCATCCATCCCATCCATCCCCTCTTCCACGTACCTTATCAACATCATGCGGGGCATAACGAACCCCCACCCCCAAAACCACTCATCAGAGTGCGGCGATAAGCCCTGCGTTCCTGTTAAGACTACATACCAGCCATCTCCTTGACATCGTGCATATCGGCACTTTCCCCCGACAGCGCGGGTTCAGTTTAGTGTATGCATGCACATGAGCACGCCACGTGCTGCACAGGCGATAATTGCACATAACTGCCACAGAAACCGCTGAGATATGCACAAGCAAGCAGCCCCCCCGACATACATATGTAAAGCACCTACGCACAGCGCCAAGCCCGGGATTGAAACGAGAATCATACGAGACCATGAGCGGCCGAAAGGCCGACCTGCGTCTGGTTGGATGGAGATTCGTGAGCTGGGGGTAAGAGTGGAAGCGAGCCATCGCACCCGTGGATACCTTCAGGATCTCGGAGTGTTCCGGGCTGGGTGGTGTGGGTGGGCGGGTGCAACTAATTACATGTAGTGATCAGCGCGGTATGTATCTGCAGTTCAAAATGGGACAATACATATTATGGGAATATAAACAAACTGACTTGAAGACTAACCGATTAATGATCTTAGAGAGAATGGTTCTCGTACAGGTACTCTGGGGAGCGCTATGCCTGACTACGGAGTGGTGGCCGGATGTCATTGATTATTACAACGCCGATTGTTGCTAATACTAGGCCGGACCTCGTTATTGAGTGGGTTGGGGACGGATATCTAGCTGGAGAATTGTCATAGAGGAATTGACCTGATTTTAGGTGCATGATAGGTAAGCATAAAGCTTGGTAGCTGTGTAGAGAACGAGAGAAGAACGTTTCCTGAGGATATGAGTGTTTTTCAAGGGGTACCCAGTGGGGTTTAGGTTTATTTTTTTAATATATGTTATTGGATTAGTCCTCTGCTCTGTTTCTTTAAGTTTTCAATACAGGAGTTGCTGGCAAGCGGAAATGGCAATCATGGAGAGTCACTCGACTGATTCGACGAGGGCGTGGTGGTTATTTATTTATTTATTTATACTTCAGGGTGTAGTGGCTGATTAATTGATTGATAATTCATACATGCATGCAGCCCGAAGGTTATGGCAAAACCTTTCCTCCCACTCTCCGGAGGTAGGTAGGGTAGGGTGTAGTGGTTAAGTGTGAGGTTTCAGCTAGCAAAGCTAGTAATAAAATTATATCAAATACTAATAATGTGAGAGTTTATTGGGTAAAGTAGATATAGGAATTAACAATTTACCTAATACTTGACAGTTAACATCTCTAAATACTCTACCCCTGATCTGGATCCGAATAACAGGCCTGCAGGTTATACCTAGAGTATCTCTAGTATGGTGGTGAAATATGGACCCAGCGGGGGAGCCCAAAGCCGCATATATATGAGTGACTTTTAAATTTTGTAAATATACCAGAATGAATGATAGCTACTATCAATGGAAAGCGTAAGATTCGATTATGGGAGCGCAAAATTCCCCATGCAGTGGTACCCCACATACACTCTATGCGGTTGTTCTAGTAAAGATATCTTACTAGACATTACACTAATGTGATTATTATAAATCAAAAACATAGCCGCGGGGGGGGGGCGTGGCCGGGCTCGAGTATCAGTTTCTAAAACGACAAAAAATGGGTGGCTCATTTAGTAGCGAGTGATATATTATGGTTGGCTTCTTCCTATGATAGAATACTAGCTTGTACACAGTGAGAGAGACAAAATCTCTCGACGGCCAGGGGCTACTCAGGCCTCGGTATGCTGAGCTGACCAGGCCGTGTCTAAGTGTGTAACCCACCAGACCACTGACCATATACTCAACTCCCAAGGAAACTAATACTTAAGCTCAATGCCAGTGCCAAAATAACTACATGTAGCCTTAATCAACCTTACTAATGCCAATCGGTGATCTTGTAGCCTTCAGTTTAATTAAAGAACACACAAGCTCCCTTCCTTATATGTACATGTAGTGAATGAGTAAGTCATCACAGTAGCTACCCGCTACGCCGTTCTTCGCCTCATTATATAAGTAATTGCGTGGTCGAAGCATGGTAGTATGGCCACGTCGCGTGCTCTATCAAGAGTTGCAATATTGAGTTCTACAACGAAACCCTCACCACAACACCGCCTCCGCGCTATCATCTCAATTACCATAACAGCAATATCAAAAGCCAGAATGAAGATCACTCTGCTTTACCGCCCTTTAGTCGACAGTGGAGCCCCCGACTGCTTATTTTAAGATACAAATCACTATAAAATTTTCCAAAATTTTTAAATAAAAAACTGGCAATACACAAAGTCTTAGACATCATAATCGAATCTGGCTCCTCCTTCGAACGTCCCACACCCCTTCCAAAATGTATGGGACTTAGCGGTCGTACATACAGAGGGCGGTACTCAAGCACCGCGATTAAACCCGCTTTTTTTTTTATAATGCTCCCACTGTTTCCACTTTCTGCGGGTATAACCACGACGATGGTTGTGATTGACCCTCGACACGCAGCCATTGGTCTCGAAGTGCTTCTCTTGCTGTTATTCTCTCATGAGGATACAGCTTCAGCATACTAGCGATCAAGCTAATCATGGGTGCGCTTGTATTTTTTTCCACCAGCTTGCTTGTCGGTAATTGCTTGGTTTTGAAATACGTGTTGATGCTCCCTGTTTGTTGAAATGGCGAATCTCCGGTAATTATGGCGTAAACGAGACAGCCCATTGACCAGATGTCAATGGAATTATCGTGGGTTTTGCCCGCGTCGCCCTCCTCCCCAGATAATGCAAATCCTATGACCTCAGGAGCAGAATAGCCGCGAGTTCCTGTTTTGGATGTTTGAAACCTCCCGTTAACCTCCTGCTTCGTAATACCGAAATCGGCTATTTTGACAACGATAGGCGATAACGATGCCATGAGGATGTTCTATAGTGTTTTTATAAGCGCTCGAAATAGGCCACAATGCGTGAAGAAACCAACCTTGGGCTTCAAATCTTGATGGCATAAACCATTATCGTGCATGATCTTCACACCTTCTAGCACTTGTCTAGTGATCAATTTCACATCATTCTCGGGTACTGCACGGCCTCTGCTGATGTAATATTCCAGGTCGCCGAACTCAATATGCTCTAAAGCAAGGAAGATAGAATCGCTATTTTCGAACCATCCAAGCAACTCCACGAAGGATCGAGAATGCTATACAGAGAAAACTATAATCAGTTTTAAATAATGTAGTCGATTGCGGAGGCTCTTACATTGTGCAGTTTTACCAATGCCAATAACTCCCTATTAATCGAGAGAATATTTTTCTTAGGTACTTCCTTGACTACTCTCAAAGCACCTCTCCCCTCACGTTCTAACCACACAACTCCCTCTCCCCCCTTCCATAGAGGAGCTTGGTATCGACGCCATGTCTCAGTACCGGATGTCATAGACCTGGACAAAAAGGTATGCTCGTAGAAACCATGCTGAAATTTAGTGTTGAGTTTGAATGAGTCAAATTGTGCGAGCTGACTTGTTGACATATTTGAACTATGCGAGTTGTATGGGAGTCGATTCCTTAATTTTTGGGCGGGCTAAATTAAGAGGGCCTGTTTAAGTTTTAAGTGCTACTGATCTTGTATTTTGAGGCTTCGGTCTAAGGATGAGGGGGTTGAAGTATTTAGAGAGGTGATAGATGATTTTTTCAGAAGTGGACCGGTCCTACTTATAGTGTAAGAGGTAATGATTGTGTTTCCTATTTTAGCATAAATAAGATATTCGTAATGGCCGTATGCGCAAGTGCGGTGAAATTAAGCGCCTCAGCCATCTAGGTCCTAATAATGCGTACCTAAACGTCAGAAACCTGAATTCATGAAAGCAGCAATATGATTAGCTGGCCGTGAGCCTTTGCCGCACTGGTTAGAAGACCTGGTTGGGGGGGGGGGGGGTATAGGCACTTACATGCTATCGTTAATAGGTTTTAGCATTTGCTGCAATGATATCCGACCATTTAATCAACGAGCGGTTATTCCACAGTGCATTCTGGTAGACTCAATTGATCCCTGCAAGTTGAGTATCTGAATTGCCGGCTTTGGCGTCACAAAGCAGGCGCCAGACGATAAGCTCGCGGGGTTACGAATAGATGTGGCTCTAATTACTTGATATTGCACATACTGATTTATTCTAGTGCCTGCTGCACAAGAGATGTAGTCGTAGACTCCTATTATTGGTTGTTAAAAATAACCTGCTGCAACCAAAATTTGGATGGCAACTTGAATATCGCCTTACACCACAACCATAAGAGATATAAGACAAAGGATTTCAATCTTGTGATTCTCTATAGTTGTATGGTCTAGGGTTTTAGTACGGGCTCAAGTGGCACTTTCAAAAGTTTGGTTGTTGTAGGCCATTTGCTTGGTTGCGAGGCTGGTTTCTGGTTGACACCCCGCAATACAGATGAGCGGAAGTAAATGGATACTCCTACCTAATTAAGAGGTAATATACTTAGGTTTTTAGTAAAAGGTCGTGAAATCGATGTAATAGAGTCTAATGCGAAACGAGACCGCAACACGACTGATCTTAACTTTAGATTATGGAGTTTGAATGTTGAACCGAATACTTCCCTTCGTTAGGTTGCGTTGAATACCCAAGTGATTGGGGGGGGGGGGGGTAATCTCTAGAAGTGGCTACATTACTCGCGCTGATCTTAGTTTTTGAGATCTGTGTCTATACATTATTGAGCGGATCTGTGCATACAGCAAGGCGCCATGTAGTTGATTTTTAGATAGAAGCTACACTTGTGTTTATAAGGGATTTGGTCCTACTCTGATAGAAACCGGAAAAAACCTTTTGACATACACCTACGAGCTGAGGAAAAAGGGGGTTGGAAAAACAAACTCCAGCGATGTACCTACATACAGTTAGAGAGTAAGAGTAAAGTAAACCCACGAAACACCAAATCTAGGAAAATTAAGAAGTTATCATCTACAGGGAAGGCAATCAAGTACCCCCAGCCCAACCCATTGTACCTATGATCAAGGCCGACTAGGTCCTCCTGGATCTGCGGCCAACACCAGACCTAATACCAGCCTTGCCCCCTTTCTGGACGCCTGGGAAAACAACGGCATGTCTTGATTGACGCCCACGTCGGCGAAATCTAATGGCATTGATCTTTTTCTTTGATGGCTCTGAAGGCTTTTCCCCATCGACTTCCATGGTGCCTTTGTGGAGTTAGAACTGCCATGAATCCTTTTATTCGTACTTTGGATTTCAATAGGAGGTTATATACCTTCTTTTTGCGCAGGTCCCTGGAGCTTCTCTGGCTCTGAAAATTAACAAGTTAACACCCGACTAGTCCAGCGGTAAGAGCAGCTCAAAGGTACCTTTGGTCTCGACCTCGACATCCATCTCTCCAGGCCCACGAATGGGCTCCTTTCCAGAATTTGCCAGTTCTAGGAGTCTTGCTGAAAGTCTAGCTGTGCGGGCATCTTCCACAGGGCGGAAGACAGCAGCCGCAAGTTTTGACTTGTTCGACTTGATACGGCCTAAACAGCTATTCTGTCAGAGACGCAGTCGCGTCGCGATCGTATAAAGGGATAACTCACTAGCTCTTAAAGATTTGCCCATTTTTATTAATACTGAGGTGAAGAAGTAATTGTATAAAGGTTAGGTGGGAGCAAATTGGAGTAGGCTGTATGTGGGGATGTATGTAGGTTTAAACATTTTTTAAGTTTTCATACTGCACTAGCGCCTTGGCACCGCACAACTACCACTGGCATACATTCTCTGTTTCGAGCTTCATGATTTGCTCAAATGTCACTCTTCAAGGAGATAAAATGTACCCCTAGCTCCCCACACCTTTCCTTTATTATTGTGTTGGCTATCTGTTCTTGCTGATAAAATCTTAGTTTCATGTAGCTGCGAAACGTTTCGTCACTCAGGATGTCTCGTTATCTCTTGCCTCCAGTGAACCGTGCTATGACCACACTAGATCGTTCCTTCTTTCGGAAAACCGTTACAATTACAGCAGCGCATGTGTTCGACGTAAAGAATATTGGGAGGGTGCAGAAAGAATGCACTGAAGATATATTGAAGGGAATGCGTCTGATCAAGAGCGTTGTCTCAGAGGCAGATTCTAATGGGAAGAAGAGGATGCTGGTCAGGTTAAAGCCAGAAGTGAATCATAATGGTATGGGAGGAGATATTTATGCATCTTTTGATGTATTTGCATATTGATTCTCAACTGATCATCCCTTAGACCTGTCAACAGCCAGTGAGAGCACCAGAGATCTTGTCAAAAGCAAAATACTAGAATTGGTTCCCCACGACCTTCACCTCAAATATGAGAATTGGGGATATAGTGCGTCTACCACCCAGCATTTATTCCATGAGAATACTGCTGATAACCATAAACATTGTAGACGAGATAGCAGAAGCTATTCTCCCGGAGGAACTTGTCAATGAATGTCCTTCTAGCTCTACTAGGGTCGCAAATATCGTACAGTTGAATCTTCAAAACAAATTTCTTCCCTATAAACACATTCTTGGTGCGATAATCCTCGATAAGAACCCAGAAGTGGCAACTGTTGTCAACAAGATGGAAGCGGTTGGCTCATGGTCTGATTTCCGAACATTTCCAATGGAACTTCTTGCTGGATCTCCGAACACACAAGTTGTTGTTCGTGAATCAAACTGCGAATTTCATTTTGACTTTGCGAAGGTCTATTGGAATTCTAGGTTGATAAACGAGCATCAACGTATTATCGGCATGTTTAAACCTGGTGAAGCAGTTGCCGATGTTATGGCTGGAGTAGGGCCTTTTGCAATCCCGGCAGCAAAGAGTCGGGTACTCGTTTGGGCCAACGATTTCAATCCCGATGCGTTCGAGAGTCTGGAAAAAAATATAAAAATAAATAAGGTGCGCAAATAACTATGTTCATCCCCTCCCCTGTTATATTTGTTTCTCACTCATGAGGTAAAAGGTCCATAGAGTTGTTCAACCTTTTATGCTCGAGGCTAGTGAATTTATCCGCACCTCTGTTCGAAACCTTTATAAACTCTCTAGATCCCCTTCGGCGATCAGAAATCCAATTGAGGTCCATCGTCACGTGTATTCGAAGGGGGTGCAGGAGAAGCTTAGGGAGGCGGGTAAAACCGAGGAGGAAATAAATCCTCCACCCATTTACATCAAAATCCCCCCATTTTTTTCCCACTTTATCATGAACAACCCAGCTACAGCGGCTTCCTCCCTCCAAGGTTTCATCGGCGCGTACAACGGGCTTGAAAATCAGTTTTTTGATACCGAAAACTTACCTAAAAGGGAGTTCCCGCTGGTACACCTGTACATTTTCCAGAAAGCAGGACCAATAGATTATACGAAACACCACATTTGTAGGGAGATTAGTCGAGGCTTAAGATACAAGGTTAGGCCTGAGGACCTAGAACATGTAGAATTAGTGAAAATGGTTGGGCCGGAGAAGGGTTACTATTGCGCTAGCTTTAGACTGCCAGCAGAGGTTATGTTTGCTGATGTTCCGCCACCGGTGAATGCGAAAGATGTGGATTGGGGTGTGAGGAATTGGTTAAAGTGGAGCGAATACGATAACGTCCCACCCTGAGCATAAATTATAAAGACAGTAGATTGGATTATTTATGTTGTGTATATCTTGGCGTTTTTGGAGTTCTGCTCTCTTCGAATGTGAGGCCACTACATGTACTTGTCTCGTTTTAGAGGATTTAATTATTTACTCCCGTAAAATAGAATGAGTGTTCCTATTAGAATATATCTGCAATTTAGATATCTTTCTCCCGGCCATAAAACGCCCTCTACAAGAGGAATTCAACCAAGGAGGGGAATATCTGTGTCATAGCTGGTGTTCATCTCAAGTGAGATCTATTTGATGGAAGAGGTGTTGTTGCGAACGGTCAACAAGTCTCTAGGGCGCGCCACTTATCATCGGGGGTTAATCATGATATCTCACTCGTATAGGTAGGAGTCTACTAAGTACATTAGAGGATCAACACTATAAACGTATCCAAGGTTACGATGTATCACCCACTGAAAGACAATTCCTATATTTCCTACGTCCCAAATTTCATGTGTGGGAGGCACTCGATTCTTTATACATCAAATATCACTTAAGCTTCCAGCGAATGCTAATGCGAATGCCAAGTAATCTACTTTTATCCCCATTCCCATGCTCTCGAATCATAAAAATTAAGCCAAATAACTAAGCTTGAACACGGAAGCTCCTTCCGGTAGCAGTCTTCTTCTCCTTCTTCTCAGATTCCTCGACTTCAGGCTTGGCCCTGTTAAGGACCTTGAGGAAGTCAGCGACACGACGTCGCATTCGCGAGTGCATGTATGCCTTTGCCGCCTTAATGTGGTAGTGAAAGTAGTCACGGAAAGTCTGGATGTGGGAGATCGACTCTTCTCGTCGCTGAGGGGTGAGATGGCGAGGGAAAAGAACTTGGAAATGTTAGTAAATGCCTTATAAGAGACTAATGGAAATTTTACCGAAAGTAATGTATCCAATTTCACCGGTCCCATCGTCCTTCACACCGGCTACATTGCGGATTTCGAGGGGTGGGTCGTTACGGTATAGGACCTGTGGGGCGTTTTGAATAGCACGTCGCCGGGCATCAACGAATTCCTTTCCACAAGGTTAGCTTGGTAGCTCAAATTAGAGAGATAGGAGATAAACTCGGCATACCGATAAGAAAACCCTTCCAAAGATCCTATCAGTCTCTTCTCTAAAAACAGTGCTGAAAATGACGGTAACACGGTCGTGAGAAGCCTGAATGTACATAGCCTCCTCCTCTCTGTATCTGATGACCATTACTTCCGTTCCTTCTCCAGTTGGCGCGGTTTCCGTAGTGAATCCTTTCTGGGCTTCTGCAAGGCGATGGTGCTCATCAATCGCCTTTTCGAACGGTGCGGCCATGGTGTTCCGCTTAAATAGGGAAATACGACGGATCAGGTCCTCCTTCGCTTCTATTACCAGGAATTCCCCTATTAGTTTCTATATGCCCGGTAGAATATGGAGAGGGCCTACCTGGCTCTGCCGGGAGGTTCTCGAGATCTACGATTAAGGAGAAGTCATAGCCAGCTTCAACGTCAGTAATGAGTCCCGCGTACTCCCGCTCTAAAACTCCTATTGCCCCGTGTTGAACAAGATCCGAAAAGCATTTGACAGAGATAGAGATAAGTATCTTGGTTTTTGTTTCCGGGGTTGAGATGTGGAAGGTCACTCCGTCGAAGTCGGAGATGACCTGGTCAATTGAGGCGGGGGTTGTACTGTATCATACTGCTGTCAGTGATCTAAAGTGTAATATTGAAGAGTTTAAAGCTCTAAAACTTACCTACTGAAACGCTCCGTCAAGATTGACCTTAGTAGGAGATTGTGGTACTCAAGGAGAAGCTATCCGGTATACGAGCATTGTTAGCAACGGGGGGTGTGTAAGTACTGAACCAGGACGGAGGGGAGCGGATACCATGGTGGGCTTTGAAAGGGCTCGTGTGTTGGTATAACCGGGATACGCGTGATATGTTGATAGCTGGAGACCCCAAGAAGTGTATGAAGCTGCCAGCTAGATACACGAGGGGAATGTCCGTAGTTGTTGCTCCCCGCTGACGCCTCGCCAAGAACGCACGAGCCTCATAACGTGACATCCGTGGCTGTCCCACAGGGACCTTTTATACCAACTCCACCAAATGGCAACGACTTTTGTATGTGTAGGGCCTTCTGGGTACGGTACCGAATCCGGGGCCTCATAGCATACTACTCAATTAGCTATCTGCATAAATGCTGACTTAAACCGGGGAAATCAATAGCGTATTATTATAGTGTAGTAATTATAATGTGCATGTGCACGCAGAAGTGTAGGAATACAAGTGTGGACATTTACGCCCATCTAATAGGGTAAAACTCTCTCCCGATACAAAGCACGATTCTTGTATCTCAGGAACTGGGCCATATCTTGAACAAATCAGGTGCATACATGTACCTACATATACAGTATGGGTGAAACTACTACTATAGGACTACGGAATTTAGTGACAAATACCGAATTAAACCGGCATTAGAGGAAGAGTACTGTACAAATTAATACCGTATTCTTACTGCAATTCTAGCGTACCAACGAGAATACCGTAGTGATCCCACCCCTCTTTTTGGTACTGTAGGTACAAACCGAAACTGATTGCCGTATACATGTAAATACATGTAGCGGTTGGTTTGTTGGATGAAATAGGGTCTTATTTCAAAAGGTTATGTATATATGGTTTGTTTCCATCCAAAGGGCAGCTAGATTCACAAGAATAGGTACATACATAGTCCGATTTATCACATGAAGCTCGAACAACATACATGTATTACCTTGAATTAAAGTATACATGTATCCATTTGGAAATCGGTTTTAGTACTTTACTTCCCACACCCCCGGTCGATATTTGATTTGCCGCTTAGTAATAGTCCCGCCCCACCTGCATCCCACCTTCCCTAGCCCCACCAACTCCAGCCCGCTGCGTCGATCTCTCTTCTTGACCTTCTCCTCTCTAATCGCCCGCTCCCACTGTCGGTCATCGCGCAAGAGGCTTGTTTCAGCGCCGAGTTCAATTTTTGTTGGTAAGGATACCTTAAGGTGATTTTCTCAAAGACTGCTTTACAAGTCAGTTTCGGGTTTATACCTCCGCTCTGGCATGACTCATTTTTCCTAAGAGAGAAGAATCTAATATTAAAAAGGCCACCTTCCAGTATCCCGTAGTTCCATCGCCTTTGATAAATACTACGTACAATGTCAATCCCAACAGACCCTCGTGAGCCTATCCCAGGCTCGAATGTTATTCTGATTGATAACTATGACTCGTTCACTTGGAACGTCTACCAATTCCTTGTTCTGGAGGGTGCAAAGTGTACCGTGTTCCGGAACGATAAGATAACCTTGCAAGAGGTTATCGATCTCAACCCGACGCAAATTGTGATCTCTCCTGGCCCTGGACACCCAGAGACCGACTCGGGGGTCAGTATATCATGTATCAAACATTTCGCGGGAAAGATTCCAGTATTTGGCGTCTGTATGGGAGTGTGAGTTTTTGCCCGTATTTCTCATGGTTTCAGAGCGCCCCTTGTAGACGGGGATCTCAAGAAACTCTTTACTGGAGTCTAAAATTTACAAGAGAAATAATTCTCGAATGATGAATACTGACTAGGACCTTTCCCCGCATAATAGACAATGCATCTTCAGCGCTTTCGGGGGCACTGTATCATTCGCTGGGGAGATCGTTCACGGAAAAACCTCACATATCAAGCATGATTCAAAGGGAATTTATCGTAATGTCCCCCAGGACATTGCAGTCACCCGCTATCACTCCCTCGCCGGGACGCTCGCCACACTACCTTCTGTACTCGAGATCAACTCTAAAACGGAAAGCAATGTCATCATGGGTGTTAGACATAAAGAATTCACAGTCGAGGGAATTCAGTACCATCCTGAGAGTATTCTGACGGAGGAAGGCCGCTTGATGATTCGGAATTTTCTTGAGATGAAGGGCGGGACCTGGAAAGAGAATGAGAGCTATGCATCTACGGGAACTGAAAACGCTGTACCCGCCCAGCCGTCGGCCTCTCCTCAAGAGGCTGCTTCAGGCTCGATTCTTGATCGAATTTATGCCCATCGTCGCAATGCTGTCGCGGCTCAGAAGCTGATACCTTCCCAACGACCGTCGGATCTCGAGACCCTCCACTCACTATCTATCTCCCCGCCTCAAGTCGACTTAGTTGGCCGCCTGCGCTCTATTTCAACCAAGTGTGCACTAATGGCTGAGATCAAGCGCGCGTCACCTTCGAAGGGTCTGATTGACATTGGCGCTTCAGCTGCCGTTCAAGCCCGGACATATGCTCTTGCTGGTGCGGCTGCTATCTCAGTATTGACGGAGCCTGAGTGGTTCAAGGGGTCAATTGATGACCTTAGGGCTGCCAGACAAGCAGTTGAGGGAATGCCGAACCGACCAGCCATCTTGAGAAAGGAGTTCATATTTGAAGAGTACCAGATCCTCGAGGCCCGATTGGCTGGCGCCGATACTGTTCTTCTCATTGTCAAAATGCTCAACGATGAAGAGCTAGAGAGATTATATAGATACTCTGCAGAAACTTTAGGAATGGAGCCCCTCGTGGAGGTAAATAGCAGTGAGGAAATGAAGAGGGCATTGAAAATCGGTGCTAAGGTCATTGGTGTCAACAACCGTGACTTGCACTCGTTTAAAGTGGATCTCGAGACCACCAGTGGGCTAGTTGGAATGATTGATAAAGAAAAGGTGATTCTTTGTGCTCTTAGCGGAATCTCAACAAGAGATGATGTAGCACGATACGAAAAAGAAGGAGTCGGGGCCGTTTTAGTGGGTGAAGCCCTGATGAGGGCCGGAAAAACCGTGGATGTCTTCATCAAAGATTTGCTTAATGAGCCAACCTCGACACCAGCCGCGGCCCCAGTATCAAAGCCAGAGATTCTGGTAAAGATCTGTGGGACTAGAACTGTTGAAGCCGCTAAAGTAGCGGTTGAATCAGGTGCTGATATGATTGGCATGATTCTCGCTGAAGGAACAAAACGAACTGTTGGCCTTGATGCCGCCAAAGCAATCTCTGCTGTCGTCCACTCCACTCTTAAAGGCGGAGTTAACTCCTCCCCTATTCCGCCACCAGCCACCACAGCAGAAGACTGGTTTACTCACTCTAAGAAAAGCCTCATCTCCCATCCAACCCGCGCCCTTCTTGTCGGCGTCTTCAGGAACCAGTCATTCTCGTATGTGCTCCAGAAGCAGCAAGAGCTAGACCTGGATATCGTGCAGCTTCATGGGTCAGAACCGCTAGAGTGGGCTCGTCTTCTACCCGTCCCCGTAATTCGCCGTTTCTCACCTGGCGAAGCTGGGCTTGACAAGCGTGGGTTACATGCCATTCCACTACTTGATTCTGGCGTGGGTGGTACTGGTGAACGCCTTGATGTAGCCGATATTAAAAAGACATTGACTGAGGGTGCGATAAAGACCCCAGTGATGTTGGCGGGTGGCTTAAACTACAAGAATGTAGGTGATGTAGTAGGAGATGAAGAGGGTTTGGTGGCCATGGGAGTGTGTGGCGTTGATGTCAGCAGCGGAGTTGAGACTGATGGAAGACAAGATCTAATGAAGATTAGAAAATTTGTCTATACGGCTAAGAGTAGAGGTGAATGAGGCTACTCCCGCTTTTGTTTGTAACGAACGGATATTCGGCGAGGGCGTTTTCTTTCTGATTTCTTGTATTTTCTCTGATTCTCGCTCGCTGACAGACTGGGGGGGTTTGGGTTGGGGTTGGGGTTTACTTCTTTGATGGGCCTAAAATTTCTATGGTGATTATTCGTCAAAGCTGTTTTTGCTCAAATAATCCCCTAGTGATACCATTTTGCTTTCTTTTGTATCTATACTTCTTTAAACAAGATATTGTTTTAAAAAATACTTGACCATCTGTGATTCCCTCCTCTTCTATGGGGGTGTCGAGTTCATCGGAGTCGAGTGATGACCTATCACATACTGTATTGTCTACTGACTTCCAGCAAAACTGCATATTCATACGACAATGTCTAACGAGTTGAACTCACTCTCCAAAGTTTTGTTATGCAATAAACTAATACCTTACCTTTGCTGCTCTAGATAGGATCTATTTCCACCGCCTTCCCAGTGGAAATTTTTGACCCTTTGTTATCTCTTTAGACCTCGTATCCAGTAATAAGTCGTTCTGGAAATACAATCCTTTATAATATACGCCCGAGCCCTATCTAGTAGCAACAGTTTAATTCGGCCCCCTAGTTAATAAGAGAAATATGTATACCAGACGAGAAGGTCTATATGTCGGTTTGGAGCTCCCTAAAGAAGCTTGTGCTCCTAGAACGAATCTCCGGGTCTTATGCAGGAGCTTCATCACCATAGTTAAGTGGTAGAGATATTTCAGCGCAGATATACCGACGAGGCGTAGCACGCCCTGTTATTGGTTGGAGTTTTTGATATGGCTTTTGTTCCTACTGCTGGCGCTCGCAGATGCCGAGGCACATGCAACCGACTAGACCAAATCAGGATCGAGGACTTGCGGAAAATTACATATATGTTTTTCCGTCCGCTCGGATTATGTGGGAGCAATCTCTTGCGGGATATTTAATCTTCTGGCACGGCGAAACACCTGGTTGGAGACGTAAGCTTCGGGGAATTAATTTGATGCTGCGGCATACTCATGAGGTGTCACTCGGTAGACCATGAGCCGAGGCACGCAGGACGCGCGCATAGTGGCGAATATACGCACAGAAGATACATACATGGCAGGGCACAAGCCTCTGCAGAATACGTGAGAGAGTGTATTTCTTTTCTTTTCTTTTCTTTTTTTTTTTTCATCGAGTCTATTGATTAGAAGATAGTTGATTTTGTAAGACTGTTACATCCGGTGATTCCGCTCATGCGCGCAGAATTGTTTGTTTATCGAACGTTACTGGAGATGTTTACTATCAACTCGGCAAAAAGAAAAGAGATCATACGTGTGGGGCCTATAGGAAACTACATACATCACATCACCCAACGGTAACATTAAGCGGTGAACTTAACTTTGCGAAGACCGCATCTTGTGCGAAATGCGCTTAGAGTATATGGATATCAGGGCATCCTTACATGTTAAGTAAGTACATGTACTTAATGCTGGCCTGTGTCGGAGATTTTATGCACGATTGGGAAGCTTGTATTAATGCCAAGAATACTAACGTTCTAGGATCCTTTGCATATGAAGCCGCGGGTCAACTCCACTCCGAATAGGGAGGTTTTGGAGCGTCCGATATCGGTATTTTCGCACTGTGAGAGTGCATCAAGTTGCGCATATAGCCCCATATGCGTAGGTAGGTCAAGTTTTCTAGATGTCGGATACCAAGCATACGATATGTTAAGCGGATGCACCACCTTAAGCACTCCCTTCAGACAACGCCAGTTGGTGCATAAATCTACTACAAAAACAACTAGTAGGAGTTCTTGGCGCATTGTCGGATGCGAAAGAGCAAAACCTCATTTCCATTTCCTTTTTATTTGTGCATAGGTTTTGCAGACTGTAGGCGCGCCTCATATCTGGTCGGAGAGAGCAAAACCTCCCTAATGGAACATTCTACAGAACCCTTGCGGCCCCCGAAGTGCCGCATTGCACGGTTTCACAGCTTCACCAAATCAGTGACGTGCATTCGGAAGAAATAAATCTCCAGTCGGAGCACTCGGGGAACTCGGAGCACTCGGAGCACTCGGAGCACTCGGAGGTATGCCAGAAAGAGCTAGCCGCCTTTCGCCTCTATCTACTACAATTAATTTCCTGAATTACATAGTCACACATAGTAGGAAATACATGTAGGTAGAGAAGTTCGGAGCTTTAGGTATTCCCGCCGAGGTGCATGAGAAAAGGTTTCGTAGCACATCATATGGCATACAAGTTTGTATTACCATGCAGATCTGTACAGCGGGGTTGTTCTCAATATATATATCGTCATGTCAGGTCGTCCATCAATCTTGAAAGTACAGACAGACAGGCCTCTTCAACATTGCAAGGTTCGCCATTCAACATCACCAAGTATCAATTCAAGTGTTTAAACGGACTATTCTAAAGAAATCATGACTACTCCTATTCCTGCACCGCCCGGGTTCCCAATCATAGGGAACATGGCAGATCTCGATACAGAATTGCCAACCAAAACTTTGCAACACTTTGCTGATATATATGGTAGATTCTGTAAGTCATTCTAGTAAACTATAGCTAATTGGATCTTATAGGTCCCATCTATCGTTTCAATTTTGGCGGTGGCACGACAAAAGTAGTTATCAGCTCCCAAGAAATAGTAGAAGAAGCATGCAACGAAGAAAGATTCATTAAAGTCATTCAAGGCGGGCTGAACGAAGTACGAAACGGCGTTCACGATGGCCTATTTACCGCACATCATGACGAGAAGAATTGGGGTATTGCACATAGGATTCTGATGCCAGCTTTCGGACCGTTGTCGATTCAAGGAATGTTCAATGGTAAGTATTTGGATATCCTAGCCATCAACCGAAAATTGCTAATATTTGCGGTGAATAGAAATGCACGATATTGCGAGTCAGCTGGTCATGAAATGGGCCCGTCACGGCCCAGACCATAAGATCGTAGCCACAGACGACTTCACTAGATTAACTCTTGATACCATCGCGTTGTGTGCCATGGACTACCGTTTCAACTCCTTCTACACGGATGAGCTGCATCCTTTTGTTGGTGCTATGGGAGATTTCCTGGTGGAGTCTGGACGGAGATCTAACAGACCGTCAATTGCAAACATCCTGATGAGAGGATCGAGCCAGAAGTATGAAGCTGATATTGCCCTGATGCAAAATGTGAGTGATGAGGTAATCAAAAGGAGAAAGGAAAAGCCATCAGGAAAGAAGGATCTCTTGAATGCCATGTTGAATGGGAAGGACCCTGTCACAGGGGAGGGCATGTCAAATGAATCGATCATCAACAACATGATCACTTTTCTGATTGCTGGTACGTATTTCCCTTACTCGGGTTTAGTTGCGATTGTTTTGACACCCGTTCTCTGTACTCATCTAGGCCATGAAACCACATCTGGAATGCTATCATTCGCCTTTTATCTCCTGGTTAAAAACAGTGCTGCCTACCGTTCCGCACAGCAAGAAGTCGATGAGGTTTGCGGAAAAGGCCCTATAAAGGTAGAGCATATTCCGAAATTGAAGTACCTTAATGCCGTTCTCCGCGAGACACTCCGCCTCCACCCCACCGCCCCTGTGTTTAGTGTGTGCCCAAAGCCGGGCGTAGAAGAAAACCCCACTTTATGCGGAGGCAAGTACGCGATTGGCAAAACCGAGCCTATCCTCTGCTTGCTACCAAAGGTTCATACAGATCCGGCTGTATATGGAGAAGATGCAGAGGAATTCAAGCCCGAGAGAATGTTGGACGAACCATTTGAAAAGTTGCCCAAGTATGCTTGGAAGGTATTTGACATATCCTCCATAACTACACTTGCCAATGATACTAATAATTGTAATTATAGCCTTTCGGAAACGGAATGCGAGGCTGCATAGGCAGAGCCTTCGCCTGGCAAGAAGCCCTCCTTGTGGTTGCCATTCTACTACAGAACTTCAACTTCCAGCTTGATGATCCCAGCTATCAGCTGAAGATCAAGCAAACGTTGACAGTCAAGCCCAAAGACTTCAAAATGCGTGCGGTTCTGAGAGACGGGATTGACGCTACAATGCTCGAAAAGAAGCTTCAAGCTGGTCCCATACCTTCTACAGATGACTCGTCACTCAAAGACACACTGAATAAGCCCTCCAACTTGAAGCCAATGAGCATATTCTACGGGTCGAATACAGGAACATGTGAAGCTCTGGCGGCAAGACTGGCAAAAGATGCCGCTCAGCACGGCTTCGAAGCTAAACTCGACCCCCTGGATTCTGCAACTGATAAGCTCCCGAAAGACCAGCCTGTTGTCGTTATCACAGCTTCATACGAAGGTGCACCTCCGGATAATGCGGGCCACTTTGTTGAGTGGTTGAAGAACCTTAATGGAGACGAGTTGAAGGGTGTCCAGTTCGCTGTCTTTGGCTGCGGCCACCGCGACTGGCAGGCGACTTTCCAGAGGATCCCCAACCTGGTAGACCAGCTTATCGCTGAGCGAGGTGGTGAACGAATTGTCACGAAAGGCACATCGGATGCTGCAAATGGCGACATGTTTACTGATTTTGATGGGTGGGAGGACACACAGTTTTGGCCTGCGGTTGAGAAGGGTTATGGCGGCACCGCTACTTCCCCAGATGCGGTATCGTCACCCTCTATTGAGGTTACCGTTTCCCCGCAAAGCCGCTCGACCAATCTAAAACAGGATGTCAGGGGAGCGCTATTGATGGAGAACAGACTCCTGACTGCTCCAGGCGAGCCAGAGAAGAGGCATGTTGAGATTAAGCTGCCGACTGATATGCTCTACAAAGCTGGAGACTATCTTGCCATTTTGCCTACCAACCCTAAGAACAATATCAGAAGAGTTGTAGCAAGATTTGGGCTGGCTTGGGATGCAGTCTTGAATATCAAGGCGAATGGTCCGACGGTGCTTCCCACTAATGTCAACATCACGGCAGTGGATGTACTCTCAAACTATGTCGAGCTTGCACAGCCGGCTACCAAGAAGGTCCGTTCGGATTATCTTCTGCACCCCCATGTATGACATTGGCTAACAATCTCCACAGGATGTCCTTGCAATCGCAAAAGCCGCAGCGGATGAGAAGACCCGTGAGGTACTCGAGAACCTTGCTGGTGACCAGTTCAACACGGAGGTCAGCCAAAAACGTCTCAGCCCGCTCGATATACTGGAAAAGTATCCCAGCATCACATTCCCATTCAGTGAATTTCTTGCCATCCTGCCCCCGATGCGTGTGCGTCAATACTCAATCTCGTCCTCGCCTCTATATGCCCCCGATAGTTGCACATTGACCTTTGCTGTCCTCGACCAGAAGGCTATCTCTGGCCAAGGCCGCTATGTAGGCGTGGCCTCAAACTACCTCGCCCACCTAGAGCCCGGCGATGACGTTCAGGTCTCTGTCAGGGCGTCCGCACATCCGTTCCACCTCCCATTGGACACAGTGTCAACACCAATCATCATGATCTGTGCCGGTTCTGGGCTTGCCCCGTTCCGTGGGTTCATCCAGGAGCGTGCGGCGCAGATTGGAGCCGGACGGAAGCTGGCCAGGGCGTTGCTGTTTGTCGGGTGTCGTGGAAGCGGGGACACACTTTATGAAGAGGAATTTAAGAGGTGGTCGGCGATGGGAGCCGTGGATATTAGGTATGCGTTTTCAAGAGAGACGGAGAGGAGCGAGGGGTGTAGGTGGGTTCAGGATAGACTCTGGCATGATAGGGTAGAGGCTGTGGAGCTGTTTGGCGAAGGCGCTAAAGTGTTTGTATGTGGAAGCCGTGAGATCGGTGAGGCGGTGAAGGTCACTTGTAAAAAGATGTATTCGGAGAAGGCTATAGCTTTAGGGAAGCCAAAGAGTGAGGAAGAGGTTGAGGAGTGGTTCTCGAACCTGAGGAACGCGAGGTACGCGACAGATGTGTTTGCTTGAGTAAATTGGATGGTTATTTGGCTTTTTTTTTATTTTCATTTTTTTTTTTATCTATCTATGTACTTTACTTGGCTGCGGGTTTTATTGATATGCATGACTTTAATTCACAATCTGATCTGAGACATTGATGCGCAAGAGCTGAGTGATCAGCTGTGACGAAGGACGTGAGAAATGATAAAACTCCCAGAATGACTTCTGGAAGCTCAGAGCTAAAACAACTAGCTGCCAATGGACGACACTAATTCCACTCTGTATGAAAACATATAAGAAAAATCGAGGGGAGGAGGAGCGCGCCCAAAGGACCAACTACTTACTACCTACAGCTTCAGCTAACTACTTCCCCTATGCCCCATCTCCCCAGATACCCACAACCCCCATTGCAAACCCCACGCCCAACAATCCTCCTCTAACCAACCCCCACCTCCTCCACGTCTCCAACCCACCCCTCACAACCTCTCCATTCACCTCGACCCCACCACGACCCCTCTCGGTCTCTACACTCACCACCTCCGCCTCTACAGGGCTCAACCTGACGCCCTCCACCATCCGGGCCACCACGGGCACCGCCGCCGTCAAAAGTAAGTATGGGTGTCGGCCGCCACGGCCGGCAAACCACCAAGCGACCACAAGCACGCCCGAGGCGGCAATCTCGAGTGGCCGCGTCACCTGCCGCAGCAGGCCGAGCGATACGCTGAATGCCCGCTGCGCCTGCGCTGGTCTCCCGTCAGCGGGCGCATACGGAAGGTGGGGGAGAAGACTTGGGGGGAAGGGGGAGCTACGCGCTGAGGCGAGGGTGAGGATGCTGCTGAGCGTGGAGGTGCTGAAGTTGAGATGGATGCCCTGGTGGATTGAAAGGAGAGGGTGGCAGGGGGTGTTAGTTACATGTAGGTTATGTACCGTCCGTTGGTGGGAATTTGAGGGAGGAGTCTAAGGTGGGGCTATTCCCCCCCCTCCTCCTCCTCGCAGGGGAGTGGAAACTTACAGTGAGAAGGCCTAGGGAAATTACCCCCGTGAACTTGAGGGTTGCAATGACCTTGGACATTGTGGGGGATGGAATTGAGGTAAGTGGGTAAATTGGTAAATGCTGAGAATAATTTACAGGAAAGTGAATTAGAGAGAGAGAGAGAGAGAGTGATTTTTTAAAAAAAAAAATGTGGAGGAGAGAATTGTGGGCGGTTGTTTCCTTTTCTCTCTTGGTTACGTCGCAAATCACATTCCAGGGCCGGTACGACAATCGGATTAGACACATGTATTTATCTAGTTCCAGCTCGCCGCGTTTCGCCACCTTTCCACAACACCACAACCAGGCACTGGCCATAGGATACTGCGCGATGTCACTGCCAGAGATTTCCGCCTACATTCGAGAGACAATGATTGTTTGTACTACTTCTCTTTTTTTGCTGTTCAGTGAGAGGTATCGTGGAGTTCACACCAATTAAATCTTTAAAAATAACCCTATGAACCAAGCAACGGAATCATATCCTCCTATTATTTATTAGGAGAAGAAAAGAAACAGAACGAGGTATATATTATAAAAAGCTGTAACCAACAAGATAAAAGGGAATTCATTCTTTACAGCTCGTCCTTCATAACCTCATCTCTGGTCTCTTCCTTAGCGGGGGTCTCGACCTCAGGAGTGGAGTTGAGGTAAAACTGCTTCAGGATGTTCTGGCGGATGGTCAGGTCGTCGCGCCTAGTAATATATGATTAGTAAAATTACCTAATAACTTAAATTCGAGGAAAACATACTTGGATGGGATCAATCCATTCTTGGTGATCATTCCCTGAAGCCTGTTCAACTCCTTCTCGACGTAGCCGGCGTTCTTTACAACCTTGGAAAGGACACGGGCATAGTATGAAGCATACTTGTCCTCCAATCCCTTGACAGCGGCCTCAACTTCCTCGACGAAGCTAGCCTCCTTGCCCTTAACAATCTTTGCGACAATCTCATCAAGAGCCTTAACACGACCAGCGGTTTCCTTAAGACCACCGCCAACAGCACGGTGGGTACCAGAGTGCTCGTTGATGAACTCAGTGAGTTTCTCCTCTGTGCGGCCAGATTCGTAGTCGACAGGCTCGGTGGAACCCTTAGGGAACCACTTGAGGGTTGGGTAGCTGCTAACACCGTACTTCTCGGCGCTGGCCTTGCCGCTGGGAGAGTCGCAGTTGATCTTTGCAATGACAACATCGGTGTCCTCCTTGAAGTTGGTAGCGATAGTCTCCCAGGTAGGAGCAAGAGCTTTGCAGTGACCGCACCATGGCTGTTTTAAAGTTAACAATCCATCAATCTACGGCAGACATAGTGTGCTACTCACAGCATAGAACTTGACCAAGACATCCTTAGACTGGTCCAACACAATCTCGTTGAAGTTCGCATCTGTAACGGTCTTGACATCACTTGGGGCCTCCTTCTTAACCTTTGGCTTAGCACCCATCTGCTCTGAGATGAAGGTCTGTAGCGACTCTAGGTCGCGCTTGCTCTCGTAGGGGATTGGCTGGTCACTCTTTCCATCGAACCATTTCAGTGTCGGGAAACCCTTCACGCCAAAGCGCTGGCCGAGGGATTTGTGGTCTGCGGACGTAAATTAGTCTTCGGACCGCCAATCAACTAATCGGTGGGGAGCGACATACTGTCTGCATCAACTTTAGCAATTATAACCTTGTCCTTCTGGCTGGCGAAGGAGTCGGCAAGCTGCTCGTAGATGGGGGCAAGGGTCTTGCAGTCTATGGGAATTCATTGACAATGTTAGTGTTGCCAACAGACCTCCGTCTCCAGATTAGTAGAACTTACGGCCGCACCATGGCTAAGAGAATTGTTAGTACATAGATGGCTTTTATAAACTTCTCGGGGGCAAATAACATACTGCAAAGAACTCCACCAACGCCGGCTTCCCGCTCTGTAGAATCTCCTTGTCGAAGTTCTTAGGGGTGAGATCAAGAACATTGCTAGCCTGCACAACGGCCAAGAGCGAGAAGGCCGCAAAGAAGGATCCAAAGCCCTTCATGATTCGATTCTTAGTTTGTTGTAGTTTAGTGGTAGTAGGTGGGATTTGTTGTGTGTGTTTTGATTTTTTTCTTCTTCCTTTTGGGATTCTTAAAGAGCTTGAGATAGCTGCTTTATGAAAGAAAAAAAAAAGAAGGACAGATTTCCACCAGAGCTGGTGAGCTGTGGCGGGATGTGTTGCGTTGCGGCTGATAAATCCAGCAGCCCGTTATAGTAATCGCGTGGAACCCTGACCCTCAAGTAAGGGCAGGGGTGTGGCTGATGAATACAGTATCAATGATAGCAGTGAGATTGCTGGATTGTCGTAAGATGATAATTTGGTGGGGGGAGATATCTTCTATTTGGATCTAGAAGACTTAGGCTCACGGGTATTAAGTGGTGGTTTATAATGCTTTTGAATTTGCCATTAGGGTAGATACTAGCGCAAGAAGTATAGAATGTCATAAGGTTATCAAATACACGTAACTTAATGTTAAGATAATCTAGGGTAGAATACATGTAGTTAGGGGAAAGATAAAGCTATGCTATTTGATGGCCTTATAGAAACCATAATATATCTAGCTTGATAACTGGAAAGCCTTCGATAAGTTACCCTCGTCTGTGTTCAACCTCAACAGCGCCCAGCTATGGACAGGATTACCGATTATTAGAAAATAAAATAGCCCCGGTGATTATCGCTGTCCCCTCTTAAACTGGATCTCGAGACAAAGCCAAGTAACTGAATACCGTCATCATGTCAATGTATCTAGGGATACATTCTCCAGGTGGTGGCTTAAGCTGATATAAGTAGGCCTGGACCTCTCTCTTGTTACTCTGCTGCATCCGGTTTCTCCCTCCTTTCTTTAATTGATTTCTTATAGCTATTAAGTGGATAGCTATATAGCTACACCATAGTCATTACTCGATGTTGGGGCCAGATACAGAGGGAGTGTCTTGCTGTTTCATATGAGGTCCACTGGGGTAATGTCCTTCCCTGCTACAGGTAATTTACTATCCTGAAGCTCTCGGTATCCTGTAAGAGGTACTCAGCCGTCCGGCATGCCGAATTGCGGCATCTTTGTCCGACCTGGCTAAGCTAACTAGGATTCCAATCTGGACTGACGGCCAAGTGGATGACCTATCATTGGTCTTCCAATCACGGGGGTGTCTGTCCAGCGTTCTGGCTATGGGTTTGAAGAGAGCTCTGATTTGCTATCTGTCATGCCAGAAACGAGCTTAATAGCGGTTATGGCACTGCTACGTATCAGTGCCATACTATAATAACCCGCATATTCGTTCTAACCGCCAGCTCTATTTACCCATCCAAACCCCCACCACTACACCAACACACACTCTCTCAAACTTCCTTCCCCTCCAAACGAAACGAAACGAAACACACACACTCGTCCCACGCAAAAATGGTAAAGCTCACGGTCGTCGAAGAAGTCGAGGACGCCCATTTTTCGCAGCAGCACCCCTACCAGGACCAAGAAGATGAAGGCATGTACCCAGCCTCAGATTCTGACGCCTCCTCGATCTCGGGCGACGACGGCGAGGACGCCGAGATCGATGAGTCGCTGTACGACCGCTTTGTGGCGCTGAAGGACATCATACCGCCGCGACAGCGGGCGGTGCTAAGTTCGAGGCTATCTTCGGCGTATAGCGTGCTAAAGAGTGGGATGACGATGGGCGGGACGACGCTGTGGGTGTTGGTTACGGGAGCGTTTGTGGTGGGGGTGCCATTTGCGGTGGCGGTGGGGGATGAGCAGCAGTTGGTGGAGATGGAGAGGGATATGAAGGTTTGTTGATTCCTTGGTCAATGTGGGGTTGGAGTAGTGGGGGGATTGTGGGCTGACTGTGTGTGTAGATGCAACAGTTTACAACGGATGTGAGTGATTGATAGTTCGAATACTTGACTTGGGGAACTACTCTAGATTATTTTAGAAGAAAGTACTGACTGACTGGTGTTTGATATTTTAGTCTCTTTCCCCGGGTGCTCAGTCCGTTCTTGGGGAGCCGCAAAAGAAGTAATAGGTTAGTTATTATTGGGGAGTTATTTTGTAATTGTTCATTGCTCAAGTCGGTATTTCATTATATGCCTTATATACCCTTTCACTTGGTGCTACTTTTGCAATTTAGTGATTCTTGAATGGAAGACAAAGCAATGGGTCCTTTGTCTAATTAAGCTGTCTAGCTTCATCCTGTTCTCTGTTCATATTTTATTGGTGCTTTGGAATCCGTTATTATACGTGTAGCTTTATATTGTGAAGCTTCAAGTAATTAAACAGCCATGATCTATCCTCCAGGCCATCCACTTGAGAAGCTCAATAAAACCCCATACGCCCGCAAAAAAAAAAAAAAAAAAGTTTATCATCACTCGGATGAACCAACCTGTGATCATGGCTGCTGCCTCACTGATTATCACTCAGCTGCCTTCACTCACAGCTTCTCACTCATAGCTTCTCACCCACTCGCTCACTTACTCCTCCTTACCTAACGCCTTCAGCGCCTTCTCCCTCAACTCCTCCACACCCTTCACACCCTCCCACCTCTCCAAACACACCTTCAACACACTCCACTCCCTTTCTGCCTCTTCCCTATTTCCCTCCATCACCGCCGCCTCAATCCTCTCCGGACATCCCAGCGCCCACACCACCGTCTCTTTCTTTCGGCGATTACTCTCCCGCCCCTCTGTCGAGCTCAGCGCGATAGGCGACACCGGAATCGTCTGCACAAGCGACTCAGACACCTGTGCGATATGCGCGATCGCTGGGCCGAGCGTCGATGTCGTGGGCGCAAGGGGCTCCATGTTGGCTCTCATCTTTAATGCAATGTCCTGGATAAGCACGTGTACATATATATAGCTATGGAATAAAAGAAAGAAAGCTATATAGTTAAGCTACATAAGCGGTATATATACCTTTCGTATCGTGTCCGTCGCTGTGATCAGCTTGCTGTAGTTATCATACACCAGCGCCTTGCGCTCGCCATCAAAACCGCGAATCTCTACACCATAGGCCGTCACAATCAGCATCTGCACCTACATTCACCTTACCACCAGTTACCACTCCCCACACCCCCAGCAAGTTCTATAGAAGGGAAACACCAGAGCGCATACCATTCACAAGCTCATTCTCCACCCTCAACAGCTCCTTCAGCTCCGCCGTCTCCAGGAGCTTCTCCACATAGCCGGCCACATCAAATCCCTCACGATCAAGCTCTCCGACCTCCTCTACCACCGGCTCCGGCTCCTTCTGTACCTCGCCGCCCTCGCCGCCCTCGTCAGAGGCCTTGAGGCCGTAGAATTGACGGAGTGCTGAGCGGTTGCGGCGCGGGGAGCGGAGGCCAGGGCTTGGGAGCGGGAGGTCGAGGGAGACGCCGCGGGATGAGGAGCGGGAGGAGGGAGAGGGGAGGCGCGGGGAGGCGTGCGAGGCGTCGAATGTGATTGCGGGGGTGGTCATGGCCGGATTGGTGGTGGGTTATAATGCAGGAGGGAGCTATGGAGGAGGGTGTTTGGGTGCATTGGGAGGGAGTTCACGTAAGCAAGGTGTCTTGCCTGTCTTGTTTACCTTTCCCTCCTTTACACGTATCCGCACCTCTCAACACCATTACAATCAGAAGTAATGGCAGCCACCCTTCAATTCCCGTTCCCAATTCCCACTATCACTCCAGTATGTATCTCTCTCGTCTTCATATATATCTCCAGCTCTACTAACAAACACTCCAGGAAGACCTCGCAGCTTTCGACGAAGCCCACTTCTCCCCCATCGCGCATACCCACCTCGCCGTGAACTTTCTCCCCCCTCCAGACCCTTCCACCACCGCCACCGCCCTCGCCGAGGACGAAGAAGAAGAAGAAGATGCCCTTGGCTACTACCCAGACGGCACCAAGCGCACCCTAACCGACACTCAGATTAGCATCTTCCGGCATAGCGAGATCCAAGAGCTCCTCCGTACATCCCCCCACCCCTTCTCTCTCCTTTATACCTAGCTAACACACCCAGGCCGAAAACGCCACAACCGCAACCGCCGCCGCAAGTTCCGCGAGCGTCAGGCGGCCCGGGGAGCCGCAGAAGCTGACGAAGCTCGTGCACAAGCCGCCGCGGAAGCTGCGGCCGCGAACCCGGCTCCGCAGGTCGAGGGACAAGTGCGGAAGGGAAGGCTGGAGGCGGCGCTCTGGGCGAGTGAGATGCAGTGGGATGAGCAGGAGGGGGGCAATCAGGGAAAGGATCAGCCGCCAGTGCCGGTGCGGGGCGAGGAGCGGAAGGTGCTGGGGAGGGTGGATAGGGCGCTTGGGAGGGAGTTTTTGTGGCCGGCGATTGAGAGGTAAAGTCTATTTTCTGTTTCTTTTTTCTTTTTGGGGGGAGCGTGGGGAGGGAGGAGGCCTATATGATGAGAATTGCAATCGTCATCCTTAGACGGAGTCTGAGGTCCCCATGGGGGCGCTTGGATGAAGACGAGAATGTTGCATTTTATTATATCTCTGATAGGATTATGTTAGGGGCGAAAGACTTTATAAAGGGATGTTGGCTGTTTTTTTCTTGCGCAGTTTGCTAACTGAGGTGCAGGTCATGAACTTTAATAATGTAGGTACTCATAAATTCACGACTTGCTTTCCTTCTCTCTTCCCTTTCTTTCCGGGTATGGTTACTCGTAATTCTTTTATGGAGGGCAGTAAGCGTACTTGTTGGCTGGTTGGCAATATTGCCAGGAAACCGCTATGGACCTTTTTTTGCGTGCGAGGAGCTGTGATTGACAAGCAGGGAACCTATGTTTACTCGCAGTGCCGGCCCAACTTTACTCGTATAGTATCTCTCTAGGAGTAAGAGGGCTGCGTTACGCTGGAGCTAACTAACGACGCTGTTTAAAGCACCTGAACTGCTAATATTAGGGTCCCGGTTCTCTACTACTAATCAACACTCTGCCCCGACAGCAGGGTTTTAATGGGACAGCGCAATCTCATAAGGACGTCGTTCATAAAAGCACCCTGCCCTGTAATGATCGATCTCTTTCTTAAACGCAGGGCGCAGCTACCCAGTTGACCTGGCGGGGCACGTCAGAAACATAAACCCATATCCACACCCTATGTAGCGATACAGCACTGTTTTAGCTTTTTACCTACAATACAATAAAAGAATATATCAATCTAGCACTCTCACAAAACGAACAGTAAAGCCTTTACCCTAACCTGCACATAGTACTGGGAGTCATAGTACTGGGAGTCCTCGACGTTTACCTTTCTCCTTCTCGGATAAAAACCCCTCCCACAACTGTAAAAAGAAAGAAAGAAGAAAAGGGAGGAGGGACGCGCCAGGGAGGAATCCACTCCCCAATCTGGATGTTTGACAGACTAGGTCAACGGTCGAATGGGTGTGTTACCACTGCACTACTGGGGCTTGGTGGTATACCAGTGGGGTGTCGTTGGTATCGTACGCGTTTCTGGCCTAAGGGTACTTCAAAAAAGGTTTTAGAACGCGCCTTACCCTTGGCCCATAGAAAGGATTGCGTAGGCATGGAATGTTTTTAGGCGTGATCTAGCCTCCGCATCCGGGTACCAATACCATTTTTTGTAGAATCTGGGAGTCCATCGGTGTATACATGTACCTAGTGCTCCGTCTACTGGAAACTTGCCATCTCCGTGACTTTGAGTCTGTCCACTACAATACATAGCCCTTATCAACCTTATATACCGCATGCGTAAACCGTCTTTATAATTTAGCACTATCGCGGGGCCGGCCAACAAGCCTGCATAGATACATACAGTACCAAAAAGGGTATAATACATACATACATACATGTAGATACTAGAATCGAAAAAGTGCTCGAGCTTTAAGGCTTACAAAAAGCACGCGCACTGGACCCTTAATTGTTACTTATATAGCAACCATTAATACATCCTGTCTGGAACGGGATTAGTACTGCACGAGTGACATCATATGAACCAATTATTACTAACTACAAGTATAAAGACGGTAGGTACTTTATTCCCGTCGTTTTCGTATCTTAAGGGTATAAATTCGGGGTATCCAGCCAATCGATAACTGCGCATAATCTATGCAACCTGCTTCCGTCCCTGGCGATCATGCAGGCGATAGAGCCCTAACCCATGCGCATAGCTTACAAGGTACTTAACAAGGACAGCTAATGTGACACTCAGGCGAGCTCTTTAAAAAGGCAAGCATCATCTTCTGACCATCTCACCCGTCAAGCACTCAACCATCCCCCCATCCGCAGAAATGCCTCTCTTAAAGCTCCCCAACGAGATTTTGATCCAGATAGCAGAATGTTTGGAGCCCCGAGACTTCACCAACTTCCTCCTCCTCAACCACTTCTTCAAGAGCCTCTTAACCCCAGTCCGCCACCAGGTGGTCTTTAGCGACGCAGAATATAAACTCATCTGGGCCAGCAGACGCGGCCACCACTACCTCGTCCGGCTTCTCCTCGAGGGTGGGGTATCTCCAGAAGTCTCATCCCCCGATGACGATGAAAACAAGTGCCCGCTTCACGAGGCCGCCCAGCACGGGCACCTGTCTATAGTCAAGCTTCTCCTCGAGCATGGTGCCAATATTCACGCCGTAGACGAGGTGGACGGCGGTACAACGCTTCATTATGCAGCTGGTGGTGGTCATCCTGATATCGTAGAGCTGCTCTTAGGGAACGGTGCCGATAAAGATATAAATAACAGCATGCACTGGGGACTCACCCCACTTATGTGGGCGGTTAAAGGTCTGGAGCATGCATATATTATGGGACTGTCCAAAATAAACCCACAGTGCACATTGGGATATTACTACATGCTAGAAGGCGACGTTGATTTCATGTATACAGCGACAGAGCTCTGTTCGAGTAAGAGCGCTGTGATGGCAGGAATGTATGAGACTGTTAAGGTGCTGCTGAAGTGGGGCGCAGATATCGGTATTCGTACTGATGATGGAGAGTCGGTGCTGCATGGGGTAGCAGGTTTGCCAGGATTCGATGCGGTGGACACGGCGGAGCTGTTATTGAAGGAGGGTGCCGATCTAAATGCGGTTAGCAATGACGGAACAACGCCGCTACATCTGGCCGCGTGGAGCGGGCTAGTGGGTATCACGACACTGTTTCTGGAGAATGGTGCGGATGTCAACGCGGTGGATGGGTTGGGTCGGAGCCCGTCACATATGTCGAGTGAGGAGATTGTGGCTATTTTAAACGAAAAGCACAGTATTAAGGAGGTCGCGTAATGCGTCATGAAGAAAGTCTCCCGAGATCTGCAAACATTATCTCTGTTCTGGAGCCGCGGTTTCTCGCAGAATGTTTGTACCCTTACATCCGGCTTTTTGATCTCTGTTAAAGATATTATAGGCAGTTTCCTCCTGAGTAGGTGGCTCGGAACTCCTCCATGAACATCAGGGCTAGAAAATCTTCGTGCCCAGTGATATCGGCCACATGAACAGAGTGGTAGCTTTTGGCGATCTATAAACTGGCCACAAACTGCAAGCATCGGCAGCCAATTCCCTTTGTTGTATTTTGTCTTTTAGCTTTAGATATGTTTCATTCCTCGATATGAAGTTATGTGGGTGGATTGTTGTTTTGTAGATGTGGTTTTGCAGAGTATGGTGGATGAATAGCAAGCACCCCGACTAGACACTAGAAGATAAGCACAAGAAGTGCAACTAAGTACATCGTTAGAATATTTAACTTCCACTTGGGCCTTACATTTCTAGTAACCAAATCAAAGGTTTGGGCTCGTAGCATTAGGCCCCCAGTGCCATAGATAATCCCCCTTAGGGAGGAAGCTTATTCAATATATAAGAAATTCAATTATTGCTCTGTGGCTATATGTTGAGAAGAGTAAACCCGTATCTTGACTTTTTATGTGGAAGAGGTGTGGAGGTGATGTCCGTAAGTGGTGCTTTCCCGTGTTGTGTGTATTGTGAGGAATGTAAGCTCGAGAGAGAGACAAGTACATGTATGTACAGTGCAGTGCAGCCCCCGGACACCTCATCATAACAGGAACACGTTATCCTCTCCATAAAGATCAAACAAGTTCCCTAACCGGTCTGCATTAGTTGGAGGCTCCTCTAATGGTTGTCTGTATTTTGTGCTGATGGCTGTGATAGCAATGTGTCGGGTGTCATAAGTACATGTATGTAACTGAACATTCATGTTGCGGCCAAAATTTGTATGGGAGCGCAACTTCAGATGGTTATTACTCCGTAGCTGTAAGGAAATTGAGGAGGAAAACTTTATAGATGGACTGTCTGGTTGCGAGAGTACCTTTAGCTCAAGTGTCCCATCAAGAGTACTACTTTGAAATTTTCGACTTGTTTGGTGGGTTTGGTGGCTGCTCTCCCAACAAGACTTACAAGCCCCTCTACTTTAAGTTCCCACCCTTCTACTATCGCCAACCCCAGGCCCTATATTTGCCAATTGCAACGCTCCAGAGAGCCGGTCACGACGCAGGGTTGGCATCTCACCCAGACACCGCCGAGTGACATTGTGTGAAAAAGCACCCCAACAATACACAACCACCGGTTTCCATACAGCCATAAACTACTTAAGGGGAGTGTATATATGTAGATACATCCACTCGTAGGCCAAGCTATACAAACACCATATTCACATGCACATCCGCACACCCATACTTTGCGGCCCACCATTTAACCAGAGTAACATCCATCTAGCGGGGGCTACATCTATTTATCTGGTACATTATTACGCCCACTACCGGGTTTCCGGACCGCCCGAAGCTCTCGCGCCATTGTGTCCCGTATCAATGTCAGACAAACAGATGTGGAGATCCCTGTCAGTTCTGGTGCACTGGGCACGTAGCAGATATATCAGAGGTGTGCTTGGCGTTTGGATGGAGTGACCGAAATATAGGCGTTGCTCCTGATGTTTTATGTGAGTACATCTACAAGAAACTGCATGCAGATAATATGGCCAGCTGATATATAAGTGGGTCTGCAAGAGGTAGAAATGAATCGACCCACCTAGAAATACTGTAGTATCGAGTACAAAAGATATCTATTTACCAAACGGTATACATCCCACACCAAGACACCACTACCAACTCCCGTAAAATCTAGAATCCATGAGGTTGAAATAAGGATACTCGGACCTACTCACCTTACCCCGCGGCTTGGTACCGGATTGTACACACTGATCACCCGATATCTAAGTCGATGATATGCTACAAGGTCCGGGGCTGGGGTAAGCTACATATATGTACCTAACAAATTGTTTTGGAATATCACCATGGCCAGGATGCTTAATATATAAGGCCCCTTGGAAACCTTTAATTCCACTTCAAAAAGAATAATATAAAGCTTGCATAAAGCCCGACCCCGCTGTAGCTATTGTGCATTTGCTCCCGATCTGAATTCCCCACGTACTAGTTAGTGCCTACCAATTCACCAAAATAATGGTCTCCTCCAAAGCCCTCACCACCCTCACCACCCTCAGTCTCCTCTCTCTCATTTCTGCACACCAAAACCTACATGAGGTTTCATATACCCCCTATCCCATCCACACCCGCACAAGGCACCTATAACTAACTTTAACCACCCCCGGGCCAGTTTTATGTCAATGGCGTCTCCGTAGGCTACGAAAAATGTATGCGCCGTCCACCTAGCAACAACCCCGTCACGGATGTCCAAAGCACTGACATCCGCTGCAATGTTAATGGGCTCAGCGCTAGTGGGACCAACCCCGTCCCAGAAGTCTGTGCCGTTAATGCGGGTGATGAAATAACTGTATGTTGGCCAATATATGATCCTATATATAGAAATGATCCTAATTATGTTATTGTACTGCAGGTTATTTGGGACACCAGCTCCCACCCAGGCCCAATCCAGCACTTCCTATACGGTCTGCCTAACTATCTATCCATCAAGATAGGGAGGAAAAGGGAGAAACATAGCTAACAAGCCCAGGCCCCGTCAGCGACGCCCTCACCGCTGACGGATCTGGTGCAAATTGGGCCAAGATCGATGTTCTCAACGTCCAGGACGGAAAGCTGGCGAACGTCATCATGATGGAGAATGCAGGCAAATATACTTTTAAGTTGCCCGCGAACCTGGCTAGCGGGGAGTATCTCGTAAGCTTTTCTGCAGAATCATCAGGGATTTGAGTACTGACATGCTGGTAGCTGAGATCTGAGATGTTGGCGCTACATGGCGCGGGAGTTGTGGGCGGTGGCCAGTTCTATATTGGGTATGTATGCATGGGGGGGTGAGAGAAGGATAGAGGGGGAGTGGCGGCTGACAGTGGGCTGGATGGGGTAGGTGTATGCAGCTCAAGATTACAGGTCCTGGCGGTGATTGTTCGCCGAAATTCAGCCTTCCAGGAATCTACGATGTGAGTTTTTTCTGACTGCGCGTGCCCACGGCCATTAACAGCACTGATACGGCGGTGAATAGGAAACACAACCCGAGATCTACATCCCCGATGTATACAACGGCTTTAACACCCTAACCTACACTGCCCCTGGTGGACCCGTTGCAACCTGCAGTGCTGGAACTGGAGGTGGTATTTCGGTTTCGACAGCAGTCTCGGCATCAGCTACGCCCACGTCTAGTACTGCGCTACTAACCACTACTACACCCTCGACTACGGCAGCAACAGCGTCTGCTACTGCCACTACTACTGTTGGAGTTGCTAAGTATGGGCAGGTAAGAAGCGCTGTGGGGTAGCGAGTTAGGGTTAGGTAGTGATAGCTAACAAGGTCATTGTTGGTGTAGTGCGGAGGCGCGGGCTGGACTGGGTCCACCGTGTGTTCTTCTGGAAGTACGTGCCAAAAGATTAATGATTACTACTCACAGTGTTTGTAGTATAGTTTGTGGACGAGGCCGAGTAAATAAACGAAGACTGTTTTGGAGTGCCGGTGTTTGGGTCGACTGGGGAGATTAAATCGAGTGACATGTCATGACTAAAGAACTCGTTGGCAAGTAGCAAAGTGACCGATCTCACTATTTATATGCCTCCACTTGAAACCTTTCTATTCTCAAGTTCCTCGGCGTCTAGATTCAACGTTGTCACGCATATTGGAGGGGCGGATCTGTAAAATCACAAGACATCACTCGGTCTTGGCGGCTCGTATAAAATTCCCTCCCAATCTGCAGATGTGGCCAGTGAGGTGTGATATATTAATTACTTATGATTATATAATAAAAATAGGTACTGGAATGATTGCCTTTTTCTGAAGCCACCGTATGCCAAACAGCCATGTAAAAGCTCTCCTCTCCTCTCCTCCCCTCTTCTCCTCCTTCGTCACTGAGTCTTGTCTTTCAATGTCTACAACTCCAAGTCCGCTATAGTCAGTGAGCGCCCGGATACAAAATCAGTGACCTGTTATATAATATACTTTTATACACCCATACATACATACCAAACTCCAAGAAAAGAAAAACATGCCATCTCCCACCAGTCCCCACCTCCGCATCGAACTCACCGCCGATGACCCCCCCAAGCAGTATGTCTTCGAGTATAACGGCACTGACCACACAAACCCCAATGCCTCAACCCGCAACGCTTACCTCGAGTCAGCCCTCGAATGCCGCAGCAAGTGGCAGCAATTCCAAGGCTTCGACGTGATCCCCTACGCCCCCATCTACGTCCCCTACCTTCTCGGCGGTCGCGGGAAAGCCTCAAAGTCCCTCCTCACAATTGATACCCACTTTGGTATACGCTACATCTACCAGCGCGAAGCCTGCGTTGGGATCTGGTACAGCCGGCCCCTCGGCGCGGGTTGGGGCCCCGGCACCCCCGAGGAGCATCTGCAGAGCCTGGGTGCGCCATACTCGAAGCATTCATTCTGTGCGGAGACTATGGTTCCCGTGGCGCCGAGTACGCTGATCTGTTTGAACCGGCTGCTGGCGGTGACGAAGGCTGGGGAGTGTACATGTGGAAGTAGGAATGTGCTAGCAGTGAATGTGTTGTTGGAGCTGGAGCTAGAGGGCGGCGAGGGCGCGTTCTCGACGTATCTACCAGCGAGGGTATGTAGTAGGGCATTACTAAAGGATCTATTTGAGGTCGTGGCGGGCACGAAAATCAGGGGCGAGTTTAGACTGACGCAGGTACCGAGAGTGAGTGTGTTTGTGGAGGAGACATATTCGTATCGGGTGGCATGTGCGGAGGAGAAGAGGCTGGACGAGTTGATTTGGTTTCCGGATCAAGGCAGGGAGCTGTGGTTGTTGCCGTTTCCGTGCTTGGTGGAAAACTTTGGGGAGGGTCAGGAGAGCCCAGGGAGAAGTGAGAGGGGGGTAGGGGTGGGAGAGAAAGATGAAGAGATGGTTATGTAGTATTAGGAATCGGAAACTATTGTTCCTTTGTTACAACTTTCTGGCTAGGTTTAGTGCACATGGAAAGTCTAGAGAATGGTATTTCAAATAAAATGAATAACCTAATATAATCTTCGTACAACGCTGCACAACAAACCATTCGTCTGTAGAACATATCAGTGCCGTAGCATAAAGAGGGAGGCACTCGACATAGAAGGTTGTTTTGCGGGAACCCGATCATTGACTCACTAGCATGGGAATACGGGCATCGAGTGATACCGCATGAACCTGCCTCCCCCTGCTTCCGGTTATATGATGTACCCAGGGTATGTCGTCCCGAGCTCGCGTATTGTTTCCCGGGCAAGCGACTATACTATATGGTCCGGTGGGTTTTCAACACTTGGTAGGGGCGGGGTTGGGGGGATCTTCCGAGGTATGTGTATCCTTTAGCTCCGGCCATTGATTTCTAACGTCTACATGAAGGATGTACATTATAATAAATAAAATATGGATGTATATATTAAATTAGAATAAATTCAATGGAGAGTTCTCTCGTTTACCGATATACATACTATGCTTGGTTGAGTACAATACAGAGTGAAACGTCGAAATACAGTATATATATGAAATCCCGCCTTGCAGTGGCAACGATACCGCTATGTTGTCACTACCGATATCTAGTCACTGCCGCACCCCACAAAAGATGCGAATAATACGGCGTTACTTCGACCGGGGGACAAAGACCAATTTGAATCCCAACGGCATTATTCCAGTAGTATGACCGTAGTTGAAGCATGAAAAAATTTGTCGGAATATAGGAAGATTGCTGCCACACTCCATACTTTGATAGAGTGCGCACTAGATCCGTAGCAGCATTATTATAGAAAAGCTACCGTTTTGTTGCCAATATGTGCAGTGCAGCCTGATTACAGTATGCATACTATACTAAACAAAATACGGCAGTCATATAAGTGCAGGTGCGATGATCTTATCAGATTGGGTCAAGTGTCGCTTGCAAATAAATATGACATTGCAACGGTAAGAATGCTGCTGTTAAAAGAATGCCGGATTGTGCAAAAGAGGTATTCCGCCACCACTGCCGCAGTCTTGTAAAGTGTACCTTCCGTGACCAACAGTAATGTTTCTAGAATTTACCCCACTGCAGTAATCTCTATATAACTATAAGACTACTGTATTTTACCCGCCTGAAAACAGCCCCTTTTTTGGTACTGTAGTTACGCCGGCTCTGAATACGCGGCATATACAAAGCATGATATATATATAAAAAAAACCTAGAACTAACGCCCAAATAAACAACGCACGCACATGTCTTTTGTTTTTCTCGTTCACACAACTGAGAGGTCGTAACTCAAGTGATGAGAGGCTTTTCACCTGCTTAACCTAGATTTATAGCCCTTCATCGAGAGAGAAAAAAAAAAAAAAGGGAAAGAAAGAAAGAGAAAAATAGCTAAGATATAAAAGTACAACCAATATAAAGGAAATGTTTTTAGTAGGGCCTTTGGGCCCTCGTCAAGGTAGGAATATGTATACAGAACACAACTCCTCCCCCCAAATCCACAATAATTCCATGCAGTAGCAACTCACCACATCTGTCCGCCAAATTGCTATTCATAACAAAGAAAAGTGAGGGTTAAAAAAAAAAGAAAAAAAAAGCAATGATTTCCGAGCCCGATCTACAATTAAATTCCTTCATCTAGCATCACGTCCATTAACCATTATGACCACCCCTTGCACGCTTTCCCGCAGCCGGATCCTCTTCTGTCCCATCATCTCTTGTCCTCTTGACTGGTACAAACTGTCGAGCCCCGGGGTTCATAACACGACCAGGGCTCTGCTGTGAGTTCTGTTGCCCAGCCATAGGTAATCCGGTTTGAATATTCGGTGGCTGTTGCTGTTGTTGCTGCATTTGGAGCCCTGCACCTTGGTTCTGCTGGCCTTGGCCACCAGCACCCCGCCCTTGGCCTCGGAATATCCCTCCTCTTCCCATCATCGCTCCTCCGCGAGGGAGTTGGGTTTGCGGCTGTCCTGTCGGAAGACTCATCCGCTGACCAAACTGAGGCTGTTGCCCTGGGGGAACACCCATTTGCTGCTGACCCATTTGCTGCTGGCCCATCTGGGGCTGGCCCATCTGAGGCTGGCCCATCTGCTGCTGGCCCATCTGCGGGAACTGCTGGGGGACCGCATGTGTCTGAGTCGGTGAGCCGGCTTGAGAGCCTCCTCGACCACCCTGTCCAATTCCACGACCGGCACCACCACCGCGGGGAATGTTTGAAGCCAAGTTTCCGCGGAGACTTCTTAGTGCAGCAGGTCCAGTCCCAACAGCATCACGGCGCTGCGCGGGTGGGGCGGGAATTTGACTCATATCCTGTCCTTGTTGACCTAGTTGATGCTGCTGGTGTTGTTGGTGCTGAAGTTGCTGTTGATTGGGGTGGGGAATAGCGGGTACTCCAGGGGGCTTGAGCCCACTTTGTGGTAACGGAATTTGTTGGCCAGGAGCGGGGATACCAGTTAGGGTTGGTGCTGCGCCAGAACCCTCGGTTACGGCCTTGAGCTTCTCTTCCAAAACCTTGTTCTTCTTCTCAAGCATATTGAGTTGGACCTTTATCCTTGCCTGCCCTTCCTGTCTTAATGCATCCTTCGACCTCTCCAGAGTCGCCTGAAGTTCAGACTCCTTCACCTTCATTTTCTCCTCAATTGCACTATTTACCCTTTCCTCTACAACACTATTAACCCTCTCATCTACAAGCTTCTCTCTCTCGGCCTGAACTTGTGTCTCCCACTTCGCTCTCTCTTTGACCAGGCGGTGCTCAACATTCTTTTTGATGATCGCAGTTAGCTCCTCCTTGGTTGGCGGCTTTCTTGTCGCGTCTGGCTCAGTGTTACGGATCAGGAAATCGGCCTGAAGTTCGTGTGTCACTTCAGTTTTGGCTTCTTCAATCTTTGCCTGCTCTTCCTGCTTCAACTTCTCAATCGCCTGTTGGTGTTCCAATTCCTTTGCCTCCAAAGCTTTTCTTAGTACTTCTTCGTTAGCAGAGGTGGAAGCGCTTGCGGTGGCAGCAGCATTGGCACTCTCAAGCTCAGATTTTGCTTGCTCATATTGCTGTTTCAGAGTTGCAATCCCCTTCTTGAGCTCTTCAATAGTCGCTTGGAGTTGGGCAATCTGCCTGTTATGCCCAGCTTCCGTTGCCGCTACTTGTGCGTTGAACTCAGCAGTCTTGGCATCAAGAGCGTTTTTAACTGCGGTAGCCTTGTACGCTGCGAAATCGGTACGGGCCTTTGCGATCCGTATATCCACCTTCTTTTGTTCAGCCTCAAGTCTCTCCTGAACAATGGCCTCTACTTCCGCATCAGTCTTGCCCACAGGGGCCACTGTGACGGGTTCCGTTTGGGCGGGTCGGCTAGCTTGAATCTCTGTAATCCTCTTGTTGACCTCTGCTTCAATAGCGGCAGTATTATCGGGAGGTGGGATAAGAGCCATTCTTCGTTGAACTTCTGCCTCAATTGCAGCGGCGTTATTATCTCCGGCTGGGACGGCAGAAAGCCTTCGTTGAACCTCGGCCTCGATAGCGGCAGAATTGTCAGGTGGTGGCATTTGAGCGATCCTCTGGGTAACTGCAGCCTCGATTGCTGCAGAGTTATCGGGGGGTACAATTTGAGCCATGCGGTTTCTAACTTCGGCCTCAACAGCAGCAGAGATATCTGGAGGCGGAACCGCCGCGAGCCTTCTAGCCACCTCGGCTTCAATAGCAGCTTCATTTTTCATGGAAGTGACTTCAGAAATAGGGGCAACAGGCGCGGTAGGGGCAACAGGTGCAGCTGCTTTCTCGGCTTTAAGAGCAGCAATTTCTTGTTGCGCTTGTTCGTATTGTTCCTTAACAGTGCGCTGTAATACATACCAAATTAGTAGATATTAGAATGGGTGGGGTTGTATCAACATACCACTTCAAGGTATAGTTTTTTCGCATTTGTCTTGTGTGCCTCCATTTGCCTCTCCGTGTTCGCTATCTTCTGCTGAAGTTCATCGATATTTCTGGAGGAGCTACCGTTTGTTTGAGCTGCCTGAGCCAATTGTATCCTCAACCCCTCCAGCTCGGTTTCAAGTTGTGCTTTGGCGTCCCTGGACTCCTTGAACTTTTGTTTAGTTTCAATAACGACCTTTCGCCATACTTCCGCTACTTCCTTGAGCTCGATTTGTTTTGCTGATTCGAACCCTTGCAAAGTTGTATTAAGGGTATCACGCTCGGCAGAGACAGCCTCGACCTGCTCCTGTAGGCTCTTGGCCTGTTCTTTGAGGGTTTCAAGATCGGCGGGATCGATGCGCTATTCATGAAAAGTTAGACAGATAGGTAATGATAAATATTAATGAAACTCACGTCGTATTTGTTAAGGATCTGTTGCGCCCGCGCTTGCCAGCGTTCACCATGCTCGGTCAAGAGTTTGATCTCCTTATCCTTTTGTTCTCGCTCCTCCTCTAGATTCCTAACCTGGTCTATTACCTAAATGTCAGCTTCCCCTCACAGTGCTAGCTCCTTAAGCTTGACTCGTACCTTCCAAGGGCTCGATCCTCGCCCGGAGCTCCCCGATCTTCGTTTCCAATTCTTGAACCTTCCTTCCCTTTCTTTCCGCATCACTTCTCAGCGCAGTGTTGCTCTCTCTCAATAGATTCAACTCCGAAATCTTCTCCATTAACTCCTTATGTTGGGTTGCTCCCCTGAGTTGATCCGCCTCCCGCTGTCTCTCCTGTGCCAACAACAACCTAGTCTCATCAACAGTAGCCTTGGAATAATCGAGTTGTTGTTTCAGCCGTTTACTTTCCTGGAGACATAGCTCATACTGTACGTCTACAATCTCCTTCTCGCGTCTAAGATACTTGATGACCTCTCTCAAATCTTCGGTCTTCTTGTCCATTGCCTCATGCTCGGCAGAGTCATCCATCTCATCAGCTGTTGCGCGGTTCTTCTGAAGAGTCGAAACCTGTACGGTAACATTATCAAGCTGGCCTAGCAAGATCTTATTCTGCTTGGCCAGGTCATCGCAACGTATCTTAACCTCAGAAAGTTCCTTCTCATAATTGTCCTTCTGTGCTTCCCAGCTCATCTCAGATGAGGAGAGCGTGGCCTTTGCGGACTCGGCCTCAACCCTAATCTGGTGGACCTCGGTCCTTAGTTGTGAGTATTCCTCACGAACTTGTTGAAGCGACCTGGCAGCATTGGCATGCTTGACAAGCTCTTGTTCATAGTTCTGTTGGGCGTCTTGAGCAATCTTGGCTTGGCTTCGCAGATCCTCCTGGTAAAATACAGCTGCCGCGTCCTTCTTCGTGAGATCTTCTTTGAGACCCTCGATCTGGGCTTGAAGAATCCTCTTCTCGTTCTCAAACTCGCGACCTTGCTCAACCTCCTTCTGTTGGAGTTGGGCAAGTTCCCGATTAGCGGATGAAAGTTCTGAAAGGGTATCCTCAAGTCTTTGCTCCAGGTCTTTAATCTTGGTCTATAAATGGGTTAGCATAATTCGGCACTGAAAAGTTTATCGTGTCTACCTGGTGTTCGGCAACTTGTTGCTCCATGCTCTCCCTATAAGCGTCATGAGTCTCATTCATGCTCTGCAGCTCCTCCTCGGCACCCTGGGCAATCTGTTTGTACTGCTCAACCTGGGTCTTAACGTTCTCCAATTCCTCCCGAGTAAACTCAAGCGCCTTCTTCAACTCGGCAACCTCAACCTGCAATTCTTGTTCCCTGATCTCCATGTCCTCATCCTCCTCCTCAGTTGGTGCAGGTGCATCTGGCTTTGGTTGGTAGGCCTGAAGTTTCTCCTCCGCTGTCTTCAGCTCAATGGTCAACTCGTTTACTCTGGTTTGTAGGTGGTCCTGACTGGTCTTTGCAGCAACAAGATTCTCTCTGGTAGCTGCCATTGCAGCATTGATTTCGTCAATCTTCTTCTGTGACTCTCTTGCGTCAATCTCCTTTCTAATGACAAGTTTCTTTGCCTCCTCGACCTCCTCATTTAGTCTGCGCTTCGTTTGCTGGAGCTCATTCTCAATCTTCTCGGTCTGGCTCATGAGTCGTCTACGGGTTTCCGAGTCGGCACGTTCCCGCTCACTCTGTATTGACTGGAGATTGGCAATAAGGCTATTTAGACGGGCACGCTCCTGTGTGAGTGCCTCATTGTCCTGAGCAAGACGCTGTTCAATATTCTTCCACAACGTCTTCTCGGCTTTAAGATTGGCATTCTCGGTTCGCATGCCCTCGATGAGAGATTTACAATCAACGAGTTCCTCCGCAACCTGTTGAGTCTTGAGATCTTGTTTGGCTTGATTCTCACCCATACTACTAATGCGTGATCGAAGCTGGTCATTTTCCTCTTTCAACATGTTGAAATTTCCATTAAGCATCTCATATCGCTCTATATGAATAAAATTAGCACACAGCACCGTAGAAATAAACTTTATGGATAAAGACATACCAGTCGCCAACTCCAACTGTGAGTTTGCTCTAGCATACTGCATGCCAAGCTCTGCCTTTTCGGCGGCTAATCGTCGAGCTTGTTCATTCAATGTATTGTGATTTTCCAAGGCTTCAGTCTTGAATTGGTCATATTGACTCTGGAGATCCCTGATAACCTCACCCAGATTAACTTGCGGAGCCTGGGAACCAGCATCAGACTCTGGGGCCTTTGGTGCCTCCTCTTCCTGTTGCTGGGCGGGGCCTTCTCTATTCTGTAGCATGCGTCTAAACATGTCACGTTCACGAAGGAATGACTGAGCTTTGGTACCAAGAGTCTTAAGTTCATCCTTTAGTCTCTCTACCACACTCTTGAGATGTACGATCTCCTGTCCCTCCCTACCCGCCTCATTCTGCCTGCGCTGTTCCTCCTCTCTCTCCATCTTCTGGCCCAGTTCCCGAATACCTTTGAGAAGGTGCTCGTTCTGTTCCTGTAATTCCCTCACACCCCGGAATACGGTCAGCCTCTGCGAGATCAATCTATCTGTATCCGTGTCATTTCCTTCTGCCATTTCCCCGCTAACAATCTGCTCAAACACCCGGTTCTGTGCGACCGTCAATGGGTCGGCACCGGAATCCCGGTGCTCAATCTCAACAAGAAGGACCTGGACTTGGTTACTGAGGTCACGGAGTTGTTGGCGGAGAACAGCACTCTCCCGCTCATGCTCTGCAATCTTAACTTCTAGCCTCCTAGCCTCCTTCTTTGTCTTATCCTTCTCCTTTGCTGCATCCTCGCACAATAAACTCATATCAACTAGATCCTTCTGGAGTCTGTCATGTTCCTCTCTAAGCTCCTGAATCTCCGGTGCTTTGTGTTCCAGATCTTGCATCAAGTCGTTTATAGCTTCCTCCAACTTGGAATTCCTTCTCTTCTCCGCTTCAAAGCTAGCCTTCATGGCAGTATAGTCAGAGTAGAGCTGAGTGATAGAAAGTCCTGATTTTTGGAGTCTTGCAGCAGCTGGGGAACCAAGACCCCCAGGAGTGCCCATGGAAGAGCCAGGACGACGAGTAGGCGTTTGGCTCCCATTCATGCTTCCACGACGAGAACCAGCGCCATTATCGACGATAAAGCCACCAGCAGCATAAGTCGAGAGCTCAGCCTCCAGTCGCTCCACCTGAACTTCCAACTCGGCAACTCTCCTCTCAGCCGCAAGTCGCTCGGTCTGTTCAGTTTCTGCTGCTGCACGAGCACGGCCAAGCTCGATACTATCCTGTTCATGTCCCTGCTCGATAATTTGCTCTAATTCAGCAATTCGAGCTCTAGCCTTTTTATTAGACTGTTCAAATAGTTCGGCAAGCCTCTTTTGTGAATTCATTTCGTTGCTAAAGCTCTCCTCGCGCTGCAACTCTTGATTTTGAAGTTCCTGCACCTTGGCTAAACCATCCTGGGCTTTCTTGCTGACCTCCTCGAATCGTTGTTTCAAGATTTCCATGTTACGTTTGGTGCTACTATCCGAGGCCAAAGCATCGTCCAGTTCCCGCTGAAGAGTGGCCACCTGGGCAGCCTTCTCTTTCCGGAACTTTTGAAATTCGCTAACCTTAGTATTGAGTTCGCCGCCGAGCCATTCATTGGTTTTCTTGAGTAATTCAACTTCCTGGGCGAGGCTCTGCTCCCTGAATTTTGCAGTTGTTTGTGCGGATTGCGCCTGTTGCAATTGAGTTTCAAGAGCGCTAGCTTCGCGACGGGTCTCAATGGCTTTGGATTGTGCGGCAGCGTATTCATCCTGAAGACGGTCATAATCGGTTGACTTGCGATCAAGAGCGTCGAGGGTGTCACGTTTGTCGGACTCCAGGGACTGAACACGTATTTTGAGAACACGGACCTCCTCATCGACGTCTGACCTCGAGGACTTATAGGCCGAGAATTCCGCCTCTATTGAACTGCGTGCAGACTCTACAATTTTGTTAATAATTTCTTTTTCGTTGTCGATAGTTACTAGAGAATCAAACCTGAGGCACTGAGTTTCGCTCTTAAGTCCTGAGTTTCAGCCAAACTTGAATCCAGTTGGGTTTTCATAGCCTTGACTCTACTGTCGGCCGTTCTTACAGCCTGTTCTAAGTTAACCTCGATATGTAGAGCTCTAGCGCGGAGTTCGTCATGTTGCCGTGACTTCTCGTCGAGTGATCTGAGTACGGAGGTAACATAATCTTCTGTGTTGTTGGCAAATGAAGATATGACGTCCTCAGGCAACGAGAGGAAGTTTGCAAGGCGAGACACGTCGATCGTGCCGCCCCCGGGAGACGGAGACAGAACGTCGGCGGACGCCATTATTTAGGAAAGAGGAATGTCACGGTTTGCACCAAACAGTGGATGATGGTGGCTACAGTAATCTAGGGAACGTGTACAAAGGGGTAGTCGGGTGCTGGGTTGACAGACTCGGGGGTTCGAAGGGTGTGTGTGTGTTGGGGGTTGAAAGAGAAGATGAGGGTAGAATGAATGAGTGTGGTTGAACCGTGGGAGACGCGACGGAGATGGAGTTAGGCAAGCAAGCAAGCAACGATCTCTTTTTCTTCTTGAATAGGTCTGGTTGTCCGGCTACGCGCAACAGGACATACACATACACATACACATGGAAGGACAGGAAATATGCCTTTGCTTTTTCACTTGACTTCCACGCACTTTCTCGCAGACGCACTCTCTCTCTAACTCACGCACAGAAGGAGAAGGGAGGGATCACCGATATTGAGTTGAAGGGAAAGAAATACCGAGAAGGCTGACACTGTTAATTTGCGTGAAAGTCAATCAAGATACATGTACTTAGTCCATTCCCCTGTCTGTTAGAGTTACCCTACCTTTAAATGCTTTATCCTGGATGTGTTCAAAGAGGGAGATACAAAGTATAGATGATGTCTTGTGCCTCTAATTATAATATACTCTATATAGACTCGTCGTGAATGTGTGTTACTCTTAGGTTTCATATTATGAAGCTGAAGCTACAGATTATCTACCAGGATTCAAATATGGAATAGAATACCAGGTGACTTGCGCCATCCATGGCTGATGGTAAATGCTAGAAAATCATTATTTGCTGTGCAGATCAATGATTGTCTTATGGCGTGGTTGCCATGCCCTAGGCTTGGCATCTCCAGAGGTTCTGTTGTGCCTTTTTTCGTTGTTTTGGCATGCAACACTTAGAGTGTCAAGTGTCTTCAGCCAACCGCCGCCTTGTCACGACTTCCGCAAATTAGCATTCTTTGAACAGATACAACCAAGGCCGTCATCTATCCACTCACTCATTTTTTCTTGAACCCTTCATCCTACCTCTTGTGAGCCCCTCTTCCAACCCAACCCAGCCCAACCCCCACCATCACCCCCTACTAGCACTCCCGTCCCTTTCTTGCTACTAAATTACTCCACCTAGAAACCTGCAAACATGGCCGAAGAGGAACCAGACTACTCAAGCATCCCCCTCACTGACCGCGCCGTCCACAAGATATGGAAAGTCCGTAAGGGCGCTTATGAAGAAGCTGCCGCGTGAGTTTGCTATCTTTCCCCATCTTACCCACTGTGTAACTTGGTGCTGAAACTACCCCACAGTGACTTCGCAAAGTCGCCAGACGAGAGTGACCCATGCTTTCAACCCTGGTTACACGACTCAGGACTATGGACCAAGGTAGTACTAGACTCCAACGTTGCTGCACAGCAGGAGGGTATTGCTGCGTTGTGTGCGTTTCTACAATACGGTGGAATCAATGCCTGTTTACGGTACGGACTTGTACCGCAGAGGTATCCTCATTCATAGCTATAAGCTGACGGATACAGGACACGATCACATACAATTGGCCCTCTCGTTGAAAAAGGTTTATCATCCACTCGTGCCGCTACGAAAGAAAAGTCCCTTGAGGCTCTCCTTCTCTATGTAGAGCTTGACACCCCCGCTCCAGTGATGGAATCACTAATCCCCTTTCTATCACACAAAATGCCAAAAATCATCGCCGCAACTTTAACCGCCATAGCCGGGATTTACGCAGCTTATGGTGCGCGCACTGTTGATCCCAAACCAGTACTCAAGCTTCTCCCCAATGCCTTTGCGCACGCAGATAAAAATGTCAGAGCAGAGGCTACCAAGCTTGCAATAGAGCTGTATAAGTGGCTTAAGGATGCGATCAAGCCTATGTTCTTCAATGACCTGAAGCCAGCGCAACAAAAGGATCTAGATGAGGCATTTGAGAAGGTTAAGGATGAATCACCGAAGCAGGAGAGGTTATTACGATCGCAACGATCTGCAGGTGTACAGGAAGAAGTAGTTGAAGATGAGGTCGAGGTTGATGCCTTTGATTTGGCCGAGCCAGTAGATGTTCTTGCCAAGATGCCGCCGGAATTTGACGAGCAAGTTAGTTCTACCAAGTGGAAGGAGAGAAAGGACGCGCTGGAAGCTCTCCAGGTTTTGATTAACGTACCAAGGATTAAAGACGGCGATTTCAACGAAATTATACGGGCATTGGCTAAGTGTATGAAGGACGCCAATGTTGCTGTAGTAACTGTGGCAGCAAACTGTATTGAATTGCTAGCGAATGGTTTGAGAAAAGGGTTTGCCAAACACAAGCAGACCGTACTATCACCCATCTTGGAAAGGTTGAAAGAGAAGAAACAGAGTGTGATTGATGCTCTTGCTAAAGCTTTAGATGCAGTTTTTGGAGCGGTATGTGGTATTCTTCAAAGTTCTAGCAGTATTTTACTGACAATTCTTTTTAGACCTCTCTTACAGATATTCTTGAAGATATCCTAGAGTACCTTAAACACAAGAATCCTAACGTCAAACTTGAGACTTTACGATTTTTGATCCGATGCCTTCGTGTCACCCGGGAGTTTCCTTCAAAACCGGAATGCAAAAGTATCGCTGAAAGCTCAGCCAAGCTGTTAAGCGATACTAGTGGTCCTGTCCGTGATGGTGCGGCTGAATCCATGGGCACGCTTATGAAAATTATCGGAGAGCGAGCGATGAACCCATTCTTAGATGGTCTCGATGATATCCGAAAGGCCAAAATAAAGGAATTTTTTGAGACAGCTGAAGTAAAAGCAAAGGAGAAGCCGAAGCCTGTTGCGCCTCCCCCACCACCACCCGCTGCTGCAAAAGCCCCTGCAAAGAAAGTTCTCAAGCCTGGGGCTAAGCCTGCCAAAAAAATTGCTCCACCCTCCCAGTACGCCCAGGAGCCTGCAAAGCCTAGTGAGGCCCCTCGCGCAGTTCCGGCAAGTAAGTTAGCTCCAAAATCTGGACTTAAATTGCAAAAGAAGCCTGCCGCGGCTGGAGCCGGAAGTTCACTAGCTTCTCCAAGACGCGTAGCGCCGCCCAGGGAGCCGACCCCAGATGAAGAGCCAGCGCCACCACCACCAAAGACTGCTCTTAGAGGACTCGCAAGCAGACAACTATCACGAGAGCAGCCCGTGGCCTCTGGACTAGGAGCCGCTGAGAAGGCCGAGCTTGAGGAACTCCGAGCGGATAAAGAACGATGGGCTAGGCAGCTGCAAGAGGATAAATCTGAAAAGGCACGATTGTTGCAAGAGATCAACGATCTGCAGCTGCAGGTACGCATTTTCGTAACTACCACCACAAAAAAACCCCTTACTTGAAACGCTACGTGAAATAGGTGCTGATTTTTTTATTTGAATGATTAGAATGCTCAACTCATTGAGGAGCACACACGTGATAACCTCTCCATTCGTGCCAAGGAAGCGCAGCTTGTTCGTTCCCGTGCCGATGCCGAAACTGCAGAAGCTCAGGTACAGAAGCAGCAACGTGAAATTGAGCGCCTCAAGCGAGAGCTTGCGCGCGCGGTCCGACCTACTTCCCCGGCGCCTACAGATATTTCTGAACATTTGTATGGCCGTGAGTCAAGCCTTGGAAGCTATAGTGGTCATATGGGACGGAGCGGATTAGATACCAACAGGCACAGCTTTCAATCTACATTCTCTACAGAAGATAGTCATAACGGTGGAGGGTCGATAGGCACCACCAGAGACAGGATGAGTCCAAATCACCAACAGGAGAGTGGCAGGGCTAGCGCCGCAGGGAGCAGCACAGACAATATTGAAAGCTGGAAGCGAGCTGCTGAGGTTACCAGCCAGTTGAAGCTCAGAATCGAGCAGATGAAGGCTAAACAGGGATTAGCGTCCAGGGGGCAGAGGTAAACCAGCATGTGATACTAAGCGGATGGGAAAAATAGCAGCGAATGGATTATGGCTGCTGTGGGTAGCATTTTCTGGTTTGTGTTTCGCGTCTGTATTTTCTTTTTTCTTTTTTGTTAGAGGCGAACTATGTCCAACAGCTCTTATAACTTTTTAACACAGCGATTCTTATCCTTATTTTTCTTTCTTTCCTTTTAAAAGCTATTGGCAGGTTCATATATATCTTGCAAATAACTTTGTTTCCTTGTTTCTTTTTCTTTCTTGCGCCTGGACTGGGCTACGGTGAAGGGGTCTTTTTTCCGGGGTGTTATTTTGCGTGTATCTTTTTCCACTATATTTTGCGTGCAGGTCTGATTAATCAAGGTTTTGTTTCCGGAATTCAAGGTTGTTGTGGTAAAGATAAAATCGAATCGAGGTCTTGCTGAGGGGGGGTCAAATGATGTTTCCGCTGATCTGGCCTCGTACCCACCTGTCCCTTGCGAGCATGAGCTTGCTTATTACATGTACTTACCACGGGAAGGGCTTACACTGCAATGTTAGGTTCATGGGATATCACTCGGTTAACCTTTTGTGATGTGATGAGCATACTCCCTCTTCCACGATGCAATGCTGGCGAAGAACAAATACTGGAGTTTTCGTAGTCTTGTTTCCAGACCCTATTGGTATTTCTTTGGAAGTGCTAAAATATTGGTCGCACTAATATAGGGGATGGGCATGAGACTAGAGCTTTCGGTTTAATCGTGACGTTTGTATGTATGTACATGGAGTTTGTGATAGCAATACTGTTGAACGCTTTGTTACTGTTGAACGTTTTGTTACATGTGTAGTACATGTAGTTTACGGTATCAATTTTACTCCCCTTCCTGGTACATACATGTACATACCACAGTTGTAGCCAACAACCCGCCCTGCCGCCGGCCTTGCCAAGCTAGCGCCAAAACTGCAGCCAAAGCTGCAAAGACAATGATTTCTGTCACTGGGGTCTTCCCGAGCGGTATAGAGTTCGCACTCTGATCAACACCGCTCGGGTTCAACCCCCACTAACTTCATCGTAAAATCTAGAAGCTGCCCCGGGTGGGGGCGTAAGTCTTTTGTTGTGGGGATATTTTTTTTCTCTCCCCCCTCCACCCCCTTTTTTTCTTGCGACTGCTGGGCAGACTATATGACCGCCAAACGAGGACTCTGCAGGGGCGGGACCGGTGTGGTGGCCACGAGGATGAGCTCCCCTGTGCGCTGAGAAGCGGAGAGATGTAGAGAGACGCCGATGGGCGCGCCGCCTGTTCAAATCCTGCCCGCCCATGCGTCTTCTCCTTCCCCCCACCTGATTGCATGACAATGTTAGTTCCCACATCTTCCCCCCTCCTACTAATGTATGTTGATGGGCGCAATGCAGTCTCCGGGCACATAAAGGGTGAGACAGCCCCGCCCACCAAAACCAGAGGGACAGATCCTATGGTGGCTACATGTTGCTGGCACCAGGGAAGGGGACGTACGTACTAGAACTCTATGGGCTATACATGTAGCACACTTACATGTATGTACATGTAGTGCCCACCAAATCCGTAGCGTCACTGCATATTTATACTCTTGATGATACAGTTTCTCTCTCTTTTTTTTTTTTTTTTAGTCTACTTGTCTAGCTGCCTATAATTAACGAATTAGAAAAAAAAAAAAAAATCAACCGGCCTTGTCTGCCTGCCCATTACGGCCCCCTTCATTGGCCATCACTCGGTGCCAAGAAATCTCGGCAGGCCCCTGTTTCTGGACCTAAATCGGCGCTCCTGATCTGCATGTAGTGCGGTGTGGTGGTTTGGTCGCTGTGTACCAGATAGTCGGTAGTTAGATGTAGCTGCATGCAGCTGTATGTAGCTTGCTTGGGAGTGCGGGACGCGCGATACGTGCGAGTGATAGTACATGACCAACTCCCCCACCCATCTCCCAAACTTAATTAACATCCCGAGATATATCTGATCTAGTCTACGGAGGGGAGGGGGGGGAGGGCATCCTGAACCCCCTAGCTAGATAGCCCCAGCTAGACGTATCCCGAGAGGCGCGCACCCAGCCCTTGACCGACCGCCGTCTCTCCTCCCTCTGCGCGGGCCAGTACAGGGCACAGAAAGTGGGGGAGGTGGGGGCGGGAGAACATACAGTGCTGCCAAACAACAAGCAAGGCATGAGCAACCCGGTGGAAAACTCGGCAGAGCAAGATCCACGAGGGGAGGGGGGATAACGGGTAATAATCACAGCAATTGACGGTATCGTATGTATTGTTTTTTTTTGTTTTTTCGCCGCCACCACTGTAGCTGCCGGAGTATGTGTAGCCGTGTACATGTAGCTACATGAAAAAAAACAGCCCATCAGGGCCGAACCTACACCGTACTCCCCATACGTGGGTGGGTACCTACTTCCCCTCCGCGACCATGTCCTCCCCACAGCCCAACGCATGGTAGTACATACATGTAGTCGCTCTTTTTGCCTGTTCCGATCCGGTCTGTATATCTTAGAGGGGATTCTGGAGACCCGGAGAGGTCATACTATGCTACATAACCTCACAGTACAGCATAGGCTACTATAGATATAACTCAAAATAATAGTCAGACTCCTAGACTGTAGTCAGTGCTGTCTAGGCAGGATAGTCAATGCTGACTTGAACTGCTCTTGCGTTTACTAGAGAATGTGCTATGTTATGTCAACTTTCGGGGATTACTGTTTGGTTCTTTGATATTACTTTTCACTTGTTCTGTCACTTTTGAACACGGAGTCTTCTCCGTTATCTTTATTTTAACTACATCACATGTTCCTATTTTTCTACTTGGCCCTACAGCCGAGCCAAGAGCCCTCCCTCTCCTAAATTCCCTAATCCGACTCTAAGGGTTTATTAAAATCCCAACCGGCACCTTCGGCATATATAGCTCCTCCAGATACTTCGCATCCTCGTCCGTCAGCTTAAACGCCAGCGCCTTCACCGCCTCCTGGATCCTTTCCACACTCCCGAGCCCCAGGATGGGGTTTGCGCCCTTCTTCAGCACCCATGCCGTAGCAACAGTCGCCATACTGACGCCATGCTTCTTTGCAATCTCCTCCACGCGGCCCACAATCTGCTGCTCGACCTCGGACTCGGCTTTGCGGCTGACCTTCAGGAACTGGTCGGTGTTTTCGCGCAATGTGTCGCGGCTGTCCCATGCACGGGTGAGCACGCCACGGGCGAGCGGCGACCAGGGGATGAGTCCCACGCCGGTGGCTTCGCAGTAGGGGATCATTTCGCGCTCCTCTTCACGGTACTGTGTAGAGGATTAGTTTCTTGGAGAGAGGTGAGGCGAGATGGGGCGGGGTGGGGTACATACAATGAGGTTATAGAAGTTTTGCATGGAGATGAACTTTGTCCAGTGGTTCTTCTCGGCGACGTTCTGGAGCATTTGGAATTCCCAGGCGAACATGGATGAGGCGCCGATGTAGCGTACCTTGCCGCTCTGAACAACGTCGTGGAGGGCCTTCATGATCTCCTCCTGAGGGACCTCTCTATCCAGTCTATAGTTACGTTCGAACATACATGTCAGTCCCACTCTAGCAGAACAATTGCCGTCGGCAGCACCGGAATCGGAGTAATGACTTACCGGTGGATCTGCAGCACATCAATATACGTGCCCAGTCTCTCTACACTCGCATCTACCGCATCTAGAATATGTTTCCTCGAGAGCCCCTTGCAATTGGCCCACTCCTTCCCCTCCTTGGCGTCTGAAAACCTGGTTTCGAAGTTGTCTGGTACGCCAAAGTAGCACTTTGTCAGGATGACGAGCTGCTGCCGCGGGATTTTGTACTTTTTGATCGCCTTGCCGATGATTCGCTCGCTGGCACCATGGGAGTAGATGTTGGCCGTGTCCCAGGTGTTGATGCCGGCATCAAAGGCTGCCTTGAGTAGTGGGAGGGATTCCTCTTCGTTCTTCACCCAGCCGGCCCATGTGGGGTCGCCGTAGGACATGGTGCCGAGAATGATTCGGGAGGTACGGAGACCGCTGTTACCGATTCTAGAGGGATGTTAGCGGAAGGGGGAACTGAACTAGAGGGGAAGGGCGTGGTGGGTGAGTGGGAGGGAGTAAGTACCTTGCGTATTCCATTGCAATTGTTTGATAAGGGATTCGATTGAGTTTTGATTTTTTGTTTTGTGTGGTCTTTCTGTTGATTGAAGTCTGAAGTGTCTGATGAGTTAGAAAGAGAGGTCTATATGTTAAGGTTTATATAGCCTTTGCAGTCCGGGGTTTATGAAAACCCGGGTGCGTAACTCCGCGAAGTTAGTCAGTTCGGGTAAGGGCCCCACCCCATACTTCTTCTTACAGCAACTTAGCGAAGCCATTCGAAGGAGACATGGTTCTCTCGCATCATGAACCCTTGTCTGCAAAGCGTCATGGGCGAGGCCGCAACTCCAGAGAAGCTACGGATGGGGATTGGAGATCAACCACCTCAACCACCATAATAGTGCTAGTGACGACTAACTCAACAGTGGAACCACCTCTGGTCCCCATGTCTTTGCCTGTTCCCGCATAACCTTTTGCCGGGAGGGCGGTGTGGTGATAGGCTGTACAGTGACAAGTGGGCCTCCCTCACGCCGTCGACAGCTGTTCGTAACTACATGTCGAGTCTGGTTTTTGTAGTCCTGAGTACAGACAAAGACATACGAAGGTTAATGGCACGCCCGCCCGAAGTAATAAGCCTTTGATGACATCACTATGAGGCTCTCTGGGGGGGGAGGGCATCAATCATCGCTTGTCACTCGGGGTTATATTAACTGCATGCATGTAGGTACATCCTTGTTCTACAATGCCACAGACACCGGCCCGAAGTGCGAGACACACGGGGGAGTACGCGCAATTACGGTATTCCGTTGCTTCTCTACATCGACTGTTTGAACTAAGCAACCCCGCGTATCTCGTATTTACGAGCGCGCCTCGACGGAGTTAATTAGCGTCGGCCTTCGTCCAGCACATGCGTTAGAGAGAATACATACAATCCTGTAGGTAAATGTTAATACTGTATACTAGAGGTCTTCAATTGGCTGGTCCGGACCTGACTAATATTCGGGAGTGGCTGCCGGGGTTAATTACGGTCAACAAGAGGTAGCTGATCAGCTTCTTGCGTAGGTATATACCTACACCACTTCGGCGTGTATATTCGAGATTGACCATACCCCCCGTGTTGACCACACGTCAAAGTAAATTCGAGACGTCACATAATCCCATCATCCTAAATTATATCCATTCGAAAATTGGCTTTACTTAGTTATACTAGTACCTCCCGGTATTTGCAATAGAAAAGTTCCCCCGTGAGCGCGTCTACTCTCTACATTGTGCAAGGGTTTCTTACATAATCTCGTATGCAGATCTGGCAATGGGTACCCCACTGTGGAGCCCCACTGTGGAGCCCGGTGGCGCGCCGATTATTTGTTACCCGGCCTTGGATCACCGGCTGCCCAAAGAGAACGAAATCACCCAACTGCGACAGACTACAGCATCTCGACAGCGGGTAGTATGAACTATCTCCTAAGTATGCTGTGTATGCCACTCCAAGGCACATTGGAGGAGAAGAACAGATTCCGGACTTGTATCGGATTGTCAATCCTCGCCTATACAGCGCTTCTGTACTAGCTAGACTGTAGACAAGGTGAGCTGGACTTAGTGCTTCAGTACAACCCGTCCGTGCGGTCGTACTACATGAGTAAAAGTACATAAGTACATAGCTCATAGACAATTGGCTCAGGCAGGCCGGAGTTCTTGGGCTTAGATAGCAGGCTAGCCCTTCAAAAGAATGGCACTGGTGGGGTTTTAAAAAGTGGTGTTAGCTTAGAGATGATTATTTCCCTATTGGGTTTATCCCGTAAAAAGAATCAAAGTTGCCCAAATCAATGTTTTGCTCAATGCTTTTGGGACGCCTATTGCAGGGCCGGTGGCACTTTCGCTAGATAGGGCACTTTCATGTAGTTAAGTACATGTAGGTATTTACATATGGAGCGGTAAACGTGTCAAAAGTAATTTTACCAACGGTTGATAAATTATTTACCGGTGGTATCAGTGCTGAATTTCAGTCTTTGTGCCAGGACAAATGCTAAGTTCCAGTCTTTATGCTACATTAGTGAATACTCAAGGATTAATGCCAACACTTATAAAGCTTTCCCACCAGTGGTAAAATGTTCCTATATGATTGGCATTATATAGCCCCTTTTGGCCAGAAGGTCTGTGCTTTTATCCATTTTAAGGGTATTATTTTCACCACTGGTGGTAAAATAATTTACCACCATTGGTAAAACTACTTTTGACGCATTTACCGCACCATAGGTACATGTACTTATATGGTCAAAAGGGGCGTCGGTTTTCGGTTATGCCTGGGGGGCGTTTATTTGGCTGATGGTACTTTTAGAGCAGCCTTTTCGGGCATCGACCCTGGGTGTAGGTAGACGAGCTCACGGGGGTGTGGTCAACCGCGGGGTATGGTCAACTTCGGATCGCAACCAACCACGGACATCAATAATCTTCTACAATCAGAACCTAAGAATATAGGGAGTATATAGAGGACTATCTACACTCTGTGAAGGTATTGAGCCCGTGAGATCGTCTATGCCGAAACTCGACGTTGCAACTAGCTACTCTTGCCTGTTCGGCGCTCCCCCATGTTCCCATAAGTGAGTCTACTGTGTGTGCGCGCAGCTTTGCTCAGTCCGTATAGCTGCGGACACCTGTATCCGGTGCTAAATGCAAGCTAGCAGCGTTAAGAGAGCAGTTAATACTCCAAAAATGGGAAGTAGATACATTCAGTTACTAGACTGCAAAGCCAAGATTGAATGTCGCAATCTCCTACACATTCTGTTGCCCCAGCCATGTGAGCCATGAGGGCGGAATCACGACGGATCACCCCAAGGGCCGGGTGATTTGACATGATGCAGGCAACGGCACAACATCAGCTCTGTGGGCGCGCATAAAAAGAAGGAAAAGAAAAAAGAAAAGAAAGACAGGACAGGACAAGACAGGGGTTGGTTCTTGGAATTACAGTAACAGTTGGTAGAGTATAGTAGTGAGTGATTCGCTGGATTCGCGATAGGCGAGAATCAGCAAAGAAGCCTCATCTCGTCTCGATGAGCGTGGTGTCCCTGGGGCAAAGTGTGTTTCTTGTTCATAGGTGCAACACAGCCGGCCTGATCTTATCGATAACACATGATCGACAGCCGCCACCACATCATCTGCCAATTTGCCTAAGTCCATCATCATCATCATCACCATCATCACCCTCCGCCCCTCATTCACAATCATCAATAATCAACATCCTCAGTCAGTTGGGTTACAGACATCTTGAGAAAAAACTACTCCATACTACCAGGTTTGCTACTCTTGCTCTTCGGATACTTTGACGTCTTTCCCGAGTTCTCATGGATCATATATGTATAGTATTTCAGCCTTAATTCTTCTTCCCCGGAAAAGAACCCAAACTCTCCACTATCTAAACCATATCCGCTCAATCAATCTCAAAATGTCGATAAAGTAAGTTCTCACTGTATCTAAACGCCCCGAGAAGCTACTTTACTTTCTTCCTCGAGCCACAACCTAACAAAAAACTCGTAAACAGCTGGGTCATGCTTGACGACAGCTCCAGAGACCTCTTCGTTAAGCTCCCCAACGAAGATGTCCTCTACAGCTCCCCATCCCGTACCAGCTTCACCCTCACCTCCACCGGTAGCACCAAAAAGCTCTCTCTCAGCAGTACATCAGGCATCGTCCACCTCACCAACCAACGTGTAACCCCCCCCCCCCCCACCCTCTTTACCACTTCCCTCCAACTAACCCACTGCTACAGATAGTCTACCTTCCGGCGCAGCGCACCCGCGAACTCGAGTCCTTCTCCTGTCCCATCAACCACCTCCACGACACTCATGTTGCCGCCCCATTCTTTGGCGCAAACTACTGGACAGCTGTGGTCCAACCCGTCGCCGACGGCGGTCTGACCTCCACCACCGCCATCATCGAGCTGAAGCTCACGTTCAAGGAGGGCGGCGCGTTTGACTTCTATACGCTGTTTGAGCGTGTCAAAGAACGTTTTCTGCAGGCGCTGGAGGCGGCGAGGGATCAGGGGCGCCCCATGGATAGCGTGCACCTACAGGAGCTACCGCCGTATGAGGCGCCGCCGCCGGGTATCGATGAGCCGGGGATGGACGGCCCGGGGTCGGGGGCCGCCGCAGCAATGGGGCCGCCGCCGGGATATGAGGAGGTGCAGAGGGAGAGTGTGGAGGCGGAGATGAGGAGGCGGGCGGGAGGGGCGCGGTAGGGGGAAAGTCAGCGGCCGGGTTTGGGACTACGGTGTCTTTTCGGGGTGGGTGGCGTTTGTCCGGTTTTTTTGGTTTCGTGCCGTTGAGTTAATGGGACCTGAAGACTGTTTTTTTTCTTCTTCTCTTTCCTTTCTTTCTCTTCTTTTAACCTTTTTTACATTGCTGAATGGCTTCTTGTACCTTAACTAGTTCTAGTGAACCCAGTACAGCCGACTCTCGATATAGTGATACTCGATAGTGATATTCGCCTTATAAATGGGTCTTGCCGGTCCCAACTTTTTAGTAGAAGAGAAAACTTCGCTCTTTCTCGTTTCTTATAGCTTGTTATAAGGATGCCATTTTCCGGCCCCATCTCATCACTATATAATCGACTGTATATTTCAAAGAGGCAGATCATCACAACGTTATAAGTCGCAATTCACAGCCAATCACTAGTTTATATATATACATAAGAGGCCACAAAAGGCCTCCCATTTCTCATTAATAGTGGGTTTCGCAACCCAGCAATATCCAAAAGAAAAAACGTAAAAATTACAAAAAAAAAACACTACCTACCTAGCACTGATCACCACCTCCACAGTACTAACCCTCCTCTCCCTCGCCAGATCCTCCACATCCCCCCCTTCCACCTTATGCCCCTCCTCCTCCTCCTCCTCCTTCTTCCACGCCTCCCCCCCTCCCTCCTTCTCCACCCCTCCCTCCTCCTCCTCCTTGACAACCCTCACAACATCGTCAACAACCTTAACCTCCCCCGTCCGCACCCTGACCCTGTACCCCTCCATGAAGTACAGCGCGACCTGCAGCGTCATATCGATTGCGCGCCCCGAGGCCCTCAGCACGGCCTCCGTGGACCCCTGGGCGCTGAGATGGCTCTGCACGCGCTTGACGGCCGAGACGAAGGGCGTGCGCGTCGAGATGTAGATTGCGGGTTTTGCGGGCGGGGGCCGCAGGAGGGGTCGCTTGTGTGGGCGGTGGGCTGCGGGTGGGTGGGTGGGTGGGTTAGTGGCCGGGGTGGGACGTGTTTTGTGAAGGAGGGGGGGGGGGCGGCTTACTGTGGGGAATGGGCGGCGCTTTGCGTTTGGTAGTGGCGGGCGGCATGGCGGGTGGGGTTGGTCTCTTAGAGATTTGAGAACTGGATGACTGGGTCTGAATCTGGGGACCAGGCTTAGGTTCTTCAAAAGGTGCTTGGCGCGCGTGGATCGACGGCAGGGAATTACTTGTTTATGCATTAGTTACGGGTGCGTGGGGATTTTTCTGTCTCAACATGGTGAGTACCAAAATCAATTTGCAAAAATTCATAATTCAAGACCATGAACTACCCAAACCTCATGCGCTATTTCGAATTTACTTGTTTTTATAAGTTTAGCTGTCCCGTGGAAGGAAACAAAGTAAAAATTCCCACGCAGCCGTGGTCGCCACACACCCGTGAGCGGCTCTACTGGTACTTGATAGAAACGAATGGTTTATTCATTTGTTTGGTTGGTAACACAGAACTCTCTACTAATGGTACAAGAAGTATGAAAAGAGGGAGATAAATATATCCCGTCCTGTTTGACTCGCACATCTCAGATGTTGCCGGTGTTGATGCTCCCTTCTTTCTTTGGTTATCATGCAGAAAAATAACTAGTCGAGTTTTCCCATGACAACCGCTGGTGTGTGTGTGCCCCGTTCCAAAAGAAAACCCAAAAGGTACTCTAACAGGAAAAGGGGGGGGCATCGGCCTGTTCAATTGTTTCAACACGCCCCCCGGCGCCCTTGAAACCATGGTAAAAATTGGAGTAACTGATGTAATAGCGAAGGATAGATAATCCTGAAAAATAATTGGTAATGATGGGTGAGGATTGTAGTAATTGTGTTGAAAAGAACGAATTGATAGTAAACTTTTTTCCCCGGAAAATAGGTGAACCTCAGGTTACACAGAAATTAAATATGGTGCAGTTCTTCGGTGCTGCACCTCTGTTGCTCTTCGTAGCTAGATTGAAAGACGCTTGAAGCGCTTGAGTAACGGCTAAAAAGTTTATAAACACTCTCTCCGGGGTTGATAAGAATCTCTTGAGTGTCACGACAATTTGTGAAAGGTTTGTTGTCATTGTTGCTGCATAATACTAGACATTAGTTGCCAAAACTGACTAAAAATTAGTAGGCAGAATACTTACGCAACACGGAACTGACGCAGATCCCCATTTGGAATATCCTTCACATTCAACCACTTGACGCTAAAGCGACTAAACTTTCTTAGTACCTCCAACTATAATAGTAAGACAAGAATTTAAACTCACCCTCTCCAGCGCTTATCAGACCAAATTCCAGTGTGTACTGCATGGTCAACTGCACTTGTCATCTCTGCAAGGCCACAGAACCTGCCACTATAATGATATCAGAAATCCGAGATCAGGCTTATTTATCAAGCTAGGAAATAACTAACCTTCCACTAACTGAGAAAAACAAAAAGACTGGCCCTTTGCGTGTGGGGTCACAAAATGTTCTATCAAGGCGTTTGTTTCCAAGGTCGGTAGATGTCCAGATGCCATGCTTGAGTGAAGCAAAAATATCAAGCTCACAGTTCGATTTAATTACGAAAAATCGGCTCTATCAAGAACATCATTTGTTAGTTATTGTGATGCACCCCCAAGCTTATGGGCGCTATCTTACATCTCGTGGAACGGGGCCGAGAGGAGCATTCAGGACATTGTCCATACAGGCCCATTTCTCACTGATAGCCACCTGCAACGCCTCATAGCCACGTCTAAACCCCTTATTCTTACGCCCATCAACATCATGAGTTTGAGACCCAGGCCTAAGATTTGAATTGCTAAGAAGTTTAGGGGCAGAGTTTTCATCGACTGGACCACGGAGAATAGGAGTGCTATTTTTTCGGTCGACTTGAGAATGCAGGTTGTGAGCGCTAGAAACCTTCTCGTACTGGCCGTGCAAGCTCTGAGAACTGCTATGACCATGCAGGTTGTGAGTGACAGAAAATCCGCCGGATTGAGCGAGCATGCTGTGGGTGTTAGTGCTTCTGTTGAACTGGTCACGTAGACTGTGAGTACCAGAAACTCTATCTTGCTTGTCAAGAGGGTTCTGAGCGCTAGTGTTTCTTTCGAGCTGGTCACGCAGGCTGTGATTGAATTTGTCGAGCAGACTGTGAGTGCTAATATCTCTGTCGAGCTGGTCACGCGGACTATGAGCTCCAGGAGCTTTATTGAATTGGTCGAAGAGACTCTGAGTGCTAGTGTGCTTGTTCAGATGATTCTGTAGGCTGTAAGTGCCGTTATTTCTGTCAAGATGATCATGCAAACTTCGAGTGCTAATTGAATTGCTCAGCTTTCTAGCTCTAAGTCGCTCTTTTTGTTCATAATTATCCAGGTCCTCAATTAACTGTTTCCCGGACATCACCTTCATGATGGTTGGATATTGCGCCTCCGGTAGAGGCCCACCCCCCAGGAATGCAGGTGGTGGAGAGGAAAGCGGAGAAGGGAGAAGAAACCGAGACTTGGTGTGATTATTGGTTGAGTATTGCCGAAGACCCTGGTCTACAAAAGCATCAACTCCCCCAGGAAACAGTGAATCCACGAAAGCTTTGTCGTTGACTTTACCAGCTTCTCTATAATTATCCAAGCTGCGATTGACCCCCTCTAGGCCAGTTTGATGTCGAAGAGGCGGGAATTCCGGTTGTATGGTAATTTTAGGAATGTGAGGACTGTCTTGATTCTTATCAAAATAACGTTCTCCCGTTTCTTCATAATCGTTCCAGATCTTGCTGGTAAATTGTCTAAGCGCAATCGTTGGGGGTTGCTCCTCATTAAACATTGGAGTCGCCGTGGCGGAGTTAGCATCGTTGACAAAAAGCTTAGAATTAGGCCTCGAGATAGGCTTCTGTAAGGACACTGGACCATTCTCTCGTGGCATTACGCCATCATTGCCAAAGAAAAAATTAGGAGCAGACTGATAAATTGGGGAGTAAGTAGGTCCGTTTTCGAAATCGAGACCAAGATTGCGAGAGAAGGAACGGCCCCCGCTAACGAGGTCCTTGTAACTCTCCTCGTTATGTAGTTGAGAACAAGGCCTCTTGAAACCGTGGGGCTCCCCAGTGAGGTCGTAGGTGCTGGGCTTTCTGCGCAATGTCTGGTTTGGGGGAACTTCGATTAACTGGGTTCCAAATAAATTCTTGAGGTATTCGGCCTTTCGGTCTGAAGGCGACTGCCTGCGGCGAGCACCATAATTGCTCATGGCAGCCATCATGCTTGTCTATTATGAGCAAAGTTCCCAGTACAAAGGCTTTCCAGGATAGTGTAGATGATTGTGTGTTTTGAAGAAGGTTTTGGTGGGGTGATTGGTGTAAGTGTTGGAGGACGGCGGTTGAAATAGCGGGTGTAGGCACTGAGAAGCCCCCTTTGGCTGATAGTGAGAAAATTAAAACCGGTGTGCAGCACGAGCCTTTTGACTCTTTAGCATCACACCTACATGTACTTCCATACAGGCAGCGGTCTGTTCGCAATACAGACTAGAGTTGGCCCCAGTAGGCCCTATGGTATCTTCTCGAAGCCTACTTTGAGTCAAGTACATCTTGTTTCGTTGACTGCTCCCACCGCAAGGTTTACACACCCAAAGGAAGGCACAATGAACTTCTCTAGGCGCGCTTTTTTTTTTAGAGCCAGTCTTTCCTTGATCTGTAAAATAGCTATGTGTGTATTATGTGTAACAGTGCTGTGCAAGTTTCCTAGCACCTGCAATCTCGAAGTGACCACCCAGGCCACATGTAGTGTCAGCAGCTACTTGATAAACTCAAATACATCATATACGCATCCTCTAAAACATTAAATTAGCTTGATGTTTCTGCCTTGTTTGTAGATATCATACCAATGAATTCATGGACGTTAACCAATTAGACGCCTTTCTGCATATCCAGGGCGATGTCGGTCGAGCCATGCCGACAGTACACAATCTCTTATTACTTCGTGGAGACGTGAATGAGTGGCCCTTACTTACAAGTACATACATGTACTTTATAAATTAAGTGAATGATAAGTCACATGTATACATGTATACATGTACTTATAAAGTTAGGTATATGTAACACACATATATATGTACATAATTCCATAGGGGCCAAAATCTGTTTCCTGCCGAGTTGCCACATCTCTATCTCATACGTCCAACTTGTGACACACTGTGGGTACATGTATGTACTGAAAGCGCCCCTTCCCTCTCTCTTCCTCGACTTAACCAATACATGCGCATGCATTTATTCTTTATTATCGCATTTCCTTACAAAAACATACTAACCATCCCCCAGAATTCCATATCATCGATCATATACAGGTAGGTCGATACACTATCGAATCTAATTGGTCCCTTCATGGCATCTTCCTACTCTCTCATATACATCCTCATTTGTATCTCTTCCTGTGCGCCCAGTATTGACTCCCAAAAACAGACCAGAGACTCCACATAATGGCAATTGGACAGGCTCTTCTCACCAGGCCTCCAAAGCTTAAGACCCCCCAGCAACAACGGCAAGAGCAGGAGACCAAGAGATTGGGTAACAACACTATCATTCAGGAGCAACCATTAAAATTCGAGCAAAGTCTAGAGCTTGTTAGAACACTACTCGGCGCTTCGGTGAGCTTTTATATCTCTACATTCCTTTCAGGTAAAGGTAAAGAAACTAACAAATCACTTAAGATTGGTTGCCTTTCTTTCCTTCGGTGGGTTTCACAGAGTAAGTATATATATTTGGTCCCATATTTACGTTTTAGCAGCGGTCTTCTTCCTGAGGAGTGCTTCGTTGAAAAGCGCTATGGGGGCAAATCTTCGGCTGCTATGAGCTACCGCTCTTTCACTAGTGATATTGATGATGAGGCTTCTAAGAAAACTACGAGCTCTGGAACTCGAGTAAAGAGGCTGAGAAGAGGCTACTCTGGAGAAGCAGATCAACTTTTGGATTGGCTCGTACGCATGTTCCTCGATATATCAATTCTTGTCTGAATACTCACGGAAATTTTTAAAAAGGAAATTGGTATCTTTGACGCCCTTCAGAAGGGATACCTCAAAGCCGTTCAGTTGGCCATTTATGTGGATAAAGAACACCCAGAGATTATAGTAGAATCGTATACCTTCTCTTTTTCCTATCGTGAGAAAGAAGACGGCACATCCGCAATCAGTCTTCGGGTTACAGATATTAATGGATGTGTGGTCACGGTGGAGGATGCAAACAAAAACCTCCAATTGATGATGAGGAGGTTGATAGTTATTACTCAGGTAAGGTCTTCCCGTTCAATACCAGTTTACCAATGATTGACATAAACGGCCCCCTTAGAATCTCCCCCCCCTCCCTGGTATGTGATGCATTCCTCTGAAAAAAATCTTCAATGAGCCCCATATGCTTACACATCTATCATAGATCAACGTTGGCTTACTATCCGCCTCCACTATCTGGACCATACCCCAAGTGATTATAATCCTCCAACATTTGTTCGTGTCTCTGCCAATTCCATTCCTCTCCAATTCGATGCAAATGATGCCAATGAGATCGAAAGGCTTGAGGTTGGAAGCCTCAATGCCGGGTTTCATGCGTTCGTACTTCAGTCTATTCACAGGTTGTGCTTTATGTTTTAACATTATTTGTTACAGTATTTCTCTCAAAATATCAAGCGTGAACGACACCGAAAGTCAGCAACGCCCAAAGCGACGTCGTGGCTCGAAAGTTATCCATGCAGATATGGATATAGAAACACCCTTATTCGTCACCGATTCTCCGCCAAACATGCCCAAAGATCGCCGTAATACCACAGGAATAAACAAATTGCCAGAGGGTTTATCTAATGGTGATGGACAAGAAAAAATCTCCAACCTGGCACCTGAAGCCAGAAAATTTCAGAAACTTGGCAGCGGTAAAAGTGCCAAGAGAGGCCCGGTTAACCTTCCCCAAACTTCCAAAAGGGCCGGACGCAATACACAGGAGAAGATGTTCCTTCGTGGCATGCTGCGTCCAACAGTTCAAGAAGATGATATCACTAACACTCAACCACTTACTGACCCTGGAGTAAGTGATAATCAGGATGGCCCCTTGAACACTAAGCAACCTTCGACGCTGCTTCCCGAGACTCAAACCGTAGACGAAACCCAAACTTCTATTCCAGCCTCTACTGGTCGTATCAATGCCCCCTCGGGGCCCGTTAGTGCAGAAGGAGAAAAACCCCTTACTTCTCGCACAAAGCAAGTCTCAGTAGGAGAATCAGCAGCCACCATATCTCATCAACGTCAAAGTGCTCGTTTACTGAAAGCTAACGATCCGGAGCTATCCAATGGAACAGCAGGCACGATAAGGCTTTCAAAAGCGAAAATAATGGAGCTAAAACTAAAAGAAAAAAAGAAAAAAGAAAAAAGCTCCTCACGAAGCAGCAGGGCTATTGAAGGAGATGAATGGAAGAATGAAAAGCGCGAGGGCCGCATCAACTGTGAATGCGGTGATGAAAAGCCTGAAGGAGATATGATTTGCTGTGATAATTGCGATGAGTGGCAGCACACTGATTGTTATGGCTTTGTCTCCTCCCGAGATAGTCGAATACCTGATTACCATGTTTGTTATAGTTGTCTACTTGGGGCAAATGAAGGGAAGCTTCTCGAGGAAATGCGAAACATGGCCCTATTTAGACGGGCCTTGAAGACTATCTGGAGTGTAGACGTTTTCCCATCATCCAACAAGGTCTTTGCCAATAGGCTTGGTATGCAGTTTTTGTCCCTTTGATATATGTACCTCTTCCTTTGATTTGTGGGTTAATGTTCGAGTGACAGGGTGTGATCTACCGACAGCGTTGCAGATTACAAAACGCTTGGAGACCGAGGGATTCATCGCCCACGATGTTTCAAAATCAAAACTCTGGAAGAAGAGGGCATACGAGATTCTGAAAACCAACGAAACAAAAAGCCTCATGGCTGCTGAATATTTTGATCCTCTGAAGAAAGTATCACATCATGTTAGTAAAACTCTTGTCCTCATGAGATGATCTCAAAACTGATACCAAAATCAAAGTTTGAAAACTCAACTGCTTATAATACCATAAGCGAACTCCTTCCTGAGGAAATGACACTGGAAGAGCCCCTCACAGAGGCATTTTTAAATTCATTGGCAGATTCCGTGATTCAGGACTCCCAAGAGTTTGAGGGAGTTCTTGGAGAGGCTAATACCGCCCATAATCATAAAAATAATGTTCAGGTCACCGATCATGATATGGACTCTACTGCTGATGAGGAAGAGAACATTCCTATCTTGAAAAACACCCGGAAGGAGGTAACCCGCCATGATAGTGCCAAGAACAGATCTAGAAGCTCCGGTCACTCTAATACCAAAGCAAGTGCCACTTTTAATGCTTTAAAACCAAAAAAGAAACTCCCCTTTGAAATTGCAGAGTCTCCTGAGCCAATGGAAATTGACACTGTTGGTAAACCGCAAGCACCCGCTAACGCGGATGGAGGTTTACCGGAGGCTATCAATCACAAACAACCACCACTGATGAATATTGGAGGTGCGCTCCATGATATTTTTGTTGGTGAGGAATTAGGGTGCAGAGATCCCTAAAGAGAGGCGTCAAATGATTACATACATGCAAGAGCTAAACGCGCCTTCGACTTGATGATGGGCTACTAGCTTTTATTTCATTTCTTTACATAATGCATTATAGTGTAACTCGTGATACTACATGGCAATTGCTTGTAATTTTACTATGTTGAGTGAGCATGCATAGGAATTAGTAATTGTATATTCAGGGGATTAAAGAGGTAGAAATTGCTATAAAAACAATGAAATCTAATCTATCTAAACAGTATAGCCTTGTCCACAACCCCCAGAAAGCACCTCTATTGGTCAAGATGATCTACGTACCGTGCCACAGATAGAGGCATATGGGCAAAGAACTATCATAATTGGAAGGTCATAGCTGTAGGTGACAAAGGAAAAACACTCATTCACAAACATTGACAGAACCAATACCCCAAATTCTCGATAGCTTGAGAAATACCTTATTTATTTATTATTTTATTTATACTTCATACATGCATGCAACCCTCCTGTACCGGGGCAGCGTATTTCTTCCTCCCCTTCTTGAGAAATACTTTGTCAACTATATATTTGTTTTTTTTTTTAAAAAAAAAAAAGCTTATGCGAGCAAGAAGGGTCAATGTGCTACGCAGCGGCACCCGACCGACTGTGAGCTGCCTGCTGAAGGGGAATCTTACTCACTGACATTGTTATAGACTCAAGTCAAAAGTTTCAGCACCTTGGACCAGCTTTGTCTATGGGCTGGGCCTCAGCCCTCTTACCAAGTGAACTATCCGTGAGGGACGGGGATAAGATTACATAGCTACACGCAACAACCAACGAGTCGCTCATAGATGAACTTGAGTCTTTTTGTTTTGTTTGTTTTGTTTGTTTTGTTTGTTGTTTCGTTTATCAAAATCTTCCATTTATTCATTACATTCATGACTGGAGGATAGAGAGAAGTGTTTTCTATTCATCAAGTGCTAGTATCGTATCAAAATTCAATCAATCAATCATTGAAACTCCAAGCGAGGGTGGCACGAGTGATGCTTCATGATTGTAATTTACCCTGGAGCCGGATGCGTGTATTCGCCGAGCTACCTCGAAGCAGGTATGTAGCCGAGGCCTACATAATAGGGCCCATAGTGAACCCTAGAGGATAGGCCTCGGGTGGCATTCGCGCCCGTCCGGGAGGTTCTTCTCTTTTTCACAAGAGTTGTTTAATAAGGAAGCAACGTATAGCACCCAGGTTGCATCTGTAAAGCAGACATCCAAACACCCAAACATCGAATTTGAGTAGTACGATCTCATCGCTCTTGTCAGCGGAAAAAGCAATAATAATAAAAAAAGAAATTGTTTCGCAAAAACGCCAATGAAAACCCCAACTCATATCGTAACACACCCAGCAAAGCACAGCCGCATCTACTAACGCCTGAGGCTATCCAGTCTCGCTTGCAGGTCATCATCCATGGAATCCGCACCGACAGCCTGTGCGACTTTGCCCTCTGTAATGCTAGTCGATGCAATACCGGAGGGTGTTTCGCCGAGCTTATGAGAACGAAGGGGTTAGTAAAGAAAAGGGGCCAGTAGGGGAAAAAATGTAGAAACATAGGCGTACTGCATGGTTCATCTCAACACCAATCTCGTCAAGCACCTGGTTGACTATCTCATCGCTCTCCATCTCATCATCCAGACCCGTAACATCATCGATTGCGTCATCCATCATTTCTTGTCTCTGCTCCATGATGTCGTTCTCTCTCTCAAAGTCCATGGCAATGCGCTGGAGTGCAGGGAGGTTCATAGAGCGATTCATGGAGCCAAGGAGAGATGTTGCACCTTTCATTGACTGCATCATCTGCTCGTTTGAACGCACAGTTTGTATGCGAAGTGAAACAGCTTGGAGCTGAGTTTTCATCTGGTAGAATTTTTGAATATAACTGTAGAACGAAAATTAATTTCTATAATTCGTGCTCCTGATAATTGATGCATACTTTCTTGTTCGGACGAGGTCCTTCGCTTGGATCTTACAAGCTCCCATCTGATTGTTTTTTGCGGAGCGCTTGATATCAGCAATTAGCTTCTTTTCCTGTTGCTCAAGCTTTATGCGTTCTCTGTCAAGCTCGCGTTGGGCTTTCTCAAGCGATCTTTGGTGCTGTTTTGAGTTAGCAGGATAGCTTGCGATAAGGTGGAGAGCTGCCAAATGACCTTCCGAAGCCTTTCAGCCGGTGTTTGGCGACGCCCGAAGGCCCATTCTATAATTCCACTCATGGGAAGACAAACTTTAGAGTGGATGGTCGCTAAAAGGTTTGTGGAGGGGAGTTGTTGAGGGGACGAGGATGTCTACGTCGTCGTTTCTTACCATGGCTCAGAAAGCTTGGCGGCGATCCACGTGACTATGTATGTAGATGAAGACATCTCGTGATTAGTCAAACATTTCTTTTCACTTCTGCATAAGATTGCGGAAGGTCCCCTCGCCTATCTCCCCAGTCATCATCAACCCCTCCTTAGCATCTTCGTCTCATATTTTGATACTCTGGTCATCTTTTGGCATCTTTCGATTCTTTCCTAAGTTCTAAAGGAACTCTTTCTTTTTGAATCGTTGGCCCTCATTGCCGGAGGCCGTCATGGCTTCTCCAGTTCAGGTAGGCCTTGTCATACAGGTATTGTTAATCAAACCCCCCCCAACGCCACCTTGCGAAGCCTTTTTTTTCTTTGCGCTGACAGTGTATTCTTTTATGTAGGGTCTGCCATCAATAAACTGCGGTTTTTTGCCGAGTTTAACAAAGGCCTTCTCATCTACTTGGGCGCAACTTCGGAAAAGCAGTGGGGCTTCGAAGAGGACCATTTGCACGAAGACTACGTCCTTTGCTAATGAAGAGGCGCAACCCCAAAAGGTACGTGATAGCTCTCATCTATCCAAGAATTGAGCAGGCTGATGGTGGTAGACCAATAATTCTGTGGCGGAACTACCCGCTTTTCTCAAGGCCTACCCGGGATTGCGAAACCAGCATGTACTCCCAAGCTTCAATGGTACACCTATGGTCGCTAGTCAAATTATTCGTTCTGGTTTGTTTCCACCCTTTGCGGAACTTATCTATCGAGTTACTGATCTAAACAGCATTCGGGAGCTCTCGGTCTTCGCCGTTCTCCACTTTAACTGGCCAAACTCGATATTCTACTTCTCTTCCGGCATCGCCATTGATTAAGATCTCACCTCCGGTCCCCAGACTCCCAACCCAATCTTTTGCTCGCGGCTTCTTATCGTTCTCCGGTCTCTCTCAAAACGCGCTTTACCGCGCCGAGCAAGCTGCAAATAACAATTCTCAGAATCCCGCCGCGCAGGAAAAATTCTATGAAACGCTTCTCCGCGCAAATCTTCCGCAATTCGTTATTGATCGCTACCAAACTGGCCAATATGCCACCAGTAGGGCATGCGAAGACAAATACATTAAGGCACTTGAACGCACCGGTCAATTCGAAAAGGCACGTCTCGTTACCGACCGCCGCGGCGATTTTGTCGAAAATTCCGCGCTGAGCGGTGAGGAGCTCCAGGCTATCGGTCAGGCTGTTGCTGCTCAGAGCCGTGGCGGAAACTTTGCTATGGCACGTGGAAATGCAAATTCAGGCTACTCTGGTACTGGAGCAAGGGAAACTCCGATTCATGTGGTTGTCGATGAGTCTATCGGCGGAACAATATTTAAATGGATCAAGTTCTTGTTTTACTTTGGATTAACAGCTTATTTTCTCCTTGTCTTCCTTACTTTGGCTATTGAAGCTACAGGAATGATGAAGAAGGTCGCTGGGACCACTTCTAACGAAGCACAAGCCGCCCAGCAAACCGTTCGCTTCAGTGATGTCCATGGCTGTGATGAAGCAAAGGAGGAACTACAAGAACTTGTGGAATTTCTGAAGGACCCTACCCAATTCTCTACTCTAGGTGGTAAGCTGCCTAAAGGTGTCCTCCTTGTCGGCCCCCCTGGTACTGGTAAAACTCTCCTTGCTCGTGCAGTCGCCGGTGAAGCTGGAGTCCCGTTTTTCTTCATGTCTGGATCAGAATTCGACGAAGTCTACGTCGGCGTTGGTGCCAAGCGTGTTCGGGAACTCTTTGCTCAAGCCCGCGCAAAAGCACCTGCAATTGTTTTTATCGACGAGCTCGACGCAATAGGTGGAAAACGTAACGAACGCGACGCAGCATACGTCAAACAAACTCTCAACCAGCTTCTTGTAGATCTTGATGGATTCTCTCAGAACAGTGGCGTTATATTCTTGGCTGCTACGAACTTCCCCCAATTACTTGACAAGGCACTTACCCGACCCGGTCGTTTTGACCGGAATGTTACAGTACCCCTCCCCGATGTGCTCGGCAGAATCGCAATCCTAAAGCATCATACCAAGGCTATTCGGGTTAGCCCTTCAATCGACCTCTCTGTTCTTGCCCGTGGCACCCCCGGTTTCTCTGGTGCAGAACTAGAGAATATGTGTAACCAAGCGGCTGTCCGCGCAAGCCGCATGAAGGCCACGAGTGTCCGAATGGAGGATTTTGATTGGGCAAAAGACAGAATCATGATGGGTGCGGAGCGGCGTTCTGCGGTTATTCCACTTGAAGAGCGCAAAATGACTGCCTACCATGAGGGAGGGCACGCTCTCGTCGGGATGTTCACAGAGGGCCATATGCCAGTCTACAAAGTAACCATCATGCCCCGTGGGCAGGCTCTTGGGGTTACACATTTCTTGCCAGAAGGGGACAAATACAGTTGGAGTAAAAAACAAATATTGGCACATATTGATAGTTCCTTGGGCGGAAAGATTGCAGAAGAGATCATTTATGGTACGGATGGTGTCACGGGAGGTTGTAGCTCGGTAGTTATCCCTCCAAGCCCTATTCAGACGATGAATATTGACACCTTTATTAGGATCTTGTGGCAGCAACCCGCTATGCCCGTCGTATGGTAATGGAACTAGGAATGTCTCCAGTTGTTGGAGACGTTAATATGACGGAAGACTACCAGCATCTCTCAACAAAGACCAAAGAACTAATTGAGACGGAAGTTCGCCGTATAATTGAAGAGTCACGTGCCCGGGTAACCACCATCCTGAAGACACATCGTAAAGAACTCGATCTTCTCGCGAAAGCTCTCGTTGAGTATGAGAGTCTGAGTTATGATGAGATGAAGAAAGTCATTGCTGGCGAGACCTTACCAAACAAACTCAAAATTCTTCCAAATGTACCTATAAAGTTGCCGGAGTCTGGGGGGGCCTTTGCGCCGCCACTTGGGGGAAGTGGAGCAGCGGCAAAGAACGGAGAGAAGGAATTTTAGAATGAGTCTCCGAGAACACACTCGTGAAGCCGAATCTAATTCAGTCCGAGGTTTCTAGGGGGTGCAATACGTGTTTAGGATTTTCCTTTGTCTCTTCCCTATGCGTTATTATATTGGCATATCATGGAATGGATTGGTGCATTATGTGTTTTGTTCTTTTCAAAAATCTACTTTCCCCCATTCTCCTCTTTTTTCTCTCCCTTCTTCTTTCCTCCTTCTTATGTGTATGTATTGGTTCGGTATGGTTCTGGTGTGGTCTCTTATCCTTCTTTTATTTTTACCCCTGATAGAGTGCCTTGGGTGTAGGCAAGCAACTACGCAACTTGGAAAGGAAAGGGGGAAAAACTCTTCTCAAGTTCTTATGCATGTTTCCTTCTCTCGTGCTCCCAAAATGTACGTTTGTTTCTGTGCTTACCTGAGGAATTGATGGCGTCACCTGCAGGTCGGTTCGGTTTTGCGGATGGGTGGTAGGATAATAATACGAGTATGCAATGGTAAAGAATAGAGATACCCCATGTGTTTTTGATTTCAACCCACTCGTTCAAAAGAAAAAATGTTAACTATCTAAAGTACATCATATATTATATATTAAATAAAGATAGCCGAGCGCAGACCAACCACACGCAATTAGGAGCACGCCAGCCCAAAGCTATCTAGATTCGGGATGGGTCAGTGTATTTTAATATTGCCTACCAGCAGATCCCCTATCCCCTACGATTATATGTATGAGACATCAGACGGAACGCCACTAGGGTACGCGTTTGCAGGCAAAATTGTGGCTAGGTCGTAACTTATTACCCACCACCGTACCTAGCCCAGTATCGCCAAATACTCGGCCACAGATAATTCACGCCTGTACCTCCAATTCATCCTCGCCGGGGAAAACTGCCATTATCATTTACCACTCTCTAGCGAATATTATGAGGTATCGATCAACCAACTACTAGCGGAGTGAGATTTATGATGCTAATTAGTTGGGGGAGCCAAAAACACTGCCTTCAATTGTACAGGTATTTCTTCTCATCTAGGTTATAGACTAGCCATTCTATTTTTTCTATGAAGCTTCATGAACGGGATAACACCAACTGTTGTCCAGCTTGAAGGTACGTTGAAACAAGGTTTGGAGGCTGAAAAGTAAGACTGCACTAGGCGGTTATGTAACCAAGGGTCCGGGCAGAATTCAGGCGACTCCGGTAGTCGATATACGCCGAGTTATACATTATTTATACCATCAACTCAAGTTACACAGCCCCAAACAGTGAATCTACCACGACCAGCTCAAAAATAATACTTATCTGCTTTGTGGTAAGTGATTTCAGATAATAACATTACAAAATATGAATGGACTGGGATCCACAGCTACATGTACATGTAAATGGATCAGCTTGGGGTTGCGCCCTTCCGATATGTATTTGTTTCGATTGTTACGGGAAGAGGATCCCCCCCAGAATTACATGTAACTTAAAGGTACATGTATATACATGCGCTTTATATACACGTGTATCCTCTATTCCTTTGTTTTTAAGTTATACCAATTCTAGTTCCTAGGTATAGAATTGTCGCATACAGTAACTATGGCGTATTTACATACATGTATATACATGTATTTCATAGATATGTATTAGAGCATTTGACTGATACAGTACCAAAAGAGGGGTGGGATACGCTAGCAATGCAGTAAGAAGACGGTATTTTTACAGTACACTTCCTCTAATGCCGGTTTAATTCGGTATTTGTCATTAAATTCCGTAGTCCTATGGTAGTGATTTCACCCCATTTCCCCATACTGTACTTGTTGTATTTCCTGTTGAATGGTCAACTCAAAAATATAAATTAATGGATTAAATAAAAAAAATACTCCGGCCCCTACAGTCAGATCAGTGTGCCGTGCCCCTATTTATAAGCCCTTAAGTTATACCTAACTGGAGAAAGGGGATGTAAGTAATGAACAATTCAACTCATCAATAGAAACTCAAAAAGGTAACCCGAATGCTCCCCAACTAATGAATCAACAACAGTACATGTAATAACGAATGCTGCAAATACAATTAATGATGTAAACAAAAAAAAAAGCGAATGCTCCATCAATTATAATTGGTTTATCGAGTGATAGTCCATGAATGAGAACTCAAAACGGATTTCACAACATACATGTAACCTAAGCAGTCAATATGTCGTCTAATATAAACTACACTCAATACATGTACTTACCGATATTTATAGCTCTAGCTCTATCACATGCATTTTACCATTGATTATCTTAGACTCCAGAACATAAATGTTTAGAAAAAAACTGCCGTATTCCCAGACCCCTAAGTTCACACCATGCTCCCTGTTGATAGTTCCTTAATCAAACCAAATAAAGCCCATATCAGAGAGGAAACTCACCCCCGAGGCCTAATACAAGCCCTCCATAGGCCCTTACTAAGACTGCTAATAAAATAACTAAAAGCTCTGCTTACAAATATGGTTCCATGGCTCAGTTGGTTAGCGCGTGGTGCTAATATAGTAATATGTTAACGCCAAGGTCGAGGGTTCGACCCCCTCTGGAACCACATATATTTTATTTTTTTCTCTATTTGGCCTTTTTGGCCCGCGAGGGCAGGTGAGTGACTTCACAACTCTCTGGAAGTCTTGCGAGTGATATGCTGTGTTCCACGGTGAGACATCTTTTCAAAGCTAGCTCTTCGGCCCCCACGTGGCGGTCAAGTAATTCCGAGCTAGTAATGAAAAGGCTGCCTTAACCCTAGTTTTGTTGACGCCTAGAAACCCCTTTGATAAGACCTAATGACTTCCTCACCACATGTGACGACACTCTTTTTGCACTTCTCAACATCAATGAAACATCGAAGACCGTCGAGCCGACCTTTCTAAGACTGCCACCAATACATATTGAGTGATAGAAGCATTACAGACGCCTGACGTACGTTCAACCCACAGCAAGAATAATCGGTGTTTTTTTTCTGACGATACCATCCGGCCAAGGAATCCGTAGAAATCGGTTTCTAGAAACACAACTCCCCTCATCTTCAGCTAGTATCAGGGGTACGTCTCCTCTTTACTCGGAAGCACAGCTCCATCCAGCGCCACTGTTGCGAGTCCCTGTTGCGATTTCCCAAGATTTCAGCCAGTGCTTCGCCCGCGTGATTCCTGAACATTGTGGCTTGGTTTTTCTTTCTAGCGAGGCTTGAAACTAAAACATTATTCCTTGTGAAAGCTGAGAATCAACATGTGCTCTGTCTCTCCAAGTGAATGTGGAGTACCACCACGAGGAACGGCACGATACCCCTGTGGGGGCAGTTTACTTTGCTGGCAAAGAGTTTACAGCTAGCTACCCTGTTCACGCTTGCACTTACATGGGAAGTGTGGTGTAAGCAGGTCTGGGGCGAGCCCGAGAAGATATGCGGTCTGTGCGTTCGCCTTGAAAGGCCATGGATTTGCCTACATGTAGGTACAATGATCTTATGTAGCCCAGGAAACCTCAATTATGGCTTGATTTTTGGCGGAGGTATATCCCCAATGTCAACAATTCTGAAATACTTGTGACCCATGGAGGGTTAGCTGGGCGTTTCCCATTCTTGGCCATCTTTTAGGGAAGATTTTCAAACTGGAAATTCTTACCGGGGTGATGATTAGGATCCTCTGCCCTAATTCGCCGTCTCTCCCCTTGAGCAAGGTAGTAAAAGTATCTCCTGCCGGGGTGGTCTTCTCTTTTTTTTTTTTTTTTTTTTTACTTTACTCGGAATATTCCCCGACATGATTTTCTGAAAGGAACGTTTCGTTTTGGCTCTGTCCTCTTTCAATGGCCTTTTCCTAGGACACAGGTGGAAATGATTTTCATTGTGGGGGCGTCAGTCGGGTCGGAGTCGGTGAGAGTTCCTCGTTCATTTGTCTTCGATTTGATCACTGATACTTTTTCAAAACAGAACTATCTACACATATTTCAATTCCGCTTTGACTGTCTCGGGCCCACTGTGAATATGGAGTAGAAGCAATGGCCTCACCAATCAATTCGTTCAGACAAGCTCTAAGGCAATATGCTAGAAACGTTTGGAATTGCAAATATTTCGCCATCGATAATGCACCCCCGAGTCAGGTCCCGCTTTCCAAACTTAAGTCACCGCGCGGAGCTGTAGCATGAAGCGGCTTCTTCATCTTTGGCCCCCTCAGCCCTAGATGCAAGGAAAGGGAGTTTTGTGTCGACCACGGCACAAGGACAAATCCAAAACATCTGCAAGGCTGCGTGAAACCCTTCAGAACCCAGACCATGATCGACATCCTACTTTAAATCAAATTATCCGACATAGTTATACCGGAGAAGAATTTCGAATCAGGTCCTATATGTAAACACATTTGGTACAGAACCATGGTATCAGATCTGCATATCCGCCCCCGCCCAGTGGGTACATGTAGTTTCGACCAGAACATGGCGAGTGCGATCCTGTGATGGTCCGTTGGCATGGACCCTCTCCGCCCCCTCCACAACGACTAGCCCCACCAGATGACGGATCTCAATGTCAACTATCCTGGAATAAGAGATGATCTCCATGTCGATACCACATCAGTCCAATAAGGATGTATTCAATGACCAAGATACTAAGTCTGCCCTACGTCCCCTTGTTTGGCTTTGACCCTCCCGGGAACGTAACTCTTACCTTCCAAGTAGGCTATTATCGCACTACCTTGGTGACTTCGAAACAAAGGCAGAAAAAATAGTGCAGGTGCCAATTGTTTCGGTATTGACCTGCAGTTCGTACCAACTTTTACTATTGAGACTTTTTGTTTCTGGGCTAAACACGTTTTTGAAACAGTTGGAATACGTACTATCTAGGAATTGCCATGAGATTAACTTGGATCCGCATGTGTAATCTATACTCCTCACTCTTGGAGGAGGAGTGTAGGTACATGTACGTATACATGTAGATATGTACGCATCAGTATATACATACATGTACATGTATTACCCATGGCCACGGCAGCCGTCTATCTAATAGGACTAACTTATATTTATTGAACCTCCTGTTTGTAATTTGACGAAAACCGTACTGGACTGGCCGGGATGTTTCATTGGTTCTCGGACATTGTTTGTAAATCCGATTGATAAAGGGAATTTATTTTGTTTTGACCCGTCTATTATTATAATTATTGTATTAAAAAGATAGAGTGTCCACATCTGTATGTTTTAGCCTGAACGCTGCTGGCAGAAACGTTTTCTTGCTGGGCGGACGATGCAGCACGTGCGGTTTCACTAATGCGACGATCTTCACATCCAACTGAAGGGGGAAACAGACAGCTACAGAGACATACGCATAACATCTGCAGCTCCTGCATATATTACCAGATTGATACTGTAGTAATGGGGCCAGATAACTGTTTACACAGCATCGGCGGTTTACCTAAGAATGGGGCGTGATGAGAGAGAGGGGAATAGAACGAGATGGTAATATTTCTCGTGGTCTAGAAAAATTGCCAGCTATCCTACTTCAAGTCTACATGGTTTGAAAGTGCGTACCTATCCATAGGCTGGTTGCTGCTGTTCATGTTCATTATTTTGAATAGACCCGGACTAGGGTAGTAGATGGATGTGTTAAGAAGTTATGTATGTATGCCATGGTATATCTTCGTTGTGGGATCCATATCCGAGATTTTCGCATCCAATAGGTTCGCGAGTGTACCCGTTAAAGGCTAATTATAAAGGTTCACAAAATACACTACTGTACGTACTCTCCACACCACACTAAAAGCATGTTCTAGAGTAGAGTATGGACTCCGGATCCCACATGTACAGGCTGTCTGAGACTGAGACTGACTGCCTACCTACTCCAGAGTTATGTACGAAGTCTGCCTACTCCTGTAGAGTATGTCCCATCTGCATCGCTGGACGATTAATAGCTACTCTAAACGGGGAGGGTAAACTAGAGTAGTAAGAATAATATCTCACAAAAAAAAAAAAAAAAAGAAGGCCGACCCAGCCAGGAGGCAGTTAGTCGGTACATTACATACCTACCAACGAAGCACACAAGAGATGTGACAAGTTGTGTGCACGAAGGATCGAGATCGTGGAGGCATCCGAGGGATTTTCGCCTCAGCCTGCAGATACAGAGAACGTAGGATACAGAAACGAATATTTCGATGCGAACTAGAGTTAACATAAATGGATGCGTGTAGTGTGGGTGGTCTAGGCGAAGAGAGAAAGAGAGGCGCACATATCACGACACACGGAACGTTGATTGCTACGAATCTGGAGTAGCTGTAGCTGCTGTTGCGATGCTGTTACAGAACTTGCATATATGCATACCGCTTCTGCGAGCTGCTACTCCACGTATTTCTATCCAGTTGTACTTACAATGCAATTTAGGGATGCCCATGCCTCTGTTCTCCCTCCAACCCCCTCTCAACCCCGGCCTCCCTTCAACCCCCCGCTTACTGCCTACTCAAGCGCTCGGGCCAGCATTGATAATCACAGTAATCAATAGGTACCAAGTATCTACATACATACTGTATCTACCTATCTATCTATCGTATCTGTATCGTATCGTATCTAATGTGCGCAAGCCAGCCTTATTCTCTCAAAGCAAGCTCCAAATTAAACCAGATGCGAGGACCATCGTCAACCACAATCGGAGAAAAGAAAGTGTCAGATTTCAATTGCCATTAAAAAAAAAATGTGCGCCCGCCTAGCTAATCACACCCTTCTCTCCCCAGTTGGTGCGACTCATCACCTCGAAAAAATTCCGACGAGAAGGAAACGAGTGTAAATCCCAGGGATGCTGTCGAAGCCTTGATCTGTGCGTGAAGTGTGAGTGTGTGGTGTGTCTGCGTTTGTGTACTGTGGACTCTATGCAAATAATCTCGAGAAGCAGCAGCCAAAATATTCCACCACCACTAAATACCGATATACAGACCGCGGCCGCCGCCGTCGCATCTATACTTTTTTTTTCTTTTTTTTTTGCCTTGTGGGCACGAATCGTATGAAACAACTGATAAGCGGGTTTCGAGTAGGCGAAAAGATCTCTCGCCAATCGTGAATCATTATCCGCCGATTAACCTGCACGGATCAGAGCGTTGTCACTGCACAAGCGCAAACCCAGAAGCGAGACAACCAAAGAAAAATAAAAATAAAATAAAAATTTCGGGCTTGGCCAATTGGCCCAGAGTCCTCAGAACAAAAGGGCCTAGGATCTGGAGCAGACGCAGGAAGCAGCATGTCGGAATGTCACAATTCAATTGAATGTTTCCCCCCACCCTACTAACTCCCTCCACCTCCAAACAATATCCTGGTATCATGATCTGTTCTTTTTATCGTTACCGTTTTAGACATAGATCTACCACGAAATGATTGAACATCTCGCATTCGGACTCCGGAAGTCATATATCTACTCACGTTTGAGTTAACCCATTCCACATATGATGAGATACGGAATGCATGGCAATCGGAGCTGCATTGCAAGCCATGGCAACTATTTTTATCTACCTTTGAAAGGCAAGGTGTATCCATTGGTCCGCTTCCTTCCAACGGAACACCCCCATCTTACAGCACACCTTCTTTCTTATCGATCATCACCCCATCCCCAATGCGGATACTGATGCCGGAGGTGAATGTTCAGACGGTTTTGAGCTTGCAGTACCGACATTGAACGATTCTGCAGTTCAAGCTCCGAACTCCGCTACAACCTATTATGTATGTTTACTCGTTCACAATAGTAATTGTTACGGTTTCCTGTCTGGTCATTGGTGCACTGAGCCTCAGGGCGTCTAAGGTCCAATTGGGCCTAGCCAATGGCCCCCATTCTCGCAATGATATGGAAATCCTCAAACTCAACTTGACTTGGAGACTGCATGGATTTTTCTCTCACTTGCTTATCCAGTGCACAACGGCGCTACTTACTGACTGTGGACCATCGGATGTGCTGTACAATTTTCCCAGCAATTAAGCGAGGCCATTTTATTTTCCGATTTCTGTGATCACTATTGCTGAGAGGAAGAATCCGAAAGAACAAAGAAGGAAAAAGGGCCAGCCTGAGAATTAATGCTGTATGCTGTGTTGTTTATTTTTTTTGCCCAGGCTCCAATATGACATCGAGAAAGAAAAAATCTCGCGGTTTCGCCGGCCCAGAGGGCAAAAAAGAAAAATCAATAATGGACCTCTCATGGCCCGTATGTTCGATGCTAAACCAAAAAGATGCGTACCGGCAGGCCAGTTGAGTACCGGGGTACCCAAAACCGTTTATCTCAGATCATCAAAAGCAGCAGCTAGCAAGTCGGGCGGGGAGATGCAAATATGGTGCGCATCGGCGTGGAAGAGCGTACGTGTCGGAGCCTGAGAACAAGTTCACATTACGATCATACTCGATCACTCGGTATCATAGATCACTGGATGAGGATCAATCTATATTAGCCACCCAGATGCTGTTTGGCGTGATTTATGAATCAATCATGAGGAGCGAGGCATGGCGGGCGCCTGAGTCATCCGTGCTGTGCGCAATCCGATTCCAGAATCCCTGGGAGCAGCCAGTACTGGTCGGGCTGAAAGCTTACAAGCTGATGGGGCCCCTCATGTCTGGTGCTGTGAGTAGAACATGTGTCGATCACTATATCCTACTTAGCAGAATTGGGAGAAGGGAGACCTTATGATGGCAGTAATACGTAAATGCCAAGTGGGGAGGAATGGTGGTGGGTAATTCAATATATTTTTTTCCCTCTCAACCTACTTACTACCAATTGATGTTGACCAAAAAATAAAATAAAAAAAACCTCACGATCGGCCAATTGACTGCTGGTAACGGGAAACATGTTTCTACTGGACGGTGACCGTTGTCGCAGCAGCACCCCACCCAGCTTCGGCGTTGTTACCTCCAGGAAGTGTTAACCTATTACAATTTCGCCCGCCCTGTCGCTGCTTGCTTGGGAAAACGAACGGTTCGGCGTCGACGTCTCGGAGATTTCCCACCTTGAACTTCCTTTTCTTCGAATCCCAACCCCCGTCGATTGACCGTACGGGTACTTTGTACGTATATTCCATCCCAATCACAAACACACGGCGAGCATAGAGGTACGTTCTTTATGGTCCTCCCTTCCTGTTCCTCCAGTAAAGACCCGTTATTGTTGTTTTTCGGGTCTGCACTTCTACCTGAGACTAGTCTGAATGAGATCATGTGATTGATATCAAACCCTCACTCCCTTGGATCTGGCTCTCGAGTCCTTATGGTGGCGGGACCGCTGTTCTGCAACTAGTTGCATAAAATGTATTAGGGTTAGTTAGTTTTTCACCCCCATTCCCCTGCTTTACTGTAAGGAAGAAGGGGATCACGAGGTTCGATGGAAAGGCGTTATGTTTGGAGGTCGTATCGAGCATATACAATTTGGGGAGAGATCTGAAATAAAAAAATAAAAAAATAAAAAACAAGACACTCAGTGCATGTTTTGTTCCGCCTTCTTTTTTATTTTTTTATTTTTAATTTTCCTTTTCGGTTACAACAACATAACCCCCACTGTGATATGAGAAGAGGTGTTGAACTCACCGCCAATGATCCGCGAATGTAGGGGGGGGAAACAAATTTCGAAGGGCCATGGGAAAGAAGGGCTAATAATCACCCAACAGCGTGGGAACGTGGGGCGAGAGCGAGGTCAGTCGAACGACAGTGCTTAGAGACCTTCCTGGGAAGAAACCCCCACGAGATTGTACCCGTACATGATGATAGTACGTTGTGTAAAAAACAACTGGGATCTTCTGTACATACAGCCCACAGCGACGGCCCGCAGCCTATCTTAAGTGCTAGTTAGGCACATAACAAGTAATTACATAGAGTAGCTTCATATATATGAATGGATCATGACGGTAGAGTACGTACATACGTGCGGCGTGACCTTGTACGTTTAGTTTAGTTTCTCCAATTATAGAAACATTAGGCGGGATTCAATCAGAAACAAATCTCAAACGAATTGCTAAAAGAGATGGGCGGGAGAATAATAATCACGGCAGAAGAAAGTTAGAGAGGGAGGGAGAATGAGGAGATCAGTTTAGGCGTACGTTGGTTGATTCACCTTCTCATGTCTTCCCCCTTATCAATATTTCCAGAACGTCAATCAATATAACATCGAATCTCCTTGTTGTGATATATGTAGGTTTGCATACATGTATATTTCGTTGCATTTAATTTTTATCTCGTAAGCGAGAGTCCTTGAGGGGGGGGAGGGAGGGATGAATGGGTCCACCATTGGAACCCGTTCTATCCCTTTCCCTCTAAAGAAGATTATGACCACCTACTGGTAGGGTCACCACCGGCCACATTAACCACCACCAAAACCAACGACCCAACGGGTCCCTCCGGGACATGACAATAACAAGACAAGAAATGCAAAAGCAACCATCGAAGGCGAGGAATGAATTAATTCAGTTGAGGAGGTGGGTTGTCAACCTCGTGGGCTGGCGCTTGTTTTTTTTTTTTTTTTATCTTCCTCTTCACTACCGGGATATATTGTTCTCGTGATAAATGTGATATGCGATATGTTTGGAGTGTGTATTAGTAGCACGTATGTAGTATGTAGTTTTCTTCTATGAAAAACTGAATTTCTGTTGGATAGCTTGCCGGGCTCTCCCAAGCAGCACTTTGGACTACTTTAGTCCGGCAACTGGCGATCTCTACGGTATCTTTGCTTTTTTCCACTGTATCTCTAGCTTGAACTCTTGATCCCTCGAACGCCGCAGGTGCTGCAGGCGCAGGCGATGAAAGTGTTTACAGGGTCGACCGGGGAATTTAACTGGGCGGTATTGATATTTGTGAGTCGTTTGTAGGTATTCTTTCTGGTTTCTGACCATGGCTTGAATCTCACCGTGATCATGTAGGTACATACATGTAGAGTATTGTAGCAGATAGCTACATGTAGCTAAGCATGTGTCCTCTCCCAAACTTACCTACCTAGCTGGCTTCACAACTTCTCATCGATCCTCCTTCACGGTTTTTTTTTTTTTCCCTTTCTTTCTTTTCTTTCTTTCTTTCTTTTTTTTTTTTAGTTCATGATCACCTTCGACTCTCTACGCTGTAGGCAATACCTACATATATACATGACATATACATTTGACCAGAACCCTACCGTATGTCTCTATTTCACTTGCAAGTCGGGGTTTTTTTTGTGGCGACCTTCGCCTCGGCGCGACTCGTTTAGCTGAGTGGTTCCGGGCAGTATCCGCTAGGTCATCTGAGTCGTGGCCAGGCATCACAGGAGCCGTTCTGCTTAAATCAGTGGCCCGTTAACAATCTTGACCGCACTTCAAGGGAGCAGCGTGAGTAAAAAAACAAAAAAATAAAAATAAACCGAATTGGCCTCGACCTACTTGCAGTCCAACAATATGAATCGACGGTGTGTGATTGTGTTCTTGACATTGTGCAGCACTAGATTCTCTAGGGAAACTACATCTCTCTATCTCCAGAGTGCTAGTACTTTAATAAAGTACAATTGCAAGGATCGGGGGGACTACTTCACTCTGCACCGCAGTTCGCCAATGAGTTTGGCAGGAACAGTTCTTGGGAGGAAACTACATGCAATACGTACATGTAGTTGGTACAAGGTGATGCTATTACCACTATGAGCACATGTCCCCTACATGGTCCACTTACAAGTATGCTAGTAGTATGAACTGCTACCACTGCCTACTACGTACGCTATGTAGGCATGTATGGGTACAACATACCTAGGGAGACGAAGGGAGGAAGGGAGGAAGGGAGGGAGGGACGGTCCCGCGAGGGGAGGGGAGAACATGCAACGCCATGCTGTCTAGACATCTGTCTACTCTAACTGTCGATGCACAATCCCCCTCTTCCCTAGCTAGGTATTCTATCAGGCGGGACGGATTGATGCTGTTACTGTTCTAACCCCACACTTCTAGAGAGATCCCAAACTAGGCAGTACGTGGAGGTGGTGGCAGTACAGTGGTAGCGGTGGCCGATAATATCTGTTATGATATCCGTTATAGGGTTATGGATATGATGCCTATTATGAACAACAACAACCCCCCCCCCGAGATGATTGGCGAGTGGAGATAGCTGAAATGGGGAGGCAAAGACATGCCTGGACGGTCAATTAGAGGTCTTGAAAGAGACGAGCACCTCTTCCTCTTGTTGTCACGCAGTAGTCACACGCTGCAGCACCCAATCAAGTAAACTTGGTGAGTAATCTATCCGTGATAGGAAGTCTTTCCCTTTTGCTCACACCAGTAACAGAAGTGTCACACTAAATGTCCCCTACCAGTTAACCGTTACTGGCTGGTTGCGTTTTCAACACATACTCTGCACTCCTCTGCATGCTGCCCCCGTCACTCGTTTCCCGAATACCGTATGTTTTTGCTGCCTACCCAGTCGAACACAGGGCAGCCATCGCCTACCACAACCACAACCATCATAGTCACCATATTCTAACCACTGTACCGCAATCGCAATAACCACCATTCCTCTGCTTCACTCCCCCCTTCCCACGGCACGCATATCGGTTATTGCAAAATATACCAGATGGCCGATCACCCGTGCGGAGATATTTGACAGAAGGAAGTGTGCACACTGCATAACGCGATAAATACTGATAACCTATGTTATCTTGGTATTGACTTCAACTGCTGTAATGCATGCCTGAATTCGTGGCAACCGTACCGTGCGATTTGCAACCGTCTGCATTAATTCCTGCATACCCGGGGAAAAAAGAAGGCTAGAGCATAATCGATAAAGGTGCTACTTCGTGGCCTACGAACATTGACAGCGACACCAATTCCAACCCCCCCCTCTCTCTTCCACCGCTCACCTTCACCGCCCCAATTAGCTTAACAGCCCCCCCCCCTCCTCAATCAACAAACAAAATGAAACGAAATGTAGCTCATCAAAGTAAAAATAAATGGAAATATTAGGAACCTTCCCGTTCGTTGCTAATATTGGAAATTAGATTTCCTGATGCCAAGCCACCCACTAGTTAGAAATTACCACTTCATTCAAATACATGTATTTGGTCAATTAATGATAGCCCCCCTCCTAATTCACCACACCCCAATGAGCATGCAAGCCCGTTACTCAAAACTCACCTGCGGGCCGTGTCTATCCGGGGTTCGCATGTCATTAGGTCTTGTGCTTTCCGCAAATCGACTGCCACTGACCTGGCCGTTGCTGCTGCTGGATATGATCACGATGGGCATCCTGCTTAACCTGGTCAGCTAAAAAGAACCTATACTGGGTGGCTTCCTTCCTTTTTTACTCTGTCTCTGATTCTTCACATCGAAAATCAAGTAGAGTACATGAGCGGAGGGACGCTTTGACAGCTGGCCGATCATGCGGAGCCTTATCTTAAAGAAAGACAGAGACTAAGCATATCAATCATACATACACGCAGCCTCCAGCCAGGAGTGTCCCTGGCTCAGCCTGTGGGAGCACTGCTCAGCGCCCCCCCCCCCCTCATAAAATGGTAGTATTGCGCAAGCCAACACAGTTGGCGGGGCCTTGTACGAACCTCGATGTCCCTTGTAGCTTGCCGTACCGCTGCGGGACAAGGGATTGCCTATTCTCGCCACGACGGCGAGACATATTCATAACCAAGGTTGTGGATGTGAATCATCAGGAGTTTAGTCTACCTCAATCGGTTGGTTGTCCCTTGAGAAAAAGGTAGTAGATTCATCTTGATCCATTGAGAGAGCTAGGTAGGTCACAGAAGAGTGGGTAGAGTAGTGGCAAGCTAAAGGGTTGTCTTGATATGAATGTTATTTTTACTCTTATTTCCTCAGCCAATCTCTCGTTAGCTTTCTCTTTTCCTCAGACGTTATGGTACACGATGAGTTACATACAAGTCTCATTAGCGCTGTACTATGCCACTTATAATTATTTCTGGATGGGGCTTGTTTTCATTACATAGTTAGACAATATTATGCTTTGGTGGATACACAGCATGCACGACGCTGGTAGAGTAGTCAGGTCAATCAATCAAAGTCTCAGGGCAGATGCCTAAATATGCACGTGTGTTAATTTCGTTGTTGTCGAGCTAAAGAGTATCGAATTGTAATATACCGAGAAACCATGAGTATTCCTTGGAACCTACGTCTATATCACCTTGGTACTAGGTCATAGACTTTACTTGTCCTAACCAGGGAAAATAAACAGACTAGATCTTAAACGCAAAGCCAGTTCATGGTTTGCCTCAAACAAGAGTGGGAGGGCCCCCAATCTAACCAAGAGGGTGGCCCGCATTCCGTTCTTTCGGGGCTTCTTGGAAGCTCCATGTCGGTATAATCTCCCGAGATACCCTTACCTCTCAGATATAAGGTCCCACCTTCTCATCAAGTATCGTGGGGCCCTTTTTTTTTTTTTTTGCTCGCACAGGGGATAAACGTGGGACAGAAATTCCGTCTTGGCAAGATTATGATAGACTAGGTAAGGTAAGGGTTGGAAAGTCCCGCTTTCCTAGCGGCAGTTGGACCTCAATCTATCATTCCCGGGGGTGATGGTGGTGGAAGGAGGAGGTTTCCAGGAATTCCAAGATTAAGGGAAATTTTCGAGGTCCTGATAAACCGGGTGACACACTAATAAGTCCATTACCACCGCGCAGGGACGGGTTTGCTGGTAATATCTAACCTCTTGAATACATTATGTACGCATGACTGGTTTTTCCAAAAAGCAAAGAATTGAGTCTCTGAGAGGGATGGGGACCGCGGCTTTGATTTTTCAGTTAGATTGGGCTTAAGCTAAGCGATCGGCTAGAGTACTTACGTGAACCGAGTGTATTTTCGAGCTGATCGTAGGTACTACTCTCACCTTTTTCCCTCTGGGCCTCGAGTACTAGTACGTAGTGTAGGTACTGGGGGTTTATGTTTCAACGGGGATAGGTTCGGTAGTAGGTTGATTGAGGGTGGGTAGGCATCTCGACGCTAGCCGGGTGTGCCAGTTTCAGTCAGTGATGGTTAGCTACCACGCATGAGTAAGTGCATCAGCCATCATAGATATGGGTGCTTGTCAAGAGAAACTCTTGTGAGCCCCGGGAACCCGGGCTGGTGAGACTCAGCCCAGCGCCCCATTAAGCTACTTGGGATTCCCAATTAAAAAAGAACTATGGTTTGGAACTTTTGATAGCTTCTTAAAGGCTTCTTTCGAACCTTTTGTGGTCCAAATACCAGTGTTCCTCTGCCCAGTTGGTGTGGGAGTTTGGACAAGGGGGGGGGGGGGGGGGGGGAAAGGGCAGGTGTAGAAAATGCGGAGGCGGAAAGTTGCCGGTGACTTGACGCCCCAACCCTTCGGGAAGAGTTTCCGTTCCCTGGGACGGAGGAAAGCACAAGAAATCTCCAGGATCGTGGGATGGGGATGGATAGGTACATATGCATGGCGTGGTGTCTGAGAAACACACTTTACCTACATGTACTTGTGCAGATAGGAACTAGAGTTCCCTTATGTAGAGTAGGTACTCGCTATCCACCATAAGAACCTGAAAATGCAAGTGACAAAGACAGGGGTAATTTGTATGGAGAATCGTCTTGGCCATACAAATGTTGGCGCCTGCGTTTTCAGGTTCTTATGGTGGATAGCGAGTACATACATACATTTACTCTAGCCATGTAATTGTTAAAACATCAGTTACTGTGTGTGGTGTGTGTGTATGTGTGTGTGTGTGTGTGTGTGTGTGTGAATTATGTGCCTAGGTACGAGTACATATGTGCGTTCTCTCAATAACCGCAAGGAACAGCCGTGTTGGTTCAGGTACACAACCTTGTGGTCTTTTTGGTAGGAAACGAGTATACTATAGATGAGTCCTCTACTCTACGTAGGTGAAAGCCTCCCTCTCCAGGATTAGCAGATACGTCCATATCACAGTAACAGTAGTTGGGGAAGGGGGAGGGCCAGGAGACATCAACGGGAAATCCCCACTGCCCTGCATATGTGACATGCCAGCTACTCTAATATTAAGAGTATAAAAGAAGAGTAGAGTAAGTGTATCCTGTTCCAATACGTAACTTCTCTATTAAAAAGAGCATTCAGAAGCGGAAGATTCTTGTCTACTCGAAATGGAGAGAAACAGTAGGAGTTAACAGCGAGATTTGAAGGAGGGTGTGTCCAGACCGTCGAAAGATGCCTTATAGATCCTGCGATGTAATAACGGTTTTTATTTTTCCTTCCCTTCTGACATTACCGAGATCTCGGGTGTGAAACACCTTGACACCCTCTATCCATGGGAGGTTATCGGCTTTTGTGTTTAACCCATCATACCTCTAGTTAACCGGTTGTTCACAGGAGGCCATATGTACATCGGCGCACTGCACGAAATAAGATTTTGAGAGACACATTTGGAATACTGTATGCTGTTGGATTGATTAAGAATCATGAATCGCTGGAAGGAGACCACCGATGTTTGGTACATACGACTTATAAAATATGGTTGTAGTTAGTAGATTAGTATGCTGACTAAGTTGAAACATAAAACCAAATAGTCCTAGTTGATATTCAAATTGTGGTTTATGGTATTTATCCTCCTCACTACATCCTATATCCTTGCCAACTGCACACATGAAAAGCTGTGTGAAGCACAAAAAGAGAGGCGTCCACCATCCCCCAGGTATTGCAGGAGACTAGATGCTTTTTTCTCTCACCTTGGGATCGATGAACTCACTCACGATCGCACTCACATTTTGTAGAAATGAATCAATTGATCAATGAATCCTCCGCGCGGTCACAGTATGAAACATTACGGTTGTTTCGGGCTCGCTTATGGCTCTCATCTCCTATCTCTTGGCGGGCATCACATCGCCTTCCTTCATCCAGTATGTCTTTCGATCACCATGATCTTGCCCCAATTTGTGGACCGTCTCTGCATTTGCTTTTCGTTTCGCTTTTTTTCTTTCCTTTTTCCCTTAAACCTCTCTTTTCTTTTTTCTCCTGCACCAATTTTGTTTTGTTTTCTTGGGTACATACATAGATCACTACCAACGTTTTTTAGGCGAGACCGCTTGAGGGTGTACAGGATCCAACTGGTTGGTATCCAAGCCTCGCCTGTCTCTCCAAGGATTATGGTGGTTGTACGACCGCCTCGTGTTTGATTACCTATATGAGCCCTGAGCAATTGATCGCTGGAGATGCCGGGTTGGAACTTTGAGTGTTCACGGTTGACGGGAGATCCACCAGAGCATACGGGTTGTCTGTGTGTTCAGCGAATGCCGTATACACGATAGTTACTAGTTAGAGAATCTAAGGCAGGATGGATAGCCACGAGGCGGTGTTGTTGGTGGGTGTGTATGGGCTTACTCGGGGATGTGTATGGGGGCTGAAGTAGAGAGGTTCATGTACAGTACATGTACATGTAGTTAAAGTCCCTGGCTAGGCCAAACCCATTTAAGAGTCGTTCACCGCACCTCCTCCGTATTGTGATGTTTAGAAAATGTTCTTTCCAACGACATCTCAAACATCGATAGAGCACTTATCGACTCAAGTACTCCTGATTCTCGAGTTGGATCCTCACTGTAGAGGGAAATTGATTTACATACATCCACATACTATGAATAGACTCGATTCCATATATCATCTAGTTTGGCCGGCAGAATTTCTCTTGGCCTGTTCCCCATTCTTGCTGTTCCCTGTAGCAGTAGTTCCTCTCTACTCTAGTAGGTAATTATATGTAGTATGTACATATGTAGGTAACACCGTAACAGTGTCTTCTTGATCTGTATCACATCACATCCTCGGCCTTTGAGGGAAAAGGAAATATAATAAAAAAAAGGCAGCCATGATGTGATATGGCCGATGGTGGTGTAAACATTTTTTTACAAATGTGAGGTGAGAAGGCTTTGTCTGAGTGTGTGTGGAGGTCTGTATCGTACTCGCAGAGTAGAATTATTGATCACATCTATCTCAAGAGCAGGTCACCTGCAGCCCTGTCTGCAACCTCCCGTGCCCTTGCCCCACGGCGTACCCACCCACACCTTCTAAAATACTGACCTGTCACTTTCATAATTCAGGGTCTTGACAGCACGCTGAACGAAACATTTCAAGCCCCCATCCACTCTTCGCCTACCCAGCTGCAGGATGTTCCCTTGGCATTAAGAATCGGTAACCTCCAAACTTACACCAACTCGACGGGTGATCTGACTAGATTATTGCTAGCTCACCGAGAGACACTCGAACAACCCGGGCCCGCTTCTTTGAGTGGGGTCAGGAAACGTTTTGGCTAGGCCTAATCATCTTAAGTCCACGGACAAGGGTTTCTGTGTTTGGGAAATCGCATTTCCGAATTCTTTTCCCACCATACCCTTTTTCGCCAGCCGCTCCTGCGAAGCCCAGGTTGTCTCCCCACTAAACCTTGCATGCGTTGTGATGCAACCTTTTCCTCGCTTTCTGCCTGCTGGCTGCCTACTGTCTGCTTCTTTCCCGTGCTTCCTACTCGACAGACAAGTGATTTGTTTGGCACACCCACCGCTTACTCAGGAGACGGCCTGCATGTAAAGTTTGCGTGTACTGAAGCATCAGTACTCTCAGTATTTATTTGAAAGGGGGGGGGGGGGTTATTGCTATTGCAGGAGAAGAAGTATTGGCTTGATATGCAGAACTTGCTACATATAGGCAACTGCCAGATAATGTCCCGTTAGGGTGAAATAAAGAAATAAATGGGGAACAATTGATAGATGTTATGATATGAGAGAATATTGAACCTAACCGTCCAGTTTTATTAATGTCATTATTTATAATGTTTTGTTTTTGTTTTATATCCCCGAGGGCCACTTACTCCACAATATTAACTGCGTGCCCAGCGATCTATTCAAGTTGTGCACACCATACGTAGATAGAGTACACTCATCATGGCTAGTCATACTCATACGCAGGTTAGGTATAGTAGGTTATTTTCCCAGATTGACTGAACCTCTCTGACCGTGTCTCTTCTTGAACAAGAGTCAGGGAATAGGCAGTACTCCAGGCACTAACACTAGTGGCACCTCGATTGCGGGCCCGCTAGTTGCATTATCCCTGCCGATAAAAGCAATTCAGTACCGCCCCAGTCCCAGACTTTCCAGTAGACCCTCTTGCCCACCCATTGCTCAAAACGACCCCCTGGCACCATTGTAGACATTGCTCCGAAACCTGTCCCAAATCCTTGGGGCAGCCCGGTCTATTGGCATCCATCAAACATCCTGTCGACGAGCGAGCTACTTCCCGTCACACCATCGAATCATTCATACTATCCCACTAAGAGATCCACCACCCATCACAAAATTGGTGAGGGTGTAAGGTAAGAAGGGGGGGATAAAAAAAAACTCCCAAAAAGGATGCGTCCCCCAATACCGTGACCTAAGGAGGCGTGAGTGAGGGACTTTTTTGGATCAAGGTCCAGAAGGTCCAGAAGGTCAAAAATCTTGGCCCTTAGTCCATAGGGAAGCGAAAATCAGTGGAAACGAAGGATGAAGAATACCCTAAAAAACTAGGAAATAAAAATGAAAAGCCCCAAAGTCTCGGTTACGTTATTACTCGAGGCTTCTGCCCAGCTTCATCAACCTTTAGAAATACTATATCCTAGTCGTCCCAAGCTTTAAACTATCCTATAATTCACTTTATCTATTCCGTCCGCTCCCTGAAACTGCTTTGACTAGATCGAGCTCTCTATCCAACATCTCCCACCATTGCGGCCCCCCCCCCCCCTCCCCCCTCCATCCCTTCTAGTCTCCTGGCACCGTCGCTTCTTAGTTAGTACTTGAACCTGGCAGTATTAACCAGCAATTCCGCCGGACAGCATCTCCAACTTGCATATCATCCCCTCCAGGCCCTCTTCCCCCCATACATAGACCACCTCCCGGCACCTGCTAAGGACACTCGTTTGAGAGCAACTACCACAGCCATCTGATCATACATACATACTTAAGTACATAAGTACATACATACCACACATACATATACCTGCCTTCCCCCCCCCCACTGTCACATTCATTGCAACCACACTGCTCAACAATCATCACTCGACCTTCACTCAACCCCATCCATTCCACTACTACAACACCTTTACCACTACCCCCTCCAAATCAGTCACCATTCTTCCAAACGTAATGGATATTTTGGAACTCATCGATGATCGCGAGCAACTCGTTGCAGAGACCAGCAACAGACCATTCAAGTGCCCAGAACCCAGTTGCCACAAGGTAGACAAGCAGTCCCAGCGTGATTGTCCGTGATGGCATAACGTTTGCATCAAGTGACCCATCAGTACATTGGCTAAATATCCGTAGAGTTTCAATCGCAAGTCAGATCTGCAGCGTCATCACAGAATTCACACGAATGAGAGACCATACTCATGTACTCATCTCAATTGTGGAAAGTCATTCATTCAGCGCAGTGCCTTGACAGTACACATCCGGACACACACTGGTGAAAAGCCTCATCAATGTGAATATATTGGGTGCGGAAAGTGCTTCTCAGATGTTCGTAACGCAAACTCCCTATAGCTTTCATCCGGAGATTTTAAGCTAATTTTTATATTAGTCCTCAAGTTTGGCAAGGCATAGGCGTATTCACACTGGCAAGAGACCTTACAGCTGCCCCATCGACAAGTGTGGAAAGAGGTACTGTGGCTCCAATGTCTAATATCTTCCTGCGTGTACTAATTCATATACCAGTTTCTGCAGGAAAACAACATTGACTAAGCACGCCCGGAGAACGCATCAGATTCGCACAGACAACGATGTTACTGATGACGATGGTGAGGAGACTGAAGATGATGCCCCTTCACCAAAGGCAATGAGCAAGCAAAGAACACCGGCAAAGAGGGCAAACAAGATGGGTGGCAAGAAGAACATTACAACTGCCCCTAATAGACCATCAATGCTGCGAACAACTATTCAATTCCAGGAGCCACCAACACCGCACAGCCCTCAGTCAATATCTCACTCTGGACACTCGAGCAGGAATGCCAGCTTTTCCGCTGCTGATTCATATGGAAGCCATATGCCGTTGATCATGGCCCCCTCACTACACCAGCACCAGCCACCGACACCACAGAGCCCATACTACCCTGATGATGATGTCACAGACAGCAGGGCCATTTCACCAACAACAATCATTCACCGCGAAGATGAATACAGCACAACACCAACTGGATCTATGCATTCTAGCCCAACTTACAATGGCCTGCGAATTGTATGCACAACTCCATCGGCTCACCAATTGCTAGCAGCGGCGCAGATCCAGAGCAGCCCCGGGAGTCTCTCATCTTGCTCTTCAGCCACCACAAATAGTTGCCAGTCAGATTACTTCTACAGGCAGCCAACAAGTGCTGGAAGCGGTCATTACCCAATTTCCCCTGGCGCTGTTCCTCCTTACCCGAACCAGATGCCATATCACTCGGCAGCTCCTCAGCACCCGGCAATCATGACATATGCATCTACGGGGGGAATGCTTTCACCGCATCACCAGGTACCCGTTCAACACGCGCAGCCGCAGCAGGTATGGGACTACTACCCACCTCAACAACACCTTCTCCCCCAGTCACAGCCTCAGCAGCACCGGATGTACTACCCAGGAGTTCCTGCTCAAGACATGGGATACATCAAGCCCGAACCCGAGCAGAACATGCTTCCCACACCAAGGGGATCATTCTGCTAGAAAATGATCGCACATAAGAGGAAAAAAAGTTGTACAAATCTTAAAACGTACTTATGGGCGAATTGGCGGCCTTTGTTTTTTCTTTCTTTCTTTCTTTCTTTTTTTTTTTTTACCTTCTGTTACAATATTTTTATGCGTTCATATTTTATCTCTTTTAGTTTCCTATATATTAGCATTTATTAGCAAGGTGCCTTCATGGCTCTTGTGTGGGTGGTTTGTTCAGAAAAATTGTTTTTAAAGATCGGTATCAGCTTTGCGGCGACGGACTGGTGTACGGCGGGTGTGCTTCACTTGTTTTATGCTTGTGCAATTATTTCTTACTGTTCTGGGGTGGTTGTCTTTTTTCAGCGCATTACTTTCCTTTTATCACCTATATTACAGCGCTCTTTGGGGATATACCCAAGTCAGTGGATTATTACTCTTTATCGCGTGGTTTCACTGTTCCTATTGACTCTCCAAAATACTTGTCTACCATTCACTGTCCTTATCTTGATTTCATCTTGCTCTAATAGCTTGCAGGACTGCTCAACTGCCAATACAATCTCCTGGTCTGAATACAGTTTCCTCCAGGTATATCTTGTGTCTGAGCCCCCCAACGTCCTTCACACAAATCCCCTTCTACTGATATATTTTATTACTTGTTAATTGCTTTTTTTCATACCTATTCTATTACATCTGGTTTCGGGTTGTACTTGCCTTCAAGACTCTGGGTTTGGGTTGGATTTTTGCTTGCTTTCCTTTCGTCTCCAAAAATCGCGGCGGTATCAATTTGTTTTTTGACAGAAGCATGGGGGTGACGTCTTTTTCCTTCTTGCTCTTCCTTGTTCACTGGACTTGGGTTTGATGTTTGTTTTTTCCGGCAAAGATAGGAGGAAAATGGGGTATCGATGAGCCAATGTGTGTGGGTATGTATATCTGTTGTGCCATTAACAGAAAGGTGACAAAGTTTTACACAGAAATTGTTCCGGTGGTTTTCTTCTTTCTTTTTCTTGTTCATTTCTCGCTTTCTTTTGTCGCAATGATTGTCCATTTATTATCCTTACTCGTTTTATTAACTTTATTTGTCCATTATTTTTGACTTTCTATGTATTGAGGACCAGCTACTTTTGGGAGGGTGGAGGTGTTCTAGTCTAGTTTTACTCTACTTCAATCTTTAGAAGAATGAATAATGCATATTTGAATCAAAAAAATAAATCCGTTCTCCTCTGGTGGCAACAATTCAATCTCGCCTACTTTCCGCGTGGTTTCTTAATTTCCCTCAGTGTCCGCTAGCTACCACGGCCACAGCTAGGGCGGGGGGCAGGGTAGAAGGGGGAAGAGGAGGGGGGGGGGTAGGGAGTAGGGGTAGGGGGGGGTAAGGGAGGTGGTTTGACATATTCACTAACTAGTAGCTGGCTGCCAATGTTCTTAGAAGCTTCATAGAACGCTGGTTTTGAATTTAAGAATTTCTCCGGGTGATCCGGGTTAAAATGAATCTTGGATAGATCGAGCTGGAGGGGCTAGGGGGGGCCGGCCGCCAGTGGGAGCTGCCTGCAGGTAGAGAGGCAGGGCGGTGGAGGAATGTCGTTAGTAAAGGTAGTAGCTAATGTCGCGTGGAAAGGGAGCCTCAATTGCCACGCGAGTGGAGGGGAGGTGGGGAAGCGGTTGTGTATGTGCTCTGACATAGTTGATGTTTCTTTGCCACATTTGACAATGTCCTCAAGGAGAATTGCCTACATTCATTTTTGTCTCTTTCTTTCTCTATCTTGTCCTAGCTAACTACGTACTGAATTCCCTCAATGGAAGGTTCCGCGTCCGGAGGAGAATGGTGGGGGAGTGGAAAAGCTTCAGATGGATGTATAAAATTACCCAATGTAGGTCACTTTGTGATACCCCAGGCTGCCCGACGGGGAACGTGGCGGGAAAAAAAAAAGAAAGAAAAAAAAGCCCCCCTCTGTAACTCCCCACTCTTCCTCCTCCTACTCTCCAACCAGTGTCATTCTCTGATACTGTGATCATACAAAAACTGCTTTGGTGCCGACTACCGGTGTCGATATGGTGTGGTATGGATGGATAGAAAGGAATGGCAACTTTTCCCTCCCTCCGCCCCCACCCTCCGTAAGTAGGTGGGCGTAGGTAGGCCCATCGGCCCGACCCTGCTACCATGGCCATGACATACTCTACCCGTTCATGAAGATTTTCTGAGGCGTACGTGTATCTTGGATTGGACAGATGGCTGCTGTCTGGCCGTTCTGGAATGAGCCATGGGATGCAATGCATATCGGACATGACAGCGAACCTGCCTGTGGATACATGTAGCATACATAGTAATGCCATCATGGCTTCTTGTTTTATTTTTGCTCTCTGAGACACATTGGCAAACATCGATCCACGGGGTAGGTAGGGGGAGGGGTGGTTTATGATGATGATTTACCAGATGAACGGGATGCAGTGTCATCCCATCCCTCTCTTACGCATGCCCCATCCACTCCCTCATTCCCGACTCTCTGGTACCCCCTCCCCCAGTGGTGTGGATATTGGCAGGATACAGCTAGACCTCTAGCTCTCACCCCTCATCCTCCAATGGAAATGGGCACTGCAATGCAACAAGGTGAGAAAAAAGAGCTCACGTTTTCATGTAGGAAAACGGCGAACACATGGAAAAAGAACGCCTCGATCACTAGGCTTGGAGATTCGCATCCTATCATCTACCGTACTCCAACCCTCCGGGCGAGGGGTTCTGAAACAAGCCCAGGGAAAGAATACCCAATTCTCCTTTTCTCTTCGTAGCAGCTAACCTGGCTAGAGCTAGCTAGCTATCCGGAGAAAGAAAGAAGGGGGAGGAGAGAAGAAAATTTTGGTCGATGAGGAGGCTGAAACATTTCCACACAAGCAAGCAAGCAGGATTTATGTGTAGCCTCAGGTCCTCTCACCATGTCTTCTTGTTTCTCTGCAGGTTTAAAGTTTTGACCCATTATTGGAGTTATGGGGGAGGCTTCCTGTCCCCACAAATCGAATATCAAAATGATTCAGATCCGGATCATGATCGCTGCCCTTCATCCTCTAAGGTACGTAAGGTAAGTCCTGACCTGACTCGCTCTCTTTCTCATTCTTACCTCTGCCGCAGACAGACAGACAGACACGGCGGATGCAATCGAATTGACTATCTGCGCCGCTGCTGCGGTGTTCACTCATTTGGTATGTTCCCTGATCCCTAGAAAGATAGCGGTTCATGATAGCCGACGACATATAGATGTCTGCCGCGCGTAAGTACATAAGTAAATATCTTGTCTTGCTTCCTGATTTGCTCCCTGGCCGACCCCACCTCAGATGGTGGTGGATTTTGCCGCGATGCTGGTCTGGAAAGGGAATAGTTGTATAAAGCGGCCTATAATTGGAGGCGTCGGTGGGAGATTTGATATATAGACGCGGTGAGAGAAAGCAAGTTGGTGTCATGGTGATAATATAGGGCTTGTATTTCTCCCAATGGTGGGTCCCGCCGCTAGCGCGGCTTGGGCTTGTCCCCGAGATCGAGTGGGATGAACTTCTATAATTTCTGGTCCCTGGTCCTGGCACCCTCTACGGTCGAACGCCGACGTACCAGTTGAGGTGGTAATCTATCGATCGTATCTTTTTACTCTTCCAATTAGCAGTTCATCTCCCATAGAGCTATATGTATAATAAGTACTAGCTACATGTAGGCAGGTATGCATTGTATCTTATTATAGCTAGCTAGATAGCTTGGCCATTGACCTTCATATACCAGTCCGGCGGAAACTCTAGGCTCAATGGAGATTTTGTGGTCATAACCTGGCAAACAAACAATAACCAAGAGATTTATCATTCAAATTTTTTTCCATCTTCCATGCCTGTTCCCAACTATTGCGATTGCGCTATTCGGTGGTCTGGTGGTACGGGTTTTTTTTTTCTTTTTTCTTTTTTAATTACCGCACCGGCGGAGCAGAAACCCAAGGGACCGGAACTTGTATTATTATCATCTCTTGTCTTGACGGTGTCACAATCTGGGATAAATAGGTAGGGGGTACGTAGAGAGGATATTAAAAAGAAGAAGAAGAAGAAGAAGAAGGAGAAGGAGAGACAGAATGTTTAAAGAGGAAGGACCCCAAATATCTCGCACGTTAGTCCGCATCGGGGATAGAGCGGGATCCCGACAGCTCGGTGATCAGACACGCGGGATATAGTAAAGGCGGTGGAAATGGGCCATGGGGCGAAAAGGAAAGTGCCGCGGGGAGTGGGAAACAGAAAGCACGAGCAAAAATAATTTTCTTTCTTTCTTTCTTTCTTGGCCACTTTCATGGTGGTTGTGAAGCTCTTGGGGGGGGGAGGGGTGGATGTGGATGTGGATGTGGTTGCCCGAGCACTATCTGCCAAACCCACTAGCTGGGAGCTGGCGAATACGAGGGTTCCTTCCACTGATTCTGGTTCTGGTTATGGGTGGTGGTGATGATGGTGGTGGTGGATCGTCTGTAGCATGGCAACCGGCATAGGACACGCAAGGGGAGACAACTACATGTAGGTAGATAGATGGTACATAGCCACACCGCTCGTTTGAAAGACTCGTTTGGAACTTCTCGTGTGATGGATGGATGGATGGATGGGACAGGCGGCCAGCTCTACGGATGGAATCGGCTAAAGAAAACTCCGTACGTAGAAGGGGGCTCGGAGTGTAGACTACATACATGTAAGTACGGTATCGTACATTATTGTCATATAGAGTACATGTAGTACTCTATACCATCATCTATCTACATCATGTATCTACATACATGTACTTACATGTAAATTTATTTATTCTATATAGTCTACATGGGTTCGTTCATATATTCTCGTCCCAGAACGGAGGTAATCCGTGGGGAATTCGGGAAAAAGGAAAAGAGGAAAGAAAAAGAAGAAAAGGAAGAACTGATTATTCAACATGATGAATATCTTACAAGGGTCTGCGCGGTTCATGGTTGCGTGTTTGGTTTATTGTAGATTGTAGATTGATTGGGGGGATGGATATATGGAAATATGGATGTGCGTTCTAGAAAAATGTCCCCTACATGCAAATTAAATGTCCCATCTCATTTCTGGTATAGAACCCAGCCACCCCCATCCTTCGCTTCCCCCCTGGAACCGACCGAACCACCACCATCCAACCCGTGGTGGGCCCCCCCCCCCCCCCCCCCCAACAACGCAGTCAGAACCTAATTAATGCCTATTTCAAAACTCTTGAGCTCTCTGACAGGTACCTACATACATGTACCTACATACTTACTACATGTACCCTACAAGCTACTAACATAGTTACAGTAGCTACATGTAGCTTGTATCTACATGTACATAGCTACATGTACATACATGTAGCTGTCTCTCCTTCACCGCCAACCCCACTCCACTCCACCCCATCCCACCTCATCTCATCTCATCCCACCAACACCCCACCCCATCACTCCGCTCCGTTATTGCATCCACGTTAGTAGGCTGTGTGGGTAAAAAATAAAAATAAAAATAGAGAGGTTAAAAATAAAAATAAAAAAATAAAATAAAAAAAAAAAAAGGGAGAGGACGGAATGAACCATCAGTATAACGGCGACTAATAAAAGTGTCTCAAGATTTAAGCTTGAGTGTCATGTCCCTTGCAGGTAAGTACTTACATGTATGTATGCTTCCTGTCATGTCAGGGCTGCACGTACACAAATTTAAGGGTCCAATTTCACTAGTACATACTAACATAAAGTAATGTCTCTTCGGCTCCGGCCCTCCCCCCCCCCGGAGAATATGTCCGATGGATTTTCATCACCATCATCATCATGCAAGGGAACTACCCGTGCGTGGTTGCCGGCCGGGCGATCAGGCGGGCGAACCAATTACGCGAGTGATGGTCTGTGACTTTGCGCGGGAGTGGCCAACCGTTGTTGGATGGGGCACATGACCTGCTAGTTAGGTAGCTCTACACGCAAACGTAACCACAGCCCGGACGTTTTAGGAAGGAAGGAAGGCAGCGGTACACCACGAGTGAAAGGGGGCGAAGACAAAATGATTACGCTAATTATCACGAGATTTACTTCTGGCGGTGAAGAATTAAAATTCAAAGGACATTCGTTTTGCAGCTGGGTCATATCATGGGAAACGTTGGTTGCCGCGCATGCAGCGCCCGTGGTCGGCGTGTGTGGGGGAAGCTAGAGAACAACCAAACTGTAACAACAACTGTTTGTCAAGAAGTTATGTCTATGAAGACTTTGCTTTTTTTGTTTATTTTTCTTCTTTCTCCCTTTCTTTCTCTCTAGCCCTTTGGAGGGTCTTATCAGATAATCGGGATGCTGTCGACAGGTCACGGTGGTCTACTATACTACATACATGTAAGTTACCCCTATAATGGGCTCTAGTCGGTTGATATCCCCACTCCAATAAGATAACAGATAAGGGGGGGGGGGGGGGGTGTCACGCCGGTGGTTTATATGGGGGTCACTCTTTTGTTGATAAGATAGGCTGATATTGGAGAAGGGCTCTTTTTTTTTTCTTTTTTTTTTTTTTTTAAGGTCATCCTCTGGAATATTTTGAAACGGACGAGCTGAGCTGGGCCAGTCACTCCGTGATATCGGCCTAGTAGGCTAGGGGTTGGAAAGAATAAATTAAGGCCCTACATATGTAAAATACATATGTGCTGTCAATCTGCAGTAGTTACAGTTCAACTGCCTCATAATAATTACCGGGCGAGCGGTTTGAGAACATATCATATATGTACGTGGGGATATATCCACCGCGCTAGGTTGATAGTACTGTCAGATGGCAGTGTAGGTTAGGTCACGAAAAAGAGGCAAAAAACAAAAAAGAAAAAGAAAAAGGCATCAAAAGGAATCTCGGATATTTCTTTATTTTGATGGCTGCGAGGGGAAGTAACGCCGGCGGCCTTTTGGACGGACTGGCGCAAAAGCAAAGTTTGATGGACGCGTGTGTGGGTGGCGGGAGGGGCAAATAGATGTGGCGATATCAGCCTTTCGTGGGGGGTTGAGGTTGGGGGGAAGAGTGGGGAGTGAAGAGTGGGGAGTGAAGAGTGGGGAGTGAAGAGTGGGGAGTGAAGAGTGGGGAGTGAAGAGTGGGGGAGTAACAGCTGAAAGCCACGAGTGAGAGGGCGTGAACTTGGCTAGACTACTTGGCTGCAGTGCGGTTTCGATAGCGGTATCAGGATCATTGGGACTAGAAGATAATATATCTATGTTCTGCACTCTCAGAGAGCTGCAAGTTTCCTTTTGAGGGTAAAATGTCCCCTGTGATAAGGAGAGAGGGGCCGTGGCGGGATATATCAATGCTGGAGGAGATTTGGAGTCTGATAGGGACGTTGTGTCTAGAGTCATTAGCGGCATGTATCAGAACATAGATATACATTAAGTGAATCATTTCGACTCTGAGTTTTGGTTTTAAGAGGCAGTACCAATTGATTTTTCAACTACGGTGTGATAAGTCCTGATAGTGCACAATCTAGTATATTGAAAGAGATGTTGATACAAGAGAACCAATGGAGGTGACCCTACTGAATGATTGAAATGGGAGATAACGAAAAGCTCTCATACCAGTGGCGAGGAGTAAAGAACAAATGCTCCATATGACAAAATCAAGGGGCATTAACGTGTATAGGGACAGTGTACAAACAAGTCAACTGTGTCCACGATAGTATATTAAGTATATATATCAATACCAAAACTACATGTATTCATTAGTAAGTAATGACTGACCGTAATTATATGTAATAGTAATGCCTGTCTTGTTTCGGCGTCATGAAATCTCAACATAATCATTCGTTAGAATTAGAATCACAAAAAATCACTCGGGTAGCCTCAACCACTTTCATCTAACCGGCCCCCAACAGCAACAATTTACCCGAAATATAGGAGCTAAATAACAACGCACAATTTTAACGTTTACCTATTTTTTTATCTCTCATGTAGTGTTGAATTAAATGAATCACATGTTTACGTAATCCATACGGTATATCATGGCAACGTCACTTGTGGTGCGACACTAAAATCTACCATTGGTGGCCCAAACGGGGTTGAAAGCGGTAATCGCTACTGTCATAGAGTATCACTCGGCTGAGTCAGATTGCCGAGGGAGATTTCATGATTGAAAGAAAAAGGGCTCTAGTCCTATTATTGTGGCGACTTTTTCAATAGACGTCTTTACCGTCCGTCAGGGCAGCCAATATTTACCCCTCAGCTAATTGGAAGGTTTTTAGCGGCTAGGCGGGGTGGGCTGTAGAAGCCGCGCCGGCCACGGCGGAGCTTAAGCGCTTTTGTTAAAAACTATCCAGGTGAGGCCGAGGGTATCCAGTTCGATAGTAGATAATGGGTATATCTGTCGGGTTTGGTAATTGATACTCTTTCTCTCCATTTCTTTAATATATACAAGTTTTATTCTTCGATGATCTCGGGAAAGGTAAATAAATAATACAACGTCGATCTAGGAGTTTAATTGAGATACCAATATAGTGATTTGGAATACGTCTCAGTAAGAATCTTAAAGGGACGCGCCCCAGAAAAGTAGAGAAAGTTTTATGGCCACCAGGGCCGATGGTCAACACATGATAACTGTGGCCCCCAGCATATGGGCGTGGTGTTAGGCCGCGGGGGGTTCTTGTGGGTTAGTTTCTTCAGTATATGTCTCCGTCTGACCATAGGTTAATGCTAACACTCCTATCTGATCGATAGCTCCAGCTCGACCCCACCGTGGAAACAGCTGGATCTGCCACTGGTTGTGAAATGGCATTGCGCTCATATACACACACTACGCCAGCTGCCAGCCCCCCGTTATTCGCTGGAGGACTCATCTATGAACAGGAGACGGTGCAGCCAAATGATAACATGCGGGTTTGAGAATATAGCTGCTGATTTTATGCTTAAGATATGAATAAATACTGGCTCGGAGGGCGTTATGAGGGTAGGTGGCGAGGGAAAAAGGGCGCATGAATAGATACCTTGGTGTACAGGATGAATTGGATTAGGAACGGCTGGATAGTGCTCTCCATAACACCTTTCGGGTCGTGGCAAAGAGCGAGTAAAAGAATGTGTAGGGAAAAATAACTCGCAAACCCTAAGCGCTACACTCTATCTGGTACCCGGTACCCTGATACTGGTAAATAAAATTCTCTTTATTTTTTTTTTTAGAAACCCGGAGTCTCTTGGTAAGGGCAATGTCAGGTGCTAAACTGCACAATTAAGCCGGTCTATTCGGGACCTCTATGAATAAGTAACCCATGCAGTCACACACCCACCATCTTTGGGCACCTTTTTACGTCTAGACCTCCTCTTTTGATAAAGCCTATCACACCGCCATTAACGTTATACCACTGACGTTGAGCTCATCTGAATTTGTAGGACAGCCTATATCTACAGATAGAAATTTAGTAGCCTTGGCTTGGCTTTGCTTTCGTAACTTGAGTGCGTTAACTCCTTTTGGATGAAGATTATTTAGATTCTATCTAAGTAATGGCGAGGACACCGAATAGGGTTAGGGTTTCACAACATTCTGCTATTTACACACATAGACGCAGTTAGGTTTACATCAGTTAGATTTAGGTTGATAAACTCAATTTAGCTAAGCTTATAAGTCTAGTACGATATGCTCCACCAACACAACAGGTAACGGCTCCTACCATCAGAAACACCAAACCGTTGATATACCAACAGTCAGATCTACCCATATATATATGGGCCAGCCAGACACGGGCTCGGGACCACCTCCGACCCGTCCGAATATCAAAACGGCTTTCCCAACAAGGCACACAGTCCACCCAAAGTAAGGGTCCGCCTAACCCGGGCCAGGTATGTCTGGACGATCCATATTAGGCTTAAGAAATGACAGACCTGCACTTACTATGTATCCCTAATACTCCACACTACAAGCAGCCTAGACACTCTCGTTACAATGGGCCTGGGAAAGTATTGCGTCCTATCATCATGTGGGAATAGGGACGAGTGGCTATGGACATAAGTAGCTACGGAGAAAGCTTTAGTGGAGATGGTGGTTAGGTTGCCTTCACAAATCCGTGACAGACAAACAAAAGGGTAGGCCCATAAAACTCGGCTCTAGAAACAGAATAACATGTAGCTCCAGAGACTTTCCTACCTGGCCCCGCAACTCCTTTAGCCAGTTATGAAGGGTGATAAATTATCTTGATTAAGCTAGGTGACCTGGATAGTTATATAGGAGTATATAGACTAGACTTGTATGTGCTAAGTGGATTTGTTATGAAAGTTCGGTTCAATAAGAGGGAAGGGTAGGAGGCCTGGGGAATACTTTCTTTGGAAGTAGGTCGAGTTCATATGACCGTAGACAGCTGGCCGACGAGTACTTGCTTATGCTCCGTACTGGCCCTATCTAGATCTCCATTTCTAGTTTTCCGGCTCTTGAGGAACTGGGCAACACAGAGTTTAAAGTACAAGGCATCAAAACTTTGGGGCAATATTGGGCTCTGTTGTATTTAACAATTCTCGGCTCTGCTGTCTGTCAATCCTTATCGTTTAGGAAGCTCCATATCTAATTGCAAGCAGGGTTTAGTTTGCGACCCCCGTAACTTGGACTATTTGAAGTCCCATTAACCGCTGCCGAGGGAATCCATACCTCTTGTGCTACTCACAGTTCTAAGAGAATAACCAACCATGCTGCAAACAGTAACACATAACGGTGATCTTCAAGCCAACCGTCAAATATACCTTAGCAAGAAACGATGATCCCGGTCAACTTCTCAGGATGCGAGTTTGGATGCTGATGCAGAAGCATATGTCACAACCCCTAGATGCTCTCTCGGTGATATTACTACTCCTGGAAGATCAAATATTTCCATACGCAAGAAGCCATTTTCGTTTAAGCTGGGCCCTAGGTGTACTTGTCATAGATTAAGCAGAGACATGTGGGAAGCTGTACCTTCTCTGCGCCTAAGATTGCAACCTGCAATATACTTGTATCCTCACGGCATCACCCGAGAAGAGTTTAAACTCGCTGTAGTCGGCCCTTAGTTTCATGTGCTTGAGAAGCTACGTCTCGTACAGGGGCCCTGACTGGACCAAAAGAAGATTCTTGTGGTTTGGATTTATTGCGGGGCAATACTTGGATTTCAGATACTCATTGACTGCTGACAGCTTTGCAGACTCTTATTGAATAGATTACTAGCACTCTCCAATGAGGTAATTCTGGTATCACAAGGATGATGCAGACTCCTAGCTCTACGAGGGACTTTTCCATAGAAAGTCCGTGTGAGGCACTGGCTTGTATAACTCCGGCCAAGAGGTGGAAGTATAGATATAAAAGGGGCATTTGAGACATTCTTCAAGAACCCCGTTGTAATCACCACCAGACCAAAGGCCTCCATCGTTACTAGTTCCCGCTGCTAGTCCTACTCCCAGTGACACAACTTGCCCAAAATGCTCTTCAGAACAGCTGCGGTTTTTGTTTCCCTCCTCTTACCATCATTTGGCTTTGCTCTTCCGCGCCCTGGGGTCGCCGATGATGCCTTGACCGCGCTGGCAAAAAGAGCCACCCCCGTCGAATCTTTAGAATCAGGCTTTAAGGCGATTGAAGCTAGCAAAACAGAGGTTTCCATTGCGGCGGTAGAATCGGTTCGTAATGATCTCATCGAAGGTAGTTGCGATGACATTATTGTCATCTTTGCTCGTGGGACGTCAGGCGAGGGAAATGTTGGAGCCGTAACCTCAGTTGGACCAATCTTCTTCGGGAACTTGTCGGCCGTTGAGCCTGGGAGGGTTATTGTACAAGGGGTCAATGACTACCCGGCCGATGTCTGGGGGTATCTGGGTGGTGGATCTGATGATGGTGCTCAATACATGGCGGATATGGTCACCCTGGCTTCAACACAGTGCCCTAACTCTAAAGTTGTCCTTTCTGGATTCAGGTACGTATACGTCTTTCTCCACCCAAACGAGTTGGTATATTCTGATAGAAATATTTGTCTGATGATACCCGAAAAATACATGTAGTCAGGGTGCCCAAGTTACGCATAAAGCAGGAGCCCTTATTCTGCCGTCCCTCTACTCGATCGTTGCGGCAATCGTGCTTTTTGGTGACCCAAACAACGGCGACGCATTTCCTGGCACTCTGAACAACAATGTTAAAACCTTCTGCCATGACGGTGATTACATCTGCGATGGACTTCCGATCATCACGGATCAGCACGGTAATTACATGGATGACGCACCGGAGGCTGCAGCATACGTTGCAGCAAGAGTTTAGAGGACTTTTAATTCTGTGAAGGACTTGATGGGAATAATTTATCGCTTTGTGTCGGTAATTATAATAGTGCATGTACATATAGTGCATTTTAAACTACAAAGATTCAGTGCTATTCTCGGTATTAATAAACTCACTACAATTGTACAAGCATTCAGTGACGTGTAAACCCGTTGATCAAAGAATGATCACACGTATTCACTTGTAGAGTTCGTTGAAATAAAGTAGGTTGTTCTTAACTACATGTAGTTGCGGGGGCCTCCGGTGCTGGGGGTCGACTCCAAGACTTAAGGCGACCCCGATATATTGGAGCTTGATCGACGCGCTTTTGATACCATAAAATATATTGGTGATGAGAATAGTCTCGATCAATGGAACAGCCACTTATTATGGAGCCTCAATTCAACAAATATATCTATTGAACCTACTATATACATGTAGTTCCCTGTCGCGTTAGCGGCACCGGCGCCTACATACTCCCTAGCCGAGCGTAGAGCGGGGAATGTAGGGTAGAGTGACGGACACAAGCCAAAATCCGGGGTCTTTGGGGAATCCCCGAATTGCGTTCCTGCATGACAGGCTTATCGGGCCGCTGGGCTAGGGCTTGGAGCAATAGAGATCGCTGAAACACCCACGTGAAAGACTAATCTAGCCAGAGCCAAGATGGCACAGCCAGGCCGGCCAACTGGGGCGCTAATTGCCTTGATGGTGCGGGGATAAATACTAGAAATTGTCTCATTGAGTGGGGTATGCCGAGGTTTTTCTGAGCTTTGCTCGTGGGATTAGTGCTAGGGTTGACTAGATAAATACATGTGGTGTTGAACAGGCTATATTGGAGATTCGTGAGCATTGGATGATGGGCTGGGTAAAGTACACACATGGGATTTATGAGGACTAAAAATACGCGAAGGAAAGTTTTGGATGAAGTGGAAAGTGATAGGTTTAGGTCGTATCTTGAATGATTCAATGGTCGGGTCAGATTCCGAGTGATAGTTCATGACAAAGGTACGTGCACTGCTATTTGTTAAATAGGCTTATTAGAGTTCCTGATGTAGTAAAAACTCCGGTAGGTCAAACACTTATCGATTAGCTGGAAAAGTAGAGCCTAGATAAGGAGTATGACCAAATCTGGCAGTTGTGCACTTACACAGCAACAAGGCGTGCGATATACCAAAAGCTTCAAGTGGTTCATGCAGGTCGGTGAGAGGCACCGAAGAATAAGCATCCATGGCCCAATTTATTCTTGATACCGAGGACTGTGCACCTTCCCGATAAAATTTTGACCCAGGCTCGAGATAAAATGACCTCGAAGCTTTTTTAAGCCAACATGAGGACCACGAGCCGTTCTTTGGCTTTACCCCTCGAATAAAGCGAGCGTAAGGCGTATTGGTATGAATTGGACCCGCTCATGACCTGCTCCTTTTCAACTCCCAGAGTTCGATAGGCTACCATCACTAACCAACCGGTGATTGTTGCTTTTTGCAATATTTGAAACCACGACGCATCGAACACCCCCGTCGGGCTGCTCTTTACATATTCACATGTACCTACGCTAGCTATAGGCACATGAGTCAAAATCAAATTAGCTCCTGAAATGCCTCTCGGTCTGTAGGGTTGATATTTACATAACATGTGCATCAATTCTTATCTGACAACTCACTTCTCCCGTATATAGTGCACTTGAAACATTACGTGAGATGAGGTGCATTGTTAATTTGAGTGAGCCATAGGGGGGCGAACAATACTAGAATGAAAGCATCGCCGAAGTTGCAAAGTCCATTGATCGAGATGTCGTTGACTGATTTTTTAGAGCACGAACGTTTCACAAACCATACATGTGTGGGCAGGAGGTGGCTTTATACACGGAGACATGTCGACGCGTCATAAAGGAACATCCCACGCTCCAAGGAGCACGTAAAAAAGCAAAGGGGATATTCTCTGGACCGCTTCGATCAATTCCTAGGTGCCCTCGCCAACACCGCCAGATACTGCAGCAACGAGCTCGAGTACTAGATGACTCATCGTGAGTTACAATTCTCGCCATAATAGAATTAGTGCAGATGTCTAACTCAATTAGTCTACATAGGTCTCTATGGGCGCCACCAAATAGAAGAGTCAAGGTGCATACTCTTCACCGCTGGATATTTTACTCTGTCGTTGCTACTTTGTGGACACTGCACGGTTCAATGCTGGTATCTCCAGCCATCATTGGTCGGTCTGGTGTCTGAAACTGTTACAGGTGATGAATCTTAGACATGTTGGCCTTTGATTCAGCCGTTTCATAGTATTAGGGTACCACCTTGAGCATGTTTCTCGGATCAGTTGTTCGCTTATCAACTAGCAGATATTGGCCAGTAAAACCAAGGTTTGTGTGGTTCATGTGACACTCCCGTAAACCAATACGCATTGACAATCCGATAAAGCTTGTTACTATGGGGACGACTGTCACTGGTTGGTTGAGGTATCGGTCCACGATCGAAGTGTCCTTTGATATGCATGGGACATATCCGAATCCAGTCAAAAAGCGTATGTATAGGATACCGTATGAGATATAGCTATCCTAATGTTGCCTCATGAACCGTAACCACCACTTCCAGGCCATATTAAATAATGGGATATACGGAAAATATGATTCCAGCTCGGTATTATATCCTTTTTTTTTTTACACAGGAAAACATCGACTTTCGGCTCAACAGCCCCAACTTTTAGCCCCTCGGGTTGGAGGTCTCGATGAACAGCGCTCCACCCCATTCCAGTTAAGATTATGCGGGCAAAATGAGTTAGACTCACTCGAAAACTGTGGGCTCGGCCCACATTATGATTGAAATATGCCGTGTAAAATCATTAAGAGTCTCATACATCGGTGACCAATGTCCGAGGCCAAACACCAGTTATACACCGACTGATATACACAGGGGCCGAGTTATGTCTTCAAACCATGCTGGTGTACCCTATCGGTCTCCATTTACAGTCGACCAAACTCGCAATCCGAGAATGCCGTTATTAGGGTTGTTGTTATCGCTATGGTATATCTGAGCTTGAGGCCAAAGACTTGGGGGGCTCGACACGGTAGGGGGCAGTCGGAGTTAGAACGGCGTTAAGTGCCTATGCCCTCATAGAAGGTATCAAGCTTAAGAATAATACCTATCATGTGTTTCACTGGACATGATCATGCTTCGTGCCCATAGTTGGGGACTGAGATTTGGTGGCAGGGACCATGCCTTGGAGAGGAATGTTACTTCACCGTACTCTGTGCTGGTTGTAACCAGTGCCCGTCTTGGCGCACGATTTCTCACTCGATAAAGTAACGCAAGAAATTGATCGATTGACTCTGACTAATTGAACGGGCGTAGCTCCAGCTCAAGACACAAACACTCAATAATGGTACCTCTGAATTTTTGATTTTCGGGGGACATACGTTTATCCCTTAGTTGTTAATTGCTACCCCTATATATAAGAGGGGGTGAGAATTTGTATGGGGGAGATCAAATGTTTGGTAAGGGAGATAACCAGGTTTTGCTTTTTTCGATATATATGGGGGGGGGGCAGCATTTATTGACAGCCTAAGGGATAGGGACCTTGAAGTTTCATATTTCTTACATGAATGTAGTTATGGCAAAGACCCCATACAGTACAATCTCGTTATAAGGATATTGTTTATAAGGATATTCGGCCCATAAGGATATATTTTGAGTCCCAATAGGGATTACTTTGGGTGAACTGGGCACTCCTTTCAAGGATAAATGGCCTATAATTAAGGATATTTTTGGATGCAGAATTGTCACATTTCCATATCTTTATAGCGAGATTGTACTGTATATACAAAACCTTCCAATCACCCTGTTTAAGACTCGTAGCGGAGGTAGAAATTAAAACAAGACATTTTTGGTGCATTACTGTACGATAACTTTCGAAGAACTATATATGCAACCATGGGGAAATGGTATAACGAGACAAGGCAAAGGCAAGCCTTTTTCTTTAGCTAGAGAATATAAATATTATCTCTTGAACTAGCTTAGAAGCTCATGTTCTCTTAGTTATATATGCTTGCGCTTAGCCTGAAAAATGAATTTCTACTATATAACAATGTCTGCTTACTCTATCAAGTAAATTTAGTAGACATCTAAGTGCAGAGAAGTGTGGGGCGCGCGGTAGAGGAAAAAGGAGAGAAAGTAGCGGTAGTAGCGGTAGTAGCGGTAGTAGGAAACAGTTGCGGCATGGCAGCAATAGGTCTTGGGACGTGACTTTGATATGTTGTAACTTTTGCTATACCTTTATGAAGATCTTATTACGCCTACTACTCGTTATATACTAGGGTCTCCGAAAATGGTGTGCCCTAACCTAAAGGTGACAGGTCGCTATTTCAGTTGGAACAAGTTCAGTCAGGATATTTGGACAAATCAAATAAATTGACTGCAATAAAGTGGCTGGGACACTCAGGGTAGGATATAAGTGGGTATCCCTTATAATTAGTCTGTCAGTAAAATGCTGACCCCCAGAAGAAGCAAATTTTGCGTGACTTTACTTACAGATCCCCTTATCGCCATACAAATTTAATTCCTCTATTATAGGGGGCTAGCAGACTAGGGGATAATACCTACTGTTCTACTTCACCAGGTCTTGGCGCTCTTTACATATATACAAAACACCCGTTTTCAAGCTCAATGACTTCACAGAGGAGTATCTATAAAATATTTAGAAAATATATAGGAGCAGGCTTTGTATAAACAGATCTTTGATATCGATCTCGCTTGGTTGAAAAGTTATCAGCAGTGCCGTTTGCTGTCACCTTTATGATATCGATCGGGGGCGCTTACCTCCATGGAGCGGTAAATGTGTCAAGAGTGATTTTTCCACAGGTAGCTATAGTATATGTATAAGCACTAAATTTCAGCCCTTAGAGTATGCCATGTTATACTAAATTATCACATGCTCAACCATTTCCCACCGGTTGTACACCCGGTTTTAATCTTCATGTTGTAGTAGTCCTATACTAGATGGGTAAATATATGTTCAGTAGTACAAAAACTTGCGCTTTTATCATAAGTACTAGTATTATTTTCACCTCCCGTATATCTCAATTAACAACCGATTCGAGTGATACACCATGAATCACACCGCAGTTATTCAACCGTTACTGTTGAAAATATATCCTCCCTGTAATAATTGTGGCAAGGTCTAGACCACTATTGTATTGCTGCTTCTTTGCCAAGGCAATTATTGTTATAAAAGGGCTATTGAATTCTCCCATGTATTAGAAGAAGGCATATAGAGTGTAACAAGAACTATATTCGCTGCAAGACTCAATATCACGAACAGTTACAGAATGAAACCAAGTCTACTCACCCCATTATATATATACATGTAGTACTAAGTAGGCAACTTGGTATCTCGCGCTAGTCCCATCCCAATTTGGATACCAGGCTTAAGTACAGCCACAGGTATAAATAAGTGATGGAACGCCCTAAGAGTACAACTAAACACCAAATGTTGGTGGCGTTTTACCAAAACAGGCATCCTACCGCTGTACATCTAATAGCACTGATATCAATAGTGTGGCTACTATGCTTAGGCGAATTTCGGGGTTTCCGCTGTTGACTACATGTAAGTATACATTAATACGGACATCATATTACGTTTACTACCAGTACCAAGCATTAAACTAAAGTTTTAAATCAACCAATCGAGATATAAGGAAGATATCCACCCGCAAGATTCTTCACAGTCGCAATCTTTCAAATTGACTACTACGAACACCTTATTGTACACTCCATTATCCCTCCATACTGCCGAGCATACGACTGGCTAGATATTCCCAGAGAGCCCTGGGGTCGGAAAAACAAGAACCAGTTATCCATATCCTCCTTCGGGAGTGATTTATAATGTAATGGCTTATAGTCTCTCACTCGGTTTTCTTGGGCGGTCTCTGGGTGGGCGACAAGACTGATATACACTCGTGGAGAGAAAATCAAAGCACCCCAGCTCATGACCATCCTGCAGGCGGGCGGGGATGAAGACAGAAATTTTTATTTAATTCCATAATTTACCCATCGTCATTCAAAAAAATAACATCAGTACTATTATAATAGTTGTCATAATTGAGTTGTGCAGCCGGCGCCTGGTATTACTTGTAGTTATTGAACAATTTTAACTTTTGTGTCAGGAAACACTTGTTTGTTTCAAACCGTATCTATAGAGAGGCTGTTCTCCCCCCTCTTGCTTTTATCGTCCGTTCTAAAATACTCTACGGCCAGCTTGTTTCATAAATTAAGTTGCCCCCCGTTGAAAGTATCAACTAAGGTCGTGGGGGTGGTGGAAAAAATTCAAACGACCCTTCTTTGCAGCCAGTAATTAAAGTAATATTAAACAGTCGACATTGAAACGCAAAGTCGATATTAGTGAGACCTCAATGGACGGAAATATGGCCAAAGGGGGACTAAACGGCCCAATCGTATGCCCGTATGTACATACATATACATATGTATACACTCCTAGTTGGGGTCTATCCGGGCACCCACGATTAGGGGGGTTTATTTCGTGACTGTTTTTACCGCGTCCCTACACCCGGAGTAATAAGTCCCTACAGCTGCGGGCAGGAGGCACAAGAGTATGGATGGGACTTATATAGCCACCACACCGAGCTCACAGTTGAGTAAATTTGGTTCATTATTCGTTTTGGCCTTAGTAGTAGAATTCATGAGACGGAATTTCATAGTGTAGCTGTGGAATGCTGGTTAGTTGGTTAGTTTCTTCCCCTATCTACATAGTTCGTTCCATGAGTCCCTTGATCCTGGATTCGAACTCCATAACGATTTTGGTAAAAGCCAAAAAAATTTCTTTCTGACCATGCAAGAGGAAGACCGGTAACTTTCATATCCATGGTCAAACTACATGTAGCTTGGCCCAAAATCTGTGAGTATGGAGGGTAAAATTAAAGCTGCACAGCTTCCAGCCTTCTTAGCCTGTACCTTTCACCAGTTCACACCCGTCACAAACATCGGCTGTCATAGGAATTGATTAAAAGCACTATAACAAACCCCAGACCCGATGCCTAACTAACCTTAGCACTACCTCAAGAAAAGTCCGGAACCTCCACCCCAATCTTCTTATACGCCGCTGAGAACACCAGCTTCCCCCTCTCCTCCCTCGCCCTCCTCAAAATTTCTGCCCCCACAACCAAGTCCATAATCGCCAGCCCCACACACTTAAACACCACATTCCCACCAAACTTCTCACTCAAAGGAACATTTCCTACCTCAATCAGATCCTCTGCCCCCAGCTTGGCCAAAAACACCTCCCCCGCCTCCTCCAGACATGCCTTCTTCGAGTCCACGAAAACCTTCACATCCGCCCTCCTTAGATACGCCGAGTCTACCTCTATCATATCTCTCTTATACGACCCAATCAATGACACATACCTGTCCCTCCCCGCCGTCAAATACTCAAGCGGAAAGAGCGGCTTCGTCGCCGGCGTGCAACAAAACATCGCATCACATCCATCCACCGCCTCCCTCACCCCCGCTTCATACCCCGCCCCATCTGGTGCCAACGCCACAAATTTACAATCTGGGCTCGCCAAACTCCACTTCGTCACCTCATTGAGCTTCCTCGCGCCCGGTAGTGCCTCCCTCGCCCGTCCAACAGTCGACCGCCCCACAATCGTCACCTGAAGTAGCCCTGGCACCAAATTCATCACCAGACTTAATGCCCACCTCGCCTGCTTCCCTGTGCCAAACACCACCACCCGCCGCACGGCCAGCCCGTTCTCAATACGCTTTAGGAGTAGTATCATGCTTGCCAGTGCAGTACGGAAACCTGTGACCTCCTCAGCGGCTAGGACACCGATGAGGGCCCCAGTGGGGCCGTCATGAATTGTTAGTGTGCCCTTGGGCGATGCTGCGGTGTTGAGCGTGACTGTTTTGATGGCAGTGAGTTCTGTGTTAGAGCAGGGCATGAACAGCGTCGTGGAGCCATTTGAAGTTTCGATGGACTGGCGTAGCGGCTGATGGACCTTGGAAGGGCGTGTCGAGAACTCTATGAGCCCCGAGTTGAGGATCTGGAGCGTTGAGAGGAGGGCTGGAGCGTCTAGATTGCTGAGGATATAGGAGATGTCACTGTCGGATAGGACCAAGGGGTTCTGGGGAGATGACATGGTGGCGGCGTCCTTGAGCTTTTGAATCCACGAATCCACAGGGGATCTTGATGCTAGATACGTGACTATGTAGCTGGAAGGGTGGGAGGGGGTGAGGGGGGTGGTGGGTGGGAGGGGGATCCTTTTGTTGTGAGGTGAGATGTTGTTGTATACGTATGTATGTATCTGTAAATTTTTCCCCCAACTGCTACACGGGCCTCATGACAGATACTTTAAGGGAAGATTGAGAGGATCACCGTGCTCTGCAGCTGGTGCTAGTACCCATCGGTCGAGTGCTTTTCCGAAAAGGCCCTGATGGGCAATCAGTTGGGTATTTATCGCGGCAAAGGTGGGTTTGGTGATAAATAGTGACACATGGATTTCGAAAATCATGTGCCTGTCATAAAGGCTAAGTAGAATATTTTGGCAATGAGGTAGGCTTTAGAGTATTCGAGTTGCCCTGCTTGCTACTTGCCCTAATCTGCTCTGTTCTACTCTGCCCTACTCTACTACAGGCTACCTGAGGAAGCAACCCGAGTTAACGTGGTAGATAAGTAGGTATCTCCTCGGGTTAGTGGAGCTGCAGATGGGGGGGTTTCCATTTAATTCGTAGCCCACCCTCCCCTGGCTGCGGCGAGGAGCATGTAAGAGCAAGCCGGCCATATGCATACACATATCTGCAATTCCAATATAGCCGGCCGACCAGCCGTACCTACGTCGCCACTTCTGAAAAGGAAGGATGGCAGTAAAGACGAAAGCCAATGATCGTTCAAACGGGTAATTACCTCCTGAGTAGGTACATGTACATAAATGTACTAACTCTTGGTCGACAGTAGGGCTTGGCTTTCTTATATATGTAGCTCGTGATGTGCCAGACGTACGGAAATGGTGATTCTCCGATCATTGTACGGAGTACGGGCCCATGCGCGGTTCGTAGAACAGAACCCTGACAAAAACGTTTTTAAATAAGGTTTTCCGCCAGACAGGGTGCTAGAGCAGCACAGCACAGTCCTGTTTGGTTTGAAAGGTCCGTCCTGAAGTTTTTATTTAATAATAATTAGCTATTTAGCGTTAATTAAAACTTTATTATTCACTTGCCTGCGGCTCTGGGGAGGGGCTTGGCACCTGGAGAGCTGAGAGCTAGAAGTGACGTAGCTGATGAAGGAAGGTCAATGAGCACTCCTACATGTAAAAGGGAGAAAAAATTGTCTACATCGCCATATCACCATATCATTATACTTCCTGTAAACATCCGTACATCAGTACAGCTACTCTCAAAATCACCTCCCCCCCCCTCCCTTCTTTAGAAGAAACAAGCATACCAATGTCAAAACGCTCAATAACCTCTTACTTCACCCCTACCCCTAACCCCTCCAAAAAACCCAAGCTCGAACTCTCCCTCACCTCCGACCTCCCGCCAAGCACACACCCCTCATATCCCTTCCCGATCCCATGCCTTCCGGGCAAGCTTGAGCTCTCGTCACGGAGGCCGGTTGATAAGACCGCCTCTGGAGAAGGGGCCGGTGAAGGAGGTGCTGACGATTCTAAGGGTACCAATGATTCTAACGACACCAATGATTCTAAAGACGCAAACACCACCAATACCAGCACCAGAACCACTTCCTCCACTCCCGCCGAGCTTCCCCCAACCACCATCCACAAACCTGACCTCTCAATCCTCCACTACCACCCCTTCCTCCACGCCTCCCTCGCAAAGGCGCTATTCATCTTCCTCCGCGCACACCTGCCCTTCTACAGAGTACACTACAGCATACCCCGTGCGGGTGTACCGGTAGACGTTAAAACTCCGCGATTGTATTTATTACCCCCTCCCCCCCCCCCACACACACATACACGCGCACACCTTCTCTGTATTCTACCACTAGCACCAGCTTTGAGCTCCGCTGAGCTAAGCTTGAGCTGACAGCGGTTTGCGCCGCCCGAAAGCACATCCCTCTTCGGCGTAGACGCTACCTCCACTTTCCACGCGGCCTCTGGCGAGCTGCTGGATACCCGAAGCGGCCGCCCAGTGCCGGTTGATCGATATCGATGTAGGCCAAGGCCGGTACCGATGTGTTTAGAGGTTTTAAGGGAGGTTTGTTTCTCCGGCCCGGGATGGAAAGAGAAGGGGTGGGGGGTGCGGTTGGGCTTATAGGTGATGCTGACGGTGTGAAGTATGTAACCAAGCGCACAGGCACCAGTTATAATATAGTTCTTGTGAATTACTATGCGGATGGCGGGGATTCGATTGCGTATGGACTACCTGGCTGGCTACTTGAATGGGTGACCGAGTGATATGGGGTGACTGGGCTGACCATGTAGAGGAATGGATAGTTATCATTCGGACGACGAGCGCTTTTTGGGGGAGAATCCTACTATCGCATCCTTGTCGCTGGGGGTTAGAAGGGATTTTGTGATGAAACAGTGAGTATATATGTTTACCCCGCCTCCGCCCCCGCCCCCGCATTTATTTAGGTGGGGTCAAGTTGCGTTTTATGAAGTGGAGTTTACGGGTGCTAGCCGCGCAGCTGCGGCATGGTCTCGCTATTGGTTGGGGGTTAGAAATACTATAAGGATTTGGGAGTGTGGTGACCAGGGATGTTACCTCATAGGGAGGGATGGGATGGGAAAGGTATTTCTCTTTACGAGAATTGCGCATCCCACCCAAGATTATCTTTTTGGGGGCGGGTAGTACATCCCAGATATCACTATAAACAACCTTCTTATAAACGGCATACATATAAACGGAACCATAATATCTAATAAACGATATCCTTATAAACAACATACTTTATAAACAACAACCTTCACAAACAAAACCAACATTCATATAAACACCACCCTTATAAATACCATTACATAGCGAGACCTGTAGCTCCCAGGCCAACTTCAAACTCCCACGCAGCTCCCACCTGTAGACCCCCGGTAACGCTAACAAACATACAGTAAAACCATCCCAGCACTCAACCACACATTCTCGCTCCCCTCCGGGGACCTGCTGCTCATGCAGTCCACAACACAGTCCAAATGGCTACACTCGATCCCGAAGCGATCGTCGACCTCCGACGCTGCGGCCTCGTGGGCGGGCGGAGGGAGAATCAATATCACGTTCCGGAAGGCCCTTGAGCGCGGCGGGACCGAGAATTACTACTGGTATGTATGATATGATACATGCGTGTGCTATGTGGCTGGCTCCAATCATCGGGAAGAGGAATATTAATAGTGGGTGTGATGTGCCGTAGTTACAATGTTGGCAGCGGCCCGGTGTATTGCTGGGATAAGGTGGAGGGGAGGATGGTGCTCAAAGCTTGATCGGAGGAGTAGGGAGAAGGTTACAACACATGTATAATGTATACATATACATACATACCAGGAATTCCCAACAGTTTCTGGGATGATCCATGATTGAAGAGAGGATCTTCAGCGACCAACAAACCTTATGTCCTAGAATATCAGACACAGTTGATATTCATTTGCTGTGGAATTTTTACTCGTCCTGCACGATCCATCACTCGATCACCGGACTTACCTATGGCGAAATTGAATTCCTTGCTACTGGACCCACAACTTTAATTAGAAAGAATCCGTCTTAGGGCCAGATTTTAGACGGTCATCAACCCACTTATGAAACAGAGTATCAAGGCACTCGCTACTTCTTCCAGGAACTAAGTGTACCACCATCTATTACTATTGGTCCGGAGTCCCCAGCCTATCCACAGTTCCACAGCCTCGCGAATCTTCCCGTCTACTCCCCTGAAGGCTCGAAGTATAGCTAGCGCCAAAGAAGTCATGATCATCTACCGAGCATTGGAGGGCAGGGATACCCAACTACCGGGGCTAGCTAGCTAGCTAGCAGATGGGTGCCGAGCAGACCTATGATTGACCCTAGTCAGCCAGTTAAACCGCTAATTCGGGTACCTTGGTAGGTTTTTGGTACGACTCCATCTACCAATTTCAAACAAAGCAGAAAACATGCAAAGGTTTTACTTGAAGAATTTCTTGGGGACGTATCCATACCTGCTCACGGGGTACCTGGACCACCTCGATGCATGCAGTGAGTCGGATCGCGTCGGGGTCGGTTCGTGAGTAAACTCGTTGTTAGGACGGAACAATCCCTATATCACGGTGCTGGCTATGGATAAGGAAAAAAAAAAAAAAAAAAAAGCTCAGCTGAAGGGAACCTGGTGAATACATATGTATCCGTATCCGGTGCGTCTATGTACTATGTCCATATGTGCAGAAGACAGCAGCACGGCACGCGATCCCAGGCGGAATTGTGTTTTTCATGTCTCCCGATTGATTTGAAAGTAGGCATGTAAAAAAACAAACAGTCTGCCCCCCCCCCCCCCCCAACCAAGAAACACAACCCGTGATCGTGAGAAGTGATCGTTGGATGTAGATCATGGCGCTTATCCCGCCAAACAAACCCCCCCCCGTTTATGTCTCAGTAACAGCAATGACCACCACCATGGGTAAACGTTCCGTCCCGTTGGGTTCACTCTAGCACGAAACGGAATATCTATGATAGATGCGGGATGTTTAACCGATGCTGTCTATATGCTGGGCACTACAAATATCTTTGGTAAACTAGGCACCGCAACGATCTTGACCGGATTCAATACACATATATTACCAGGTAAGAGCTCGAGCCTCTTGGTACACGGGGAACTTTGGGGCAATGATATTCGGCACTTTTGTGCCACGTCATTTAATTTGATCACTGCAAAGTAGAAAGTATTTCGAGAATGTGTTGATACCTAACTGGGCCCTGCTGAACCTTGGCCCCATTTCCGACATTCCTGACTTGAGAAGTGAATTCTCGTGGGCTCCAAGGAGGTCAAAACTTTCATATGGCGATGTATCCCATCTAGATTAAAATTGAATTTTGATTTCGACATGGGCCAAATTCTATTGACTAGCGAGTGATTGACGATGAACATGGTATAGCATGTGAAACACGGCATGTTGCCATGCAGAGAGATTATTAAACGGGATACGTCTGCACCATATCGAAAAAAGGCGGAAAATAGGCAGTCAATGAAGGACAACCGGCCCAGCTTTTTTAGATAGGAGACCGGCCATTTTCCGAAATAGAAACACCAAGACTGTGGGTTTTTTCTTTTTTCTTTTTCAAATTCAAGAAACGTTTTTACTTGGATTGGTGAATTATGCAAGAAAGAGTTTCGGTGAGGTGGCCGGTGAGTGATACTGTAAGAAAATATAGCGTTCAATCATCAGACCCTCCAGCAATCATAGGATAGATGTATGTTATCCCGCCACCGGGAAGTTCCAGAATGCCTTTGGTGGTTATTCATGTGCAAAACCGAATTGAATAGAAAGCGTTGCATTCTATTCTAGCATGCGGCTGCAGAATGTTACTATCGTGCACCTATGTTTGCTGTCTTGTGGTATTAGTTTTCAATTTTTCGGAATGGACGCTATACGAAGCCAAAAGAAGGATCTTAGATGGGATGCAGCAGTGCTCTGTGCACATATCGAGATCCATTGGCTTTCGGGAATTGACTTACTTGTCATTAACGGCGGCATGATAGGCTGCAGAAAATTCTCCTCACGCTATCGCGGTCGAGAAACCCTGTGGGCAAGAAATGGTCCTACGCTGGACTGGGGGCCAACAAGAGTCTCGTGGTCGTTGCGGTGGTTATCGATGCGGGGATCATCGCAACCTGTCTACGCCGTAAACAGTGCCGACCATACAAATTCCCCAGCTAGATTATACCTGGTAACAGTCCATTACAGAACCTGGCTCGCTCCTTGTAGTGTCAGTGGCTCAAGAAGTGCTGGACGAACCATTTTTGCAGCCATTAGTTGATTCTCTGTAGGTACATATGCGGTTAGGTACTCTGGCTTGGCTTGTTCTTTGTGGTATCTCTCGGAGAGTCAAGCTTCTTTGGCAGTTCGTACCTTTTCTCCCACTATTTTCCTAGCCGGCGTATTACTACCTCGACCCAGTAATCCACCATTACCCGCAGACCTCCCCGACGAGGTGTATTGTTTTGATGTGGGTGGACCTCTTCACGCACTGCCTTATACGGCGATAAAAATTCACCGTTCTTAGTTTAGACAAGCTTTCCTATCTCATTTAGCAAGTTGTTCCCATCCATTTCTTTACCCCCGCTAGCAAGGGGCTTCAGCTATGGTCCAGACTCCCCAGAATTTTCATTTCGAATTAGTTTGGGGCTTGGGCTTCAAAGCCCAGAACTCTAGAACCTCGCACTCTGACAGACTATATGGTGCCATGGGTATGCATACCCGCTCGCTTGTCAGTCCCAGCGCTACTCAAGGTGTCTATATCGTGTTCTCCCAAGTCCTGATCTCTCATCCTCCTGTGGGGACAGTATGTAAGGACATTGTGGCAGCCCTAGCCTACTCCCCAGGCCACCTTGAAGCTGAAATAACCCGCCCTTCAAGGGAACTCAGCTAATCCACTCGAACGGGAATCCCGAGATTATGCGATATTAACGCCCAAATACCCATTCAGGCGCCTTACTTAGATGCATTGCATTCCCGGGAGCTGCCCAAGTAGGTGCTGCATCCGCCGGTGTAAAAGGATTCTAGGTGTGATACGTGTGAGCCTTTCAAACTAGGAAATATCTGTGCTGAGTTGTCCAATAATCTGGAGAGAGGAGGAGGAGGATGCAATGTATGCGGTATTAAACTGGCCTGGGGTAAATAAAGATAAATCCTGTGCGTATGGAGACAAGCAATACAATCTCAGGGTTTTAGGGTCCTTACGTACCTGGCATGACAGCAGCTTGTTTTACATCATTTTCGAGTTTGGGACGACATCCAGTGAACGTGTCTATAAAACAACGTACAGCATACATGTAGTTTGTCTAAAGAAGAGGGAAACAATAGAGACTCTTATCTTAAGGGTAGTCACACACTGTAGGCCTATAAATAGATAAGAATACAGAAGATTAAGAACTTGAATCCTCGCCAGAAAAGAAAAAAGAAGAAAAAAGAATAAAGAATAAAGCGGTTCAAGGACAGCAAATCGAGATGGAAAATTACGAGGAAGAACCCCACCACGTGACCCTTGGGTCTAGAATCCCAGGGAATAACGAATGACCAATATAAAGGATTCCTGGTGTCTGCCTTCTCAGCACTTCGGGCGGCCCGTTCCTCTCCGGGAAAAAGAAATACCCAGTAGTTAAGAAAAAGAAAATTCCCCGTGTGCTGCGCCATTCGATCCCAGATACGGAAGCCATTGACTGTCGCGTTCCATCGTTTTTTATCCTCTCTCATTTTCTTTGCTTGTTTCAAGACAAAAACCACAAACTCCGCTTCCAATTTTGCAGTAAACATCTATCCTAGTACCTAAGTAGCATAGTGATATGCCAATATGTAGCAAAAGCACTGCTAGTTGGCCCTATTCAGAGTCCAGGGCAAGTACCTTTGAGAGTCACAAGTATTAAAGTAAGTATAGGAAAGCAAGAAGCAAAGTAGGAGTGTCTCATACTTGAGCATTCGCTACTACGATGTTCTTCCTCCACCACTTCGACCAGACAGCGTTGCGTGCCCTGGCTTCCTATATATAAGGTGCACCAGCCTTTAATAAGCAATCTGGTATGACCTTTTGCGGATTGTTAGCTGAGTTATGTATATCTTAAGGCTGAAGAGAAATAGGGAATGGTGATCCGTTACTTACGACAACTGTAATTCACCTTGGTATATTGACACATTTTTTTCGATATTAATTCAAGGTATTAGTAAGTATTGGCGTTGGAAGGTATCTATGGATATAGTTTTTCTAACGAAAACCTGGGAACCTTGGAGACTCTGACTTGGGTAATAACGAGTGTAGGGAGGAAAATCGAGCCTCCTTCTAGAAAACAATTTATAGTAGCAATTTTGCAAAGGCGTATATGGAATTAGCCGTGATGTCGAAAGAGATTGGAGATGGACGCCGTACTCTGCTCTCATACTTATAGAATCCTCTTAAACCCAACTGATGTAATGTCGGTCAACGAAGACCTTAAGACCAACTGAGAATTAAATAAAAGCAAAAATCGGAAAATAGTAAATAAAGGATATTGAGTCCGTGTGTGTTCGAAACCCGATTCCAGGCAGGACCCCTTGTAAGCATGGCTACTCTCGAACATTCCGATTTGGGTACATATGTCGAAATTCCCAGGGCCTCAATCCCTTGTCTTGATAAATCGGGACGGTATTCGACTACACAGTGAATCATATGGATTGATTGCTCCTCTTAGCCCTTCTCTGTCCTCGTCCTTGCAGCTAATGTCTAGATCTCGCTGGATCTACCAACATCCCGCCAAGATGACAATGGATCGAGCTAATCGCATTTGAGAGGCATAATCGCTAAAGCAAGTCTGATGGTGGGAAATAGTCCGAATGGTTCCCAATGATAGAAAGTGGTTCCACAGAAAACCCTACAGTCCAAGAGGAGAGGCCGCCTGTAGCAGTGGTGTGAGGATGTGGCAGACGACACTAATAGTATGTAGTGTAAAACGCTGGACCCAGGAATCTAAGGCTAAATTAGAACCGAAGCCTATTCAGTTTTTCAGTTCGTCACGGATTGACACTGGAACGTATTGCTTAACAGGTTGTGAGCGATGGAGAAGGGAATGATCAACATAGAGGATAAAGGTGTAACAGTTTGGTTGTCAAGTGTCCAATAACCCACCAAAAAAGGAAAGAAAAAAGATTCTTCAGTACGCGACCGTTTTGGCACTCTAAGACATGAATTGCGTTGTCTCTTGCATTGACAGGGGAAAATCTCTGGTTTGAACCCGTTTGAGATCGCGATGGAAGGATAGCATAGGTAAGTATCTATTGTATCTATCCATACATAGCATACATACATGTACCCGGTATCCCCTATGATCTCGCATCGCATCAAACCCCCTCTATATATTTCATTTTATACGTAATGTTGTAGATACATGTATATTAGATCAAGGGACTGTAACGTCCTATATTCTGTGTGAATAAAGCCTCCTCCATGAGATACATGTATCTAATGTACCTATACACCACATTTTAGCCTTCTCTCACCCACTCAAATTGTTCTGGCTAGACGTTGGTTTATGCAATTAGAAATATGTCTCTTGGTAATTAGAACACGACCAAGCTAAACAAATTTGAACATTTCAAACAGGACTCGACTGAATCAAAAGTTATCTAGAGCTACAAATTGCTGAGAGTGTGTGATCAGATTCACCCCACAGTCTATATTCCGTTAATGTAGAAGTACATATACTCAATGCAATTATTGGCTGTCGTCGAATGAGAGAGTACAGATCATGTGACCCCAAACGTATATATGGTGCAAATTTCAGCTGCAGCCAAATTGAAGTTTATCACCTTGGTACACGTAGTCCATTGCTTAACTTCTTATGCACCCCGCCTCTGGAGCACTCTCAGAACAATCTAGAGCAGACACAATTTCATGCTTTATTCCGGAATATATAGTGCGGCGCATCTTAAAGGTGACATGTCGATATCTCTGTTGGAACAATCTTGGCCATTCCGTTTGCTTATGAACCAATAAGAGCCTTAGATTCCAGCTGAAAACAAGGTCTTGACTGCAAGTCGGTAAATGTAGGGGTATAAATGGATGTACTTAGGGTGTAGGGGTAAGTGAGAAGACACCACTCTGCCAAGGTTACGTGATGGGTGTCTTCTCACTTACCCCTACACCCTAGGTACAGCCGTTCACAGGGTTTTGGCGAACAGGGGGTTGGGGCCAATAAAAACCGTTACTAATTATAATTCGCCAGTTTAGGCGTTGCTACTGAGAGAACAAAAATAGGTAAATGGCATCGCTTATAACTTTTCAACCAGACAAGATATCAAAGATCTATGAAGATATTAGTACAGTAAAGATTTTGGCATCATATCTTGAGTACTACGGTGTCAAGGGTAAGTGAGTAGAACGTAGGGACGTAAACCGCACCGCCGCGTTCTACTCACTTAACCTCAACTGGAGTACATACAAACACCAAATGTTGGTGGCGTTTTACCTGCTCTGCGTATGTACAGCGATGGGAAAAATTATTGTAGAAACAGGGGTCTAAGACCAGGGTTTAGGTGGCTGCCCTGGCCAATAGGACTCTTACCATAACCTACAACATATCACCTTCATATACTCAATAAAAAAGGTGCTGCATACATATCTGCGTGTAAAGAGCATTATATTTTACACATTGCGTGTGTACTAGACTGACGTCTTAGATTGATAGTTTGGGAGCGGTAGATGCAATGATGTAGGTTTAGGACGGATACAAGGGTGTGTTGCAACGTTAGTCTCGCCAAAAAGCATCACCTAGCTTGTACTCCCGTCCTGAACGAAGGATTTGGCAAGTACGCAACATTAGCGGGTCTCGGTTCCGTAGGTTTTAGACGCTCCTAATTTATTTACCCTACCGAGTTAATGTGTCTCTGCTTTCTATTGATTCGGGCTGTTCCTTTTAGGGCCGCTATTTCCGGACTTATAATATAATATGGCAATTGATCAAGACTAATTGACTAAGATTTCCTCTCCCACGCGTAGGCAAATTCTCCATCAATCCCTTACTAGATCTGATCTATACAGTGTCCTAAATGTAGGTACTCTATGTTCTATTTATTCACTATATAGCAGAGGCTCCCTCATTTCAATCAGGGATTCTCCTGCAGAAACGGATTAGGACCATTTTGGACATTGGCCCCGCCTTTCCCAATTCAGCTTGAAATAGATTTCTCACTCAATACACTACATTGGTAGCTATAGATTCCCAATATCTCGCTGGGCCGGCTTAACATCCTAAATCCCGGGTTATCAGCGACCCATCATGCACAGTCTGGCACATGTACCTACCATGTACGTACATGTTTATAAGCCCACAGATATAAACGGAGATATCTGGGACTACAGACTAGGCTCGCCGCAAACCGGCATCTATTGGGATTGTCGGGGTAAATATCCCAAATTTTTTCTACTTACCAAAATTAGTATGGCTAATATAAGGCCATCTACTACCCAGAGCTCTATCAATGGACCTAAATCAAAGCACATACATACTATCTATGCAATAAGCTCCAAATTCTAATGGGTTGCATTCCAGGCCAACAAATTTCCGCGGGTCTGTCTTAAGCTGGATAAACACCGGTTCCACGAAGCATCGAGAGTTCTACTGAATGCTTAATGTGCAGCGCATGGTGGAGATTATTGCTGAGTATATGTTGGAGCGATCTTCCAATTATCTCTTTATGATTGCGTACAACGGTCTACATTGTGTTCAAGAGTGCGCAGCCCCCTGATCGCTCTAATGACCGAAAGGGGGATGAATAGTGACATATGCACCTTCTGACTGAGTTTTAGGTCACCCCGTGGTTTTTAGACTCTTCTGCCTGGATTTTTCTATATGAATAGCTAAGATATCTCCCGTGAGGGGAAAAAGGAGAAACAATGATGTGCTGAAATATTACGGGGGCACGTGTAGGCATGTAGAAGTACAAGGGAAAAGTTATCAGACGCCCCACAATATCGTAGAGGCCGTTAAGCCTCACATAATACAGAAACGATTTTCAGTCGGTAGATATTTGAGACAGTATTTACCTTATTTCTCCAATAGAGTTAGTTTTAGCCTCATGCCTTGTATGAATTCGGGTTATATCCTTAGACCAATATCGTGACTGCGCTTTTATGAACGTACTTAAGTACCTACGGGGTTGAAGGTATTCCCTGATTCGGGACCCCCCAGATTTGGTGAGGTTGTTGCCCTGAATTCATGAAAGGAAATTTAGTAATGAGAACGGTGAATAATATTCTTACCCTTCTAGGGAACGACATCACTAAACCTGGGGGGTCCCGAATCTGCTTGTATCACTAGGCGAGGGATACATAAAGAGAAGAGACAAAAGTTGGAAACCCACTTCTGGCCAGGAAACCTCGCACATCCAGTGAACAACACTACATTTATGTACCGGGGGTTCACCTAAAGTCTGAAGAATCTGATAAGATAGACACCCCTGTTTTACAGCAAAATCGGCTGATCGAGTTCTTCAGACTTACTAGCCCATTTCCTGTACTGTACTTTACCTACACGGTATTCATGTCGGGTGTTAAAAACAACCGGAAACTAGCCTCGTAACTAGATTTTGAAAGTACTACCCTTGAGTCCGTATTGAAGTTATCATAGAATTGAAATCCCTTGAATCCCTTGTCTTATTTCTTTTATGGGTGTGGTGTAAGGCGATGTTGAAGGTTGCAATAATACAGCATAGTACTAGTACTTTTATTGAGGGTGGGGGTGCCGTTTAGAGCAATCTGAGCCGGAGTAATATCAGCTCGAAATGAAAAACAAAGGGTTGTGGAAAAATGCAATTAGGGTTATCTTAACCTATAGGTTATTACGGGGCCTTACATAGATATCCTTGCATGTTTTCAAAGGTAAATGTTGAGGTATCGTCGTCGCTAGGAGGGCATAAACCACGGGAGCAGTGTTATCTATAAATGATATCTAGGAACATCTCGGGCTCATCCCCATAGTGGGCCCTATGCAGATAACTTCCCCAGGCCATGAAAAGGGATTGCTTCCAGTTTCAGTCGCAAAACCTCGATAAACCTACTCTGAAACGTCTCATATGATAGTGGACTTCTGAATGTAGCAGGTCAAACCTCCTCACAACCAAGTTATCACGTATCATCGTAAAAAATTATTTCATACCATTCAATTATTTTAACTATTTATCTAGTATTATACAGTAGTCACAAGCGTCTCAAATCAGATAGGGGAAAGGGAAAATGATTATGGAAAGCTTAAGCGCTGGGCCTGGATCCCCACCATCCCAAGACATTCCAAATAAACAAAAATAGATTCCACAACACCGTGAAGACTCGAAAAATCGCAACCTATAGTGCCTGATTTACCGCAGATCACTTCAATCACCGTTCATCTTCATCGTCAGCCGCGTCTAAAGCGTCGTTGTCTATCCAACCTTGAGCCTTCTTGACAGCTTTCTCCCAAAGCGAGAACAAAACACTCCTTTGTTCCTCGGTTGTTGAGGGGGTAAAGGTTTTACGTCCTTCCCGATTAATATTTTTAAGCTCATCGAAATTTTGCCATACGTTCACTGCGAATCCCGCTGCAATTGCGGCACCGAGAGCTGTTGTTTCGCGCATTTGAGGTCGATCAACGTCAATACCCATAATGTCGGCTTGCAACTAATCCAATAATTAGCATCTGGATTTTAGAAATAGAGTTAAATTTTTGTTTAACATACTTGCATGCACACATCAGAATTACTCATGCCCCCATCAACAGCGAGTGTGTGTAATGCTGTGCCACTATCCTTTTCCATGGCAGAGAGAATAGCTTTCGTTTGGAAACAGGTTGCCTCAATAGTTGCTCTTGCGATATGCTCTTTTGTGGTATATTGTGTAATACCGACTAGTATGATGTCAGTTATCAGTCCAGAGATGGTTGGATGAGTATACTTACATATTGTTCCCCTGGCATCATCCACCCAATACGGGGCAAATAACCCAGAGAATGCGGTAACAAAGACAACCCCACCGCTGTCTAAAATTGGGTTAGCTTACAGACTCATCATTTAATAGCATTCCAGGAGTTCGAGTTTTAAAAAGGCGAACCCACCCTTAACTTTAGATGCCAACTCGCCAATCTCGCCCGAGTGTTTAATTAGTTGGAGATTATCTCTCAAAAACTTGATGGCAGAGCCTGCAACGGCAATTGAACCTGAGGTTGAATGTTAGACCAATAATTCCTGTAGGATGTGTGGGGCTATTGGATGGGTACATACCCTCTAAAGCATACACCGGCTTGTGGCCTTTGAAGGAATACGCAACAGTGGTCAAGAGACCATTATTGGACGTAACTGGTTCATTCCCGGTATTATAGAGAAGAAAGCATCCAGTACCATAAGTATTTTTTGCCATTCCTGGAGTGAATCCACACTGCCCGACCAAAGCAGCGCTTTGATCACCAAGACATCCGGCAATTTTTATACCCTTCAGGATTCCATCGCTAAGCACTCCGTAGGCATCAGGATCCGACGAGGGCACAATCTTAGGCATAGTTACGCCCCTAACACCGAAAAAATCTATTAGGAAGTCATCGTACTCTAATGTTTTGATGTTGCAAAACATAGTTCTCGATGCATTACTAGGATCTGTGACGTGGAGGCCATTCTTGACCCCGCCAGTTAAGTTATATAATAACCATGAATCGACTGTTCCAAATGAACAACGACCAGCCTTCACCGCGGCCTGGACAGCTGGAACGTGTCGTACCAGCCATGCTAATTTAACACTGGAAGGGTAAGTGGATAGTGGAAGGCCACATAGTTCTCGTAGTTTATCAAATCCTTCTTTCTTGCGTAACTCATGAACAAGTTTAGATGTTCGAGTATCAGGCCAAACAATGGCGTTGTAGAGCGGCTTTCCTGATTCAGTATCCCAGACAACCTGAAAATAGCGGAAGGATCAGCAGCTGGACCGGGTCAACGGATTTAAAGTTTTATCTACTATCCGTTGTAGAAAAATATAAAGAAAAATGTGGGGATATTATTTACCGTTGTTTCACGCTGGTTAGTGATACCAATGGCTTTGATGTCATCCACTACATAACCATCTGCAACAAACTCCTCGGTGGCTCGCTCAATGCACGTTTTTACTGAATTCACCAGCTCATATGGATCATGTTCAATCCATCTATTAATTTATTCACTGCAGTTAGCACCCATAGAGGATTGACCGCGCTTGTGTGGTTCGGGGTCAATTACCCCGAGTGTGGATATAGCTGCTCAAACTCCATCTGGTAGCTTGCACGTGGTGTACCAGTACTATCGAAAATTAGAAACCGAGAGCTGGTTGTACCCTGGTCGATAGCTGCAGTGAAAGATTCTTTCGGGACATTATTTTGACGTGGACGAGGCACAGTAGGATTATGAGAATAGTTGTTCAAATCACTACGAGTGGATCGACGGCTACTAATAGTGCTACTGCTAGCTGAAGAAGACGCACGTGTTTTTGAAGAACTGGAACCCATTAGAATTGGCAGTGGAATGTGACGGTTTTCCCTTAGAAGGGTGGGATGGAGAAATCTATGGGAATGAGGGTGAGGGAGAGGGAGAGAGCAACAGCAACGGGAGCAGCAGGCACAGACGGGTGGAGGAATGTGGTACTAAGGATTGGGGGGGGGGGGACGCTTTTAAGGTGCGGAAGGAAGAATTGAGTGTGTTGTCGCGGTTGTGGAGGTTGTGGAGGTTGTGGTGTTGAGAAGGAGGGAAGACGGCAGTCCTTATTGATTTTGAAAGTGAGTGTGTTCAGGCATTTTATTAATCCGGTTGCACAAAGCACGAGACTGCGAGGGTGTCTTGAAAGCACGATTGTTGAGGGGAGGTGATAACAACGGTGGATGGGGATGGTGTTTGTGACGATACTGATGGACATAGTTTTTTTTCTTGTTCGTGGGGGATGCGAAAAACGTCACCCTGGGAACATGTTCTCGTGACTGAGGCTGATTTCGCCGGTTGAAGACTACATGTATCTCCGCATGACCCATACCTTACACAACCTTCCACTTCCATCAGCAAAATGTACCTGGATTTTGCGATAACCGATGTCTACCGAGCACAGGAACGGTAAAGCGTTGCCCGAGGGCTTGGCCGTTATCTTCTCCGCAGTCGTCCTCACTCGGGGAAATATGCCGAAAGTCCTACTGGAGCCTCAATCTGGTCCAATTCAAGCTTCTTAGCGTTACTATTCATAAAGCAGGACCCCGCACCCCGCGTGAAAAGTACATAAGTACATGTACGTACTTGGGGAATCAGGCTGATCCATGATGCGTCCGTGCCATTGTGCCTTGATAACGGAAACCCGACTGGCTGTATCCCTCACGGACGGCAGACAAAATTTTTCGTGCTTGGTATGTGCTTGGGTATTTGATCACTCAACCGCCACCCATTGCCTACCTCTCATCGCTCATCCGATGAGTGTCAACGCAACCCCTTCGGCTTTGACGCTCATGCTTTGACGTTTGTCATTACCCTTGTGTCTAGACCCATAAGCCATTGCTCAGTGCTAGCTAGCTAAATGCTCTATCAATTTTTACTACATGTATGTAGACCCGGTCCATTCTAAAGGTATCGGCATTTGTCCTGCGCACGGTAAGTTGTTATGCCGTCCGCCGCACAACACATACCTACTTACACACTTGAACGATCGGAGAGGTACACCGCAACACGGACACGCACGCATGAAAGAAAGAAAAAATCAAAAGAAAAAAAATCGAAAGAAAGAAGCGGAAGGAAAAATAAGAAAGATGCAACAGGGATGCTTAATCTATACCAAGAATCATTGCTCTCTGAATACTGTGGGGCACACAATTGGTACTTAGGTTGTGTAATGCGACGCATGTAGGTTATCCTAACCAATGGTACTACTTTGTATTGTCCCGAGAAAAGAAAGAAAAAAAAAAGAAGTAACGTGTGAGACGGAAAAAATTCACTGCTTTCCGATATACCCAATTCCAAGACACCGTAAAATTCAACTAGCCCTGAGATTTGACTTTTATTGATTTTGAACACAATTAGGAAAAAGAAACACTTAGATCTTGATGGCTGCGTCCAACGCCTTTTGCTTCTTGGCTGTAGCAATAGATTAGACTTCATGTATCTGGAAGTTTTTTTAGGAACTCTTACCAATTTTAGCGTTGGCCTTGGCACCCATGATACCACCTCCCCAGTGCCTCTTCTGCTCCTCGTACTTCTCGAGGTAGCCTTCTTTCACAGCGGTAATAAGCTTGGAGAGCTCAGCTTTGTCCTCAGCACGAACCTCGGTGATGGCAAGAACAGCGGCGGTCTAGTCACAAAAGTAAGCGACCGGAGACGGGGATTAGAGCTTAAAGGAGATGGAGACGAACCTTCTTATGAACAACAGTCCCAAGACGGGCCTTGCCTTTGATGATAGCATAAGGAACACCCATCTTCCTACAGAGAGCGGGTAGGAAGATAACCAGCTCAATAGGGTCAACATCATTGGGGATGAGAACTAAGGAGGCCTTCTTGTTTTCGATCAAACCAACGACGTGGTTAAGACCGTACTTCACGACATAGGGCTTCTTGCCAACGAAAGAAGCCTTGTCCTTGCTGTCCTTGATAGCAGCGGCTTCCTGGACCAAACGCTCCTTCTTCTCGGCCTTGGTCTCGGGGCGGTATTTATTGAGGAGGCGCAGAGTCTGGGTGGCAAGGTTCTTATCGAGGACGTTCTGGAACTGAGCGATGGCAGGTGGGACCTTGAGACGAAGGTTCAAGATCTTCTTACGGCGCTGGAGGAGAACGTACTCCGGCCATTTCACCATACGTGAAAGATTCCTACGTGGCTGGATATCCTGGCCAATGCCGAAGTTGCGAGAACGCTTCTCAATGAGAGGGTTCTATCACGATAGCTAGTTAGTAATCTGAACCGGAGTAGAAATTCCGGGTCCGGTTATTTATCGCGGATAAAATGGAGGAATTGAGCTAAGTACCTTGGCCTTCTTGCTGGCACCTGCCCTCTGCTGAGGGAACGGGGCAGCGGCGGTCTTCTTTGATTTTCCGGGCTGGTCATTGAGAGATTTAAATCAGCGAATATTCTTCAACAGATTAAATCTACTCTAAAAGTCTCGTGGCATATGCAATAAAGCCATCAGCACATGAGACTTCAGCCATTTCAAAACATGAAAGCAGAATTCCACTTCACAAGCACTAGCTTGCTCGGTTTCTTTCGCTCGGGGTCATGCATGATGCAAAACACTTTTCCAGAGCCCCTTCGTCACGGGCTTTTATCTCAGTGACGGAGGAGATAGAAAAGTACCAAATGGCGATGTCGTAGCCGAGGCGTTTATTGCAGCCGTTCGAGAAGAAGTAAGGGGAGCACGAGGGGAAATACCATGGTGAGTATTTGGGCCGGAGCTGGACGTTGGTTTTCGTATGGTTGATTTTCGTTTGGTACGTTACAGAAGAATCTTTTTGTCAATTGTGATCGGTAGCGCTTTGAACAGTGGGGAAGTGTGCGCGCCAAGTTTTGGGACTGCTTTTTAGTAGTTATGGCGCGTCTTAAGGGTGACATGCCGGTATCTCAGCTGGAACAATCCTAGCCACTCCGGCTGCTTGTTAGCCAATAAGAGCCTTAGTTTCCAGCCATGTTATGGCTGGAAACTACATCTTGGCTGCAAGTCTGTGATGTAGGGGGTATAAATGGGTATAATACATGTACTGTTCCACTCCACCAGGTCTTGGCGCTTTTTACATACAAAAATAGGTAAATGGCATCTCTTATTTTTTAACAGACAAGATATCAAAGAGCTAACACACAAAAGTCTTCACCATACCTATATCTACAATTTTGTGTGTTAGATTTTTGATATTTTGTCTTGTTGAAAAGTTATAAGCGATGCACCGCGCCATACTTGCCAAGACCACTCACATGACTCGCGTAGCACATATTCTTAATAGTAGCATCGTTTATCATTGGTCAACCCAAACGAAGGTGTCCCACTGCTTTCACCCACCCAAGGCAACATTGGGGTCCTTATGACAATGTCTCGAACCATGTGGTAGGGGCTGCGGGTTCAGGGTTAGGTTTGACTGGCACTAAGGAAAAGAAGTCCCCCCACGCACCCACAGTCCTACCCACGCACTCTACTTCCTATTTTCCTCTATTTCCTACAGTATATAAGAGTCCTATTTTTGTATCTAGAAATAAGCAAGCAAGTTTACCTGACGAAATCCACAACCAGACGCTAGGTGGGTCACGTGCCTAGGATACATGTAATTAATAAACCTGGCGTTGAGATGCAAACCACACTAAGCCGAATTGGGTCTGGTTCAAGATAAGGGTGATGCAATATTCTGGTGTTGCGACCCCATCAAAGCTAGACCCAGTCAATTTTTTTCATTTGTATTTCCATTTACTATTATTATATAGGCCCGCCTGATGTAGTTCGACATATATGAATTGCTTCCCAACTTTTGGGCATGGTGGCCAGTAGCTGCGAAGTCAGTGGTTTTTGTCGCCGTTGCATCACTTTGAGGACCCCCGGGTACATTGAAATTTACTCTAATCCATTATGCGCATGTAATTCCAGGCGATCGCTAAATTTCTCCCATACCTACAGTGTACATAAGTATCTCACTATCTCCCACCATATTTTGTTTCGAATACACTATGATTCCTCATCTTTACCTGGCTTGTTTCCTTCACTCCTCTCTTTCTTGGTCTCTTTCTTGGCACCACTTGCATTTTCCTCCTCAGAACTGCCATTTTCGTCTTCGTCTTCGTCTTCTTCCTTTTCAACGTTAATGGCGGCGCCCTGCTCTACCCCCCCTCTCGTCTCTTCTGCCTCTTCCATCCTTTCTTTTGCAACTCGCATTTTACGTTCATCTTCTTCCTTTTGCAGGTTCTCCCATTGAGAATCACGTAGGTCCTGAAGATAGGCTGCAGGTCCTGGGAGTTTTGAAACTCGATCCCCAATCTATATATGTTGTTACTATGTATTACAAGAGGAGCAAGAGTGTATATTTATTTACCTGACCACGTCCAACTAAGGTCATCACAATTGACGCGCCCACGACAAATGTTAACAAGAATCTATATGTCATATACCACTTTGGTGCCCACCCCTTGGTTGTCGCTGTTGAATCTGCGAAATACATTCCAGTGAACCCAACGAATTGGGCAATTAAAGCTATATTGACAGGCAATAGTAACTATTGCAAAGGGCTCGTCAGATAATGGTCTTAAAGCTGTGAGCTAAAATGAGAATTCCCAGCTTACGGTTGGCCAAGCAATAACCGGTGCTAAAATACTCAGTGAGTAACGTTTATAAGAGTGTTTACCACCATACTCTGCCATTTCTAACCCCCAATGAACGGCGCCCAAAAACGATAAAATAACAGCACCCAGCCCAACCTGCAACGGTTCCATTATATGGAGGAGATGTCCTGCCGTTTCTTCGCTGATTAAATATCCAATTCCATTTTCTTGCGAATAGTTGATATCCCAGGCAAGATAGAGTGTTGACAGGGATGTTCCGAGATATGGGACTAGTCCGCCAAAACCGATATATAAAACCTCCTTTGGTACCTCATTTAATTCAAATGTTTCCTTGACTGTTCTCTATAATATATATATCGTTAGTACTTAGGCCTAATAAATGTGGAACAAGGGGTCTACAAGGTCCGATTTCAATCCGTGAAGCATATCCGGTTCCTCCCCAGACCCGTTATGCGCATCTGTACTCCGGGGCTTAGGATCGAGGATAGGGGTCATTCCACTCGTGGTTGTAACTTTCTCGGGATCGGATTCTAGTTTTTGCCGTAAGGCACGCTCTCTCTCCGCTTCGATCTTTGATCTCTTCTCTATTTTGATTAAATTCAACGGGGTACTCGAAAGAGGTGACTTCGAGACATTTTGAGGGTGCGAAAAGTATAGATTTATGGGTCTATGCCCTGGATTTAATTGTGTAAAAAGAGTCTTGAGACGAGGTGTGGCATTACAATTGAAAAAGCGGAAACTACGAAGTCCTGTTAAAGAACGCGAAGGCGAGATGCGATTTGGGGGGATTATGCGAAACATTGTTCCTGGTGAGTTGGTGACCGAAAGATAGTTTTGAAAGAAAATTAATATTGAATCCTCAATAGTCAACTGATTATGTAGTCGCTACTCATCGTGACGTCATCTCGTGGGTACTGGGTAACCCGTTGCCAACGTCATAGATGTCAAAAGCTCCAGTAATTCTTAGATGGGTAATATCCATGATACCGGTCTTTCTAGTAATTGAGCGTTTGCCAAGTGCGACATGTATCACCGCAGACAACTTGGTATAGTGGGCGTCAAAGGTAGGGTTTTGTCCCTTTTGGTACCTAACGTTTGGTTGTACAGTGATGGGGAAAATTATTGTAGAAACAGGGGCCTAAGACCAGGGTTTAGATGGTTGCCCTGGCCAATAGGACCTTTACCATACTTCTACAATAATTTTCCCCATCGCTGTAACACCCAGTAGCGGAATCAGTCACGTGAGCGATATTCTAAATGATCTTTCTAGGAGACTAGGCTCTGCTCGGTTGACGTTGAGTTGGTTGCAATCCATGAATTGATCTACATACGTACTACGGGTGTAGCAGTAGGTGTCTACAGTCTCCGCTATAACGAACCTGCATATTCCAAATTTTCGATATAGCAGATTATTCGGTATAGCAGATAAAATTCCACCATTTTCTATGTGAAATTGAAATTCGGATCACCAAAACCTGTTCGTAATAGCAGATTTGTGGCTTTATTGGCATTCGGTATAGCAGAGGTAGGCTGTACTCTTTCATAGCGTTTTTGAACACGACTAATTTGATACACCCAAAAAAAACCGCCAAGACTACATTTTTGTATGGTATGTAATAGCGGCTGTGTTGTGAGTACAGACTTACCCCTACACTCGTAGTATAATATATGTAGGTACATGTATTTACTATGTGGTGCGGCGTAGCTTAAAGATGACAAAAATTGCATCGCTTATAACTTTTCAACCAGGCAAGATATCAAAAATTTGTGAAATCAAATTGTAGGTATAGGTATGATAGAGATTTTCATGTCACAGATTTTTGATATCTTGTCTTGTTAAAAAGTTATAAGAGATTGAATTTGCCTGTTTTTGTATGCAAAAAGCGCCAAGGCTTAATGAAGTGGAACAGTATTATGCAAAAAGCCAGGATTTAGTTTTCAGCCATAAAGTGGCTGGAATCGAAGGCCCTCATTGGTTCACAAGCAGTTCCAGAGATACCTTTAAGACGCGCCGCACCATAATCTTACGAATCTGATAAGGCGCCGTGAGATATTACTTACATACATAGAGGTCCCTTTGCGCTGATGGATCCAGAGTCTTTTTTTTTTTGACAGACCTGTTAATTAGCTAAGGAATTAATTCAGCCTCGCATTTGACTCCAGAGAGTTGGCTAACCGCCCAATTAGACCCCCACTCCTTCTATTCTTTGTAGAATAACCAAGTGAGGGCCTTTTTCTGCCATAACAAAATTCAGATGTAATCACACCCTCTATCAAATCCTCAATCATTTAGCTAGGGTGTTGGTCGTAGAACTAAAAGGCTGATCGGTGGCAAGCAACATCTGGCTCTTCGAAAATCCATATAACGCCAAGATGGATGCATCCAGCGCAAAGGGCGAAAGGCGGGGAGATTTCTTGGCGGCATCGCCACCAATTAGCCAGGGTGCATGGGCTTCTACTTATGGCACACGTCATTGGGGTTGCTGGTGTCCGCATTCTCATGATAGCGGGGGTTGGTGATTAACGTCCATCGCTTTCCAAATTCCCAAACGCCATCATCACCCTCTCGCCATCCAACCTGATACCTAGCTAGCTGAAGAGTTAACGAAGCTTTGGTAAACCTCATAGCATAGAACGCGCTTTCACAGCATACAACCACAGGGTAGGACACAAGAACCACCATCGAACTCCATTAGTAGCTCTATATACAGGGTTCTCAGCCAATATGTTGGAAGGACTGGTATGCTTGAACCCTCTTTAGCTTGTGAGCGTATGCACTTACCAATGTTTATTAGATTGCAACGTTGATGAACCGATTTCTGGGGATGTATGATACCTGCTATTCGACCCTTGGCGATGCGGATGCTGATAATATGTAGGTACATCAAAAACTTCGATAGTAAACAGCTAAACGTAGGAATATGGAGGTATTTAACCCAGTCTAAAATAAACCTCAATATATCTAATGATTTGGGGTAGTGGAGATGTGAAGTTGCGAAATTTGGAGTTGAAGAAAGAGGCGTTAGATCAAATGAAGCTACCCCTCAACGTATCAGAAGGTCATCTAGGGCAATTGACTTTACAGTACGTAGTCAATTCTACAGACATGGGGGTATTGTGATTAACCCATGATATGAACCCAGAATCCCATGGAGTAATCTTAAAGGGAAGCCGGTCAAAGTGATCATCGAAGACGTATACCTACTAGCAGCCCCAAAGGCCGACCAGGAGGTGTGTGCGCATCCATTTCATTCTCTGGTGGTGTTCCTGGCCGCCCAGACTAGGATCTGCTTTTCTGACTGTGAACTCTGCCCCCTCTGTGAACAGTACGACGAAGAGGAAGAGGAGCGCAGACAACAAGCCGTAAAACAGGAAAAGCTTCAGAACGCAGAACTTTTGCAAGAACGAAGCACTGAAGGGATGTCTGACGAGGAGCAACAAAAGAACTCTAGTTTTACCAATAGTTTGATCACAAAGGCACCTATAAACATGTCCCTACGGAGGTGTCGGTAGTCTGCTAACCTCTTGAGATAGATTTTGGACAATTTGCAAATCACAGTTAAGAATATTCATATAAGATATGAAGATTCTATTAGTACCCCGGGGGTGAGTCAGCAATGCACTCTATTATAAGTGCAAGAAGCTAAACCTAGCAGCATCCATTCGCTCTTGGATTTACTCTCGAAGAGTTTTCGGCAGTATCTACAAATGAAGCTTGGGAACCAAGCTACGTTCAAGATAATGCCCCAGTGACCCACAAACTTGCTAAACTCGGGTCACTCGCTGTTTATTGGAACACTGATGCAGAGCATTTTCGCGGTGGCAAAAAACCCAAAACTCATGATGAAATAATAGAAGCATTTAAAGGACTCATCGCCAATGGCGATCACATTCCAGGAGATCATCAATTCGTGTTGAAACCAGTGAGCGGAGAGGGCCGTATCGAGATGAGTAAAACCGGGAAATCAGACAGGCCTAAATTGAAGGCTCAGTTGATATTCGATGAGATTGGATTTATTCTTGACGAGGATCAATATCGAGATGTTCTTATGATGGTTGATCTCTTCCATTTTTACATTCGTCACCAACAGTACAAGAAATACCAGCCTAAAGGCGTTACGCCAAAGGAGAACCCGAGAGCCTGGTTAAAGTTCGCTACGGATGCTGTACTGGCACAGATTCACGAGAAAAATAGACAATGGTCATGGGACTACTTCAGGGAAAGACGAGATGATAGGAAGCGTTACATTATACTTTTCAAGAAACAGAAGAAAGAGGAACTACTAGATTTGGACGAGCAAGAAGAGTTAAAAAGGCTGGAATGGAAACTATCCTACCAGGATTTAAGGTTCTATCGTTCATTAGCTAGGAATCAACTCAGGAAGGAACGGGCACTGGTAAAGAAACCCGAGGAACAACAGAAACCCCAGGGCTGGGTAGCATGGGTTTGGGGGTCGACCCCTAAAAAGGAAGAGGAACATGGATCTAGTGAGGTCATGACAGAGCAACAGCGTAAGGAGTTGTACGATGCAATTGATTGGGACGAGAAAAAGGTCATTGCGGAGTCTATTGACCTTCCACGGGAAACAATAAAAACGCAGATTGAGGCAAGTTTAAGGACGGGAAGTTTCACCCTCAAAAGAGATCCACACGGGAGTGGGACAGAGATTCTGTCTCTATTATTTGACGCTTTTCAGTCAAAAGTATTACAGCGCCCGGATTCATTCTACGGAGAGCTTAGTCTTGGGGGCCTCAGAGTTTATGACGGCACAACTCCAGGTTCTCTATTTCCTCAGATCGTGAGAATTAAAAGCGAGCCAGCACCTTCTATTGAACATCACATCGAAGAGTTGGACGACGAGCAAACATCAGAACAACAGCTTCAAAAGGAGTTAGAAGCACCTTTCTTCGAGGCCTCGTTCGAACAGAACCCGCTCGATGAGAGTGCTGACTCTGCAATCACAATGAAGATGAGGAGTATGGAAATCATATATAATCCCCGTTTCGTGGAGGAGATTTTCAAGTTCTTCAAGCCACCAGAGCGACATATGGAAAGTATCGGTGCATTGATGGAATCTGCTGGTGCCACCGTGGAGGGCATCCGACAACAAACAAGGGCTGGGCTGGAGTTCGCGTTGGAGGAACACAAAACGCTTAACACGAAGCTTGATCTACAAGCCCCTTTGATCATTATCCCCGAGAGTTGTACAGAAAAGATGGCCAACTGTTTGATCCTCGACGCCGGTCATGTCAGCATAACGAGTGACTTGGTAAAGAAGTCAGATATCAAAGAAATACAGTCAAAACAGAGGCAAACATACAACGATGAAGATTTTGCTCAGCTCGAGCGATTGATGTACGATAAGTTTTCACTAAAACTGGAGTCAACGCAGGTTCGTATACCGTATAGACTAAAATTAACATTAAAAACTAACTCGGATTAAGGTTCTTATCGGGCCCTCAATCGAGGAGACTGTTTCCCAGCTTCAGAAGGGTTCCGACAGGAAGCATCTCCATATTGTTGACCGAATTAATATTGATTTCACCGTCGAGATATCGATCCTTCCCAAAGCACCAAACCTTACCAAGTTCCGACTTTCGGGTCATCTTCCGGTTCTCCATGCTTCTTTGTCTGACAAGAAGTATAAAGCCCTAATGAAAATCATTGACGTGTCAATTCCGAAACTTGGTGATAGCGAACCAACCACCCTAGGACAACCAGCAAAGTCGGAAATTCAAGAGGTTCAACCCGAGGGATATGTAGAACTCCGGCGTCCCAGTGCCTTTCAGTTTTCTGCCCAGAAGGAGTTGGTACTAGATGACGATAGTGACTCTGATGATGAGCACGAGCGGTTTGAGGAGGCATCAGACGGAATTCCAGATGATTCGCCAAGCATCCATCAACGAACCTTTGAGCTAAAGTTTACCGTGGGGGAGTTGCGTGGGTCTCTTTTTAGGGCGGATCCTGAAGGGGAAAACCCAGACAAAGAACTGGTTCTTTTGGTCGCAGAGCACTTTGCATTAGACTTCTATATTAGACCATTCGACATGGGAGCGGAAGTGGTCCTCGAATCTTTAAACGTCGAGGATTTAATCGATGAGGATCCATCGCCGGATTTCAAACGTATAATTACTTCTGATGCTATGCAAGAGCAGAAAAATGACAACCCCCTATTCTTCGTCAAGTACGTCAAAGTCAATCGCGAATCACCAGAATATATGACGGTTTTTGAAGCAATTGAAACGAATGTAGACGTATCTATATCAACAATTAATGTGGTTGTAACACGCAAAACACTGCTTACTCTTCTTGATTTCGTTATCACAACGTTCACAAATCCCGGTACACCACCACCTACACCACCCCAGCCCCGAAGAATAGAAGATCTCAAGGGCGAAAAAGAAGAGCAGCAGGTGGATCAGGCCTTGACTAAAGCCGCCCCCGAAGCCGATAAAATCCGAGTCAAGATTGATTTGGATAGTATCGCGCTCATTTTGAACAATGATGGGATTCGTTTGGCTACATTAAGTCTGGCAAAGGCTGATGTCGGAATTTTTCTCATGGGGAAAACTATGCGAGTCGGAGCTCGCCTTGGAAATTTCTCCCTTTTTGATGACATTAACGAAGGCGCGGACGGGTCATCGCCGCTGCGTCAATTAATTAGTATCCAAGGAGAGGAGCTCGCTGATTTCCGATATGAAACCTTCGACCCCGAAGCAAGGAGCTCATACCCTGGGTACAACTCATCTGTTTATCTCCGCTCAGGTTCTATCAAAGTAAATTTCGTGGAGGAGCCGTTCCGGAAAATCATTCAGTTCGCAGTAAAGTTTGGAAAGATGCAGGCTTTATTCAACGCGGCTCGACAGGCAGCTGTCAACCAGGCCAGTACTTTGCAAGAGAATGCTGATAAGATGCATTTTGACATCATAGTCCGAACACCAATTATCGTTTTCCCTAGGGTTCTCACAAAAGAGAGTCCAGAGCGAGATGTCCTGACAGCATATTTGGGAGAACTTTATGCGCAGAACAAGTTTGTGCCACTTGAGGACACAGATGGATCGGCGATTGTAAATAAAATTTCGGCCGGTATCAGAAAAACTCGACTTACATCTGAGTTCCATTTTGAAGACGGCCGGAAGGAGCTTCTCGAGTTACTTGATAAACTAGATCTCACCTTTGCAGTCACATATATGGAGCACGTCGAGAACACAAAAAGGCCAGACCTAGTGGTAAGCAAATCGATCCTTCAATGAATAATGGATGTTAAACTAACGCATTTCCAAGATCGAGAGTGGTATGTCGGATCTTAACTTAAAATTGACGCAGACCCAATTCAAATTCCTCCTGGAGCTTTCTCGATCAATCCCGTCCGTGTTTGCTGGCGAGCCAGATGAAGGAAGTGTCGTTGAGGAGTTACCTTTGGAAACCTCGGAACCAGCCAAGGAAGTAATGGCGGAAAAAAGTCAAGAACCTCCGGAGTCGGACCAAGTTGTGCATCTGAATCCTGAACTAGGGGTTGGGTCAGATACCTGGACAAAGCTCGATATGGTCTTCAATGTTGGCAGTATTGGATTGGAACTATTTGTCTCTGATCCCAATAACCCCATCGAGGATCTTGAAGCAGCGAGTTTGTCACGAGCATCATTAAACAAAACCCATGTTAAATTGAGGATGATTAGCGATGGTTCAATCGAATCAGAATTGTTGATCGAAGCCTTTAACATCGAGGATAGTCGACGCCAGGAATCTAATAAATTCCGAAAATTCATGTCCTCAACTAACAAGGAAGGGTCTCAATTCATGGCTAGCTTTACCCTCTCAGGCGGAGTTGAAAGGAATCTTGTTGCACTCCTCACAATCGATAGCCCAAGAATCATTTTTGCACTTGATTATATATTCGCAGTTCGGGACTATGTTATGTCTGGGTTGGAAATAGAGGAGGACACTTTAGCTGAAGCTCTTGAGGAAAGTTCTGGGAGCGGGAGTGAAGGAGATTCTGACGGGGATAATATGCAACTTAGGGTTCCCTCAGACCGGAGAACACAGTCTATAGAAATCCCGAAGACATCAAAAAAAAGCGAGAAGCCAAATCCGCAAACCCAACGAGGAGTCAACATATCATTTCGTGTTAACATAGTTGATTCACAGGTTATCCTCATCGCCAATCCGGCAATCGCCAACTCTGAGGCAATTGTTCTTGGCACGAAGCAGATCCTGTTGTCTCAACAACATGCCCTAACGCTTCAAGTAGAAGAAGTTGGGATGTTCCTTTGTAGAATGGACAAGTTTGAGACTAGCCGTCTCCGTATACTTGACGATTTTACCTTAAACTTCACTATGGACAACCGGATGCTCAGTCAATTCCAGTCGGTTCAAAGTATTCACGTTGAGGTGGAGCCATTAGTCCTTAGGGTATCACTCAGAGATATATTGCTGGCAACCCAGATTTTCAATAAAGCCTCTGAAATGTCAACTTCTAAGCAGAGCTCTAACGTTCAAGAATCAGAACCGACAAAAATAAAGCAGTTAAAAGGTTCGGGTAAATCATTGAAGCGGAGAACACCAAGTGGTAGAGGAGTTTCAACTATGGTCAAAAAAGGAGCGAAGTCATTCGCTACCGGTAGGAGCAACGCTCCACAAAGAGGTGCACCTATTGGGGTTGGATCAACCATTGTAAAGAGAGAAGAATTGACTGCAGGGTTTAATGGTATGAGAGTTATATTGATCGGTGATCAACATGAACTGCCTTTACTCGATTTGAGTGTGAAGAAATTCACCGCTAGGATTAGGGATTGGTCCGGAGAGGTATCTATCCATGCACAATTATATCCGACATAACATGACAGCTAATTGTACCTAGATGGACGCCGACACAAACATAGAGACATTCGTGAACATCTATAATTTCTCCAAATCGGCTTGGGAGCCTCTGATTGAGCCATGGCAGCTTGGGTTTCATGTAGGCCACTTTATCTCTTATGCGGAATGTTGTAACTAATCTTCTTCTAGATGTCTCGAACAGCAAATCCGGAAAAGTTATCGATTGACCTGGTCTCAAGAAAGACCCTTGAAGTCACCATAACTTCACAGACAATTGCCCTTGCTTCGAAGGCAGCTCAATTCATGCAACAGGACGAGGATATGTTGACCAAGCCCCGTGGAGTTGATTCTCCATACCGAATTCGAAATCAGACCGGATTTCCCTTGCATGTTTGGGCTGCATCAGATTCTGGTGAGGGTCAGTCAATGGCGATCAAGCTTGAGGACGGCGAACAAGCACCGTGGAGGTTCGAGGAGTGGGAGAAAATGCGTGAGGTGAGGCCTATCTTCATATAGGATAGGGTTGAAGCCGGACTAATAAACATGAAGAATCTGAGCCCTGAAGGATCGAGTGGGATAGTCGGAATTAGAATCGAGAGTTCCGGATTTGAGAGCATTGCAGAAATCCCGGTAAACAAGGAGGGTGAGACATTATATACGCTCCGCCCGGCAAAGAACGATATCCTTCATCGACTTTTATGTGAGGTTCACCTTGGAACGGACAATATCAAGTACATCACCTTCCGATCACCACTAGTTGTGGAAAATAATTCACAAATTCCAGTGGAATTGGGTGTGTTGGATGCCGAGGGGCAGCACATTGTCAGAGTCTACAAGGTCTTACCAGGGGAAAGTCAGCCGGCTCCAGTAGAGGCAGCATATCATCAATCGTTGGTATTAAGACCGGATGGTGAGTGGTGTGGAAGTCTTTTTTTTTTAATAGCGTTTCACTCACTACATACAGCGGGTTTTGGCTATACGTGGTCGCAGGATCACCTGTCTTGGAAAAACTTACTCAAAAAACAGACTCGATGCATAACTTGCAACAGCGAGGAGGGGAATAATGCCCCTCCATTTTACTTCCAGATGCATGCAAACTTTCAGAAGAATAACCCCATTACTAAGTAAAAATATTTGACATTATGCTTAGCTTCCGAGTTTAATGCTAATACTTGCTACAGTGTTTATCCGTATATGAGAATTCGGTTGTCCGCACCATTAGAAGTTCAGAATTTACTTCCTTACGATTTCAAATTTAGGATCTATGATAAAAACACAAGGAAAGAATGGACGAACTTTCTGCGAAAGGGAGGATTGAGCCCGGTGCATGTGGTGGAGCTCTCGCATTTACTACTTATGAATATTGACATGCAGGACACCGTCTACAAAGCCAGCGAATTTGCGATAATAAACTCAAACGACTCAGAACTGGCTAAAGAAGATGATCTTGTAGCAAAGGACAATCAAGGGCTAGAATTAAGGCTAGGACTTCATTACCTTCCGATTCCCGACAGTGGCGGTGCCTTCCGCATCACTGTCTACAGCCACTATGTTATTCTCAACAAGACAGGTTTGAATATGATGGTCAAGTCAAAATCACTATTGCAACAGGCGAAAGCTGCTGCCGGACAAATTCAAACAGGTAACCTACCTTGTCTCATCTGTGAATCATACTCTGATATTATTAGGTTCTGGAACTTCGCAAAAGGCAGTACCATTCCTATTTTCGTACCCGAGTGATGAACGCCAAAATCGAGCTGTCCTCAGAGTCGGAGATTCAAACTGGAGTAGACCCCAAAGTTTCGAGGCTATAGGGAGTGTAACAGATGTTGTTCTTCCATCAACCTCGAAAGCGAGTGAAATACATGTGGGCATATCGGTGGATGAAGGGGAGGGAAAGTACAACTTGACCAAAGTTGTGACACTCGCCCCGCGATTCATTCTGAGGAGTAAGCTTGAAGAAAATCTCCAGATTCGAGAACCTGGAGCGGGATCGACCGAAATAATGACATTAAGACCTGGGGAGCTACTTCCGTTGCATTTTCTGAAGGCTACTCAACAAAAGCAACTCACTTTCCTCTTCCCCGGCATTAATAATAGATGGTCATCTCCTTTCAACATATCTGACTTAGGCTCCACACATGTCAAAATGCATAAGGCGAATCAACGTCAGTCGCTTATCCGGGTTGAAATTTTACAGGAGAAAGCTACTATTTTCCTTCACATCAGTCTAGAGAAGAATAATTGGCCGTTCTCTATGCGTAATGAAAGTAATCAGGAGTTTACTTTTTTCCAAGCAGATCCCCACCTAGATGACGATGAGGATACGCCAACGAACTTTCGACCTATTCTATACAAGCTACCACCCCGAAGCATTATGCCCTATGCCTGGGATTTTCCTGCCGCGAGGAACAAGGAATTAGTACTTGCAGTTCGCAACCACTCGAGACACGTTCGCCTTTCAGAAATCGGAAACCTTATCCCGTTCAAGATCGATAGCGATACTGTGGGCGCAGATGGCCGACCAACGCGGAAAACAATCGAAATAAATGTCATTGCCGATGGACCTACTCAGACTCTTGTCCTATCCAACTACAAGGCTTCCAAAAGTTTGTACAAGCCGAAGCCTAACGTATCCTCTAGTAGTGTTGCGACTGGCTTTGAAGTCAAAGATGAGGACAACACGGAGACCTTCCAAGCCCAGCTTCGTTTTGCTGGTATTGGAATCTCGTTGATCAACAGGCAGCTAAAGGAGCTGGCCTACATAACCTTTCGCGACTTGGAATTGAAATTCGGCGAATCTAAACTACAACAGAGTATTACTTTATTCATTAAATGGATTCAAATTGACAATCAGCTTTATGGGGGGATTTTTCCTATCATTATGTATCCAAGCGTTGTACCCAAAACCGGCAAGGAGATAGATACCCACCCCTCTCTTCGATTTGAAGTAACTCGAGTTAAAGATGATTGTAAGTTTATATAACGGTCTTTAAGCGTATTTTAACTAACCAATGTAAGCATATGGTGTTCTCTACATTAAATTGTTCAATGTCCTTCTACAACAAATGACAGTTGAAATTGACGAAGACTTCATTTATGCACTCCTCGACTTTTCGAAGATTTCCGGGGCAAGTTGGTCTGAAAGAGAGGAAGGAAAGTTGTGTGACGATGATTTGGAACTTCCAGAACCCAAGACTGTCAGTGCCGGCCAAGACTATTATTTCGAGCAATTTTGCATCCAACCTATGCAACTTGATTTGTCGCTGCTTCGAACTGAGGTTGTCAATGCTGAGGATAAGACAACTTCCCGAAATCCTTTGATGTTTGTACTAAACGTCCTTACAATGGCAATTGGAAACGTCAACGACGCGCCGGTAAAGCTCTCCGCATTGATGTTTCCCAACGCTAGGGTTTCAATGCCAGTTTTGCAGCAAAGACTTGCAGCACATTACGGTCAAGAGTTCCTCTATCAAATCCATAATATTCTAGGTTCCGCAGACTTCTTGGGAAATCCTGTGGGACTTTTCAATAACATTAGTTCTGGTGTTATCGACATATTCTACGAACCATACCAGGGATTTATCATGACTGATCGTCCGCAGGAACTAGGCTTTGGAATCGCAAAGGGAGCTACTATGTTTGTGAAGAAATCAGTGTTTGGAGTGTCTGACAGTTTTTCTAAATTCACCGGAAGTATTTCAAAAGGTGACAAGTTCTGGTAGAAGATCTGTATTTACAAAACTGACATGAAATAGGTCTTTCGGCAGCTACCTTCGACAAGCAATTTCAGGACCGCAGACGTATCTCACGTTCACGTAACCGACCAAAGCATGCACTTTATGGTGTCACTCAAGGTGCAAATTCATTTATCACTAGTTTAGCAAGTGGAGTGGGTGGACTAGCACGAAAACCACTTGAAGGCGCGGAACGTGAAGGCGTTTCCGGGTTTTTGAAAGGGCTTGGCAAAGGAGTAGCGGGTTTCGCTACTAAACCCGTCATTGGAGTATTCGATCTCGCATCAAGTACGAAATATACCTTTAAAAGCTTTAAATTCCTTGCCCATACTAACTTTATTACTTTCCAGATGTTTCTGAAGGGGTACGCAACACTACTACAGTCTTTGATGCGGACGGTCTAGACCGTGTCCGTTTAACGAGACATATCGGCCAAGACGGCGTTGTTCGACCTTATTCTCAGCGGGAGGCTCTTGGTCAATTTTGGCTGAAGAATTTGGATACTGGAAAATATTTTAATGAGGAGTATATTGCACATTTGGAGCTCCGGGAACAGGACGTGGTAGTAATATTGACCTACACGTGAGTGCGAAATACACGAGTTGCAGGAAATTCTTGCTAACGTAAACAATCAGGCGCATAATGCTTGTCAAGTCAAAAAAGTTGTATACCGAGTGGGATGTCCAACTCAAGGATTTGCAGACTATAAGTATGGAAAGAACTGGGATAGTGCTCATATTGCGCGGAAATCGACAGGGTCCGTTCATTCCAACGAAGGATGAATCTTCGCGGAAATTTCTATTTAAGAAGATTGGACTAGCGGTAAATTCATTTAACAGTACCGCAGCTGTTTCTTAGGGGTTAGGGAAGGTTTATTTGCTTTAAAGCTAGGGCGTAAACCGAGAACTTTTCTTTATTATTAATTTCAGGCCAGCAAGATTTTCTTCGTAGATATTAGTAGTGTAGCAAAATTACATGTTTTCGGCGGTATATTGGTGCAAGATAATCTTAACGAAAAGAAAAGAAAAAAGGAAGGAAAGGGAATGAAAGGGAAGGAAAAGAAAAGAAAAGAAAAGAAAGGGAGACGTATCCAGGTTACAAAAATAACTGCGCACCCCAGTCTGTATAGAAAACAACGCTCTTTGAGGGTATCCTCTCCAAAGATGCCACCATAAGTTCATAGCATCAAGACAATATCTTCAGATCGCTAGGGACACAACCCATACACTAGTCACAACTGCATCTCATGAGGTTGTGGGGTGGTGAGTTTTCAAAGTGAGCCTTTTTTGTTGATAACCCACATAGAAACAGTAGAGCTCAACAACTTTGGCAGCTTGGGTCGCAATAACAAAATATATCAAAATATAACCATATATCTGTTCCAGAGCTTTAAAAGTATGTCAAGTTTTCTGGAATTTTTATTCAAAAAAACATTGTTTTTCCATATAAATTGGGGTGCGCAATCATTTTTTAACCCGGCAATACAAAGCGTACAAAAATTCATTAACCTATTATCTAAATAAAATTACATTATAAGAAAGGGAGTAAAATACCATTGGGGGGCAATCATGAAGACCAATAAACAAAATATAATTCGTTGAGTTAAACATAATCAAGAAAGTGAAGTTATAATAAAAGGTTAATGTAGATAGTATGGTATGTTGAGCTGGCGGCATGGTAAAGAATTCCAAGTGCAAGTAGAGTACCCCAACCCACTTTACTCTTTCCCTTCGCAAAATTACCTCTTCTATGGGTATCGATTAGTCCTTACCATAATATATCCAAAAACTGTCTCACCCCGCGGAACAATAGCCCTACAAAACAATGTGTAAAACATCATTTAGTAAAATTTACCAATAACATTCATGGGTTGTAAAATCATGGATGGGCTCAACATGGTTATCATGATATGCTAGCTTTTGCAGAGGAAACAGTCCCGCGCCGTGATATTGCTTCTTGCTTCATGGCACGGATTTGTTGTTCCAGTTGCCGCCTGTGTTCTTGTTCGGCCTATATTAGGAATATTAGCGAGGAAGGTTTCCAGCTGGGAGGGATGTATTTACCCGCAACGTCTTCATAGACTCGGACCTCATATCACGCATCATCTTTTTGAACTCCGTCTTGAGGACATGGGTGCTAGTACTTTCACCGTCACCATAACGTCCTGTACCGAGCTTCCCATCAGCGCTAGGAGTACGCATTCCTAACCACCGGACTCTTTCGTCTGCCAAACCCGTTTCTAACGTTTCACACCGGTCACGAAGCCCATCAATGACCCCCTCTAATTTGATACGGTCATTCTCGTTTTCGATGGATTGTTTGGTCAAGTTTTCAAAATCGACAAGCATCCCATCGAGTTCCGCTTGGAGAACTTTACATCTCTTTTCAAGATCTGCGTTTCCAGAGGACTTCGCAGCCTTAAGAAGCGCAAGCTCCTCCATCAATTCATAGTTTTTGGTTGCAAGGGCTTCAACCTCCTGAAGCAAGCCGGGATCAACGGTCTGTGGTCCCTTATTTGCGGCTTCGAGCGCAGCGGCAGCAGCACGGGCTTGAGCCGTTTCCGCAGCGCGCTGGGATTTAGAGCCGTATGCAGAATCAAGCTCTGCTTTCAGCATTGCAACCTCTGTTGATAGCTCTGCTACCTTCCCTTCCAAGCCTCGCATTTCCTCGTCCATTCTTGACATTTGGGATCTGTTAGCCTCAAGCTCGGACTGTGCATTTCTTGCTGCCTCCTCTGCAGCGGACTTTACTACATTAAGAGCGGCAACCTCTGCCTCGAGCTTCTTCATGCGGTTATCAGACTCAGATGTAAGTGCATCTAGCTCTACTTTCATGATATCACGATCTTCACGTGCCTCTTCTAACTCGCCTTGGAGAGCCATTAGAAGCTCCTCTTTGTCCTTGAGTTGTGCGCATAACACTTCCTCCGCTTCGAATCGTGCCCGTCGTTCTTCTTCCAGGTCACCAGAACTGTCTCCTACTTGGGCCTCTAGGCGTTGCTGTTTATCCAACTGCGTCGGATTGAATGTTAGTTCTTCCGGGAAAATCTTAGCTCCGATTTATTTGAGTCTTACCTCTGACCGCATCGCAACTAGTTCGGCTGAAAGGGCTTTCGATTTTGATTCGGCTACCATGATATCCTTTTCACGCTGCTCGACAATATTGGAGAGTGCATCTAATTGACTACCGAGAGTGGAAAGTTCATGACTAAGATCATCCTCGCGGGAAGCATGCTTCTCCTTCAATGCGGCTGATTCCGCTTCAAAGCGATAGCGTTGCTGTGAGTTCTGTTGCCGAAGCATAGTGCGTTCTTCGCGTAGCGTGGTCGCACGAGTGTAAAGTGCCTGAACCTTTGCGGAGAAAGTAGATATACTATATTCGGCATGTTGATCTTGATCTTCATCTTCGCTGTCGGGGTACTCGAATTCATTATTCTGGTCGGCTTGTTTAAGTGCGTGTTTCTGCGAGCGCACTTCTTCCTCGCCAAGTATGAGCATGTCCCAAAGGGTAGAGAGAATTGTGTCAGTTCTTTCAAGCTCCTGTGCAGCAAGGTTGAAGCCAGGAGATGCCGGTGCCGGGGCAGGATGCTGTTGGATAAAATTTATACTTTGTTCAAGATTTGAGAGCTGCTCTTGTAGACTATTGCCCCCACTGATGTCATTGGTGCCATTGGGTTGAAGGTGTTGAGGTAAAGACATTCCTTGGGCGCTGGTTAACTGGAGCACAATGTTCCTGGCTTGAATATTGAGATCTTCTAGCCGGCGAACTAAGTAAGGGTCTTCAAAAGTGGCAGAACCTCGTCGCGATGGGCCACCAGTGTCAAGATGAGGGAATTTTGTATGAGAGCTCCTTTTATCGAAACCGCCAAAATCATCAAGCTTGTCCGGCGTCCTGTAAAAAGACCGATCATCAAACTCCACTGTTAGGGACGAGCTTGTTACATTCCGGTTCACCAGAGTGTATTGGCTTGATGGCGAGCCTGGGGGCATAGAACTACTGGGGTAAGCCCTTTGCTGGATTGAGCTCTGGTGGGTCATCCCAAGTATTCCTGCGCTGTGCTGTAGCAACCTGCGCTGAATCTCCATAGCCCGATTACTGAGTCTCCAGAGCTCCTGAGACAGATCCTCACACTTACGGTTACTCGCAGTGAGTTCCTCATCCGTATGCTTCGTAACATCACTTACCCCGCCCAATAGCGATCTCCTCCCACGAGCCTTTTTATTGGAATACAATCTACTGAGGGAAAGCGCTGCGTCACGAACCTTGGACTCTAGAGCGAGTTTACGCTTAGACGCGTCGATGCGGTTTGTGAGGAAGTTGTGCTCCTTTTTAAGCTCGTCGACTTCTTCAAAGGAGAGGATTTCGTACACATTGGAGTCGACAATGGCGGTTTCAACGAGAAGGTGCATGGCCATGGGATCATTGACATTTAGGAGCGCGGAGGAGCGTGGGCGGGTTTTGTTTAACTGTTGAGGTAGATCAAACGTTTTGAAAGCCTTGCTATTAGCCCTTTGCTTCATCTACGGGATAAATGTCTGAATTAAAGTAGTAAAACACGAATTCACCCCCGCTTAACCTACACCTTCAACCCCCCCTCCATTATCTAAAGTACGCCAAGGGGTACGGAAAAGCAGGGAGTGTGTGTGTGGGGGGGGGGGGGGGGGCAAAAAAAGGAAAGGTAAGTCCTTACAGCATTGAATCTAGGATGAGACTCCTCTGGCGGTGACGAGAAGTGCTTCTCAAGAACATGAGATGGCGGGCAGCTATTTGTACCCGCAGCGACATACCTTGGCGACCCATCTCGCAGTTCGGGGTCGTAAGAGGAGGGATACATCGGCTTTGTCGAGCCCATAGTGTTCAACATATTCTAAAGAGATGGCGGTGAGTACCGTACCGGTGAACTGGTCTATTGTCGGCGGTGCCCCTCGGAGGTGCAAGATGATCGAAGGTGAATGCGGATAATTCGTAAATTCACATTCAGGTACGGCGCGCGACGGTGGGCTCCACTTGAAACGAGGAAGGAACGGCGGAGAGGTTGACAGGAGGGGCTGCGAGTATTAGTTGACCTTGTAACGGGGTGTAGGAGTGGCGTGAGTGGTCGAGAATTGTTTCTGTCTGATTCTTGTCGGCAACACCAGTATCTACTATCCGTGGATAGTGAGAGAGCAGTGCGTAAGAAGAGTACGGAGTCGGAACAGATCTGGAAGACTTCTGGCGACAGGGGCGAAGAAATGGGAGAGATGGGCGGAGAGTTTAGAGCGATCTGAGTGTCCCGGGAATAGGCAACTAGTTGAACTTGTGAACTGTACCAAACTACATTCGTGGTGGTGGTGGGTGGTGGTGATGGTGCTGCTGCTGCTGAGATGACAACTGTAGGAGGAGCAGCAGCAGGGGTTAATTGGTCTTGGCAGTACTTCTTAGTATGTAGCGAGTCCTCTAGGCTTGCAAATGTTGCTCTCACTCACTCGTTCGCTCTCAACTCGACTCTAGCTCTCACAAAAGATTATAGTTAGAGCTGAGCCAACGTCATGCATCATAGTATAATTGTGAATCAGTATCTTTTTTTTTTCTTTTTTTTTTTTTTGCTAGAGTATATGCGTGGGGGTGGTGGGGAAGTAAGTGAGAGAAGAGGGGAAGCCATTAAAAGATGAGTAAGATTGCTAGCTAGGGATTGACCTTTAGGTTATGGAAGCACCTGAGACACTGGAGATGAAGACAATGGAGACGTTGGTACCTGCAATGCTGCTTTGCAGTCGTCTGGAAACGTTTGTTTATATTATGTGACCCTCAAAAATGCATCATACCTGTACACCATGCACTCCTAGCTTCAATGCATGATAGGGGCATGCCATTCATCACGTTCAGGGCACCAATTTTATCAGACCTACGATATAGGAAAGCGGAATAGTCAGGTACATGGTATCCCTTAGGTTGTTAGTAAATGCTGCCCAGAAAAAGCAAAAATTGGTAATATAGATCTTTGTTATCTCCCTTATCAAATATCTGATCTCCTATACAGAATGTCGCCCTCTGTTATAGGGGGGCAGCAGTTGACAGCTTGAGGGATACCCTACCCACTGCAAGACAGAAACGGGAACCGCAGGAGATGAAAGATTTACTAGTGCCGTTCCGAGATATCCGCCCCGGCCGTTAAATGAGACAAGGCTCTTGGCAAAAATGTCTGGGAACGAGTGATAATCTATGTCTCCCTACACATAATCTGCCAGCCCCTTCCCCCCAGAATAGCAGCGTGCAATGGAATGCGAAAGTCTCGCCGACATATTGGAATGTAAATTAACGTGTACCATTTAAGTAAGCAAAGTAGGTACGAAAATACAAAGGGGTGAAATTTCAATGCCAGACATATGACATATATGCATATAGGGTTTACACCCCCTCCCCCCACTCATTTACGGCTGCCTTGGAAAACATCCCAGTGTATATCTAGGTTAAATACACTGACAATCTCGCGGGGCCGCCCCCCTGACTCTTAGGCTGCCAAAATACAATACAATATCAGCTTAGTTATGAGCGGATATATACAGAGGTTATGAGATGTGTTGGCTTGCCATGATTTCATACTTATTATTGCGAATACCTGACTTTAGGTCAAATTGGTGATGTCTGGGTAGAACCAGGCAGGCTGTGTGTTAAATGAACCCGAATTTGCAATGGTTACGCGATTGGTCCCAGTGGGCTGTAGGTAAGCCCCGAATAGTGACTGGGAGATTTTTATGCTATGACCTAAGGGGATCGTTTGTAAGTGTGCTCGGAACAACTGTTAAGTACCGGAAAAACCTCCAGCAATGGGAATAGTAAAAATCGGTAAAAATTATCTTTTATTTAACGGATATATTAGGCCCTTTGCGCAAAGAGTCCAGAGTCTTTTTCTACTTGTGTGATCGGTTGATGGGAGGATAGGCACCAATCAGATTACCGGGAAAAGACTCCGGAGCCTTTTGCGCAAAGGACCTACAGTCGCAACTCGATATGCCGGATCTCAATACTCCAGATCCCTTGCTTGTACGAAATCCTCTGGGATTTTTATTTTTTTTACTACAAAATCAATTTTCTATCCTGGATCTTCTCATGTAGGTTAAGCGGTTGCAATTGCTAGTGGTTTGTCCACCAGCTAATGTGGTAGGTAACATTGTACCACATGTGGTTAGTGTTGGCATTGAGGTGGTTTCTTGGTAAATAGCCGAGTGATTTCTCATGATTTGATTGAGTACATGTAATTATGAGTTTATTAAAGTTGATAAAAATTATGGTTTTACTTTGTCTAGATTAGAACCCCAGTTTGACAGTAAGACCTATGACTAATCCTATTTAAACTTACCCTATTTTAACTAGAGCTGCGCTACGCTTAGCAACGCCCTGAAGTATATAGTTGACTCTAGTAAAGTATTACTTCCTCTACAAGTGCTCCTTTCTCGCCTTGTAGCTTTGCTCTGTAGTTTCGAAGGATTATGTAAATTCGAGTATCACGTACTTGAGTATTTAATCAGGCTTAAGGAAATGTCAACTGTGAGTTCACCTAAGTAATAGATGCGGCTGCCCTGAAATGATTGAGAGCAAGCAGGATGATGACTAAACGGAGTGACTAAGCAATGCCTGGTGTCCAGTGCCTGCTTAACCCTGAAGTAAACTCCAGGGCACTCTGTACAGTAAGGTGCAGGGTCCAGGGTTCTCGTCGCGATCAACTAGGCACCTTTTAGCTACTATAGTACAAAATCTGGTAGCTAAGATAGGGAAATCTATAAACGAATGATGTATACATGTACTTGGGATGAAATTAAGTATTGTCCTAATTGCGCTGGCAACCATCCTATCACGAGAGAGAATACTTAATTTCACCGCAAGTATATATCGTACAGAGAGTTCGTCACATGTATTCCTGCGAGTGATACCCTGATAAATTTTTTTTTTAAAAAAGTATTTTCTCACATGGCCTAGTGCCGCTGCTGCGGGGGTTCGTACACGATACATGTATATATCTAGTACCTCTATTTTTGTAATATCCGTACTTAAGAATCTGCTACTTCAACTTCTATAGACCTCATAGGTCTATTTTTGTTTAATCCTTTTAATAGTGCGCAAGCTTGACAGAGGTCAGAAGACGTCAAATACCCACATTGATTACAATTTGACATCTTCTGATCTCGGATCTTCTTCGGTGTTTGTTGCTTCCCTTTATTTTTTTGTCTAACTGGCAAGGTAATCTCTATTTCGAGATTCTTTGCCCTCTCAGTTGCGGCGAGCTGTTTCTCCATTTCTAGCATCTCGCCCCCCGAAGATCGCCCTCCACCGCCGCTTCCACAACCGCCTCCGCTATCTGTGGCCTCGGGGGTATCCTCACTACTACTAAATCCAGCCCTTTGAATTGACCCAGGCACCATACCAGCGAAGGCCTCACCAGAGCGGACAATGTCAAGGATGGCTGAAGGTCGTACACGTTCTAACGACTTGATCAAAGACCGTGCGCTTCCTCTAAATGCCTCAGGAGAGTATATGCATTCTGTTGTGAAATAATCCAACTGTTTATGGTGAGCGTATAGGACAATCTCCTTCTCATACGCATATTTTAAAGGTTTGCTTCGAGCTATCGGTGAGGAAGAGGATTCAGTAATTATCGAGGTGCATCTATGTAAGCGGGGAAGATCTCCTCTGAGAACTGTTACTTCTTTTCAGCTCGACACTACCATTAAAGTTCTGAGAAGGGCATTTTTGATTACTTACGATTCATTAATACTGTCTCGGCGATATCATCTGCATTATGACCAGTGACTACGTGTGTGATCCCCAATCTTTCTGCCCCTCGATCCAGGGCCTGCCTCCGAAAAACACCACAATATGTGCAGTTTCCCTTCTTGCCTATCTGCGCAACCACCTGGTCCATACTCCAACCGTAGAGCTCCGCATAAGATACTATACAAAGTTCCATATCATATTGCACTGCGTTGCGTTTTACTGTTTCAAGAGAATCGTCTCGGTAGCCTTTGATTCCCTCGTCGATTGAAAGCAAAACAAAAGAAACGCCGTAGTCATAACGTTCGTTGAGAGTTTTAAGGACGGAGGCTAGAACAGTCGAGTCTTTGCCACCAGATGCACCAATTGCCACACGGTCACCGCGGCGGAAAAGAGAGGTGGTAGTGATAGTGGCGTGTATCTCTTCTTCAAAAACGGCCAGGAAGCAGGGCTTGCAGAGACGTTCGTGGGTTTTGGGGCGGAGGATGAGGGCACGGGCGACTGTGCAACACGCGCACAACCGGGTGATTTGATGGGGACGTAAAGAAGAGTTCGATTGAGACTGCATTTCTAGGTTAATGGGAAAGATTTTGGGACTTTTGTGGTGGGGAAAACTTTATTTTATAAGCCGGGTAATGCGTGGGATGATGTGCCTTGGAGTCACCAAATACTAGAGACCCAAGATACATTAGTGCTTGAAGTAGCCGAGTTAGATTTCATGATGCAGTGCCGGGTCTGGCCATTTGAAGGAATCCCACGTACAGTTGACTCTACGGTGTTCCTGCGAGATAGTACTGTCTTGTAAGGCTCGCTGCGACAGGGCTATACACCATGCCAGCAGCATGCCCCAAGAGTACACGTAATATCACTCACCAGTCAATACATATAGATACATGTAAATATATGATGTCCTGGATAACATCCGTTTTGAAACATCCCTCTTCTCCCCTTCAACCCCGTTCTCAACACTGGCAAGAAAAGGGGCCCAACGTGTATTTTCCGTTGAAATGACTTCAACAAAGACCATGATACAATACATGTATGTATATACTTACTGATCTAATTGACTTATACTAAGGGCGACGTATCTTTTGATTTTTATCATATGATGAATGTATACATATATGTACATACGTGTACATAAAGTACATGTAAGCACCCTCGGTGTACCCCTGAATGTACGTAGAAGGAATACCAGTACAGTTGAAACTAAATCCTTATATATCTGTATGACGATTGTCCCTACATGTGACTGGGCAGAAGAATTCCCGTATTTGTTGCACGTGGCCACTGTATTCCAATTTCTTCTCACACAGGCTTCACAGAGAGCTTTGAAAAAGGGAACAAGAAATCAATCATGGGTGACCTATTCGACGAGGTAATGGGGGTATTAAATGATGTGGATGGTACCGCTGGTCATCAACAATGGATGCCTGATCTTCATCACAAACAACTATCATCAGAATTCCATAGGAACCCCACTAGATCGAAGGCTAGGTTGGATGCACAGATAAACAAAGAGCACAAATTGCAAGAAATGGATGATTTCGGTATGAACTCCATTGAAATGTTTAGCTAATATCGTCTACGGGTCAGTTCGTTAATTATGAAAGATCGTCAAGTAATGAACGAGCCTAGTTTTAGAAATGGCGTCTTTGAAGGTCTTGATAGCGATTTCGTACCGAGGTTACATCCTTGCCTTACCCAGGGCTCAACATTGCGTTCCGGTACGAGGCTGTCCTCCATGCCAGTAGAGGAATACTCTTCCCGAGACGTTGTTCTTTCCCATCCGCGAAGTTCGAAAAGCCCAGTCCAGTTCTCAAATAGGGCCGGTTTGTGTAAAATCCATGATCTTAGTTGACTTCCAAGGATTAACAGTTATTTTTATAACGCAGCCAAGTTTGAATTTAATCCGCACACACCGAAATACCACAATAGACCAGTTAGCTCATCACCTCCGGCTTCAAGTCTCGTTCCATACAACTTTAAGAATCCTTATAAGCCTCTAGCTGGAAGGCAGAAGATATCTATAGCTGAGAAGGATAATCATGAATGGTCAAAAACCTATTGGGGCCAACAAGGGGGGGCTATAACCTCAGAAAAAGCGAGGGGCTGCAGATCCCCAATTGTCCAAGGAATACACTTGGTTTCTGTGAACTCTATCCCTGACCGATTCCGTGGAGTGTTTCCGTTCCCTTTATTCAATACCGTCCAATCTAGCTGCTTCCACTCGGTTTATAGTACGAAAGATAACGTTGTTATTTCATCCCCTACAGGTTCAGGAAAGACAGTAGTCATGGAGCTAGCTATTTGTGCGCTGTTGAACGAGTTGAATCAAGGAAGCTTTAAGGTTGTATATCAAGCTCCGACTAAAGCACTTTGTGCCGAGAGGAAAAAAGGTAAACAATCAACTCTCGTTATTACAGGGTTTGACTAATAAAGCAGATAGACTGGGATGGTAAATTTAGAACACTTGGATTGACCTGCACAGAGTTGACAGGTGATACGCAACAAGCACAAATAAAGAATGTGAAAGAAGGAGATATAATCATTACCACACCTGAGAAATGGGATAGTATGACTAGAAGGTGGGATGATCATAAGAGATTATTAGAGTTAGTGCGACTATTTCTGGTATGGACCACTAGTAATTTCTACGCTCTCATTCAGTGTGTTGATGGCCATAGATCGATGAGGTCCATATCCTTAAGGAAGCTCGGGGCGCCACCCTGGAGGTTGTTGTATCCAGGTACCATCCACCTATTCAGGTGAAGCGTAGATACTGATAATCTCAGGATGAAGTCTATTGGCACAAATGTGAGGTTTGTGGCGCTCAGTGCTACAGTACCTAACTCAGAAGACATCGCAACTTGGTTGGGAAAGAACCCGGGGTGCCCGGGCTCACCCGCCTGCGAAATGAGGTTTGGGGAGGAGTTTCGTCCTGTCAAGCTACAAAAGTTCGTGTATGGGTACCAGACAGCAGGGAACGACTTTATGTTTGACAAGACTCTAGACAAGATGTGAGCAATGAATCCAACTGCAGACTCAGGGAATATGTGGCTAAGACTTACAAAGGCTTCCGGATATTATCAAGAAGCATTCCTCCGGGAAGCCTATGATGATCTTCTGCATGACTCGAGCGATGTGCGTTGGTACGGCCAAAATGCTGGCCGAAAAATGGAAATCACTTCAACAACATGAACGTTACTGGCCTGGCCCAAGCCGTGGATTCTCATTTAAAGACAAGGAACTACATGTGACAGGAAGCTGCGGTGTCGCATTTCATCATGCTGGCCTGGATGCTAGTGATAGGGCATTGATAGAGCGATTATTCTTCGAAGGCTGTCTTCAGGTTATTTGTTGCACGTCAACCTTGTCAGTCGGGGTGAATCTACCGGCGCATTTAGTGATTATCAAAAATACAGTGACTTGGGCAGACGGTCAAACAAAAGAGTATGCGGACTTAGAGATTATGCAGATGATAGGAAGAGCAGGTAGGCCACAATTTGATGATACTGCAGTTGCGGTAATCATGACAAAGAGAGAAAATAAGATAAGGTATGAGAAAATGGTCTCTGGAGCAGAGACACTTGAAAGCTGTTTGAATGGAAATCTGGTTGAACACATGAATGCCGAGGTAGGTCTTGGAACAATAACTGACATCGAGTCTGCGAAAACGTGGCTGCGATCAACTTTTCTTTACGTCCGACTGAAGCGTAATCCTGCACACTATAAATTTGACCAGCGGAGAGGGCCAGAAAGTACAGATAAAGACTTGGGGGAGATATGTGAAACGAATATCGATCTTTTACACCAGGCTGGATTGGTGCTTAAGCATGAATCTGGACTAAAATGCTCAGAGCTTGGTAATGCGATGACACGGTATTACATTAAGTTTATGACAATGCAGACCATCTTAGGATTGGAGGAAAAAGCAAGTGTGTCCCATGTGGTAAGTAGAGTTTTTACCTGGCGATGTCTAATCTTGCTAACATCTCAGCTATTTGTGTTATCACAATCTCAAGAGTTCAAAGATGTCCGCTTTAGAAGCGGAGAGAAAGGGTTATATAAAGAGTTAAATAAACTAGTTAAATATCCTTTGAAAGAGGAATTACTTAGTGCATTTCACAAAGCATATATATTGATCCAGGTATGCTTTCTAGATATCGAATTATTTGGAGTGTAGAGTGCATTCTGACCTTCTCAAATGAAAGTTCGAGATCGGGATGATGGAATTCCCGGCTGAAGCAAACTTCCAAAAGTACAAGACTACACTGATGCAGGATAAAAGCCTTATATTTCAACACTGCCATAGAGTGATACGTTGTATTATTGACAGTAAGCTGCATTTTAAAGATTCGGTATCTGTTAGGTCCGCTTTGGAGGTGGCTAGGTCTCTAAAAGCGAGAGTTTGGGAGAATTCACCACTCCAGCTCCGTCAAATTGAAGGGTTTGGGCCGGCATCTGTGAAAAAACTTGTCAATGCTGGTATACGTAGTTTGGAAATGCTTGAGAATCTCGAACCCTATAAGATTGAGAGTATCTTGTCTCGAAATCCACCCTTTGGTACCAAGATTGTTAGAGCTGCAAGGGATATCCCAAAGCTGCAAGTTATCACTCATCAAGTCTCTAAGGTACGTATGGACAAGAAGCAACTTAACGAAATCCGCTCATCAGGCCTTCTAGAGCGGGAATCGCAAAGACCCTGTTAAAGTGAAAGTGAGAGCTGAGATCGGATATCTCAACGATAAAGCCCCTGGAAAATACCGCGGGATGATCTTGTTTGCCAACTTCCTTGCAGAGAGATCAGATGGTTTATTAATTGATTTTAGAAGAATACCGTAAGATAACACTTACTATTACAAACCATACTTACTAAATAAAACTTCGAATCCACAGAATCAGTAAGCTGGAGGGTGGAAAGGACATTCAGTTTATGGTTGAGCTTGAAAATCCAGAGCAAACAGTTATTTGCTACTTGGTGTGCGAGGATATAGGTAAAGATTAGTCCTATGGACTATTGGGTGGTGCTAATTTTGTTAGTTGGAACCTTAAAGTCCCATGAGCTCAACCCGGATGTTGAGAGCACATTATATCCTGTTAGTCTGTGTCCAAAATTAGCAACACCACCGGTAATACGCAGCAACAAGACAAGTGGATTCATTATTGCTCGAGGATTATCTGAGGAAAGCGCACCTGCAGCCTCCCTGGAAGCCACAAGCGTGGTAGTTTCAACCAGTACGGGCCAGCCTACCGGCAGCTTAAAAGCTTCTGAAACCAAGGACCCGATTTTTTTGCACATAGATGATTTTTATATGTCAGATTTTGATGATAATCCTTCACAAGAAAACAACCGGAATATTGATGCAAATGCCTCCCGGGGAAAAAAAGAGATTGATCTCTGTGGCCCAGAAGCTGGTGAGCCGGAAACTAATGAGCAACTACCAAATGGGAACTATGTCTGTCGGCATAGGTGTGGAGATAAAAAGAAGTGGTAATCCTAGTAAAATGCATTGGTAACAAGAAACTAATGGTTTGAAAGGTGCAAACATTTCTGTTGCCGCGATGGGCTAGAGAAACCACCAAAATCCCTTAAACGAAAGAGGAGCATAAAGGATGCGGACATACCGCAAGTGCTGGCTCAAGGGAAAAGTAGTAAACATGAACTTGTTTCTTCGAAAGTCAAACAAAAGCCTAGAATGTCTACTATCGTCACGCACTTGAAGAATGCTGACATAGAAGTTCTCGATCTTATGAGTGACGGAGGCAGTACGTATGAGCGAAGAAATACAGATAGTCATCTAGAGAAACTCAAGAAGCTTCACTCTACTAGTATAATCACTAAGACTCATGGGGCCCTAACTAACAAACCAACCTTCTCATATTCTAGCCAGGAAGTAGCAAAACCTTCGTTATTGGGTATTGAACGGTCTCATTTAATGGGTCTTAAAGAGAAGGTATCTGAAACCAGGGAGAGTAAACATCTGTTAGGCGTTTCCACTGGCCAGTGCCTTGAAGGGGAAAAAAGTGGAGGCGGAGGTGGTAACATGGGAACCACCGAACCGGCCACAACAGCTAGCAAAAGGTGCACTGAACCCAAGATCATTGGTAGCTCTGTCAACGAATTGTATTCTGGATATGATAGGACTTCGAAGGATCCAGATAATGGTATGTTTAAATTGATATTTGCTTCCGAAGGGAACCTCAATCCGGCGGCGAGCTAATTAATAATGTATGGACAGGGTTAGGTATTACAAGTACCATAGGTTACCATCCTGAAAGTAGTAGATCTACTATATGTGAAGAATTTTGCGTGGAAGCTACGGAGTACGATTCTACAGGTTGGTTTATCGAGTCTACTTTTTATACGAAATGCTAACGCCTCTTTGAGTGATACCAGATTATGACGATTTGGCTAGAAAAAGGAAAGAGATATTCAGTATTTCGCAGAGTGAGCATGCAAACTCTAGAAAGGGAACCGGACCCAAACAATTCCCTGCGGGAGAAGCGCCACAACCAGATACAAGCTGCTATTTGGATGTTCTTAGTTTCCTTGGAGGGTGCGTGGTTTACTCGGAAATGGATACAGAGAATCAATCGAATTCCATCAGTAAGGAAACAGGCTGAAGAGAGAGGAATAGTCCTTTGTCAAAATTACATATTGGTATATTTCAAAAATGCAATAATCCAGAGCTTTGCATCTCTACGAGCTGGGGCTATGCCGGTAGGGGATGTATCCGGAATGTGGTATAATTAAGAATTACAATGGCGGAAAGTGGGGTGTGATTAGTGCCGCATGGATGTTCTAGTTTCAAGGCCCCTGTAGTGGTAGCGTAGGTTAAAAGAAACTGCCTCAAAAAAGATACGCTCGAAAAATATTACGCGCGGTGTGGGGCGATAGTTACATGTAGGCAACCCATGGTTGTAAGCGAGGGCAAGAGCGCGGCTGTGGATTAGCGCGTCTTGGCGTCTTGGCGACTGGGCAATCACGTGTCCTTACTGGTGTTCCTATGTTTCGTTTCCTTTGTTTCTCACTTCATCATTATCAATAATATCACGGTTTTCACTGGTTCATCAGTTCGGGCAATAGTTCGAGCATAGTGAACACAGTGAATCATTAAAACATTAAACCTTGCGTTCCTAATCTATATACAATCAAAACCTCCTCCGAAACCTCTAAACTAGTGTCCGCAGCCACAACTGGTGACCCCGACATAATTTCACGGGGGCAGAGTCCGATTGGTCCATCGCTCCATCGTTCCATCGTTCTATCATCCATCAGCAAGCTTGGGGTTTTCCCAAGGCGCGCATGCAGCCTTGCGTCCGGGAGTCACGTGCCAAACTTTCTCCTCCTCCTGGAGATATCTGTTAGCACTGGTGAGTGCTATCTCCGCCGCCAACCCCAGGTGACTTTCATCTCGGAACTCTATCTCTGGTGCACATAGATTTCACTCCAATCAAGTCTTCACTCTAAAGCTTTTACCCAATCATGAATACTCCATTATAGCTCGTTACTACTATGAGAAGTATGTTCACTTTCCTGAGAGCATTCAAGTTGTCTTTTTATTGATATTAGCTAAAATCGTTCCATGTGTGCAAATTGATTTGGGTATTTACAAGTCAATTGTAGCTGTCCGGCTCAAGATGCTAAACTAAAGAACTAAGACTAACACATGAGGACAGATTTAACTCAAGACGACGAAGACAAGAACGAGGGACACAGCCAGGAACAACGGAGGCACAAGGCAACGGCCAAGGCGAAGACCAAAGGCAGGGAAGGGAAAGCGAGGACCATAGGTAAAAGCAGAGCCGAGACTATAAGGTTCACTAAGCCAGACGAAGAGGAGACTATAGAGGTCGCAGTAGTAGGCAACCTTCGAGCGAAGCTAGAAGAACAAGGACTATGGATAGGATATGATTATATTCCTATATACTTAGAAGACAGGAAGACGAGACAGAGAAGAAAGAAAGAAAAGAACTAAAGGAAATGGATCCACTGGCTATTTAACATCCTCCACCTCCAGTCCGCTTTGACTCATACATCAGCCCATAGAATCCCATAGAAAATCAGTATCACCACACCTCGTATTCCTCCCCACCATATTCCATAATCCTATTACCAATCCCTCCTGCAACTGAACCTCATAGAAAGAAATGACGACAACCTCACACCACTCCGCCGCACCTTGGCTTCTCTTTACTCCTTCCCCCATACTAGCGCTAGTACTACCGAACATTCGGGCTGGATGCCAAGACGCCAGGACATGTGCCATTCCCAAGATGCTACGAATGTTCACAAGCCATATCTTTCTCCTTCTTCTTCTGCAGGCTTTAGGAAGGCCATAGGTGTCCCAGCGTCTTGGCATTAGTGTCGAAGGTTTAGTAGTAGTAGTGCTGGTGCGGTTGAAGGAGTAAGGATAAGCGAGGATGGAATAGAGTGGTCTGAGGTTGTCGTCATTTCTTTCTATGAGGTTCGGTTGCAGGGAAGATTGATAATAGGATTCTATGAGGTGGTGGGGAGGAATATAAGGTGTGGTGATACTAAGTTTCTATGAGATTCTATGCTGTGCCGATTTGCACAGTATTTCGAATATGTTGTCTCAGATGATGTTGATTGATGAAGCCGCTTAGGCTTATAACCTCTACGGCGGGGATGCGGGCATACGTGTCCGCACCCGCCTAAAGCCACAACTATCTAGATAGCTAATAGGACACGCTAATACTAATGGTGTTCTACGTACAGAATATTATAGCACGGTGATAGTATAATGCAGCACAGCATTCTATGGGTGGAGGCATGAGTCATAATAGATTGTCGGAGGATGCTGTTAAATAGTGAGTAGAGGTGTTTTCTTTAGTTCTTTTCTTTCTTTCCTCTCTGTCTCGTCTTCCTATCTTCTAGTACATAGGAATATATATTCTATCTATAGACCTCGCTCTTCTAGTTCTGCTCTAAGGTTGCCTACTACCGCGACCTTTATAGTCTTTTCTCTGGTCTCGCTTAGCTGCTGTCATAGTTCTGCCTCGACGATTAACTAAGATCCTCGCTTCCCCTGCCGTGTCTTTGATCTTCTCCTTGGCCGCTGCCTTACGCCTCGGTTACCCTTGGCTGTGTCCTCCGCTCCTGTCTTCGTCGTTATCTACATCTGTCCTCCTTGTAGTCTTAGTTACTCCGTCATACAATAGGAGGTGTTGAGAAACCCCCAATCTTTTGCCTCCAGGAGCTCTATTAGGTACAATATCAGCAAGCCTATTCAACCCTACTGGAGGCCTGGGAGGTGTGGGAGACCTTCGGAGACACCCGTCACACTTTGGATCTCCAGGGGCTTACCCGCCCATATGAGGGCCTCCTGAGCCTTTGCGGGAGCCTCCCGAGCCCTGAAGAAGGCTCAGAGGACTCTCCTGACGCTAAGCGGCGCTCTCCTGACGCCCTCTAGAGGCTTTGTTATCCTCTCCCAAGAGACTGCGAGATATCGCAGACCTCCACAAGAGTAAAGAGGTTTTCATTTTAGAGTCCTCACTAGCTGCTCAGAGAGGCTGAGATGCTCTGTTATAAGTCCGCATGGATAAATCTAGCCTTTGTAGGGCATTCTCCAGCAGGCTCCCAAGTCCTCCCGCCTCCCGAGGGCTCACCAAGTCCTTCAGCCTCCTGAGGGCTCGCCAAGTCTTCTTGAGATCTCCGGAGACTCTCGATGATTAAGCGAGCCCTCCCATACTCTTCCATAATCACTGCCAATCTCCTGCGCTCTCCTGAGGGCCCCCCAAGCCCTCCTGAAATCTCCGGAGACTCTTGAAGATTAAGCTAAATCTCCCATACTCTCCTGTAATCCCTGCCAATCTCCTGGGCTCTAAAAATATCTCTAAGGAATTTTAAACTATTACTAATCTACGGATGCCTCAAAATCCACTTTGATTATTAATAGCATACATCAAGAAAATAGGAGTCCTCCCAAAATCACATATTCACGGGGCGGGAGGAGGCTCTTGAAATGCCTCTCCCACCTTCGCCGTGCCCACGTCTCCCAAACCACTTTTCTCCATTACTGCTGGTGCTTTCCCTTTCTTCCTGCGCGCTTTTGCAGCCCTCCATGCGCCTATATCCGCAGCTAATTGAACATCATCCTCCTCCAGGCCGACTTTGGATATAACCTCTTTAGGCCCTTCTTAACTCATCGACCTAAAAGCGCATAGTCACATATAGATAAGGAAGGCCCTTTTTTTTTTATTTACCTTCGCATGAATAGATTCTCGACATATTCCAGTGTGCCTCCTGGTTCTCCTTGCTTTCTTTCCCATGTGCTTAACATCCTGTTGAAGGTAAATGGAGGTATCCCGGTCAAGAGGAGCCTTTTAGAGGATTGCGCTTTACTCATGATATCCGGATTCTGACGCGGATTGAAGTTAAACCCTTCGACGATATGCCTGTTTTCCAAGATCAGAAGATAAACCAGATTGCGGTGCAAACTAGGCTATTAAGCTGAGATATATCATCAATGAAACCAGGATCCTCGACCCACGATCTTATCACCTTTGTAATACTTTAGAGATATTACTTCCACGATTTCCGGGGCCCAAAAGTGAAGCCGCCTGTCTAATGGCTGTCAGCACCTTTAAGGGCGCCATAGAATGGTGGAGAGCTCTTACAGTATAATTATCAGGATCGCTTATAAAACGGGTCATTCTCGAGGAGAAGCGACACCTTTCTACCCTTTGCCTCCGGCGCCTCCTCGCTCAAGCCATACAAAAGACCCTTCGACATGTAGTCCTTAACTGCAAAAACAAGGTGCGATCTCACCCGCGAACAATTGATTTGAACCTAATGTAAACAGTTAGCGAAGGCTCACCAAGCCCTCCGAAAGGCGCGCGAGGCACTCACCTCGCTCCTAGCTGTCTTGGTCATTGGTAGACTTGTATTAAAATGGTCGTTTGCCTCACCCCAAAACCGACGGACGTTAATACTAAGAGCATCAGCTTGAGGCCAAGCGCCTCGAAGAATGATAACGTCCGGAAGCTTTCTCCGCATGCTTGATTACGGACTTGGCCTCTGCTGCGATTTCATTAATGACTCAGGCTCTGGTCGTCCCATATCGGGCGTTAGCATGCTCCATACTGCGGCGTTGGTGTTTCATACGCGAAGGTGTTGCTCCATGGAGATAGGGCCACGATATTTCTGTGAAGAGGAGAGACATGCGAAAGGGTTGTGAATTTGAAGGGGTTGTCTCGTCATCGATTTCTTGTCGCAAGGAGCTGCCGGTCGGCGAAATAAATGGCGAATCCTGGAGGCAAAGCTAGCCCTTTCGGAAGCTGCCCTAGCCTTATGTGGAGTTTCCTGCCTTCGTGAATTAACGGCATGACGATTTCCGTGCTCTATTATATCAGCGGTTTGACTGAGATGAAGGGATCTAAATATCACATACCTTTATCGTATTTATTGCAGAAAAAGAAGAGGCAATTGCTTCTGCCGCCAGTCCACTAGGTCTCCTTCGAGTGGCTGAAAGAGCCCTGGCGGAGGCTACAGGGGCCTCCTTTGGTGTTTTCCCAGCTCGCGACTCCCGGGTTGGTGGTGGTCGTGGCAGTCGTCGTGGTGGTGGTGGTTGTGGTGGTTGTGGTGGATGATGGTGGGGATATACTCGCTCTGATAAAAGCATACGTTGGGGTGGCGGTGGTTCATTCTTATCTCCGCCTCATCCTCATAGTCATCCTCATGGATTTGAACATAGTCTTCTCCTCCTGGATGATCATCAAAATCATTCCAGCTTTTTAGCTCAGAACGCTCCGCTTACCCCGTCCGGAAAGCTCCCCACGCTTGCTGGAGGGTTCGGAGAGCCATAGTAATCGGGCTCTTCCGTATCTGCTTCGGTAGTTGCGCCGGAATTTGCACTGCTCGCAACACTTGAAATACTCATCGCCCCCCTTAGACGTTTATTCACGGAGGAGGAGACAGGGGCTTGCGTGCCCTCAACGCCACGCTTGTTGATTCTGCTTCTGGGAAGCCATGATGGTGGTTTGTAGGCTGGAAGAGCCATGAAGGCTCTCACCTCCACTATATATGGTTTGATTCACACCATATCATTTTGCTTTTTCTCAAGCAATTAGAGGTTTTTAGCAGAAGCCTTCCGAACGGCTACAAGACAAAATCAATTCTAAACAATACAACAAGATACCCAAATAGGCAACCATACCTTCCCAAACAGGCAAAATTGCAACTGCATCCAAAAACAAAAACAACGGCAGTCAACATCAAACCGCTTATCGTTTCTAAGACCAATCAAGCCTTTCTAAGCTCTAATCAAGCCTTTTAAGTCCGATCAACGCCTCGGCCTTCTAAATTCACACTAGGTCGTCAGAGTCCTCGGAGATCTCGCGATCATGTTTCCACCTTCACCATTGGTACCTAAACAGGTGATTTCTCTCACCTGAGTCCAAATATGCTCACGATCATAGTGACAAGACTCAAAAGGTAATGGCATTTGGGTAGAGCCTTCTATAACGCTCATTGAGCCTTCTTCCAATCCCCGCATTCTAGGAACGCCATGCACCACCGCCAGGACCATCTGGCACTCATTATCAAGACGGGCATGATATTCAAACCTGTTTGATCAACCTTATTCCTAAACGTTAGCATTTCCTCCTCAACATCAAGCTCTATTCCATCAATATCGCCTCTAGTAAGGTGCTCATATCCTTCTAGTGAAGGTGTTTGAGGCCTTTGGGTAGGCCCAGTAACGATTGCCGGGCGCTGTAAGCGAGCCTTGAGGGTTTTGCCTCAGTGGTTTTGAGCCAACCTTCCAGCTCTTCAGAGTCTCCGATCTGCACATATTCGGATTTGGGGATAAGCTGCCTGCCCTCGGTGCCGAATTGGACAACGTAGAAGGCTCGGAAAGCCCCTGAGCCATGGTGGGCTCGCTTCATTGGAGCCTTTTCTAAATCTTTCATAGACAACCCTCAAGAATGTTAATAAAGGGCATAAGCGATGCGGGTCCGTACCAATCATAGTGGCGGGATATATCGCTGGAGACGCCTGTAACCCTTTCTGGGTCAATAATATGTATGGTTATTGCCGGCCTGTAGGGTATTCCCAAGGCCTGCCAGACCTCCAATGTGGTCTGCAGTTCGTTTGTGCGGGTGGGAGGTGTCCCGGAGGTGGGTGTATCTTTGACTTCATCATCCGCGTCCCCCAAAGCCCCGCCGTGGCGTTGGGTTGTCCTGTTCCTCTTCTGTGATAGATCGATAATGAGGCGGAGGAGGGCTGCTTGGATCTTTATAGAGTCCTCTGAAGCCTTTGCTGACCATGTGGTCTTTAGCGCCTTGATTGCCTTGTGGTCCATGCAAAATTGACACAGATTGTTGAATAATTGTTCGCCCGAGGTGACCTTATTAACCCACCCTATTCTTACCATCTCGTCTCCGATCTCACTACGGAGAGCCTTATAGATAGCATCTTTTCCAGTCAATTGTAGGATTCTCCGGCAGTCCTGGATTGTTGTGCACCTGTATGCAGCTGCTGGTCTTCCGCGTGGTGGCATGGTTGGAGTCTTCCGGGTTTGTGGGGCCTTTTTGGAGGTTTTGGGGTAGGTGTTAATGGCTTGAATATGATACTGTACCATCTTAAATACTGTATAGTAATTCAAGATCGAAGCCTTGAAAGGCCTAGAGTGACCTGAAGAATCGTGGTTTTGAAAGTGGCAGGTTTGAAAACATGAAAACGGGTGGGCGATGTTTATCTATGATCAAACCTCCCTACATCATATAGTGTCACATGATATCACTCGAATATTACATCAGGAGAGCAGGGGGCACCAAGCGCACTAATCAGGGCTTCTGAAGCCATCTGATAGGCTCGAGGGGCCTTCTGTATGGCTTGCCAAGACAAAGATAAATAATAGAATTATTACTAAGACCTAAATACAGAACCGCTAAAATAAGAACTGTACGCAAAAACAAAACTCCAATTCCTAATGAAGGCTCCTCGCCTTCTAAACTGCATACAGAGGTTTGGGAACCTATCATCTTCGCCGCTGGTTTTATACTCTGCACCTTGGTGGTTTTCTCAGTCGTAATAATAAATTTATAATGCCCAAAATCGATAAGTTCATGGATAGGGTATATTCAGACCTATGTTATCAAACTTCCTCGTCCAAAGACTCTATATCATTAATATCATCAGAGAGCCTTAAAGGTTTTGCCTCAGTGGCCAACCTTCCCGATCTTCAGAGTCTCCGATCTGCACATATTCCGGATCCGGGGGATAAGCTGCCTGCCCCCGGGGTGCCGAATTGGACAACGCCCCGTAGAAGGCTCGAACAGCCCTCTTGGGGTGCCCTGGAGCGGCTGGTGGGACTCGCTTCAGTGCGAGGCCTGATAAATCACGCATAGACAGCACAGGGACAATGCCAGTAAACGGCATAAGCGACGTAACCCCATACCAGTCGTAAGGACGGTACGTATCACTTGGGATGGCAGTAGCCTTCTCCCAAACGACATGTACAGTTATTGCGGGCCTGCAAGGTATCCCTAATGCCTCCCAGGACTTGACTAACTTCTCGTAATAATCCTCTTCACTCATCGCACTTTTCAGAGCCCCGTCATGTCGTTTGTCTACCCTTTTCCTCTTCTGTGATAGATCTACAATGAGATGGACCAGGGCTGCTTGAATCTTTATAGAGTCCTCTGAAGCCTTTTCTAACCACTTGGGCTTCAAATTCTTGAGGGCCTTGTGATCCACAAGATATTCAAGACAAATAATTGAATGAAGAATCGCCCGAGCTAGATTTATTCACCCACGATGTCCTTGTCATCTCATCGGCGAGCTCTTTGCGTAGAGCCTTATAGACACCATGTTTATCTAAGCTCAAGATTCTCCGGCAGTCGTATGTGGTCTGGCAAATGTACTTGGCGGGCTGTTTGGATCGTGGTGCTATTTCAGGAGCCTCCTTCTTAGTCTTTTGAACCAGCTTCCTGATTTGTGGAGATATCCTGGAGATTTGAGAACCTCGAGTCTTAGGGGTAGGTGTCATTGGGGGGGTGCTAGGAGCCATCGATAAGTCCTTTGGAGCCCTGGATCCTGAAGGCCTGGATCCTGAAGGCCTGGATCCTGAAGCGGGGGGGGTTTGGTATGAGGAAGGCCCTAGAACGGGGCCTTTCGGGGGCTTCTCGGACATTTTTGACTTTCCCTTATGGGTGCTCCGGGGTATCTCTTCCTCAGGCTCCTCGGACACTCTTGGCTTTTTCTTCTGGGTGCTCCAGGGTATTTCTTCCTCCCACTCCTCAGACTCTATGTAGGATACGGAGACACTACTGCCAGGGACCGAGCTAAGGCTGGAGTCCGAGCTCTCACTATCATCCACGTACCGCCTGGGGATTAATAATCCAACCTCTTGTTTTTTGGATGAGTTTTTATCACTCTGGGAGGATATGCGGCTTCGTTTTTGGCCTTGTTTAGGGCTTGCCGGGGCATTCAGGGTGTTGTCGGGGGTGTTTGGTGAGGGCTGTGGCTTGGATGCCGACCTATAGAAAGAGGAAAAAAACTCCTGTATATATGTCAATTGCTTGAATATAGAGCAGTAGAGAGGATAAGGTACCATCTTAGATCGTGTATTGTAAACTCTTGAAGGCTTTGGGAGACTTGGAGATAGTGTAGTAAGCTTGAGCCAGTGTATCGATCCTAGGGATAGAAGTAGGAGAAGAGGAGAACGCGGGGTAGCTTTGATCAAACTTCACTACGTCATATATTGGAGTATCAATTGAACATCACATTGAATCATATGATGATGTCACTTGAATATTGTAATCAGGGCGTTAGTGCGATAAGATATGATCTATCTATCTAGACGCCCAATTAGAGCCAACCCCGAAGCCTCCAAAGCTTAGGAGGCCACGGGGCCCCAGAGTCTCCAGAGTCTCCGAAGCCTCCAGAGCCTCTGAAGCCTCCACCAATATCGACTATCAGCAATGAGATCACGATGTCTATTTTGCATACGAAGCTACACCAATGCTGGTAGTTTTGATCGACATCTCTTAAAAGTCCACCCAGCGCAGGCCCCCGAATGGTACGACAGGCAGCTTTCAAGACCTCCCGTTGAGGGCTTGCGTAGCCTTCCCGAAGGCTCAGGGGGTCCCCACGAGGGTGAACGTTTGGACATACCACTGGCAGACGAAAACGAATCAGATACTGAATCAAATGATGAAGATCATACTTTGGGACCTACGCGGTTCAATCTCGCAACTACCATATACGAGGGTGCAGGGGAGCCTCTTTTCACCACAGCGGGATATGATGAAGGCTCCGAAAGCCTTTTGATCAACCCATGGCCACAGCCTTTCAAATCAGCAGAGAGATTTCGGTTATCGCTTGGTTACAATCGAATGTATCTCAGGGTCAAATAGACGATTTCTTCCAAGACCGCATACACCATCTAAAAGGCTCCTACAGCACTGGCAGAGAAGATGCCGCCGACGAGATGTCTATGGGCCAAGTTAGGAAAAGAGAATGGACACACTCAGAGGAAAAATGGGCGGGCAGATAATTCCTTACTACCACAGGAACCCTATGAATATAGTGCTTTCTTCAGAACAACGTGCATTTAGAGAGTCCTTGGTGTATTCACCTACTATGGAATACATGGGGAGCGGATGTATGGGAGATGCACACGGCAGACTGGTGGGAGATGCAGGTTCAAGAACGACACTTAGAAGGCTTAGTGAGCCCCGCTAACCTCTCACAAATGTTACAGAATACCCTTCCAGAAGGATCAACCGTGGTGCCAGTAATATGTACATCGACGAACACACCTCACTAATTTCAGTGGTGATAAGAAGGCTTGGCCAGTCTACCTAACGATTGGAAATATCACCTCGGACACACGAAATAAACCCTCTAATTACGCGATCATACTCCTAGCTCTACTGCCAGTGCCACCAAAAGTTGGAGTGCGTACGAACGAACGCCGTTGGGAGAGCCAGATGGTCCTTCACCAGGTCCTCTCTGAGGTTCTCGAAGGCCTCCGGGGCCCTGCGGAAAGGGGTGAGCTTATAGCATGCGCTGATGACTATGTGCGCCTATGTTATCCGATACTATTTGCATGGATTGCCGATCAACCAGAACACGCCTCACTGCTAAACATCAACAATCAGGCCTGCCCTAAGTGCGAAGTTGATTTCAAAAGCCTGGGGAGCCTTCAAGAAAACCCGCCACGCATCCAGGAGCGATATATCGAAATGGTAGAGCGTTATAAGGAGGATACATCAGATACAGCGCCCGTTGATTACCTGGTGTCGAAGTCCTTCAAAACTCTTTACAATGCTTTGTGGGCCTTGCCGAGGGCTCAGGTGTATGATCTTCACAAGCCAGATATGTTGCATAATATTTATCTCGGCCTATTGAAACATATGATGGAATGGATTCAATTGTTTCTGAAAAAACACAATCGGCTAGAGAATTTTGATCGGGCTTGGGCGTCCGTTAAGCCTTATCCAGGGCTTGCTGTACCAAATAAGTCTTATCGGGCAACTACTCAATGGCAAGGTAAAGAAATGCGTCATCTCGGGCGGATAGTGCTAGGAGCCTTTGCAGTAGCTCTTCGGGAGAGCGTTGAAGTGTGTTCGGTCACTAATCGATTTCCACCTGATGACACAGTACACTACGCATACAAAAGAAATACTAGACTATCTTCAAGGGTATCTCGAAGATTTCCACAAGTATAAGGATGTGTTTCAAGAGCGAAAGAGAAGCAAAAGGATCGAACAAAGGCACTGCAAGGCTCGGGAAGCATTGACAGAGGCCTGGAGCTTGAAGAAATTCGCGAGGCTTCTCATTTCAACTTCAGTAAAATGCATCTTCTTTCACACTTCCGGGAGCATGTAGAGCGATTTGGTAATATCCCAATGTTCTCAACCGATATGAAATGAAGTTACATAGGCAACAAATTAAGATGGCTTATATGCAGCCTCTAATAAGGTCCGACGAACAGTTCAGATTCTTGATTACCACTCAAGGCGTATAGCTATAGAGATCTGGTCTTAAATCTAAATCGAGTCGGGCATGTTGGAAGTATTCAAAAACGAGGACCCACAAAGGACAAACGAAAGAATCCTAGACGATGATAAACACCCGAAACCTAAAATGACGACCCCCTACGGTAGACCCCACATATTATCTGATATCGCCGATATGATTAAAATGAATAGAACAACACTAGCAAGAGCGGTGTCGGAATATGGTCAGGCCTGAGCCGGGAGAACAAGGCTTATTGAGCCTTCTGAGGTCTCCGGTGCTTCAAATGCCTTCAGGTACCAGTATCAATTTTTCAGAAGCCTGAAAGTTACGAGATACACAATGTACGGTGTACGGGAGAGGCATTATTCAGGAAACGGTCGATTCGAAACGATTAGGCATGGATTAAGGTGGCTACAACAGAGCCGTGAGCCTTTTCAGGGGACGCCTTACCAGGGCTTGTACGAGCAATATTCAAGATACGTGACAGTATATCGGTAAAAACATATCAACTTTGTCTTGTAGAAATTACTGGAAGCCAAGGATAGGTCTTCCAGACGGCCCACACGGTCTTCTTAGAGTTTAGGCGCTTCTCGGCAAAGGTTTTGGGTAGTTAATATCGGTAGTGTTTTGGGAATGGTACCATTTGTTCGAGCTGGGACAAGGTCAATGGCTTGTAACACGAGGATAGATTTAAGAACGCGAATGATTTCTATATATAGTGAAGATATCCCGTTGGCACGGGGAAAGGTACGAGGCCCGTAGAAGGCCGAGTGGCTTCAGTTGGCGGCATAGAATGTATTTAGAATAAAAATCTTTAACATGATAATAAACTAAACGATATGATCTAGATCGGGGCTCCAAACCCTTACAAAGCGTAGAAGCTACCGAAAGTGGTGGGGTAATAGCCTTCAAGTTGGTGGCCTCAAACTTACTAATCAAGGTTGGAAGGCCTCTGGAAGGCTAAGCCCTCTGGAAGGCTCAGGAGGCAAGAAACAATTAGTAACGTGTCAGGATAGATAAGGAGGGTAACAGCTTTGGCGTTGGGAATCGAAGGCTCAGGAAGCCCTCTAGAAGGCTCAAGAGGCTACAAACAATTAGCGAGGGTGTCAGGAGAGGTAAAGGAGGGTAACAGAAGGCTCGGGAGGCCCTCTAGAAGGCTCGGGAGGCCCTCTGGAAGGCTCGAGAGGCCATCGGGAGGCTCGGGAGGCGACAAATGCTTAGCGAGGTCATTGGGAGAGACGGGAGGGTAGTTGCCTTGGCAACCGCCTCCGGAGACTCAGTCAATTCTCAGGAGAGAGTTTAAATCTTGCTGATGAGACTGTAGACACAAGTAGTGGTTTGCTGATGTGAGCGCAGTGAAGGAACGGCTAGCAGACTCCAGGATTTACGGAATTGCAAAAATTCGCACACATGTGGAGAGGGCCGAGAGAGTTGACTATCTTTTGCGGAATGATCGGTTCATCAGCCATCCAGCACATTATGAGGTATATCCAAATTCTTGGGGACCACGGCGATAGCTCTAACAAACCTTAGACGTCTAGCTGCAAATTCTTGGCTCCGGAGATCATCGAGGTTTTATACTATAGGTTTTTTGATGGGGCGAGGAGGCGAGGATCCCGTGAACCAGATTTCCTTGACCGAATAAACCATAAGTTGATATGCCTGATAGCGACCGCCATTTGGCATGGGATTACAAGATGGTCACGAATTATGTGGTGCCGCAAAAATTTCCAGACTCAAAATGATAGTGTAGTGAGTAAGTATTTCTCATAACTCCTAGAGATATGGCGAGTGCTAACCAAGGTTATTAATGCTCTAGAAACCTTCACGAGGATGGTAAACACTTGGACGTCACGTAGTCGTTCCAACCAAGAGGGCATCTTGAAATTGATAAAGGATAATCTCCGAGACAAGGTAAGAACCCGATCTTAATCACCGGTTATAACCTAAACTAATGATTTGTAGATACAAGAGAAGGATATCCCTGTCGAGGGTCTTAGCGAGGACGATGATGCTCTGGCGGAGGCTCTGGAAGCTCTCAGGAGTGCTCGGGGAGGCCAAGGCGAGAAATCTAAACCCGAACAAACTAACCTTCCACCACATGGGCTTGAATATTGTACAGATGGAGAGCCGGACCTACCTGAGGAAAAGGAAGAAATTGAGGAAATAGTGGAAGAGGGCGGAGAAACAACAGAAGAGGACCCTAACTAAAATAACGAGATCTCTGAGAGGTATGGGGAAGTCCGTAGAGATAGTAATAAGGTCATATGTATTATCATAATTATTATATAGTGGCAAGAACATAAGTGAATATATCCATACCAATCGAGGAACAGAAGAGGACTCTGAAAGCTATCGTGAAGTGGATAGATACATGAAAAGCACCAGTCAGCACCAGGAGCTAGAAGTGCACGCCAGAGACTTCCCTGGCGCGATGGATAATGAAAAGTATATTACCAGGGGAGATCGGGGCGGAAACGTGATGCCCAGGCGGAGCCAAGCGGAACCAGGCGAAAGATATCTCCGCCAGGGAGATAAGTGCCCTTTCAGGCATTACCTCAGAGGAGACCTAACTCCTGGCGCTAGCCGAGGTTGAGATTTGCCAGTGGTTCAGGGCGCTCAGGGCGCTGAAAGCCTCGCCCGGAGCGCCCGGAGGTTTGGCGAGGTTCTCAGGAGAATGAATTTTTATCCCGTACGTCCTCAACGCCCTGAGCGCCTGGAGCGCCCGGTGAAATCTGCAGGTTTGCTGATGTATTTGGACTCAGGCTGAGAGAAATCACCTGTTTAGGCTATTAGGGTATCGCAACAGACAACCCGAGCAGTCTGGTAATGAGCTTGGAGTTCGAAGCGCTAACTACAAAGGTAGAAAGGAACGAGGTCTCTTCAGTCAATTCGTTACTGGAAGTCTCGGTTGTCCACTGCTAGTCCACAATGGTAATACGAAGAGTAATTTGAAGAATAGTTCAGGTAGAGTTTTTCCGAAGAATCACTAAGTTCAATAGAGATAGAAATGTATAGAGATCAATAGATATTATATCGATAAGACTCTTTCTTCGTCGCTGATAATTTCAACAAAGTCGGAGAATGACACCGTATTTATATCCCGCGCAAAATGTCCGCGGACTAACTATTACAATTATAATCATCCTGTGCGGGACCCTGAAGACCCTGAAAACCTGCCAAGAAACCAAACACCAATTCTATATCCCCACTTCTAAAATCCCAAACGCCTATTCCCAAAAATCCCTCACGCTATATCCCGTTGCTGCATGCACTCAGCCTTCGTCAGTGGTCATGAGGAGTCTCGGAATCAGCCTACCTGATAACCCCCTGGTACCGGGCTCGACTCCGCTCGCCAACTCTTTCCCCGTATCGTTATCTATCACTAAGGAGCATATCTCAACGTCAGGACTGACAGCGATCGGTACCGGAGATGTCGGGTGGTCTTACCTTCCCCTGGGCGCCACCAGTGTCAGCTTCTTCGTTATCTTTACCGTTCGACCAGTTTTGGTCCGATTGACTCCAAACTCGCACTGTTGCCCCCTTATATACCCACCGGTGTCCAGAGCGACTGTGCTGATGCCTTGACGCTCCAGGGGTTATTTTCAGGGTCGAAAACAGGTTCGTTTACTAGGGATTCTGCAGCTCCGCACTGGGCTCCATACTGGCAGTTCTGTGCCTCTCTGGCGCGTCCAGTGGGTGATAGTAGCGTAGGGAAGGCTCCTCCTCTTGTCTTCGGGTCCCAGCTCTTATACCCGTAACATAAGCACACTAATGGTGAAGGCGGAGTCGCCAACGATCGCGAGATCTCCGAGGACTCTGACGACCTAGTGTGAATTTAGAAGGCCCGAGAGGCGTTGATCGGAGCTTAAAAGGCTTGATTGGAGCTTAGAATGCTTGATTGGTGCTTAGAAGGCTTGATAAGCGGTTTGATGTTGACTGCCGTTGTTTTTTGTTTTTTGGATGCAGTTGCAATTTTGCCTGTTTGGGAAGGTATGGTTGCCTATTTGGGTATCTTGTTGTATTGTTTAGAATTGATTTTATCTTAGCGAGCGTTCGAAGGCTTCGCCAAAAAACATCTAATTGCTTGCCGAGAAAAAGCAAAATGATATGGTGTGAATCAAACCATATATAGTGGAGGTGAGAGTTTCATGAAGGCTCTTCCAGCCTTACAAACCACCATCATGGCTTCCCAGAGAGCAAGAATCAACAAGCGTGGCGTTGAGACGCAAGCCCCTGTCTCCTCCTCCGTGAATAAACGCGTCTGGGGGGCGATGAGTATTTCAAGTGTTGCAGTGCAAATTCAAGAACTATCAAGCAGATACAGAAGAGCCCGATTACTATGGGCTCTCGAACCTCCAGCAAGCGTGGGGAGCTTTCCGGACGGGGTAAGCGGAGCGTTACAGGGCCCAAAAAGCTGGAATGATTTTGATGATCATCCAGAGGAGGAAGACTATGTTCAAATCCATGAGGATGACTATGAGGATGAGGAGCCGGGAGATGAGAATGAACCACCGCCACCCCAACGTATGCCTCTATCAGAACGGAGTATATACCATCCCCACCACAACCACCACAACCACCACCACCACCACGACGACTGCCACGACCACCATCAAACCGGAGTCAGCTGGGAAAACACCAAAGGAGGCCTGTAGCCTCCGCCAGGCTCTTTTTCAGCCACGAAGGAAACCTAGTAGACTGGCGGCAGAAGCAATTGCCTCTTCTACTTTTGCAGTAAATACGATGCAGGTATGTGATATTTAGATCCCCTCAGTCAAACCGCTGGTATAATGCAGTACGGAAACCGTCATGCCGTTAATTCACGGCAGGAAACTCCACGGAAGGCCGGGGCAGCTTCCGAAAGGGCTAGCTTTGCCTCCACAAGTTCCTCATTTCGCTCGACCGGCAGCTCCTTGCGACAAGAGCTCGACCGCGAGCACGAGACAACCCCTTCAAATTCACAACCCTTTCGCATGCCTACCTCCTCTTCACAGAAATATCGTAGAGCCCTATCTCCACATGGAACGCCAACACCTTCGCAGTATGAAACACCAACGCCTTCGCAGTATGGAACGCCAACGCCTTCGCAGTATGGGACCCCAGCACCAGAGCCTGAGTCCATTAATGAAATCGCAGCAGAGACCAAGTCCGTAATCAAGCATGCGGGAGAGCTTCTCGGACGTTATACATTGCTCGAGGAGCCTTGGCCTCAAGCTGATGCTCTTAGTATTAACGTCCATCGGTTTTTGTGACGGGGGTCCACTCTATAACATAAGAAGAGTAGGAGAGATGGTCCAGAGCTTATCTCTAATATAGACGTGGGTTCTTAGGGACCAGTTGCTGTGCCGATTTGCACAGTATTTCGAATATGTTCTCTCAGATGATGTTTATTGATGAAGCCGCTTGGGCTTATAACCTCTGCGGCGGCGGGGATGTGGGCATACGTGTCCGCACCCGCCTAAAGCCACAACTATCTCAATAGCTACTAATAGAACACGCTAATAACTAGTGGTGTCCTACGTACAGAATATTATAGCACGGTGATAGTAAAATGCAGCACAGCAATTGCCCCTTACATATGAGTTGTAACGACCCCGTTACGGCGTGGATCAAATCATCCACTTCACCGTTTCTAAGAAAATTGTAATAGTCCACCGTTTCCACCGTTTCCGCCGTTTCCACCGTGCTTGTTTATTCTTCGGCCACCTTGTTTATCTTTGCTATTTGCTTTTTCGTTGAGGGTGTCTTCATATTCGCGTATCAGATCTTTAGCGTGCGGGAGATCGTCTTCGGATCGCCATTCGTCATATTCGATTCCCCATCCTTTCCACCTGATCAGGTATTGCTTCTTCTTCCATCTGCCGTACGTTCTATGTGATATCAGCTTCTCTATCTCCCATTCGGCGTCGGGATCGTCATCTGTGTTCCCGGTGTGACGGGGGTCCACTCTATAGTAGAAGAAGAACAGGACAGATGGTCCAAAGCTTGTCTCTGATGTAGACGTGTGTTCTCAGAGCCCAGTAGATGACTTCGTCTACTTGCATAGAGGATTCTCTACCAAGGGATGATGCTTGGGAGAAAGGACGGCCGTAGAAGATAGAAGTTTAGGTTTAGAGAGTAAAGATTCTTCTGGGTAGACTTAGAATAATCTTAAGGGTCTTCTTCCGCTTGTTACAACTGATGATAGAGAAAATCAGAACAGATGGGCGGAAACTGGAGATGGGTACTTATACTCCAAATCTCTCTGTTTCCTGCATTCCACCGCTCTTACTAAGTTCTGGTGAAAACTCTGTTTTGGAGCGGAAACAATTCCTCCGCTACCCCGCTTCTCATTAAGCGTTAGTGGGTGTTTCCGGTCTTAGAGTAAGCACCCTTAGCCAGGGTCAAGGATCACCTGCAGCCTGGCTGTCACACAGCTCCGGGCCTGCATCAAATGAGTCTCCGCTCAGGTGGTCTACCCTAGATGGCTGCAGAGCTGTAACTCATTGTAGATTATTCCGGGCATAACCACTGCCGCCTGCAGCAGGGTTATTCTTTGCCCAGAGGGACACTGGAGATGCCCGGTCACTTAGAGACCTTTCTCTAGCCGGTCCTCTATTCTCTGACAAGGCCTAAACTCGTCAGTCTACCCCTTTCAAGAATAGATCTCCACCCTAGCGGTCAGAAGGTAGATACACTTGTAGCAGGTTGCGGTCCTCACTACAGGTACTTTTCCTATCACTGTAACTGCTGAATCTCTATCAATAACTCTGAGCCTATAACAGGCCCGGTGAGAACTTATTCTCCTAACCGCTAATATGGCTCTGTTATACCCAGTTACTGGAGCCTGGTGGTTTAGGTTCTTGTACGCTCGCTCGTATGGATCGTCTTTTGGTTTTGGAGCGGGTTCTAAGTTGGTGATCGAAATGACGTTGCTAATCTTACTGTTCGGTGGTAGTAGTAGTCTGAGAGCTCGTCCTTTTCCTACTGACTCCAATATCTGGTAAGGTCCTATTCTCTGTACTGCTAGCTTCTTCTTCTTCACGGATGGGAGTGTATATCCTTTCTTTAGGGAGATGAAGGCGTATCCAGAGGAGAAGTCGGGCTCGTCGTGCTTCTCGTTATGCTGGTTCGCCATCTGTTTTTGGGCCACGGCTATGGCGTCTTCGGCGTCTCTTCGTGCGACTTCCCGCTTCTCTGCGGCTGTGAAGCTAGGTTCGTTGTGAGCTGGGTTCGCTAGGTCGAGTGCTGTTCTAAGTCTTAAGCCGTACATTAGCTCGTTTGGTGTGTATCCCGTAGTCGCTGATCTACTATTGTTGATTACTCCTTCGATTGCTGGGAGGTGGTGAACCCAGTTTTCCTGTTTGTCGTCCACATAGAAGCGGAGTGTAATTTCCAGAGTTTGATTAGTCCTTTCCGATTGGCCGTCTCCGGCGGGGTGCCACGGGCTTGTTGAAATTAAGCGCGTCCCCGCGCGGCTAAACAGCTGCTTCCAAAACTTACCGATAAATCGCTTGTCTTGATCTGTGATTAAGGTTTTTGGGTATCCCCATAAGGATACCACCCTATCGTAGAATCTGTCTGCCCATGCGCTAGCTTCCCAATCTTTCCTGCCCTCGATGAATCTTACCACTTTTGAGAACTTATCCGTGATGGTCATTATGGAATCGTACAGTTCTCCCATCCCAACGTGAATGGATTCGGGTGTTTTACCTAGTATCTTATGGGGGCAAGGTGGCAGATCTGTGATCAAGTCTAGGGTCAGTGTATCGAATGGTATTGCAGGTGAGATGATTGGTCTTAGGTGTCCGTAGGGCTTGTGGTTTCTAGGTTTGTTCCGCAGGCAGTCTGGACAGTGTTCCACATATGTTTTAGTATGCCTTCCCATTTTAGCCCAGTAAAGAGGTTTCTTAGATTCTCGTATGTCCTTGCATATCCTTGGTGCCCTGCATGAGCTAATTCCAAGGCCTGGGATTGGAGAGACTTCCCTGCTACTACCATTCTGAATTTGTCGGTTTTAGGGTCTACGAAGTAGAGGTGTCCGTCTGCACCTACATCAGCAAACTCACATGTATCCGCCTGGCGCACCTGGCGTCCCTGGCGCTTCAGGCGTTGAAAGCACAGACCGCGTCTCCAGGGAAGGGGCGCTCCGCCAGGGGGACCGGTTTCCGCCACCGGCGCCTGGTGCACACAATGAGCTCCTGGCGCACCCTACTATCTCCTGGGGCCCTACATTATCTCCTGGCGCCCACTGTTCTCTCCTGCCGCCCTTTGGCTAGCCGAATTCGCCTGTGCTCTCGTGGTAGCCGCCAGTACTCTCATGGTAGTCGCCAGTGCTCTCATGGTAGTCGCCAGTGCTCTCATGGTAGTCGCCAGTGCTCTCATGGTAGTCGCGAATGCTCCCAGGGCACACCCTAATCATATGTGCGTAGTAGCGTTCGCTTCCTTGCTACATAACCCGGAGAAGCTGTGTTTTATTGATATCTTATACTACTCCTATACTACTGAATCCAGCTAAAGATAGATATGAACTAATAATAGTACCCCGTATCACACCCACGCAGTGATTGCCCGCCGCGGATCACCCTTCATCTTCCTCTATGATCTTCTCCACATTAGAGCCGAGGTCTACGCCTCTGAGTCGAGCATCAATCACCGAATCATCGTCTTCGCCGTCATCCAAGGACTCCGCGGGCCTGGGCGCTACCCTGATTGTTTTCCGAGCCTTCCGGAATGCTGTCAGATCGGCGGCAAGCGCATCATCATCTTCATTCAATCCCTCTACGGGTATAACCTCCAGGATTACCCCCTTCACCTCCCATATCTAAAACTGGGGTGAGTCAGGTGGCTTGCTGTACTACGGCTAGTTCCTTACCTTATCTCGAAGATTCTCCTTGATCAGCTCCAAAACAGCCTCCTGATTCGCTCTACTACAAGCCTTCCACGTATTCATCATTCTCGTGAATGTTTCTAGTACACATTAGTAGAAACACTCGTGAATACACATTGGGGCGCTGTACTTACTCACGACCGTTTCATTATGAGATTGGAAGTGTTCTGGTCTCACATACCACCCCGTCGACCAGGCGCGAATCCCATGCCAGATCGCCGTAGATATAAGACAAATCAGGGTAGGTGTTATCCGCTCCAAAAACTCAGGCGATACCGTCGAAGAACTTGAAATAAAGAATGTCCACTATCTCCGTTGCCAGAAACCGGCAGCGATGTGTCTAAGGCTGTCAGAGTGCACTCCTCAAAGCTCTCTGAGCACTCCCGAATGCGCTCTGAGCACTCCCGAATACTCTATGGGCAAACAAAACGTACCTCATAGTGGTCTGGATGGCTAATAAAACGGTCACTTTGCAGGAGGAAATTCACGCGCGCCGCCCTTCCATCTGACGTCGCGAATTTCGAAAACCCATAAATGGTTCCGTCGGCGATTCGGCTTTTGACCTCGCTCATCACGTGTGAGCGGACACGGGAGTGGACACTCCTGACCTATTTCATCTTAGTAGTGTCCTCAGAGCATTGGGCAGTGCCCTCAGAGCACGAGGAATGCTCCTGGTGTACTCACTTGCTTTATTATGGCCTCGTCAAGTTCTGGCGCGCAACCTACAATACGACTAGCCTTGGTCCACATATTCACCACCAGAGACGAGAGCCTCGCAGGGTTCGGAAAGGGGTCATGGAGTAGAGTATGTTCGCCGATTAGGACACTGCATTCTCGTTCAACTCGCTGAGCCTGCACCGACAATGTGGTGACGCTCCTTGAGTTACCGCACTGATTTAACCTGGGGAGAACGCCCTGAGAGTTTCGTCAATATACCCAGAGGCAGGTGGAGATTCATATTCGGGTTGAGGTGGTTGTCCCGATGATGGTGGTGGTTCGGAGGATGGTGGTGGTTGCTCCTCGGGAGCTTGTCTAGACCACTGCTGATAACCTGACTCCGTACTTTCATTCCGACATTCATCATACGGTGGTCGGTTTGGAGACGAATACTGAGGGTCCGGCTCATAGGTAAGTGGTCTTCGTGGCCCGATGTCCCGTGGTGCCGCTGCACTTGTGGATTGGCGTATGGGGGGCGTATTTTCAGAGTCCGGCTCATAAAAAGAAGTAGTTAGTGCTCTTTGTGCAGCACCGGCGTCCCGTGATGCCGCTGGGGCACTCCCCACTGCCCTCGAGGCACTCGCGGATTGGCGTGTGGGGGGCATATATTCAAGGTCCGGCTCATAAAAAGAAGTAGTTAGTGCTCTTTGTGCAGCACCGGCGTCCCGTGATGCCGCTGGGGCACTCCCCACTGCCCTCGAGGCACTCGCGGATTGGCGTGTGGGGGGCATATATTCAAGGTCCGGCTCATAAAAAGAAGTAGTTAGTGGTCTTTGTGCAGCACCGGCGTCCTGTGATGCCGCTGGGGCACTCCCCACTGCCCTCCAGGCATTCTCGGATACTCAGGCTTCTGCCGCTCACAGATCTTGGGGTACTATCCGGAGCTGCCCAGATCCTCGTTACGGTTTCTCATAGGTTTAGCCGGACGGTTTCCTTTCTGCGCCCCACCCACTTATCAATTAGCAAGAGTCAGCTTGAGGGGAGGGAATGGCTACTATACCTGAACCACAGACAATTCAACATCCGATGAGGAAATTGCCTCCATTACCGCTGCCGCTGCCTTTCTTCGGGTAGTTGCCGGTGCGCTGGCAGTGGTAGCCAGTGCTGATGGAGGCCTCTTACCGCCCACTTGACTTCTTGATGTCCGGGTTGAGTGTCGAGTCTGTGAATATGTGGTATCGTCCTCCGAACGGTGCTCTGAGGGGGTTTCCTCTTGGTCCTCGACATCCGACCCTTCATTCCCTTGAGATTCTTCCTCCGGAATATTGAATAGTACCTCTCTGTTCCCACGACTACGCAGACCACTACGCAGACCACCTTTGCAAGGTGGTGGAGTCCTTCGCGCCGGCGGTGCCATCTGCAGCGGTACCTGCGGTATAGTATCATCGAAGTCTGTCGTTGAACCGTCATCATCCAATTCAGTGATACGATCTGATGATTCATTTAAGACTTTTTGTGATTCGCATTGGGGTCCCCACCACTAGCAGTGGGAGGAGACGCTTGCTGCCGCTTGAGGCATCTTGATTATTTGGAGGTGTTGACGAGTGCTTACAGGGCAGAGAAAGGAGTGCGGGGTTTAGTAGACTATTTCCTTGGCGTGAAAATTTTCCACGCCTTACCTAATATGGAATTAGCGCGTCGTCACATACTATCACTCGGAAGTTCACTTCATTTCATTGGGGGGGCACTCCCACTGCCCTCACTGCCCTGGGAGCACTCCTCACTGCCCTGGGGGCGCTCCTCACTGCCCTAGGAGCACTCCTCACTGCCCTGAGAGTATTATTCACTGCCCTGGGAGCACTCGCGACTGCCCTGGGAGCATTGATTCAGGAGTATGGTGCGGCGCGTCTTAAAGGTGACATGTCGGTATTTCAGCTGGAACAATCTTGGCTACTCCGAATGCTTTTGAACCAATTAGAGCATTGCAATCCAGCCACTTTATGGCTGGAAACAACATCTTAGCCGCAACTCTGTAATGAAGGGGTATAAATGGGTATAATACTGTTCCACTTCACCAGGTCTTGGCGCTTTTTACATACAAAAACAGGTAAATGGCATCGCTAATAACTTTTCAACAAGGCAAGATATCAAAAATCTATGAAGCTAAAATCTTTATCATACCTATACCTACAATTTGGCTTCATAGATTTTTGATATCCTGTCTGGTTGAAAAGTTATTCGCAGTGCAATTTATGTCACCTTTAAGGCGCGCCGCACCATGTAAAAACGAATTTATTGCTTGCCTAGATAATGCTAACCTGAAACAAAACAAAGCCTCCGGGAAGGATAGCGGGGCGACAAAACTCCTTAATAAACACAAATGCCCTTTATGCAGTGGCGACTACCCTCAGGGCAGTGCCGACTGCCCTTGGAGCAGAGAGAACAGATCAACAGAGCATCAGTAAATATAGTAGTAGGAAAAATTAAGAGAGATCAGTTCTGGAATCGTAGACCCAAAGGAACTTCGAAGGTATACTGGCGTGGTGGTCGATGCCCTGCCGCCTATCGGCGTACTTCTGAGCTCGTGGACTCTCTGAAACCTATGTATTCTGGCAACTGTATCCTCTGGCCGGTGGTGGTGACCCTGACATTTGGATCGAACTCGGTATCTTCTGCCGGCAGGTCGACGAGGGTGTAGTCCTCCTCCTGTATATGGGGAAAAGACCTGCGTGTGGGTGGGGTCTCCTAGACCATCGATGCTAGCGCCTGCTCTGTGGAGAATGGCCAGTATCCTCGAGGTCTAGCGGCAGGTGTCTTGCAACCAACACTCAACCTCCTCGCTGTCGGTGATCTGGACACTCCTCGGGGCCTGCCCTACAGGGGCATCCTCCATTGCTCCCCGGATAGTCCTGATAGCCCTACCCGCTGGGGTATGCTTTAGTATTATCCTGCACAGCTCAGTGAAGGTGGGTTCGGTCATGATCCCCGCGAAGTTAGGCTCATTGCTCTCGTCGTTCCAGTGGTATTCAGGCGCTACACTGGGGTGGTGGCCTCCATGAAAGTCAGGGTCTACCATGGTTACCATAATGCTGGGTCGGGATTGCTCCAGGGGCACCCGCGAGTGTCCTTGTAAGTGTCCTAGGGACTGTGATGCCCCTGCCTCCGGAGGCTCGTCGGTATTGCCATGCAGCCTAAACTCGCGCATGCCATTGCCTCTAGACCGCCTCTCCTTTGTTGCAACGTCACTGATGAGCCACTTCAGGGCATCCGACAGGTCTTTCTTAGCAGGGCATTCTCCACCCCTCCATATGGGGGCAAGGTGTTTCAAAAACTCGGTGGCTATAAGCCAGTTGCATAACTGGTTAAATAGGACCATACCAGACTTCGTCTTGTTCACCCAGCCTGTGGCTATCATGCGCGCAGTGAGGTCGTTGCGGAGAGTAGTATAGACCCTGCTCGTACCGGCTAGGCCCAAGGTGATTTTAGACTTCTGTGCAAGGCGGCTCATTCTGGACCTTTTTGATATGCGTTGGGGGGCACCGGAGGTTGCTTTTTGGGCGGTGGTTCTCTGGGCACTGGCGGTGGCTTTCTGGGCACTGGGGGCTGCTTTCTGGGTACTGGCGGTGGTTCTCTGGGCACTGGCGGTGGCTTTCTGGGCACTTGCTTTCCGGGCGCTTGCTTTCCGGGCGCTTGCTTTCTGGGCAGAGGAGACAGGTTCTGAATCAGAGCTGCTCACGGGACTTAGGCTTGATAGCTCAGAATCTGAATGCTCAGGGGCCTGCGGCTCAGAGTATTGGGTCCCTTCAACCTCACTCTCAGGCTGGCCAAGTTCAGGACTAATTAGCCTAGGTTTTGGCCTTGGAACGCCTGATATCTTCTTCCTCTTGGCGTGGGGCCCAGCCCTCTTGGAGGAGCAGTTTCCGTCGCTGGATGAAGGTACGTCGTATATGTCCTTGGGGTTACTACCAGTGCTCCGAGGATTGCCGGTGGTGCTTTGGGGGTTGCTGGGAGTTCTCTAATACGAGATAGCTATGAGTATGATGAGATGCTTACAGAATTGGGGGGACTGGACCTTATTTATGGAAGTAAACTCCATCTTGGTCGGTATGAATTGAAAGCCGTGAATTGAAGCGGTGAATTGAAAGCGATGACTTGAAAGCGGTGAATTGAAAGCGGTGAATTGAAAGCGATGAATTGAAAGCATTGATTTGGGGGTGAGTAGTGGTAGGTGGCACGGATTGGGCTCTGGTTTGTGCTCTAGGAGCACTCCCGGGTGCTTTGGGGGCACCTGCCTCCCAGACCCTCGCCCAATATGTGATATCCAACATATGATGTCATTAACGGCTTTTGCACTGTGTCGTTGGTTTCCTGGCGCTGCCGGTGCATGCTGGAGTATCTTCATAGCCCCAGGGTCCAATTGAACTGTACAAGTTTCGCCATTACCTGCAAGCAGTGCCTAATGTCCCTAGGGTAGTCGCGAGTGGCCCCAGGGCAGTGGCGGGTGCTTTCAGAGGAGGCATTGTTTGCATAGTGTTAGCTGGTACGTTGATGTGATGTTTTTGATATCTAGAAGTATGTGTGAAACAAACAAACTATCAATGTCTTGGCGGCAGGGTAAGGTAAACTCCACCTTCAGAGCACTAATGACTGCCACCAGAGCACTCCCGACTACCTCCAGAGCATTCAATACGCGATGAAGTCTATGTGTCCTTTCTGCACCAAATCTTATAGCACTTCAGCAGGTTTTGATAAGCATCTCCGTTTGGCGCACCCCAGCAAGAATGAATGGTTCATAGAACAGTCAAATTTCTTTGGGCTCGAGAGCCAGTTAACCAGTCCCGACGACTCCCAGGATAGTGCTGACGACCCGGAAGACGGTAGCAACTACTGCGGAGGGCAAACCGACTCGGATCTCGAATCTGAATCTTCTTTTATGCAGGGTTCGGAGGACAATTAGGGGAGAGGTTGCGCAACAACTATTTATGAAGGCGGGGAGGGCTTGTTCGTCTCGAAGGAGTATGCCCAGTGCTCTGAGAGCCTTCTCGGGGACCCATGGCACCCCTTCAACTCAGCATATGAATTTCGGATTGCGCGCTACTTTATACTATCAAAGGCATCGCAAAGCAACATCGACAGTTTCTTTCTTCATGCCCCAGTAAGCATTCAGCAGTGCTCCTACAGCACTGGCCGGGGCTTTATGCGGAGGTTGGAGGAAATGAATGATTGTCTAGGAAAATCGAGCTGGCGACATTCTGAGGTTGAAATAGGGGGGCAGAAGATCCCGTACTACTACCGCGACCCGTTAACGATTGTGCGATTCCTTCTTGGTCAGCGGGCATTCAAGAGTTGCTTAGTGTACGCGCCGGTGATGGAATATAACGAGTCGGGGGAAAGGATGTATGGGGAAATGCATACGGCAGACTGGTGGTGGGAGACACAGGTGGGAACTCCCTAATGCCCCTGAGAGCACCCGCGAATGCCCTGAGAGCACCCACTAATGCCCTAAAAACAGAATACACTGCCGGAAGGATCTACCTTAATTCCTATCATATGCGCGACGGACGGTACACACTTGACAAATTTTAGTGGAGACAAGAAAGCCTGGCCAGTCTATCTGACGATTGGTAATATTGTTTCCTCGGTGCGGGGAAAACCCTCAGGGCACTCGCTAATTCTCCTGGGGCTGTTGCCGATCCCTCCAAAGCTAGGAAAAAACGCGAATGCCAATACACTGCTCCGCCGTCAGAGTCAAAAGGCACTATACCAAGCTCTCAATGACATTTTCGAGAGCGTGAGTAGATGCAAGGACGGAGAGGTGATGGCCTGCGCGGATGGCTACGAACGCCTCTGCTTCCCGGTCCTATGCAGCTGGATTGCCGATCAACCCGAGCATGCATCCCTGCAAAATATCAGCAACTACGCCTGCCCTAGATGTGAGGTAGAATTCCAATGCCTTGGAAGCACTGGGCGATATCCTGAGCGCGATCATCAAAGCTATCAGGATATGGTTAGGGAGTTTAGGGGAAACCCGGCAAACACATCTGCAGTCCAATACCTTGTATCAAAGTTCGTAAAGACACTCTTCAATGCTTTCTGGGATATGCCCAGAGTCAACGCCTACGACCTCAACAAGCCCGATATCTTGCACAACATATATCTAGGCTTATTAAAACACATGATGGAGTGGGTTCAGGCGTTCCTCAAGAAGCATAATCGATTGGACGCGTTCGACCAGGCTTGGTCGTTGATTGCACCATATCCTGGGCTTGCAGTACCAAATAAAGCCTTCTGGTGACGGCAATGGCAGGGAAAGAAGATCACGGAATCTTGGCGGATTGTCCTGGGGGCACTCGCGGTTGCTCTGAAGGACCCGTGCGCAGCTGTGAGGGCAGACTTTGGGAAGGCACTAAAATGTGTACGTTCATTGATCGATTTTCATTTGATGGCGCAGTATGGGAGCCATACAAGGGATACCCTAGACTATCTAGAGGGTTATCTCAAAGACTTCCATAGATACAAGGGGTAGATACAAGGTTTCATTGTGAGTTTGTTGACAAAGGCGAAGAAAGGATGACGAAAAGGAGGCGGACGAGAGGCTTGCACAGGCGGCCCGAGGAATTGAAGAACACGCTACCATTCTTTCACGAGAGGTCGATTTAGATCCGAGTGAAAGGTCGCACTTCAACTTCATTAAATTGCACCTGCTATCACATTATAGGGAGCATGTGGAGCGCTTTGGTAGCATTCCAATGTTCTCCACAGATATGAGCGAGCTCGCCCATATACACCAGATCAAAGAAGCATATAGAGCATCGAATAAGGTGGACGCGGCGACCCAAATCCTGGACTATGGCGGGTGACAATTAGCACTAGAGATACGAATATTGAACCTCAAAGATATTGTCGGGACTCCGGAGGGTAGTGGTGAAGGCCTCTGGAGACATCGCGACAACCTGCGGGAGTTACTTGAGATATTAAAGACTGAGGAGCGGAAAAGGTTACCTAGCGAACGTCCTGTTATCGATGCTCGACTCCCATTACGGAAGCTCTGCAATCCATCGCGAGAATCAAAACGACTATCTGATATCTATGAAGAGGAACGAACCTTGGTCAGGCTCGTGAAAGAGTATGCAGAAGATAAGGGATGCCTTGAGAGCTTTGCCAGAAGCTGGGAGAGCATTAGTGAGTACCATGTGGAAAGGTTCAGGTGTCTGCGGGTGCCTATACCTATTTTCCAAAGACCAGACGTATATGAGTTTCATAATCTTCGCTGTACAGGAGATGTAGTATTCAGAAAGCGGGGAGTAAGGAACGATTGGGTTTGGGTTGCGGTATCATCCTCTGAGCACTGGGGAGTGCTCAGAGGACGTCTTCCGGGTAGGCTAGAGGCTATAATCAAGCTTCGTGATAATAGAAGGCGATCACATAGACTGTGTGTGGAGCTCTTGGAAGCAAAAGGACTCTGGACTCGATAGCCTCATGGCCTTCCGAGAGTCTCCAGACGCCCAAGAAACAGAGTATGGGTAGTGAATATTCGCAGCATATTGGGAATGGCTCACCTATTTGAAATTGACGGAGGAAACTGGCTTGTAAATACTAGGATTGATTTGTGTACATGGAATGAATTTAGTTGAATAGTTAGCCCGACGTCGGCCCTCTAAGCACTGATGAATGCCCTCAGAGCACTCGTGAATGCCCTCGAGCAATAGTACACTTGAGAGGGTGGAGGGTGGAGCGAGAGGGTTGCGCCAGGAGACGGTGGGAATAGGATCCTCGCCAGGGGCTCCAAGAGCTCCAGGCACAAAGGCTTAGAGTCTCCGCCCTGGCGAGAGGGTTGCGCCAGGAGATGGTATGGTAGGATGCATCTCCAGGGGCTCCTGGCGCCTCCAGGTGATAAGGCTTGGCGCCCGCGCCCTGGCGCAGGGGTTTGCGCCAGGGGAAGGGGTTTGCGCCAGGGGAAGGGGTTTGCGCCAGGGGAAGGGGTTTGCGCCAGGAAAAGGCGGCGAGCTTGCTGATGTAACGCGTACTGAGATATCATTGGTTTCAGTTTGTATCTTTGGATCTCTGTTGTGGATGCTGCCAGCATCTCGTAGACTTTCTTTAGATGGCTACTACTCTGGATTGCTTCCTTTAAGTCTTTCTCCCATGTGGGATTTGGGGTTAGTGACACTGCATGGTTTTGCGGGATCTCACCCATGAATGCGTCGGTGACTTCGAATTCGCTTGTGTCGGAGGTTTTGCCAAGCGCTGCTGCTGCTTCCTTCAGCTGTGACTCTCGCTGCGTGCACTGGTATCTGAGTCTTGAAAGCGCATCGGAGACCTCCATTTCCGTCCCTTTTCTGTAGATGACGGATATGTGATCTTTGAATTGACTGAGGTATATCCCCCAGTTTTGCAGCCGTAGGTTGGATTTCCCAACTGAAGTTGTAGCTAGTCCGTTCATTTTATAGATAGCTGCGCTAGGCTCGTGATCTGTATAAAAGACTGCTTTAGTCTGCTCTAGGTAGGGTCTCATTTTCTTGACCGTCCATACTAAATCCGACATCTCCATATCTGTGGGCCAGTAGTTCTTTTCTGCTTGTGTGAGCTCCCGTTAGAAGAATAAAATGGGTACTAGGTTTGTCTTGGTGGTGGCTGATTTATCATTCCTACGCGTACGCGTCTCGAGAGAGCGAAGAGGCGAAGACGCAGACAGGTCTGTCGTTGCGGAAGTGATAGAGCCTTGGCCGGGAGCCTATAGCGTCTCGGACGTCTTCGAAGGCTTTTAGTAGCGTATCATCTTTAGGCACTTCCTTTTTTGATGTATAGGCTTTTCTACCTCTTCCGGTAGGCGCTAGTTTGATCATTTTTGCTTTTAATTGGGTAAGGGGTTTGATGCGTTGAGCGTAGTATGGTACTAAGTGCCTATTCCAATTGGTTAACCCGATGAAGTATTCCAGCTTATTGAGTGTCTCCGGGTAGGGGAGGTTTAGGATCGCTGCTGTTTTAGCTTCCGTTGGAGTGAGTCCTAGTCTATCGACAAGGTAACCTAATAGCTCTAATGAGAAGAATCCTAGGAAGCATTTCTTTGCTCGTAGCGTGATTCCAAGGTTTGCTATTATCCTGAATACTTCGGGTCTATAAGGGTTCACGCGGCTTCGGAAGAGGCTTTTTCGTTAATCTTGAAAATGAACGCTGGCGTCGCCTCATCACATCGGCATACTGCGCCAGGTGAGTCCTCTGAATGCTTTGTCCATTAGTTTCTGCTGGTGCTGGACTGAGCGTTTATATCCCATAGGAGAGACCGTAAACATTTCGTGCCCCCTTTGTGTGACGATAGCTGTTCTATATCTATCGTCGGGGTGGATAATGCGTTGGTAGAAAGCGGAGGTGATGTCTAGTGCACTTATAAAGTTCATTCCGCTAATGTTTGCCAGTATGTCTTCTTGCCGGGGTAACGGATATGCATCTCCCAAGACTAATTGCTGAAGATTCGTGATATCGATAACGGGCGCTTTTGCCATTACGCTCACTACAAACACCTGTGATGTCAGAGCGACGGTTCCGTCGACCTGAGCTCATTCTTCTCGCCACGCATATCGAACTGGTCCGATGGCTGTTTCAAGGTTTAGAGACTGGGATGGTGGTTTGACTTGATCTGTCTTTCAGTTCTGGGCTACCGACTCGCAGCCATTCCAGATGCTCCTCACGCATCCCAACTTCTCGTTGAATATGATCTTATAGCGTTTACAGAGATCTCTTAGGGCTTTTTCTTGGTCGCTAGTTAGATCTGTTTTGCTAATATTCACTTCCGCCCAAGTAGATTCCGTGATATCCGGTGTGGTGATACCTTCTGCTAGGGGATAGGGATAGAAGGGGGTAAATTCTCGATCCAACCAATGGGGCTTTATGTATGGTGTGTTTTGAGTAGGTTTGTGAGTTTTGCCTTTCTCCCCTTGTACCGGCGTTATCCTAGGTCGGTTTTGCTCCGTGATCAATTCCGTGGGCAGGGAATCATTTTCCTGTGCGTATGTTTGGGCTGCTTCTTGCATACCGAAATACGCTCTGAATTCTTGTGAAGCTTCTGGCCAGACTTTCCTAAGGTTGGCGGGACTAACGCTGTTAACGTACCTTATGACCGTGTTTTTGAAGACTGTCAGTGTGTTGTCGGTAAGGTTTGTGAAGATAACATTTGCTTGATCGTGGAGGAATATCCCTGATCCGCATGATTGTCCTGATATGGCTTTCTTTTTGCCGATGAATATGTAATCTTGTGCTGCCTAGCGCGGTTCAATCTTATAGGCAGGACGTAGATGCTTCTAGGGTACAAGACTTGCTTGTTACCCGCATTTACGACTTTTGAAGCTCGTCACAAGATCGCGACCTTTTTATTGCAGATCTTCACGTTATTGCACGGTGACTAGGTGACCTTGCGCGAATTTTATTTCCGCAGAGTCGGATAGAAAGACGTCGTTGCCAATTAGCATGTTACATCCAAGGTCGTTGAAGACGCGATGTAATGCTTGAGTTTGCGCGTTGTTACCGCATATCGATGAAGACGCGACTAACGCTAGCTTGTCCACTGTGACTGATCCACCCCCGATGCCGCGAACGATTCTTGGTGATTCAAGAGGTATAGTTTGTGCGCCGGGGACGTTAGCTCTCAGAAATTCAGCGTCGATAGCGGAGTTCCCGATGCCGGTGTCAGCTACTACCTCATTGGTGTCCCCTGTGCCTGGGTCGAATGTAACGTTTAGGGTCATGTATTGGTAGTCTAAGATCCTATCTTCTGGGTCTGAAGCATAGGTAGAGTTTGATTCCACAATAATCCTCGTTTTTGAGATCTCTGTTGCCTTTGGGTCTCTGTGGTAATGGTTTGCTTCCTTAAGATGACGAAAGAGGGCGTTCTTAGATTTAAACTCTAGGCTGCACTTCCCGCAGGAATGTGCCATTGGATAGGGTAGTTGTGAAGGTGATCTTTCTTCACTTGGAACCGGGGCCCAGGACCCCGGGATATGGCTTGATCCTGACTTCACCTCTTGAGGAGCGGCTGCTAGTAGTCCTATTGCAGCGTCTAGTGCTCTTGGTTGAGTGTTGTGTGAAGGGGTTTCTATTGCTCCTACAAACCCTTGCTGTTCATCTGAAGAGGCTTTACGCTCGAAGGCAAAGTGAGCGTGCATCACTCCTTCGTAATACTCCTCATAGTCGCTAATGGCGTCTTGCTCTTCGAAGTTGGAGAGTTCATCGTCATTGGGGTCGGCGTAGTAGGCACGGGTGTTCTTTGCCGGGAGTTTTGAGTTCTTCATCTTGCACTCGCTGTCCCAATGTTCACCATCTCCGCAAGAAGGGAAATTCTTGCACTTCCTAATGCGTTTGAAGGCTCTTCCCAGTTCCTTGGATCTGTCTCTTCTTCCTCCAGAGTTGCTGTCGGAAGGCCCAGGCTGGGAGCTCCTAGTTGGATAAGTGATAGCTCTTGGTGGGGACTTGAGATCTCCTGAGGTTCTTTGACTATCTTGGACTGTGTTCCATGGCCTTCTTTGGTAGCGTTCTGATCCACCTGAGCGTGCTAGGTAGGAAGCATAAGCTGCTCCTTGCAGTTTCTGAACCTCGTTCCTATAATCTTGAACCTTGTTGGTTCCATCGTCTTTAATCTTCATCTCCATCATGGCGTAGAGTTCGTGTGCTCGAGAGAGGCCCCTGTGGATGTACTCTACTTGGAGGTCTTCATCGGTCACGCCGGCGATTCGTAGGAGGCGAATCTTTTTAGTTACGTAGTCCGATGCTGTTCTGTTTTGGTTGTATGTGAATATTTCTCTTTGAGCTTCAACTTCCAACAGGGCTCTTCTAGGCATGAAGTCCCTCCTTATCTTTGTTACCCAACAAACTGTGGTGAGAGCCATCTCGTCCCTGTCTGTTTTAGACAGCCCAAAGTATCAGTCGGTAGCAATAGCTCCCGTGATGCAGCGTCTGAGGACTGCGCGTGTACGTGCTTCGCCATAGAGGCTGGCGCTGTCTTCTATAGCGTCGATGAAGCGTTGTGCTGCGTCGGCGTCTGGTATGGATGCGGGTTCAAACTTGCCGATTGTCTCGGGTTTAAGGTTGCCGATTTGGCTTTCCAACTGGTCTGTTCTACGTTCCCTTGTCCTGAGCACTTCCCCAATGCTGGTGCTTAACGCGGTGGTGGCGTGGATAGACTGCATGGCTACTTTTCAATCTTCGGCAGCGCTAGCCATGAGTGCGTGTACCCATGTAGGAGTAGATGGGTCTATTGGGGTTGGGGCAGTAGCTTGATGGGATGAGGGTAGTGTGGGATAGGCAGCGTCTTCTTCCGAGTGATTCGACATCTTTGAACACTCGGATGATACAGGTTTTGGGAATTGGGTGCTAAGTTTCTTAGGGGTGCCAGTGCGGGCAGAGGATTCAGAGAGACGATAGAGATAGGCGGGTGTACCCGAATGATGAGAAACACCTCCGGATACTGTGAGATGAGAAACACCTTGCTCCTGAGAAACAGGAGCCTCCTGAGGGACAGGAGTATGATTGAATAGATCTTTTTCTGGAGATGACGAGCAATTGGAAAGCTCGGATGATTGGTTGATATCCAGCTTGGGGGTAGGCAATATGTTCTTATCTTTCCAGGTATCAATGGATTGAATAAATTTAGACTGGATTGATTCTAGTTCCGAGGTTTCCAGCGTAGGGCTGCGTCCTCCTGACCTAGTTGTTTTGCCTACTCTGGAATTTAGGACGTCTAGTCCCGAAGGAAAAAATGAATGAATATAAGAAACGTAAGGAAGAATAGAATCTGGGATAGGAGAAGATAAAGAAGAGTAGTGGTTTTCGATCTGAATTAATAGCCTCTGAATAGATACAGTTGGAACGGGATGCCCAGCCAGTTTTAATGCCTTCTATTGTATCTGGACGAATCGGGTCTGGTGATGCGTTCGGAGAGAGGTCTAGGCCTTGGTCTGTTGCTGGATTGTGTCCTCCTTTCCGTACAGTTGGGGGAACTGGTGATACGATCCGCTAGGCTTCTAAAGTCGCTACGAATCTCGAGGGAGACGACTGAAGAGGCTCTAGAGCGTGCCCTTATTGTACTAGCCTCGGATGGGGTTCGCGGGCTGGTGTGAGCTTGTTGCGTTGGCCAAGCTCTCGGGGGAGGGAGAGTAGAAATGTTACTTTCTAGGTCCGACTCTGGCTGGGTTGCAGAATCTTGGTGTAGGTTGAAGGGGGAGTAGTCTTGATGGATGGGGTCTTGATACGGATTGATTGACTGATCTCCGTGTTGAGAGTTCCCTCCTTCGTTGATAGGTTGCTGGGGGTTTGATTCCGCGTAGGGGGCGATTCTATTTGGCCCCGTCGTTGCTTCTTGCTGATAGAAGCCTTCTTCAGCAGTATTGTAGTGAAGAGGAGTGGATACACCCGATGCTGGGCTGGAGACTGGTGCAGTGACTGCGTGTGGTGTTTGAGATTGCTCAGAAAGAGCTTCAAATGCGGCAGTGGCCACAGAAATGATGGCTTGATGCCTCGAGTTGAGGTATCGTGAGTTTCTTGGTGCAAGTAGATTGTGTGCAGCGGCGTTCGCTAGTAATGCTGCTCTTCTGGCTTCCCTATTCCTTCTTCCAGGGTTTCTGTGATTCCAGCGGAGATTATTGTCCATGTAGAATGGATAGAGTGCAGTTTAGGTGATGGATGGGCTATTTGGAGTGGAAGGATGATGAATTGGTGGATAGGGAAGAGCGAGTTCAGTTTCGTTTGCAGTGGTAAAGACTTTTTCGTTTGCAGTGGTGAAGACTTCGAGTGGGATACGCGTGTAGTGATTACACAGCAGGGTAATCTGGTGGCGATGAGGAAGCTCGATCGCTTGTTGACTGAGTGTTGCTACCAATTGCTGTGCTGATTTGCACAGTATTTCAAATATGTTCTCTCAGATGATGTTTATTGATGAAGCCGCTTGGCCTTATAACCTCTGCGGCAGCGGGGATGCGGGCATACGTGTCCGCACCTGCCTAAAGCCACAACTATCTAAATAGCTAATAGGAAACGCTAATAACTACTAGTAGTGGTGTCCTACGTACAGAATATTATAGCACGGTAATAGTAAAATGCAGCACAGCACCAGTAGATGACTCTCTCTACTGACATAGAGGATTCTCTACCAAGAGATAGTACTTGGGAGAAAGGACGGCCGATAGAAGATGAAGGTTAGGTTTAGAGAGTAAAGATTCTTCTGGGTAGACTTAGAATAATCTTAAGGGTCTTCTTCCGCTTGTTACAACTGATGATGAGGAAAATCAGAACAGATAGGCAGAAACTGTAGATGAGTACTTATACTCCAAATCTCTCTGTTTCCTGCATTCCACCGTTCTTACTAAGTTCTGGTAAAAACTCTGTTTTGGAACGGAAACAATTTCTCCGCTACCCCGCTTCTCCCTAAGCGCTAGCGGGTGTTTCCGGTCCTAGAGTAAGCACCCTTAGCCAGGGTCAAGGATCACCTGCAGCCTGGCTGTCACACAGCTCCGGGCCTGCATTAAATGAGTCTCCGCTCAGGTGGTCTACCTTAAGTGGCTGCAGAGCCGTAACTCATTGTAGATTATTCCCAGCATAACCACTGCCGCCTGCGGCAGGGTTATTCTTGCATAGAGGGACACTGGAGATGCCCGGGCACTTAGAGACCTTTCTCTAGCCGGTCCTCTATTCACTGACAAGGCCTAGACTCGTCAGCCTATCCTTTCATGAATAGATCTCTACCCTAGCAGTCAGAAGGTAGGTACACTTGTAGCAGGTTGCGGTCCTCAACACAGGTACTTTTCCTATCACTGTAACTGCTGAATTCTATCAATGACTCTGAGCCTATAACAGGCCCGGTGAGAACTTATTCGTTATCGCTTAAAAAGGAAAGAGCAAGCGACCATTTTAATACAAGTCTACCAATGACCAAGACAGCTAGGAGCGAGGTGAGTGCCTCGCGCGCCTTTCGGAGGGCTTGGTGAGCCTTCGCTAACTGTTTACATTAGGTTCAAATCAATTGTTCGCGGGTGAGATCGCACCTTGTTTTTGCAGTTAAGGACTACATGTCGAAGGGTCTTTTGTATGGCTTGAGCGAGGAGGAGGCGCCGGAGGCAAAGGGTAAGAAGGTGTCCTTTCTCCTCGAAAATGACTGTTTTATAAGCGATTCTGATAATTATACTGTAAGAGCTCTCCACCATTCTATGAGCCTTCGCAAAGGTGCTGACAGCTATTAGACAGGCGGCTTCACTTTTGGGCCCCGGAAATCGTGGAAGTAATATTTCTAAAGTATTACAAAGGTGATAAGATCGTGGGTCGAGGATCCTGGTTTCATTGATGATATATCTCACCGTTTAATAGCCTAGTTTGCACGCAAGAATCTGGTTTATCTCACGATCTTGGAAAACAGGCATATACGTCGAAGGGTTTAACTTCAATCTGCATCAAAATCCGGATATCATAAGTAAGGCGCACCAAGCCCTCTAAAAGGCTCCTGCTGACTTCGGGATACCTCCAGCTACCTTCAACAGGATCATGTTAAGCACATGGGGAAAGGGAAGCAAGGAGAACAGGGAGCACACTGGAAGTAATACGAGAATCTATTCGCGAGAAGGTAAATAAAAAAGGCTCAAAGGGCCTTCCTTATCTATATGTGACTAACAAGCCTTTTAGGTCGATGAGTTAAGAGGACCTAAAGAGGTTATATCCAAAGTCGGCCTGGAGGAGGATGATGTTCAATTAGCTGCGGATATAGCCGCATGGAGGGCTGCAAAGGCGGAAGAAAGGGAAGGCACCAGCAGTGATGGAGAAAAGTGGTTTGGGAGACGTGGGGACGGCGAAGGTGGGAGAGGCATTTCAAGAGCCTCCTCCCGCCCCGTGAATATGTGATTTTGGGAGGACTCCTATTTTCTTGATGTATGCTATTAATAATCAAAGTGGATTTTGAGGCATCCGTAGATTAGTAATAGTTTAAAATTCCTTAGAGATATTTTTAGAGCCCAGGAGATTGGCAGGGATTACAGGAGAGCATGGGAGATCTAGCTTAATCTTCAAGAGTCTCCGGAGATTTCAGGAGGGCTTGGGGGGCCCTCAGGAGAGCGCAGGAGATTGGCAGTGATTATGGAAGAGTATGGGAGGGCTCGCTTAATCATCGAGAGTCTCCGGAGATCTCAAGAAGACTTGGCGAGCCCTCAGGAGAGCCCAGAAGGACTTGGTGAGCCCTCAGGAGAGCCCAGGAGGACTTGGGGAGCCTGCTGGAGAATGCCCTACAAAGGCTAGATTTATCCGCGGACTTATAACAGAGCATCTCCGAAGCCTCTCTGAACGCTAGTGAGGACTCTAAAATGAAAACCTCTTACTACTGTGGAGGTCTGCGATATCTCGCAGTCTCTTGGGAGAGGATAACAAAGCCTCTAGAGGGCGCCAGGAGAGCGCCGCTTAGCGTCAGGAGAGCCCTCTGAGCCTTCTTCAGGGCTCGGGAGGCTCCCGCAAAGCCTCTAGAGGGCGCCAGGAGAGTGCCGCTTAGCGTCAGGAGAGCCCTCTGAGCCTTCTTCAGGGCCCGGGAGGCTCCCGCAAAGGCTCAGGAGGCCCTCATATGGGCGGGTAAGCCCCTGGAGATCCAAAGTGTGACGGGTGTCTCCGAAGGTCTCCCACACCTCCCGGGCCTCCGGTAGGGTTGAATAGGCTTGCTGATGCTCCCAACAGTCTCCTGAGTCTCCTGAGAGTCTCCTGAGACTTCTGGATATCTTTTGAGTCTCCTGAGGCTCAGGAGACCTCAAGAGACAAATGAAGTCTTGCTGATGCATCAGGTGTGAGCGCACTCGGGAGTGCAAGCTCCTAACCTGTGGGGCCTCCTCAGTTCCCTAGAAGCTATCATGGAACCATCAGGGACACTCACCTGTTTTATAATAACCTCGTCGATTTCTGCACTGATTCCCAAACTACGACTTGCTTGTACCCATATATTCACCACCAATACCGAGAGTCTCGCAGGGCTTGGAAAAGGCTCTTCAAACAGTGTCTGATCACCTATCAATATACTACACTTTTTCTCAAACCTCTGGGCTTCCAAAGGAAGCACACTCGCACTTCTAGAGTTTGGAGCAGGTGTACGAGCTATCTGGCCAGAAGAGGCCTGATGAGAGCTTTCAAGGGTTTGTTAATAATACCTGTCGTCATCGTGAGGCGGAGGTAAAGAAGGTGAAGGCGACAGATAGTTAGAGTTTGCTGTATCATTATTCCGGGGTGGTCTCCCTAGTGGGGATGGCTCCATTATTCGAGGCGTTCGAGAGTTATTCCCAAAGCTCGGAGAACTGCCACAGGAGCCATCATCGCTTGGTGGCATAGATCCAGGATTCAATGCCATTGGTGTTGGTGACGATTCTCCAAACCTAGAAGAGGAAGGGAGCGGGAAACGAAAAGGTGAAGAGTAATTAAAAGCACTCAGTCTTCTGGGGGTAGCAGTTGGAGCCATCGCTGGGTCCACAGGAGTCATCGGCGGTCTTTGTGGAGCGCTCGATGGATCTCTCGTTGGCTTCGACGATGTACGATTTCCCTTCTAAAATTTCCTTCACTTCAGTCACTTATCAAAAAAAAGATTGGGGTTAATTACTTCAATAACGTTAATCTCCACTTCTGACGACGCAATTGCCTCAGCAACCGCACCGGTGGGCTTTCTCCGGGCACTCGCCACACCTCTGGCAGTCGTTACCTGACTACTCGGAGGTCTCTTTCCGGCGACCTGCGTACCCGGGGGTCTCTTGTCTCCGACCTGATGCCTCAGGCTCTGGTCGCGTAGTACCGGAGTGTCTAGGCAGTCATCATCACATTTTGAAGAACTGATTGCAGGGCGCTCTTGAACCTCGTGCTCCCCCTCCAACGTGTGTCTTTCGATGTTAAACTCCACCCGCGCACCGGGTTTTCTAGATTTTTTGTTCTGTCGAGAATGGCTTTTCAAAGACGATTTGGGGACTCGCTGAGCTTTGGCCGAGCGGCGCAATGGAGGATCAGGTAGATCCTCATCCGATGAAGTTTCATTTGTGAGCCTCGAACGTTTACGAAAAGAAGTGCTCCTTTCGGATACTGACGGCTGCTTTCCTTGAGCTTTCTTCGTAGTTGTTATAACAGAGCCACATTAGCGGTTAAAAGAATAGTTCTTACCGGGCCTGTTATAGGCTCAGAGTCATTGATAGAATTCAGCAGTTACAGTGATAGGAAAAGTACCTGTAGTGAGGACCGCAACCTGCTACAAGTGTACCTACCTTCTGACCGCTAGGGTGGAGATCTATTCATGAAAGGATAGGCTGACGAGTCTAGGCCTTGTCAGTGAATAGAGGACCGGCTAGAGAAAGGTCTCTAAGTCAAGATCTCCAGTGTTCCTCTGTGCAAAGAGAGCCCTGCTGCAAGCGGCAGTGGTTATGCCCGTAATAATCTACAATGAGTTACAGCTCTGCAGCTATCTAGGGTAGACCACCTGAGCGGAGACTCATCTGATGCAGGCCCGGAGCTGTGTGACAGCCAGGCTGCAGGTGATCCTTGACCCTGGCTAAGGGTGCTTACTCTAAGGACCGGAAACATCCGCTAACGCTTAGGGAGAAGCGGGGTAGCGGAGGAATTGTTTCCGCTCCAAAACAGAGTTTTCACCAGAACTTAGTAAGAGCGGTGGAATGCAGGAAACAGAGAGATTTGGAGTATAAGTACTCATCTCCGGTTTCCGCCCATCTGTTCTGATTTTCCTCATCATCAGTTGTAACAAGCGGAAGAAGACCCTTAAGATTATTCTAAGTCTACCCAGAAGAATCTTTACTCTCTAAACCTAACTTCTATCTTCTACCGGCCCTCTTGCTTCCTACACTCTTGTTTAGTAGAGGCAGAGCCCCGTCACATTATAATCTTAAAGGCTTCAGTTACCTTTAGAGATTATCTTCCTCCAAGACCAAAGATGTCCGCTCTATCAGCCCCAGAACTGCCACTTCAGATTGAATGGCAACCCAGACCTTTACAACTGGAGGCCTCGGCACAGACACAGTTGGTCAAGAACCCCAGGACAGCTCTACAAGCCTATATTCCCAGCTGTGAGCCTGTCTGGCAAGACTCAGACCCGGTCACCTATGAACAGTTCTTCAGGGAACTCCAGGTCTACCTCCAGCACCGCTTACAGCAAGAGCTGAACAGAGGACCTCAGGCTCTAGTACTCATTCATGAGCGGCAGCAAGCGGAGGCAGAACTCATGAGGCAGGCCCTGACCTTCATGAGGGACCAGGTTACCTCTCTTCAGGATGAGCTGAGGAGATTTGTGGAGAAGGATGACCTAGACCCGGAAGCCATGGAAATTGAATGGACCAACCCGGTTATCCCTCCCAACTACATAGCAGAGATCCAGAGGGCCATCAATGAGGGAAAGCTACAGGTAGCTAGGCCCGGGACTCCCAGACCACCGTCCCGGGTATCCTCCAGAGCATGAAGCAGGGTTCCAAGAAGACAGCAGTCCCTATTTGTCACCTTTCCCAGACACCAGCAAGGCCCCATAATTCCGGTGGTCATGCCTCAGGTGGGAGCCTCACTGCTTCCTCCTCCCAGGAGAAGACAGCCCTTCTCAGGCCTGGGTCTCAGCTTTGAAGGAGTGGAGTTTGAAGAGGAAGGAAGTCCTCTGTCTCCAGCTCCTCCCTCTACAGAAAACCCCGGTGGTCAGTCAGAACCTCCGGAGGTACCGATCCTCCCTCCTTCCCCACCTCCGGCAGTAGTAGGTGGAAGTGGAAGCAACATTCCTCCTCCTCCTCCGGTGGCCCATGGTGGTGCCCCCGGAGATGATCCAGACAGCTCAGACTCGGAGCCAGAAGGGAATGACAGGAGAGCCTAGCGGAAGTACCTCAAGAAAAAGCTGGAGAAACAGCAGAGAGATCTGCTTGCTCTCTTTGTCAGTCATCGGCCACCTCTTGAGCAGCCCCACCCTCCTCAGCATACCAAGGCCCGAGAACCTAAAGCCCCTCCACCTTCTAAGTTTAAAGGTGAAGCAGAACAGGTGGAGATCTTCCTCCGGCAATGTGAGAATATGTTCTCCATTGAGAGCCAGTCCTTCCTGGCAGATGAGGTTAAGATCCGGTATGCCGGGAATCTCATGGAAGGAACGGCAGCAATCAAGTGGTATGAGGCTTATCACAATTCTATAGACCAAGCCTCTGCCAACAGGATAGCTGGAAGGCCTGTAAGGCTAGATGAGCGCTGGAAACGATGGGATTCCTTTGTAGAATCTTTTAGGGCAGCCTTTGGTGAAGCCTTCTCTAGGGATGAGGCGGTAGCCCAATGGAATACCCTTACCCACACCAAGAAGGAAGGAATAGACTCCTTCCTGAATGCTATAATTCAGTTGATGTGGAAGACCGGCTATGAAGGACAGCTGGTAGATGATAAGATCCAAGGCTCCCTCCTACCGGAACTAGGTTTAAGCTAAGCACTTTTTAACCCCAAACCTAGAACCTTGATGGAAAGGATCACAGCTCTTAGAGAGCTGGGGCACACTCATGAGCGGTACCAGGCGGCAGCTGAGAAGGCTCCGGCTAGGACCCAGAAGGAACCCAGTAATGCTAAGGCCCGGCAATCCAAGGGAAAGAAAGAAGCCTCAGGCTCTTCTGCACCCAAGGAAACCACCGGATCTAAGGACAAAGCTGTGGAACTGAAGGGTATCCCGGGGGATATTGTGGAAGAAAGAAGAAAGGCTGAAGTATGCTTGAAGGTTTGACTTTCTGGTACTCCCCTGTGAGGTAGAGTGCATAGACTGACTTGTGCAATAGTGCGGCAAGTCCAGACACAAATGGACCACTTGTTGGTCCAGGAGGAACCTACTACTGTCCGGGTGGCAGCTGTGAAAGTACAAAGAAAGCGGAAAAGAGGATCTGGCTCCGGGGATAAAACCCAGGAACCATCTGAAAAGAAAACTAAGGTTGCTGCTGTAGCGGCAGAACAACCATTCAATGTACTTCCAGAAGGGATAGATGATGATATTATCTGGTAGTGTCTGTCTAGAAAAATCTATGTATACTATTATTTCTTCATATGATTGTTTGGGTTATGTTTTCTCTATCTGGAATATATAATTATTATCTTGATCATGTTCCCGGAACTGCGAAGAATAAGAGAGAAAGGGATTGCTACATAGCATTGCCTCTTTACTTGGAAAAGTATAAAGAGAGCAGCAGCTGCCGCATTCTTTCTCTATTATCAGTGAACCTCCAAGAAAGAACTCATATCTATTTGCCATAACTACTCTACAATGCAAAGTCCAAAGAGAACAAGAGAAACAACCCCTGAGAAAACCTCCAAGCGGAGACGGGAAGAAGCAAGTCTTCCTCCCTTACCAGTACACGGCAAAAGACCTGTGCTAGAAGCAAAATTGTCTTGGACAATTAAGGGAAAGGTTGAAGGCTCCCAAGGGAAATTCCTTCTAGACACCGGGTGTACAGGACCTATCCTGAACCAAGAGTTTGTCAGAAAGAATGGAATACCCTTAGTGCGGAGGGATCAACCACTGACAATGTATGATGCTCAAGGAGATGTCATGATGGGAAGCGGAGAGTACTATACTCACCCGGTCCACATGAGCATGTGAGATCATAAGGAGACTCTCCGATGGGAGGTAGCCTCTTTGGAAGCTGGAATCTCCGGTTACCTGCCAATTGCTTGGGCAAGGAAGCATAACCCGGATATTAATTGGGAACTCAATACCATAAGCTGGAGGAGTGACTACTGCAAGCAGAATTGTCTCCCAGCGGCCATTACTGTGGAACCCATCTCTATCTATCAAATGTTAGAAGAAGAAGAGGTGTACCACTTAGTAGCGGCCATTTGGCATGATGAGAATGGTGTGAATGTAGAAGTGAGAATTCCAGAAGCACACCGGCAATGGGCACATGTATTCAGCAGAGAGAAAGCAGAGGAGTTACCTCCGCATTCTGCCAATGATCTAAAAATCAAGACCCTGCCTGATTCTACAATCCCATTTGGCCCGCTATACCCATGTTCCGCTCCTGAATTGAATGCCCTCAAGGAGTACCTGACCAAAGAATTGGCTACAGGAAAAATCTCCAGATCTAATAGCCGCAAATGCACCCATACTGTTCATACCAAAGAAGGATGGCAAGTTGAGAATCTGTGTTGACTACAGAGGCTTGAACAAGGTTACTGTAAAGGACAAGTACCCCCTACCTATCATGAGTGAACTCAGAGACACGTTGTTCAAGGCCCGGGTCTTCACAAAGATAGACCTAAAGAATGGCTTCAACTTGATCAGGATAGCTGAGGGAGATGAGTGGAAAACCGCTTTTAGAACCCACTATGGCCTGTATCAGTATAATGTGATGCCTTTTGGTCTATGCAATGCCCCTTCTGCCTTCCAGGCTATGATCAATGATGTGCTAAAGGAACTACTGGATGAGGGAGTGATTGTCTATATTGATGATATCCTCATCTACTCGGAGACCATGAAAGAGCATGTTGATCTTGTCGATAAGGTTTTGCAGCGGCTCAGAGAATAAGCTATGTGCATCCATTGACAAGACCTCTTTCCATGCCCCGGAGGTAGAATACTTGGGCTATCACATCTCAGAAAAAGGAGTGTCATTGTCAGAAGAGAAGGTTGAGGCAGTTAGGGAATGGCCGGAACCCAAAGATGTTAACGGGATCCAAGCATTCCTAGGATTTGCCAACTTCTACCGGCGCTTTATTCAAGGCTTCAGTAGAATTTGCAAGCCCCTAACTGATCTCCTTCAAGATGGTAAGAAATGGCATTGGACCGCAGCTTGTGTACAGGCCTTTCAGGATTTGAAGGACCGGTTTACTAGCGCCCCGGTGCTTGCTCATTTTGACCCTACTAGGAGAACAGTAGTTGAAACTGATGTCAATGACTTTGCTAAGGGAGCGGTGCTCTCTCAGTATGGAGATGATGGGAAACTACATCCGGTAGCTTTCTATTCTAAGAAGTTCTCTCCTGCTGAAATCAACTATGACATTCATGACAAGGAAATGGGAGCTATTGTAGCCTCTTTCCGAGAATGGGAGCACATGCTAAAGTCTTGTGAGCATGAGGTCACGGTTTTCACAGACCACAAAAACTTGAAGTATTTTAATTCTACCAAGGTTCTCACTAGACGGCAGGCTAGATGGTCTGAGGACCTAGCAGGCTACAATTTTAAAGTTGTCTACAGACCCGGAGAGAAGAATGGCAAACCTGATGTGCTATCTAGGCGCTGGGATCACCGCCTTGGAGAGGGGAGTGAACCACTGCAGCCGGAGCCACAGATGTTTTTTAGGCCAGGTCAATTGGTTTTAGACACTGCTAGATTAGCGGCAGTAAAAGTCAACCAGTTGCAATCTTCATTCTTGGACCGCTTGTATGAGGCAGTCAAGTTTGATAAAGATTGGCAGTTAGTGCACCGCTCTCTGGCTGAAGGGAAATCCAACTTGGACCAGAACTTGTCTGAAAAGAACGGCCTTATTTTCTATAAGAATAGATGGTATATTCCTAATGACAAGAAGCTCCGGATGGACATCCTGACCGGTACCCATGACTCTAAAGTGGCTGGACATTATGGTCAGTTTAAGACACTAGAGCGGGTGAAAAATAACTTCTTTTGGCCAAAAATGGATCAAGATGTGGAAGAGTAAGTCCGTTCCTGTGACAGTTGTCAGAGGAACAAAACATCTCGGCACAAGAAGTTTGGTATGCTCCAACCGCTGGAGATACCCTATCGGCCATAGACTTCCATCTCTATGGACTTCATTGTAGGATTACCAGAGTCTAAGGGATTTACAAAGATCTGAGTAATAGTGGACCGCTTCTCTAAAATGGCCCACTACATCCCGCTCCCTACACTCAATAAAACAGAAGATCTGGCTAGAATGTTCTTGAAGGAAGTCTGGAGACTCCATGGGTTACCTGATGACATAGTCTCGGACAGTGATAGCAAGTTTCTCTCTCATTTTTGGCAGTCTCTCATGAGCCTCCTCAATCTGAAGCTGAAAATGTCTACTTCTTTCCACCCCCAAACAGACGGCCAAACAGAAAGAGTTAACCAGACCCTGGAGCATTACCTGCGGAGTTATTGCTCATATCAACAGGATGACTGAGCAGATCTCTTGCCTCTGGCACAGTATGCTTACAACTCGGCGGTCTCTGAATCTACCAAAGTATCAGCATTCTATGCTAATTATGGTTATGAAACCAGGACCAACTGGCCGGCCCCCCGGGAAGGTGTTGAAGTTAGCAACCCAGCAAGTGAGGTCATGATCTCTCAATGGGAATCTATCTGGCAAAATATGCAAGAAAGTTTGGGCAAGGCTAGGATCAGGATGGCCCGGTGGTATGATAAACATGCACTGGCACCTCCGGAGATCAAGCCAGGAGATGAAGTAATGTTAGACCGGCGCAATGTGCAAACAAAGCGGCCGATGGGAAAGCTAAGTCAGAAGAAGATGGGCCCTTTCAAGGTCATTGAAGCTATAGGCATCCGTGCCTACAAGCTCACTCTTCCTCCTCAGATGGCTATCCACTCGGTCTTTCATGTCTCTCTCCTAGAACCCTACAGAGCACCAGTAGATCCGGAGAGAAGAGTTCCCCCCCCGGAACCAGAAGAGATTGCAGGAGAAGAGAACTGGCAGGTCCGGGAAGTAGCTGATAGCCGGGTCAATAGGCTTAGGAGAAGAGTGGAGTATCTAGTACTGTGGGAAGGATATGAAAATGAGGATGCTACCTGGGAACCCTATGAACATCTCCGGGAGAGTGCTGAGGAAGCTCTCCGGGATTTTCACATGAGGTACCCTAAGAAACCCAGAGACAAGCGGCTCTAGGGAGTAATCCTTTTTATTTTCCTGTATCTAGTCACGGAAAACTCCTGTAAAATAGGTTGAATAGAATTTAGTTACTGAATCTTGGAGACTAAGATCCTGAGAGAAGGCAGTAGTATAACAGAGCCACATCAGCGGTTAAGAGAATAGTTCTCACCGGGCCTGTTATAGGCTTAGAGTCATTGATAGAAATTCAGCAGTTACAGTGATAGGAAAAGTACCTGTAGTGAGGACCGCAACCTGCTGCAAGTGTACCTACCTTTTGACCGCTGGGGTGGAGATCTATTCTTGAAAGGGGTAGACTGACGAGTCTAGGCCTTGTCAGAGAATAGAGGACCGGCTAGAGAAAGGTCTCTAAGTGACCGGGCATCTCCAGTGTCCTCTCAAGAAAGAATAACCCTGCTGCAGGCGGCAGTGGTTATGCCCGGAATAATCTACAATGAGTTACAGCTCTGCAGCCATTTAGGGTAGACCACCTGAGCGGAGACTCATCAGATGCAGGCCCGGAGCTGTGTGACAGCCAGGCTGCAGGTGATCCTTGACCCTGGCTAGTAAGGGTGCTTACTCTAGGACCGGAAACACCTGTTAACGCTTAAGGAGAAGCGGGGCAACGGAGGAATTGTTTCCGCTCCAGAACAGAGTTTTCACCAGAACTTAGTAAGAGCGGTGGAATGCAGGAAACAGAGAGATTTGGAGTATAAGTACTCATCTCCGGTTTCCGCCCATCTGTTCTGATTTTCCTCATCATCAGTGGTAACAAGTGGAAGAAGACCCTTAAGATTATTCTAAGTACAACCAGAAGAATCTTTACTCTCTAAACCTAACTTCTATCTTCTATCGGCCGTCCTTTCTCCCAAGCATCAACTCTTGGTAGAGAATCCTCTATGTCAGTAGAGAGAGTCATCTATTGGTCGTTGAGAACACACGTCTACATCAGAGACAAGCTTTGGACCATCTGTCCTGTTCTTCTCCTACTATAGAGTGGACCCCCGTCACATCAGGTGACTCAAAAAATATCCAGGAGCCTCAGGAGACTCTCAGGAGACCCGGGAGACTGTTGGGAGACTGCATACACAAATAGTAGTTTGTGTCCCGGCGTCTTGGCATCAGACCCGGAGCGTCGGTAGTAGTGGAGTGGATATGGTAGAATGAGTAAGGATAAGCGAATGGAATAGTGTGAGAATGATGTTATGTTTTTCTATGAGGTTCGGTTGCAGGAGGGATTGGTAATGGAATGGTGTGAGGTTGACGTTATGACTTTGTATGAGGATCGGTTGCAGGAGGGATAATCGGTAATGGAATTATATGAGATGGTGGGGAGAAATACGAGGTGTGGTGATTCTTGAGTTCTACGGGATTCTATGGGTTAGTGTATGAGTCATAGGGGACTGGTGGAGGAGTATGTTAAATAGCGAGCGGAGTTCTTTCCTTTAGTTCTTTTCTTTCTTTCTTCTCTGTCTCGTCTTCCTGTTCTCTCGTACATAGGAATATATTTGTTTCCTATCCATATTCCTCGCTCTTCTCGCTTTGCTCGAAGGTTGCCTACTACTGCGACCTCTACCGTCTCCCCTCCTGTCTGGCTCTTAAGCCTTATAGCTTCGCCTCGGCCGTTACCTACGGTCCTCGCTTTCCCTGCCCTGCCTCTGGTCTTCGCCTTGGCCATTGCCTTATGCCTCCTTTGCCTCTGGCTGTGTCCCTCGTCCCTCCCTTCGTCGTCATCATCTTCATCGCTTCTCCTTGTAGTCTTAGTTACTCCGTTACACTAAGACGAGACCATCTCCAAACGACCGACACAGCAATCCACCCCTTATTCTAGTTCACCATGACGACCGAACCCACCCCCTTCGACTATGCGAAACTTCAAAATGACCTCACGGCCTTCTTTATCGTTCATCCCGAAGTTGACCCCGAGGCTACCCCTGAGGCTCGACGAGTATATGATTTATTGGTACGAGCTCATGAAGGGGTCAACCAATACACTATCGATCTACAGACCCACCACTCAGAGACGGAGCAAGCCCGATCGGAGTTTCAAAAGGAAACTCACACCCTCAAAGCCAAGATCAAGAAGCTTCAGGAAGGGATCAAAGAAGGTCTCGGAGAGCCTCATGATGACCTAACCAAAACCAAGTCGGAGAAATTACCTGATCCAGAGAAATACAAAGGAGACAAGAGGGGTTTGAGTATGTTCCAAAGCCAGCTACAGATAAAATTGTCAGCTAACTACGACCGATTTCCTACTCCCGCCCAACAAATCGCGTATTCTATTTCACGATTAGAAGGACCTGCAGCGGACCAATTTCTTGCTTATATTTAGAACGAAGGCATAGCCCTCGACTCCATGTCTGAATTGTTTGAAATCCTCGATAACGCCTTCGGTGATCCAGATAGGGCGGCTACGGCTGCTCGGAACCTTAGGGAAATTAGACAACGATAGCGCCCCTTTTTGGAGTACTTCGCGGAGCCCCAACGCTACGCTGCGGACTCTGAGTTTAATGAGGCGGCCAAAATTGAGTGTCTCTTGGAGGGTCTTAATCATGAACTAATGACCCTGATGATCCAAAACGAAACCCCAACCAACCATCGCGTACTGCGTTTACTTCGCAACGCTCGATAATCATAAGAATGAAATTTACAGGCAAGGATGGGGAGGTTTAGATTTCAAGTTCCTAGTGGTCCGCCTCCTCGTTCCTTTAACTCTCGGCCCCCCCTTGCACCAGCAACATCCCCAGTCGTACGACCTCCGCCGCCACCACCAAAGAATACTATGCCAGTGGGACACCCCTCGTATACTCCTGGGGGGGCCGTTCCTATGGACCTGTCTAATAACCGTCGCCGTCCAGATTTGAGAGAAAGGGAAGCACGTCGAGTGGAAAATCGTTGTTACTATTGTGGAGGAGTTGGACATTTGGTGCGGGAATGCCCTCAGTCCCCTTCGGGAAGGGCTCCACCTAGGATGAGGGGAGCGTTGTTAGAAGCCAAGAAGGAAAAAGAGGAGGAATTGGTATTGGAAGAGAAGGAGTTAAAAGATTTGTCCCTGGCCTAAGCGGCATAGCCCAGGGACCTCCCAAGGTTTTTTCTAAAGTGTCTATTTCAACGTTTTCAGTATCAGAGCAGGAGATGGATGGGAATCAATTGATTGTAGTTTGTTCTATTTCTCAAAATAAAAAATCTATTGTACCCACATATGCTTTGATTGATACTGGAGCGTCGGGATATGCATTTATAGATGAAGACTTTGTGCGCCGCCATGAATTGAAAACCAAGAATCTACGAACGGCAAGGGAGATTGATGTGATTGATGGGAGGCCTATTGAATCGAGAAAGGTGGTTAAGAAAGTAGTGTTGGAGTTGGAGATTAACGGACATTTGGAAGAGTGTCCATTCTTTGTGACCAAGCTGGGCCACTATCCGATTGTGATGGGGATTCCTTGGATGAGAAAGCATGGAGTATTGATTGATAGTGGAAGGAACGAAATTTTTTTTAAGTCGAATCTCTGTCTGGAGCACTGTATCACCGATCACAAACCAGTCGTGGCTCGAGGAATATCAATTCAACCACCCGATAAACCCAATGTTAATATTTCGGCGGTGACTCCTCGCTCGTTTAAGAAGTTAACCCAGGATGCGACCGTGCAACTTTACTCGATTACTCTTCATGCCATTAATCGAATTCTGGAAACGCCTGCCAACCCAGAGGAATGATCCCTATTGATTAACAACGCTTCCGACAGTTATTTGATGAAACCAATGCTTCTAAACTACCACGCCATCGAATACACGACCATGAGATTAAACTACAAGAAGGAACCACCCCCCCCTTTGGCCCTATGTATGGTATGTCACGAGATGAGTTGAAGGCTCTACGAGATTACCTTGTCGACAATTTACAAAAAGGATTTATTCGGTCCAGTAGCTCCTCTGCAGGTGCTCCGGTACTATTTGTTAAGAAGGCGGATGGATCATTACGTCTGTGTGTTGACTATCGGAAGCTTAATGCCATTACGGTCAAGGATAGATATCCGCTTCCCCTCACCCCGGAGACTATGGCCAATTTAGCCAACGCAAATTATTTTACCAAGCTTGATCTACGATGGGGATATAATCAGATTCGAATTAAAGAGGGGGACGAATGGAAGACTGCTTGTAGAACGCGATACGGACACTGGGAATACCTGGTAATGCCTTTTGGACTGACGAATGCTCCCGCGACCTTTCAGCGATGGATTAATGATATTCTTCGCCCCTTTTTGGACCAATGTGCTACGGCTTACCTTGATGATATTCTTATCTACTCGGAAACCTTAGAGCAACATAAGCAGGATGTGCAACAAGTGTTGGAAGCCTTGGAAGCCAATGAGGTACATTTGAAACCGGAGAAGTGCGAGTTCAGCGTAAAGGAAACTAAAAACCTGGGCATGATTCTTACCCCTGGGGGCATGAAAATGGACCCTACCAAAGTATCTACTATTGTTGAATGGGAAGCACCAAAGACTGTGAAGGAGGTTCAAGAATTCCTGGGGTTCGCCAATTTCTATCGCCGATTTATATATGCCTACTCTCGTTTGGCCAAACCTCTTACTACCCTTACCAAGAAAAATGTTCGGTTCGAGTGGAATGCTAAGACGGAACAAGCTTTCCAGAAACTAAAAACATCAGCAAGACTTCATTTGTCTCCTGATGTCTCCTGAGTCTCAGGAGACTCAAAAAATATTCAGGAGCCTCAGGAGACTCTCAGGAGACCCAGGAGACTGTTGGGAGACTGGAGACACAAGTAGTAGTTTGCTGATGAACAGCGTTCACTACGGCGCCTATCTTGCAACACCCGGATCCGAAAAAGGAATTTATTGTGGAAACTGATGCATCCGATTATATCTCAGCAGGCATTCTCTCTCAACGGGATCAAGAACAAATTTTACACCCTGTTGCATTTTTCTCCAAGTCTCATACACCACCGGAGTGCAACTACGAGATATACGATAAGGAGTTACTGGCAGTGATTCGATGTTTTGACGAATGGAGACCCCATCTAGAGACAGCACAATATCAGGTTAAGGTACTTACGGATCATCGAAACCTTGAATATTTTATGTCCACCAAACTTCTTAACAGACGACAAACCCGGTGGGCTGAATTTCTTTCGCGGTTTGATTTTGTTATTTTATATCGACCCGGGAAGCAAGGACGAAAGGTGGATCTCTTAACTCGGAGTCCTCAGGATCTATCAAAGGAGGGGGATGAAAGATTGGAACAGCAGAGTCGGATTGTACTTAAGAAGGAGAATTTGGATCCCAAGATAAGTTTGTTGGCGGGTTCTTTGGCAAATGAACCCGCTCAAGGATCGTCTCCCGTTATTGATTTATTTAATAAAGCTTACCAAGAGGACAGTTTTCCAAACAAAATACTATCGCTACTTCGTGAAGGAGTGCGACAATCCAAAGAGATATCGCTAGCGGAATGCAAGAAAAATGAGGACGGACTTTTGCTGTATCAAAATGCCCTATACGTCCCCAATTCGGATGAACTCAGGCTATATCTTTTACGCGAGCATCATGATAAACCTGTAGCTGGACATCTGGGCCGATCAATGACACTGGAACTTCTTAGCAGAGACTACTACTGGCCGACCATGCGGAAATACGTGGACCGATATGTCCAAAACTGCCATACCTGTCGGCGGAGTAAACCGAATTTGAATCCTCTTCAGGGGGTACTTCGACCCCTCTCAAGACCTAAGGGACCATGGAGAGATATTACTATGGACTTTGTTACGGGACTCCCTGAGAGTCAAGGCTTTAACGCAATCCTAGTGGTGGTGGATCGATTGACAAAAATGAAACACTTCATCGCAACAACTGAAGGTGTTAATGCCAGGGAGCTATCTCGTCTATACTTGGAACAAGTGTGGAAACTTCACGGATTGCCAGAAACTATTGTATCGGATCGAGGAACGCAATTCACGGCTGAATTTTGGAAAACGCTATGCGATCGCTTGGAAATAGCGCCCCGCTACTCTACGGCTTTTCATCCTCAGACCGACGGTCAAACTGAAAGAACCAATGCTATCATGGAAGGATATCTACGGAGCTATGTTTCTTATCAATAAGACAACTGGACGGACTTCCTACCTCTTGCCGAGTTCGCGACTAATAATCATATCTCGGAAACAACAAATATGTCCCCGTTTCAGGCCAACTATGGCCGACACCCTCGTATGACATTTGGACCTTTAAGACATGGAGCTACTGTCAATGAAGACCAGGCAAATGGATTAGCAAGAGAAATGTCACAAGTATTTGATTTTTTGAAGAGCGAGATGTTTAGGGCTCAGAAGATACAGGAGGAAATGGCTAATATACATCGTACCCCGTCACCTCGGTATACAGTTGGGGATCAAAATTGGCTGTCCACTCGAAATATTGCTACGAAACGCCCGTCTAAGAAGCTTGCATCAGCAAACTACTATTTGTGTATGGAGTCTCCCAGCAGTCTCCTGGGTCTCCTAAGAGTCTCCTGAGACTCCTGGATATTTTTTTACTCTCCTGAGGCTCAGGAGACATTAGGAGACAAACCAAGTCTTGCTGATGTGATTGGAAACAGATCGGACTCTATTCAATAAAACGCATTGTCAGCCCTTATGCCTATGAGCTAGACCTTCCGTCATCTATGAAAATACATCCTGTATTTCATGTCTCATTGCTGGCACCACTTATTCAAGACCCCGTTCCCGGGCAAACCATTGCACCACCTCCACCCGTCGAGATTGAAGGAGAAACAGAATGGGAAGTGGAGGAAATATTGGATTCAAGGAAACGAGGACGACGAGTGGAGTACTTAACTAAGTATAGTGGTTACGAAGAACCATCCTGGCAACCTTCGGACGACCTTGAACATAGTCCCGAGCTACGGGAATCTTTTCATCAAAGGTATCCTTCGAAACCTCGGCCTATCAGGAGCTAGGCCCTAGGAGAGGACCTGATCTGTCCCGGCGTCTTGGCATCAGACCCGGAGCGTCGGTAGTAGTGGAGTGGATATGGTAGAAGGAGTAAGGATAAGCGAATGGAATAGTGTGAGAATGATGTTATGTTTTTCTATGAGGTTCGGTTGCAGGAGGGATTGGTAATGGAATGGTGCGAGGTTGACGTTATGACTTTGTATAAGGATCGGTTGCAGGAGGGATAATCGGTAATGGAATTATATGAGATGGTGGGGAGAAATACGAGGTGTGGTGATTCTTGAGTCTTTATTCATTCAAGTTATATTAAATGTAGGGTGGTGACCAGGAGTGAGATGTTAAATAGCGGCGGAGTTCTTTCCTTTGGGCTTCTTTTCTTTCTTTCTTCTCTGCCTCGCCTTCCTGTTTCTCTCGCACATAGGAATATATTTGTTTCCTATCCATATTCTCGCTCTTCTCGCTTTGCTTTCGAAGGTTGCCTACTACTGCACTCTACCGCCTCTCCCTCCTGTCTGGCTCTTAAGTCTTATAGCTTCGCCTCGGCCGTTACCTACGGTCCTCGCTTCCCTGCCTCCTGCTTCGCCTTGCTGTCATGCTTTTCGCTTTTGCCTCTGTCCCTCGTCCCTGCCTTCGTCGTCATCTTCATCGCTTCTCCTTGTAGTCTTAGTTACTCCATTACAGTTTGCTGATGTATAGGAATATATCTATATCCTATCCATAGTCCTCGCTCTTCTCGTCCCGCTCGATGGTTATCTACTATTGCTACTTCTATAGTACGTCCCCTTGTCTAGCTCAGTGGCTCTTCTAGTCTCATCTCTATGTTTATCTATGGTCCTCACTTTTCCTGCTGTGTCTTTGGTCTTTGCCTTCAAGTTGGCCACTACCTTGCGCCTCTGTTATTCCTGACTGTGTTCCCCGATCTTGTCTGCGTCATTGTTTTCATCTGTTCTCCTCGTAGTCTTAGTTACTCTGTCACAGAACATGCCTGGGTTCACCTCAAGAAGCTCTACCATCAATACTACTCTCATCTAGCAGATGATACTAGATCATTAGCAGCATCAGCAAGCTTTACCAAGTGTGATTAGAGTCTCCTGAGTCTCCTGACAGTCTCCTGAGTCTCCTGAGACCCCTGTAATCTCCTGAGACTTGTAAAATCTTGTTGATGAGAATTGAAGCCCCTAATGGAGGATGCTCTAATTCATTGCTGGGAACTTCTACCTGAGAATTTATTTGGAAGACTGGTTGAGAGTATGCCTAGGAGGATTGAGGCTGTTATAAGGGCAAGGGGTTGGTACACAAGATATTAAATGTCATAGGGTTCATGAAGTAATACCAGAGATTGATAACTATTACTTTGATTGATCATGAGAGAGGAGAGGTTTAGGCCTTCTCCTCTCGACTAAGTACAGTGTTTCTTAACAGCTAATCTGTTCTCTAAGTCTCTTGCCACATGTTGTCTTTAGTCAACTCTTAATAATACGTATCCACTAAAGGGTTGTAGTGTGGATTACTACAGTTCATTTGTAGATACTATTAAACAACTATACAAAAAACCAGCTCTCCAGAGCATCAATTGTGGTTGTGGTAGGGAAATAGTGATGGTTCGTGAACATTGCTCTTCTGCGCTAGGGCGATACATATGTGCATTCATATTTCAACTTCCCAAAATTCACCTGCTAGCTCACTTCCGCAATTACGTCATAATTCCAGTGTACAGTCATCCCTAGCCCGCTCCCAGCACCCGTACGTCGATTCTAGTTAAGTACCCATAGCATAGTTGTGGTTGTAATGCAGTTTTCATCTCTCAAACTCTGTTTCGCATAACTCCCAAACGGCCATTATAGCCCGTTCGGTAGCTAGGGGTGGAGGTTCCCTTTTTGTTAGGAGTTGACTTTTGAAAACTCTGTTTTCTTCCTGTCGAACGGCCCTTAGATGCCAAGTGGGATACTAGCCATAGAACTGATGTTAATCCTATTTCAAAATCTTCTGGATCTCAATCATATTCCGATTATTTAAACGCGAGCGGCATTCCTTCCTAACATAAACAAAAGGTTATAACTGATGTAATTTCTGCCTATCAAACCCTAAGCATACCTTTCCTTGCTTTATCTCCTTCTGCAGTGGTGATACGCAGCCATGATGATCGCGATAGATAATTAAAACACTAGCAATGCTTGAGCAGGTTATACGGATGTACCAGGGCTACCGAAGTCAAACCTTTCAAAAAGGGCGGCGGATATTTGAACAGACTATCTTTACAATACTACTAAAACAACTCTAGGGGAATGGGCTCTCTGCACTTGTAATCGGTCTCAACATATATCGAGTGATACCTGGTGAGTACCATGTTTGAGTTTGCATCATGGGTTGTCACTCGGGACGACGGATCCGGCTCTAGGGGTATTCAAGCTCAGCCTCTGACCGTTGAGTATCTTGGTTGGGCCTGTGCAATTGGATGATATAGATTCCTCTCGGAGCAGAGCTTAGAATTACCACCTTGAACCGCCTAGTAATGATCCTGATTACCCACAGTTTCTGTAGTGCATTATATGATTCCACCGATTAGGGGCCGAGGGGGACCCGTTACGGATTACCGGAAAATACTAGTAGTCCCCCTAGCTACATCTCCCATCGTATATATCATCACGAACCCTCATCCCACATTTGCTCACTGAAAAAATAAGGGGAGACATAGCCTTGAATAAATGGAATATCCCTATATGTATAGGCCTTATTCAGTTTGGAACCATGACGTTTATCTATATGGCAGTCCAATCGAACCAGGAAGGAAGAGGGCCGGAAACCGGCCTAAGGAGAAAACGAGGACGCTTCCTATATCGAACTACGTAGTAAGTGTATATATATCGGATACTACTACTTATGATATTTAGCTCTGCCCGAGTAAACTGCGCCAACCAACCCAAACCTCACCCAGGTCCGGAGAAGACTAGTTGAAGTTGATTCTAATTCAAAAGCCTGCATCAACCAATAATAATAATAAGAAGAAGAAGAAGAATAAGAGAGTTAGTCAGTGAGTGAGCGAGATCATGATTGAAGGCCATGTCTATCCGACTATACACATGACTGAGCCAATAGTAAGGGTAGAGACCCAAAGCCCTAGAAAATTCTGCACCATTAACGAATCGAAAGATGCCGAAAATATCTACATTCTCCTGGCAATGGCCATTCTGGCCTCTTTCTTTGTGGGTGGGCCGAGCTCGGCCGAACAGATCCACTTGCGGCCGCGGTTGTCGTCCTCCAGTGGACGTCCAAAGGGATAGCTACACAGGCGCCACCAGTCAGTCGAATCGAAAGAAAAAATAAATAAACTTAAGTATATTGGAGGCATAGAACTTACTCCTGCTCACTTTCAATCCTCTTCTTTCCCTTTGGCTTATTCTCATAGATCCTCTTCTTCTCAAAAAAGATATACCTATCATACATGCACTCAGTAACATGACTCTCACTATTACGGCCGCCGCATCACGACCCTAGCCAAAAGAGACAAACAACAGAAACTTACGCTCCCCTAAAAGTCCCGTTCTCCGCCCCCGATCCCTCACCCTTCTTCTCCATAAATCTACGATAGCTATTTGAGTTGACGTTCCCAATTTCCTCCCTGAACCTCTTCTGTGTCACCTTCGAATATTTTGGGTCGCGGAAAAAGGCCCTGATCTTCCTCCGAATCTCGTCGCACGAGTCAAAGATCGGTACCTCGCGCTCTTCCTCTCCAGGCAGCTTGACTGCCGTTAGGAAGATAAGCGGATCCTCTGCTGCGGACGCAGACGCATCAGCAGAAGCACTAGCATTGGAAGTAGGCTTGGATCTCGATTTGGGCACGGTTGCCACCGCGGCTATCTCGGCAGGGGGTGTAGGGGCCACGGCGGCCACGGCGGTGTACGGGTAGTGAGCGGCGGCGTCGACTACTGGGTTAGAGATTTGTTTGGACGCGGCCTTGGGCATATTTGTTTCAGTCCTGGGGGGGAGGGGTGTGTGTGGGGAGGGGAGGGGGTTGTTTGTTTGATCAGAGAGTATTAACTAAAGTAATGGCAAGGAAAGCTATTGAGAGCTGACACCAAAAAATGAAAGCGTTACAATTACAGACAGATCGGGGAAAAACTGAGTCGTGAGAACAGAGTACTTATGTAGGTAGGTTAAAAAAGAAGGGAAAAAATCAAATTTCACTCCAGGGTTGAGGTAGAATGAGGTAGGGTTGTCTCCACATCTTAAGTATCCATTCATAGAAGCATTGACGTTGGGCACGTGATCCACGTCATCCTGATCCGTGGCCAGAGCCTTCTGGAGACTGGCGAGAGTTTCACAAACAGCATGAATACTTTCCCTTACTCGCTGCTGTAGCGAGAGGAGAGGATCCTGGTCCAAAACCTGACATAGCTCGGCAGAGGGGTAAAAAAAAAACTCCACGCAGGTGGGCGCACGTCCGTCCGTTTGGTGTGGGGGTCTGTGCACTACATAGAAACACTCTCGGTCACTCGAAGAGATATGGTTGGGGACACCTTGAGACGGAGTATCAAAGTTGCCTATCTTTGAGGCTTAATGGCCAACCACCACAACACATTAAAATTATAAGAGATCTGTAGGATGATATAGGAAGTGGTAAATAGCACTGTAACAGAGCCCAATTAATTTTATGTGTTGTGGTTGTTGAGCTATTGAACTTCTAAAAGTTGGGTTTTTGGTGAGAGGCCGACAAAACGTCGCACATTAATTACCTTCTAGGTCAATAATTACCCAATTGGGAAGACACCACCGATTGATGGTTGGCATCTTGGCATAAACTCGCTATCTTGGCAATCTTCGGGTAGTTTTGTGCCAAGTGATTACTAGATTAGGAAGGTGATCTCCACTGGGACCGATGTCGCACTTTTATTTAACTCCAAATAGAAAAAGCATTGACCATTTTGAGAGTGAGATTTTATCATATAAGATGACAAGACCGCATGTGTACATGTACATACATGCAGTTATAACGACCTCAGATTCTGCTTGATAGTGATGATGGTGAAACTTCAGGTGTTTATTTTATTTAATCCTTCCCAGGAAGCCTCGACATGACTCGATATCAGCGGTGAATACGGCCGTTTACACACTCTTTGAAGGGATGGATGTCTCTGTTGACCCTCGAGTCGACCCTTCAGCTTACAATTAACAGATAGATATATATATTAACGGAGCATCCTGAATAACGCTAGTAGAGAGTCATGGATTACTTAAAACGACCTTGTGGTATTGAAGCTCATAGTTCGAGCAATATATGAAGTTGCGAGTATATACATGTACCTAGTGCAACCACGTCTAGAGCTCATCAACTACCACAAACATATAATTTGTTCCGAAAATTTCGAGAGTGCGATTGATTGCACGAAACCTCTATACTGACCCTAGGACTTTTCGTTTTCGAGGCGTGGATTGCAAAGGCACACCACCACCACCACCCCGACCTTCAGTTCTTCATGTGCAGAAAGAAAAGAGAAAAAGGAGAGAGAAAAAAAAACCCTTCAAGCTTTGAATCATGATATCCATACTCCAACCAATCACAACAACCAACCTGTCCCAGCCGATTACCTATTGTAAAATGAAAGAGAAAAAAAAATTTAATAACCCCCGGTGAAATTATCAAAGGAAATTACAAAAAAGAAACCTGAAAAAAAAGCCGTAAACGATCCGAACCCCAGACCCCACCTTGAAAAATCTCGTTATACATGACAGACTTTTTGTGTGAGAGGAAATACCCTTCGTTTAAAAGGAAAAGAAAAAAGCAAAAAAGGACAGGGAGATAGGAAGAAACTAAGTCCGACACAGCAACAAGTACTCATCATATCGCCAGCAAAATAAAAAAAATAAAATAAAGGATAAGCCCGGTAAACTCTGCAAGTGGTATAGCCAAATATTCGAAAGGAAACACGGAATCAAACCCCAAAATATCGTCGCAGTAAATGCATTTTTTGCCCCTTCCAACAAATACTAAAAACTGACATCAAGATCGTAAAAAAAGATTTCGCGCAAAAAGAGATAAAAGGAAAGAACAACACTTGCGAGGAAGGAAACCTTGTCCTTCACTACTCCACGGATTTCCACTCCTTTTGCAATGAATCAAGTCTCTTGTAGAGGTCTGCTGTAACAGGATCCACCCCGTTATTTTCATGCCTAGATCCATACGACTGCCCATCCTCGCCAACCCGTACCATAGCATTAGGATAACGAGGGCCACCTGCCCTCTTCCTCGCCGCAATCAAATCGTTGATCTCTTTAGACCTTTCCAGTATATCGCAGTAGATCTTTCCCCTTTCAACAGCGGCATCCACAAAGCGATTCAAATCCCGCATGTGGCAGGCCTCCTCCCATATCTTCTTCATTCTCGGCGAATAGAGATCGCAAGCTTGTGGCTCTGGAGAGAAACGGGCATGGACTGTCATGTAGTGAGCCAACGGACTTTCCCGGACGTGCTCAAACCAGCATTCCTCGCAAACTACGAAGTCGTCTGTCCCGTACCACTTGGCTCGCGCCAAGAACTTTCCTGGTTGACACGGGGGTATTGAGGCTCGGATGATGTAAGAGAGGAAGAGACCAAAGTCTTTCCAATTTGCGGCCTCCCCAAGCTTTTCTAGTAATGGAATGAAACGTGGGCTGTCTGGGGTTAGGCTGCAGACCCGTACGACCGAGGTGTTGTAGTTGGGACTGGAAGGGTCTGAGTTGTTTACATATATCACGTGTTGGAAGTATTGGGCTAGGTTGAGCGGTCTGATTAGGGTGAAATAGCAGGTTCGGCAGCACTTGAAGTTCTCGAGGCAAGGGTCATGATGCTGGAGGGTATACCACTCCCCCCCTACTGCATGATCTGGAAAGCCTTTCGATGTACAAGGCGGAAGGTCGGCAACAGCGCGGGCCGCTTCCCACCACACCGAATATTGTCCTCTTTCGACAGCGAGAGCCCAGGGCATTTTAATATTGAAACTTGACATCGCACAGGTGAGGAGCTGTGATGATTGCGCTGCAGGTATAACGGCTTGAACAAATTGGTCTTTGAAATGCGGCACTATATCATCGCAATAGCAAGCATCGCAAACAGTGAGTCCTGGAATGGGATCTTTCGGAACCCACCAATTCTTGCCGGAGCTCTTGATTGGCGTTGTCCCAGGACATGAGGAAACCTCGTTGAGGCGGTATAGAGCGATATTTCGAAATTCATCCCATTGATCCTGCCCGGTCTGATCCTGGTATTTTGAAAGCTGCAGCATCCCCCCGGCGATGAACGGGATTGCCAGATCACATGTCCATACTTTATCTTCTGGCGCAGGATGCACCTGAGTAAAACAACCTGCAAATGCTGTTGCCATTACAATATCATTATAACACGCATCGCAGCACCGGAACTTTGGTATTGAGCCGTCATAAACCTTCCAGCGTTTCGCTAATGGTCCGCCTGATGTGCCTTCAACACCATTGCATGGCGGAATGGTGGATCTTATGGCCGCATAGTCTCTGAGATGATTGAAATTGCCCGTTTGCAGGACATGAGGCCAAATCTTCTGCAATATTCGTTCCGTGTTGAAATGGCATGAAGCGTTCTCGCCATAAGGTTTATCTGCGGGGACAAAGAGGGCAAAAAAGGGCGAAGGATGTATGTGTATATAGTAACAACTTATACAAATATCAAAGTTTGGAATTGAAGGTATCTGAAACCACCTATTCCAGTGAACCTGCGTCTTTTTGGGGCATGTAGGAAGCAGATTAATGGGAGGGGCGGGGTCCCTCTTCGGCGGTGGACGTAGCTGGGTTTGCTGGACTGGAGATGGCGGGGGTGGTGTCTGTCGGAATCTTGTTTGAGGGCTTGGGCGTGGGGGTGCTTGGGATTCCGGTGGTGGGGGCTGGTATCTTGTTTGGGGATTGGGGGAATGGGTATATGGTCTTGGTTCACGCACGGCTTCTGGTTTGGGAGTTTCTGATTTCAAAGCATACGGACGAGGAACTCTAGGCTCTGGGGGTGCCCTGGATTCTTGAGTTGCCCTAGATTCTTGAGGCTGCCTAGATTCTTGAGGCGGCCTAGACTCTTGAGGCGGCCTAGATTCTTGAGGCAGCCTAGAGTCTTGAGGCGGCCTAGACTCTTGAGGCAGCCTAGACTCTTGAGGCAGCCTAGACTCTTGAGGCAGCCTAGACTCTTGAGGCGGCCTAGACTCTTGAGGTAGCCTAGACTCTTGAGGCAGCCTAGATTCTTGTGCTCTAGATTCTGGAGGAGCACGAGATTCCTGAGGTGCTCGGGATTCTTGGGGTACTCGGGATTCTTGGGGTGCCCGGGATTCTTGAGCTATCCTAGGTTCTGGAGGTGCCCTGGACTCTAGGGACGGTGGTGCCACACGCTCCGGAGGTGCCCTATGCTCTGGAATTACTGGCTCGGGAGTATCCGATATAATAGAGTATGGTCTTGGCTGCCGCGTTATTGGAGGGATAACAGGTGGGGGTGGTGAATTGTTACTAATTGCATATGGTCTTGATTTCCTAGCGGATGTTTCGTTTCCAGGCGAATCGGGCTCTGAACTTGAGTCAGAATGTTCAAAATACTGGAGAGGATGACTTCTCCATGAATCGGACTTCACAAGAGCTGGTTTGATGAATTCTGTTGATTTATTTATGGGTTTTGTATCTTTGTGGACTGGAGCTGGTTCAGGCACTGGCTCAGGTTTATAATCATCTGGCAGAGGCTCGTTTCTCAGCCGGGCCTTAACCTCAGCAGAAAGCGTAGAAAAGTAGCCCTCATCCTCATCAAGCACATGTTTAGAATCCGGGGAAAGGGTTGCAAAGGAAGCTGGCGAAGGAGGTACACTCTCTACGCTAGGTGATTTATAGCCCGGGGGCCTTTGTGGGATTCCAATGCGCTTTGGGACACTGTTTTTCTTACGGCCCGAAGGTCGACGCTGTTCTTCGAAACGCAAACGAGATACATCCGGTAGGCCCTGTTGTTGCGGACGCCGCGATGAAGACGAATGCGAGGAATTTGAAGAAACAGAGGAAGAAACTGACGATCCCGATGATAGTGAATGTGGACGGTATGGTTGTTGATACTGGCCTCTTTGTTGGCTATAAGGGTCAGCACTCTTTGGTTGTTGGGGGTAACCCGGTGCAACACCTGATGTTGCTGAGGTTTGGAGAGGCGGTGGATTATGTTGAGGTGGGTGATGATGCAGCGAGTTCTGACGACGAACATTTAGGCGATCGAAGACCCTGGGCTCCCTTCTAAATCCACCAGGGCTAGATGCAACAGAGTGTGGATCGTCATGAGGTGGTGGTGGGTACTGAGAGGACTGATTGAAGTTCACAGGAGGGGTAGGTGGAGGCGGGGGTGGAGGTGGAACATAGGTTGACGATGAAGTTTGAGGAGGGTAAGGGCCCGGGTGATAACTCTGTCGGGGTGGAGCGGAAGAGGACGCGGGGTAGCGTCCACCGGGGAAGTGATGAGGCTGCATCGTAGCTGGCTGAAGCCGAGCCGACTTTGCCTTGACGAAACGGAGCTGGGACGAAAACTATGTAAGGGCTTAATAATTTTAGTTGTATGTATGTATATGTGTGTGGCGGGGAGGGAGGAGGGGGGGGGGGAGAGATGATGATTGTGGGGAGGGGCTCTAGAGGAGGTTTGTGTAGAGAGGACGTTGAGGTAGTAAAGTTGTGAAGGGAGGGGAAGGGCAGATGCGGAAACAAGCGTCGCCTTTGGTGACGTCGGCTACCGTGTACGTAGAAGTCAGTCCAGTGGACTTCTTATTTCTATCTAGCTGGCAGGAGGTCTCTTTCTGCTATGTGAATGACCAGTGACGTGACACAGGCACCAGGAATAGGTCGATCGTTCAGAGTATCTCTAAGAGAAATACATGTAAATGATAGATAGGATTATACAATGGTAGGTAGATGGACCAGAGCCATCACTTACTCAACCCAGGAGAAGTCTATGTGGTGCCTCTGCATGATGAAGTCTTAGCAATTGGGTGCTTTTTATTTATTTCCAAATATCTGTTACATACATGTACTGACATTCCCTGGAGAAAAGCTGTTTCGTTTGCTTTCCACGCCAATCCCCCCCCGGCGCACTGATTTCCCCCACCCACCTACTAAAAGTAACCCCCAGTCTTTCCAGAATGTTCCTGTTACCTGAACTGGACTTCATACATATTCGCCCTGTGCCACCTTGGGTCGATGCTTCGAGCCTCTGCTCGATCCTTCTAGGAAGTGCCAAGTAATTATGTATCTTAATCCCGAAACTCTACTCTAGCAGCCTTCAACTACATGTAGGTGGGGTGACTATTGAGGATTGCCTCCGCACTTTTTTGTATCATTGTTCAGCTTCACATGCCTGTCATGTTTTTGTCTAATAACGACGACAGGTATTGCTATCCTGCGTGCTGATGCACATATATGCAGGCTGTTGAGGAAGACTCCATATGATTGGTGGTAACCGGTGAGGAACAGATCTAGATCTCCCCCAGAGATGCCTCAAATTGCAAAAAAAAAATGTAGGATGCAATTCAAGTTACTGTCGAAATTCCATGCCTTTCATTTGCCCAGGCAGTGATGATGAAACGGGTAGCCAAATACTCATATGGTACTGCCCCCCAGAGACATTCGTATATCTACACGTAGGTAGATGCGAAGTAATGATGTGTTCAACATCGTTTACCCGGTTGCCCCAAAGCACTTCTTTCTGAATAACCACAGCTGTGCAAAAGGTCATACACCCTGGGAACAGAGAGCACCTAGGCATGCATCTGTATCGCTAACCAACCAATTGGTGCGCAGGAACTACAATTGACTGCCAGCAAAGCCGAGGTTCGTCCATATATCACCAACCAGTTCTCCCGAATGAGGAGACTAACCGTTTTGTCTACCGTATAATTTTAGTTCACTGTGACAAGTACCTACATATACCGGGTGCTTTGTATGTAGTTGCTATGACCCAACTACATGTATACTATTTCCACGAGCGGAAATGTCTAATAGCACTTAGCCATATCGAGAGCTAAAACCTTCGGCAAAGCCCAGCTTGTAGACATTAAAACGAAAATACGAAAAATACCAAAAAAAATTCTTAGCCCCTATCCTCAAACTCACAAGTTTAGAGAAGCCAAAATTAGCTATATCATACGTGGCCAGCCATTCCTTTACATCTCTGATAGCACCTTTCCAACCACCACCACCACCTCCTCCTCCTCCCCTTCACCTTGCAGTAATTGCATCAAACTACTTATTCTCTTCTCTCGTCTAAGCAGATGCGTATGGCCGCCATCATCGCAGAGTCCGCTTATTTCGAGCAGCTGTTAGCATTACAGGCGCTCTGGGGTCATTGGCGAGCCTGGTTCGATGGCTAATAGGCAAAATCAAAGCCAACAAAAGCCAACCCGCCACTCGTCATAGAGCCGGGTTCGCCATTGACCTCGGGACGGTTGTAATCCTTGTACAGTAACGGTGCAAATCAGAAAGAAACTTGCGCAATTGCCTCGAGGTGCAACAGCTAAGAAATAAGTTTGTTGGTCAAAGAGAATCTCTCCGCTGTTTAAAACATTGTTCTTGATAGTGGCCACGGTTCATCCCTCACACGATATAGTCGCAGTCCGTCTGAAAACCCCCTCTTTGACGTGTAATTCCATTTCATTACCATCCGGCCGATTTCGGAAATTTACCATCATCTCCGGGGATCCAAATAGCTTGAATTTACTGCGAACGGTAACAAGCTGCTCACTACCCAAATCTCAAAAATTCAAAATTCACTATGGAGCGAGAGTGGCTCTTTTTATAATCGTCAGGACAAATTTGGCGCTAGCAGGATCGACAAGAACTGTTGCATCGTTGGACAACTAATTAAGTCCAAGGTTAAATCTAATAATTTTCTTTCCAACAAGAGAGATAAGACCCGGGTTGGCCATTAAAGATCTTTGGCCTTCTGCTGTCGTGATCTCGAAGCTATCACCCGTGATTGATAGTCTCTTTTCCCGGGGTTTGAGAACTAGTGGAATTTCATACAGTACTTAGGCGTTTAGTAAAAGGTCGTCTTTACTGAACGCCTAAGTATGGTTCGAAGATTCCAAGGTTGCTCGGCCAACTGCAGAATCGTTAGTCATGAATCCAATCCGGGGTCCAGTTTATCGTACGCTTAAAGTGTATCTTAAGCGTTACTCATTTTGAATATGGGTATTCGGGGCTTTTTGAAGAGATGTATTTTTTTGTGTTGTCAGTTACACTGCTGAATATGAGTGTGTGATTAAATGGCTGAGAGCCGAATATGTTCCCTTATGAAGTACTCAAAAGACAAAGAAATCGGTGTCCATTAATAGCGTTAAATGCTAACTACGTTAAGACAGCCTCTTGACTACAATCGCCGTATTAAGCACCAAGCCACACATAGATTAAGCCTTACGTTTATAAAAATGGCCGCTATTGCATACCATACATAAACGCGCCAAGTCCAAAATTTAGTATGGTATGCGATAGTGGTCCCCTTTACAAACGTCAGGAAAGAACGAGTACTGTCGTTCACTGGGTGTTGACGGAACAAGCCAAAAGAGAGACCAAGCCAGGTTTTGCCTGCAACCCGCCAACACCCAGTACCCGTCAATACCCCGTGAACGACTGTATACTACAGTACCAAAAAGAGGGGCGGGATCACTACGGTATTCTCGTTGGTACGCTAGCATTGCGGTAAGAATACGGTATTTGTACAGTACTCTTCCTCTAATGCCGATTTAATTCGGTATTTGTCACTAAATTCCGTAGTATTTTTTCATACTGTACTTTCAGTCAGGCTCACAGATTACATGTGGGTTTTAACTACATGCAAGTATCTACATAAAATGCATCTATTGGCCTTTATGAAAATTCCAATATGCCGTTTCATCAGGGTGACGCCTTAGTAAAATACAAGTCATAGCGCACGTGCCAGAATGTGGCGCAAACATTTAATTCTGCCAAGCCCGGAGACACATGCGACTTTATGGGGCCGCCGGTGTGGTCAGCACGGGGGTATTAAATATACGCCGAAGTAATATATGATACGCAGGAAGTTGATCGATTACCTCTTTTGGTTTGCCTACAAAATCTTAAAATTAACCACACCCCCGTGAGGTTGTCTACTCACTGAGCAGGGTGCTTACAGTAGGTACCGCTAAGCCGTTAAAAAGATTAAAAGTACGATTGTTATAGCGGTATAAAATAATCCTATTATCAAATTATAACCATATATAATTGGAGACTTTGCACAAATAGAGCTGGCCCCATTAGCACCTATTTTGGGACATAACGATCTAGAGTACTCGACGAACTCCTGGGGGTATGGTTAAACGGGGGGTATGATTAATATCACCCAAATCCAGTAACGAATTAAACGAAATTTTTAAGAACAGATGGTACTCTTTGTAAGAATATGGAGAACATTTTTTTAATTGTTAGGATCCACCAAGAGCACTGTCTTATCGAACTTGGTTTTCAAATCTATGAGGAGTTAGTACCCCCAGGATAACCGTACTCCCCAGGGATACGTCTACATATTATAGTCAATATACCTACCTATCTAGCCTACTCGTTATTTTACACGGACTAGGTTCTAAATTAGAGAAGCTCTCTCCGAGATAAACATGCATGTTATCCCATCGTTGACATCACTCAGCTCTCTAGCTGTTTAAAAGGGTCCTAAGACACTGGGACCTGAGGCAATTTAAAGCGTCTGATAATCTTCAGGTTAGCCTGATTCCGTTCCTTCTTGACGCTTCTTGGAGCTTCCGTCCAAGAATAGGGAGATTTAGTACGTTTTTGCCCTTTCCATTCTCAGACATTGGCTATTAAACGTACAGCGACAGGTAATGGAACGCCCTGAGAGTACAAACACCGCAAATGTTGGTGTTTCTACTCTCAGGGCGTTCCATCACTTATCACCTGTCGCTGTACATAAGTAGGTAGTCTACTAGATCAGGAATACCGTTATAGTAAGGCAGAGAGTAGCAAATCTAATATATCCCCCTATATATGTTTGAGCTATTAACTGGACGAGTACGATACTACACGTACCAAGTACATGTACCTACATCATGTACAGCGGTAGGTAATAAGTGATGGAACACGGCAGTACCTGATTTGGCGTTTGTAGTCTCAGTGCGTTCCATCACTTAACCTGTCGCTGTACATACTCGAACCCACATACAGATACATGTCGATCCTTGGGTATGTCTTCGAATTCAGTCTTTCTTCTTTTTTTCTTTTATCTAAATCATAATTTCATTGTTTTCTGGCGCCAATACAAGAGTACATGCAGCTAACACTATGCATGGCGTGAACAAGTGCCCAGTCTTCAAATTCAGTTATACCTCTCTATTTCAGAAAATTCAAGATAAGTTGAGCAACAGTAATTGGTATGTAACTGGTAAGCTATTTTACTTCATGCACCCATAACCCAAATATTTCTCGTTAACTAACTACAATCATCAAATATCACTCGTAGATTTCAATACAACTCAATAGCATCTACGATGTAATTCGCACTCAAGAAGCCCGCATCACCGCTTCCTGCCACGCCTACAACCAACGTATTCTCTCCCACCACTAATGTCCCTGCTGGCACCTCCCACTCGTAAGTTTCACCATATCCCCTGTATCCACCTCTTGTTATCCCTCTTGAATCAATCAATACCGGCGCGCCCGGGTCAGCGCCTGTCCACGCGCCATTAATTACCACTGAAGGTCTCCCCGTCTTAAATGACAGTGTCGTTGCAATCCTCAACGTTCTCTTGACTGTATCCGATGCAGTAAACTTGATGGTCGCCGGGCCCCCGGTCTTTGCAAACAACGCCATGGGAAAGTCGGCAGCATTCGATACACCAACGGTGTAGTTCCCCCCCCACGAAGCCATACGAGCGTCGCTGGGATGCATACCGAGGAACTTGTCGCCGTTCTTGAACTCGAAAGGCTGACCGTCGAATTCACCGATGCGGAAGACAGGCGAGGCGGCGACAACCTCGGTGGAGGCGATGTTGCTCGTGGAGGAACCGCCCGCGGTGACAGTGACGCTCTGTGTCGCAACGAGAAGCTCTTGCTTATAGAGTTTCATGGTGTAGGTGCCCGGCTTCATGTATGGGCTGGTGTAGCTGCCCGAAGTGTTGGCACGCGTCCAGTATTGGTTCTCGGTGTTGGACCAGGAAATGACTGTTTCAAATTCCTGGAATTTCGAGACTTTGAATTAGACATGACTATACACAAGATTCAATAGGGTACCATACCGATGGAACACCTGAAGCAGTCCCGGTAACCAGTCCACGGCCCGACTGCGGAACATACCCAAGGATATTCAGCTCGCTGAAGAAGCTAGTATCCAGATCAGCCGACGCCGGACCCGTACTTGAGAAGACGGCTGCATAAGGTCCCTTAAGACCCATTCTCCAAGGTTCTGTGCGGAGATGGCCCGAGTTCATATAAAACGTAAACTCTTGCTGTGTCGCAGTTTCTATATTCAATTAGCTTTATCTGTTCCTACAAATTAAATCACTGGGCACAACGACCACATATATACCTTGGTTATTGATATCACGCATAAATGGACCGCCAGATGAGGTCTCATATGCCGTTCCCGGCATCACAAGCGAAATATAAATTCCTATGAACAAAGTCAATGATATCATTCACCCCTTTTAGATGGGGTAATGGTCTTTTGACTACATACCAGGCCCAGAAACTGTGTGCACAAGGTCATCGATAAATCGATCCGAGCTGTAGAACTTGCACCTCGTGGTCCCATCAGCGAGGAATACATCGCTCCCCTCGATCGCCACGCCGCCCGTGTTGTCACTCGCCGGGTCACGAATACTCGTTGGTAGGTTCGTCTTATCCAGTCTCGCCAGCCACCGCAGTTCGCCCGGCGACACCTCACCCGTAATATAGGTGCCCATATCTACATTCATTTACCACCCGCCGCACTCATTAGCAACTTGTAATACCCAACAACCTGAAGTCCGCACCCTATCCATCCGTCTGAAATACTTACAGATTACACTATCCCCCTTCTTCGCAACATAGTAGTGCGTAACTGGATTCGCCGCCGACACGATTGTGATTTTGATATAGTCACTGCCGACCGTCTGTGCGGTAACAGTGCTAGTCCCAAGGCCCGAATTAATATGCGTCCATTTCCCTTCCTTGGACTGGTAGTCGACCGAGTTATAGACAAGCGTGAGGATGTCACCTGTCGTGCGACTGACGCTGAAGACGAGACCACCGTCGGTATCGACGGTGTAGGCGCTGCTTGTGCTTGTTAGCTGGAAGGCACCAAGGACTGCAGGTGCAGATAAAAGGAACACGGCGAGGGAGCGTGAGAAACGCATGCTAGGATTTTTGTGCAGTTATTAGCTAGCTAGCTAGGCGTATATTGGATATTTTGGGGATGGGGGGTGGGTTATGGTGCTGAATATCACGTACAGTATGTACCATTATGGGGGGATTTATAATAAAACGAATTAGTCTTCATATTCTACAGAGCATCCAAGCTAGATGCTGTGCTCGTAGGTACTCGGTGGAATATCTCACGCAGGTGCGAGGACCAACGGACCGTCCGCTCCCCCGTGCTGCAGGTCCAGGAAGAGCGACTCGTCCCTTGCATATTGCACTCGGTAAAATGGGTCCCGACCCCGGGAACTAGCTAGCCGGAGGGATGTGGGGATGTGGGGATGCGGGGATGTGGGGAAGGTTTTGCTCACTTCCATCATACTTCTTATACAACTTACATATACTTTGCGTACTTACCTCCTAGGCTTAAGCTTAACTTGACTACAGTTCCCCACCCCCCAACGGGAGGAGTGGTATGGTTTCGCTGGTACATAACGCAGAAAAGGATAATAGCATATATACTGGCACTGTATTCTGGTGTTTTCAGCCAATTCTTCCCATACAATTTAATACCCAAGTACCAACCAAAAGGATACCTTCAATCCTACAACTTGTGGCTGCATTTATTATGTAACTGCTCTGGAATCTAAACCTAGCCCTAAAATAGAAGACAATGATAATTTCACACTTTTTCTCCACCTTACATGTATGACCGGAAAAGGGGGAGTGGAAAAAAAAGAAAGAAGAGAGAAAAAAGATAAAGAGATAAAGAGAAGGCAGTAAAGTGAAGGACACGCCGACCGTGTAATCAGAAGAAAATATATATAGAAAACTACATGTATCTAGCGTATACGGCACATGTAACAAACCAGAATATAACGCCTACCCCAAGGGGGAAAAAAATAAAAACATAAAAATAAAAAAACCCATAACGTCTCCATACCCTATCAAAATCCTTTAATGGTTGTAGAAAAGCCCAAAGCTCAATTAACCCCTCTCGAAAACCTAGTATTCACCGGACTGACTGCAGGGGACTTCATCACCCACGAATTGCTCCTCTGGTAATGGCTCCCCCTCGCTGATACCCTCGTATACGAGTCCCCCTTCTGGATAGGAATCACCTCACCGTCCGTTCCAAATGCCGCATGCTTCAAATTCGTACCGGTCGACGAAATCCCATCAATGACCCCAAACTGAAATTCCTTCTCCTTCAGTTCCTCTGGGAAAGGGTCACCTCCTAGACACACGCCCTCGTACTCCTCCACGAGTCTATCTATAGTGCGGTTCCGTGTTGTGACCATGATCTTGGAGAATGTGGTGTCCGAGGTGATGCCGTTGCAGCGCAGCGATAAGCCGCCGACAATGATACAGCCCAGGGCCATAAATATAGAGATCGCGTACCCACCCCAGAGACTGATTACCCTGTAACGGAAGTTGTTCTGGGTGTGGCGCATGACGCAGGGTACGCTTACGTTGTAGCTGATGCCAAGGTAGTTCTCTGACAGCAGGGAAATGATGATTTCTTCGAAATAGTTTTGGAAGGCTATACGTAGGTCACGCCGGGCAAGCGCGGTATCCTGGCTGACAAGCTTCGTCTGTGAGATATAGGAGAATGTTCGCACTTGTTCGGTGTAGTTATCTTGAGTGATCCTACCCACTATCTGCCTCCTGGCAAGCTGGCCAAGGCCGTGGTAGACTGCATATTCCTTATATATAGGGTTTGTGGGATGTATCTCCCCCTGGTCGGGGTTGATCGGAACCCCCCCTGAGATGTCGACCCGCTTGTTAACTTGCGCGTTATTGATATACTCAAAGTCAATATCATAGCGAGCCTTCTGCAGCACACATTGTACGAGATGCTGCTCCAGCTGAAACGGCCAGCTCGGATTGTAACCTGGAGAATCAGGAGAAAGGCGAATTGTGGTGTTGACCACCCATCCTAACCATATCTTCGGCTCGCTGTAGAATATCCCTTGGCCTAAAGTCAGGTTGGAATTATAGTCTCTTTGAGGCCGTTGGTATTCTACACTGTCTTCGTCCATGAAATACATCTTGTTTCCATAGGGTGCCAGTGAGTTCAATGTGTCATTCTCGGTCAATGGGTTCAAATCATTAGTTAATTCAGTCCCGTTCTTCTTTGTGCAGTTATACCATGGCCCTTCGAAGTTAAGGGCCCAGGTACAATTAAATCCCACGCATGGCGACTCCATGGGGATAAAAGTGTGTGACATCGTAGTCAGTGTAAATAGACGCACAGCGTTAAAGCTGGGCTGGTCGAACCAGTCCATCTTGTCCTCAACTTTCGCGTCGTATGTCGGTGTAACGTTCCAAAATGCTAGAGATTCGCCAGCACGAAATCGCGGTTTCCTCCAGTCATTAACGTTCTCAGATGTGAAATTTATGGTGTGAACATCACAGGTATTATTTCCACCAACGATGTATGCTAATTCAGTCGTGAGCGCTGCGGGTGATAGAACTGAGGCAAGTGGAATAATCCTTTTGGGGTGAAACAATAGTCAGAAGCCTAGACTAACTATGATTTGGTACGAATCATTCATTACCAGGTAATTATTGCCATTGTTGTGGCTAATTTTGCTTTTTTATACATTTCTAGGGTAAAGAAATGTGTAGGGTCCTCTACTACCGCGAATAAACCATCAATACCTTTCAGAGTCAGTGGCTTTCTCCGCATCGTATCCCAAATACGTTGTCTGTGAAGGGAAAAGCGAGATGTTAGTGCGATCTAAGTAGTAGCACCAGGACAACAAGCAAGCCTCCTGACATAACAACCAAGATTCAAACCATTTCCTAAGGCAAAAAAGTAAGGAAAGTACTTGAACAAACCTGTAGGCAATAATCACGGACCCCACCAGCATAGCTTTTGTAAAGAACGCCAATGCAGTACCAATTCGCACCATCATTAACTGATCTTTAGCAACCTTTCCATTCAGAGACTGGTAGAACAAGTGATGCGCAACCGCCCCAAGAAACCCTAGCAACAGAAGCCCCACCATTGATGATGGAAGAAACCAATGTATTTTTGTTCCCCACATCATCCGCATCTCCTTCGACTTCTTTTTCTCCAGTCTTTCCATCCCATTTCCGGAGTAACTCGATTCCACGAATGTGTCGGTGCTGGGCTGGCTGAAGCTTCTGGCCGGGATCGAACTATATCCAAATCTTGTCTTAAACACTGGTGGTGATCCAGGTGTGAAGAACTCTGGGACATTGGTGCCTGGGCTAGTAATGGGGGAGAGGTTGTCATACATTTCATAGTCTTCCCGTGGTTGTGACATTTCTGCTGTACTCGCGCTTCTCTCTTTGTTCTGCGCTGCTCAGAAGTTGACGAGATGATGTTCTCATGAAAAGGATCTCGCGGCAAATACACCACTGCTATCAGACGGCAAATACTAAATCAGACCAAGGGCATATGCTGACAGAACCGGGTTCCGTTCGTTGGCCAAGTAATCAGTTATCAGAGCCGCGAAAATAGGGTTTTTCTCGGAGTTCCTTCTTCTTCTTTACCACCCTCACTAATCTTGAATCAGTGGAAGCATCAGCAGACAAAGGCAGTTCGGCTGCATTAAAAAGGCTCTACGTCTGAAACCTAGAGATGGAGGTGTGGGTGGTTTCAAGTAATAATCTCTTCAGCTATTGGCAAGTAGAGGGGGTGCTCGTGCCATGACGCGTTCTGCCATAGGAAAGGACGCTCATATGTAGCCGTGGGTTAGTCTCAAAATGCAACTCTCTATCCCGCATCGCCCTCATCCAATGCATCATACCTACATAATCCATGAAGTCTTTTTCGGTTTCCGGAGAGCAGAATATGGAAATGTTCTTGAAAACTGGTGGTGCTAGGAAATTAGTGCACGGCTTTCTCGGCCGGCCATACCTATGAAAATTCCTCTGCGCTGCAAAGCACGTACGAGGGACGAGGTAATCTTTCACTCATTTTGACTGAACGGATCCAGCCCTACTGGCAAAAGCAGCTATATCTATAGGCAGACATGTAGCCAAGGCCGCGTGGACACGCATCCTTCAGAGCTTGACACAGATAAGTATGATTTCTTTTCTCGATCCTGATTCCAGATCTTCAGCTATTCGTATGCACACAGGGCTGAGGCTGAATATAGAAGATGGTGGGGAAGCTTGGTCTCGTGCGGTGCCGAAGTCTCATTGGCTGTCGTTTAGCGAAGAACCCTAACCTCTCTGTGAAACCTTCTGCCCTGCTCCAAGACCATAGTACAGGGTGACTTCGTATTCACCCAGCCAAAAAGAGGTTTAATTTTAGTGGTATTTTCTGCAAAGAACCGCAAAGCATAGAGTAGATGCACAGGTGATTGCTTTGACTGCCCACAGTTTTAAGAAAGGTATAATTATGATCCATTATATCGTGTCCCACTGGGATCCCATTAGCCTGAAACATCTCAGGTTCCCTTACCCAAAGCTTAGCGTGGGGTGTCGTTGATGCCAAAGACGACGTTGAAATAAGCTCTGTACGAGAGATAATTAGCTGCGGCATCAAAACTCGGATCGAGCTTGGCGATGTTATGTAAGGGCGAAACTACATGTATATGTACTGTATGGAAGGGTCAAACACTACATGTATGTGGTAATTAAGTACATACATGCATATGTAGCCAATCACGTATATACCCAAATACTTGACTACATGTACATGTAACTACATGTAAGACTATATGTAGTGCTAGTGCCTACTGCAATTCTTATTTTAGGCGGCCGTCGATGGTGTTTGCAAGGGAACCCATGTGCTCTCCGATGTGCTGGTATCTCTAGAACCAGTAGTTCGCTTCAGACGTTCGATGATTGATGATGGCTCAAACATATACCTGGGTCCCCTCCGCAGCTCTGCGGTACAGTAAGCCCTGGAGTGTAACATAGGAATAGCCATTAACAAATCCCAATATTGCGGAACCACAGCTGGTACGTGGTTACCTACAGCAGACTACATGTATCGTCCAGCCATTCAACAAGCTGGGAATGGCGTTTGCAAGCTTCGTCAAATGCTCTTTTATATCGAGCCGTGCACTATATCTTTGAAAGGTACCTTTATGTACCGGAATATGAACTGATTTATTAAGAGATTGTTAAACGCACTAGCTCTGGCGGAAACTTGGAAAATGTTGATGGCAGAATAACCCTACTACTCCACCAGCATAAGGGAAACCTGTAGAGCATGCCCTACTACTGCAATTGCGCAGATGAGAAAAGTATATACCGAGCAGTACTCATAGTTTTCGGCCAAACGAACCACCCTAAACAGCTACACCCTCACTGGCTCCATTACCCTTCGTCTATCTGGATGGTATCGTTCCAACCACAACGAAGGGTTCTTACCAACCCATAGCTATCTATTCGTTTGCCAGCGATCAGATACCACCAAACTCTCCTACCCCGTCTTATCGAAGACTCGCGGCTCATGTGGACAGATAGCCTATTCTCCCGGGGAGCTGGTCCTCAGACATGCTTATTTTGATCGGATTTGATTCTAGTGTCTCATTATTTCTGTCAGTGTGCCAAACAAAACTCCAGAGGCCGTGTAATGTCGCGACCATAGCACGCCTCGGTGGAATGATTCTACACACCGTATTAAGTCCGTCTTTCAGGTGCCACTGCTTCCACTGATCTGACAGTGGTATTCACTCTACACATTAACTGCCAAGACATCACATGCAATCATGAGTGATCACTCATCATCGTCGTCGTCACACAACGCTCGTTGCATGGGCAAAGTAGGAGTCTCGACGTAAAACCAAGCTGAGAGTAAGGCAGAGAGGCAGTCGGGGTTGAAGAGGTTGAGTTTGACTCCGATATCAGGTAAGCCATCGCATCTGGTTCACCGTTCGCTAGCCATCTTGCCATCCACCAGCTAAGTCCCAGCTAGGGCAACAAACCTAAATTATGACATGCAGGACATTCATGTCAAGCTAGCTGAACTAAACCGCATGCACCCAAGTTACATGTAGTATCTTCGCGTGGGTCTTAGCCGGGGTTCGACAGTCATCGGGCACAGCACGAGCACAGCACGTTTCAAAGAGTACAAGACACTGGCATTGACCGGAGCAAATTTGCCCCTAACTTTGAAGTACCTATGCATCATAATGTAACTATCATCTCCTATGAGATACAAAGAAATAAAGAAACCCCCCGCAAAACATAAGTAAAATCCAATCAGTAGGCTAACCAAAATTAAGCAGATCATAAAAAAAACATAAATATTACATGAAAAAAAGAGAGAGGAGTTAAAAAGAAATCTATCGTCCCCCAATCTGTCCCTTGGGAATTGGCCTAATCCAAGAAACACCCAAATTTACACCGATGCAGATAGCACCGATGATCATGATGACCTTGTCGTATCTCGTGCCGTTGTAGCGGAAGATGACAGAAAAGATCACACCACCGAGGTTTCCAGTTGCACCAACAACACCAGAGAGGATACCTACAAGGAAGACAGTTAGCACTATATCCATGGGGGTGAGAAAATTGAAGTATTTTAGGCTTACCATTGGCAAATGGGTGCACATGAGGCACGATAGCAAAGTTCGCTCCATTGGCGGCATCCATGAAAAAAGCCAGTCCAGCAACCAGCCCAAACATAGTGGCCTCACTCTTGGGATTCAAAATTCCAATGGCAAGGCACATTGCGCCCTGGGAACATCCGGCGAAGATCAGCCACCACTTCTTCACAGCAACACTATTTGTACTCCTGTACAAAATATCGGCAACGATTCCACCGGTGGGTCTAAAGAATACATTCAGTAGCCCGAACATCGCAGCCCAGCGTCCAGAGTTGGTCTGCCCAAGGTATGGGAAGTTCTTGAGGTAGTATGCACCGAGGATCGAGTTGATTGCAAGCTCGCCACCGAATGAACAGGCGTACGGGGCGGCAAGCATGAGACACTGCCATGAGAAGATGACATGAAGGGCTTCCTTGAAAGTTGGCTTGACAATGACTTCGCTTTGTACGATCATCTCGATGTCCTGGGCAGCAGAGGCATACTCGGGGTCGGATTCCTCAATCTTCTTCTTCTCATCGAGGGACTTCTTCTCTGGGCTCTCGAAGTCGGGGGTGTTGGAAATCTTTCCAGAAGCGTCCACAATGGTGCCAGAGAGGGTAGTGTTGCTGTTGGCGGAGGTATTGTGGGCGACATTGTGGCGGTCGGCCCAAGCACCGGTGGGTGTATCCTCACAGAAGAAGAGCATACCAAGCGCTATGGTCATGATAAGAATAAAGGGGACAACGAAGGCAACGCGCCAGGCTTTGTGGGGAGTGAGGCCTTGATCATGAACAAGGGAGTCGAAGAGGGCAGGCATGACGAAGCTGGTCTGCATGTTAGGCTCAAACCCTGGATGTTAGAAAGAATATAGGAGACTCACTAGGTGATACCACCACCAGCGTTTCCAATACCAGCCATGAGGGCATTGGCAGATCCAACGACGTTCTTGTCAAAAAATCCAGTTGACCATACCTGGCAAGGAACGAACGAGGCACCAAGAATTCCAATGAAGAACCTTAAGGTGAGAAGACCAGGCGCATTTGTTACGAGTCCAGCCATCGCTGTTGGAATAGCACCAGCAAGAAGAACACCAGCAAAGCAAAGCCTTGCTCCGAATCGATCACATAGAGGGCCAATAGTCAGACGAACAAGAAGACTGTTTGTGTATCCAAAATTGTTAGATGCTGCGGGTGTTTTGGTATTTATATTCTGGTGAGTTGTGAGCACTTACGTTGCTACGAGAGCAAGAACGTTTGAGTTGGCAATTTCACTTTGAGTAAGGTGAAGATCACCCTTAATTGTTTTTGTCATCTAAAAAAAGAATTTGTTAGTGACATTCGTATTATGATGGGAAATAATACTAAATTTATGGGTACTTACCAATGGTGGAAAGGCATACCACGACAAGAACGCAATCATAAAACCGAAGGTCGAGAAGAAAAAGGTCCGACCATAAGGGTCAAAAGGGTTCAGTATAGGGATCGATTGTGCCTTGTGGTTGATCGGATTAATGGCCGGAGCTTTCCAGAGTAAGCTGATCTGCATGGTTGCGAAAGTCTATATCGATGAGGAGAGAAGAACAAGTGAAGAATTGCAGAAGAGAATATCGATTCCTCCCTAAGCCGGGTAGAAGAGACTTATTGCTTGATTGAAGAATAGGATGTAATGATGATGAGTCCAACTCGGCCCTTTCAAGCTGGCTATATAATCTTTAGACTAAAGCTAGAATCCCGGATTGTCTTCTATTCTTTATCAGTAGATAGGGCAGATCAGGCCTTGGTATTAATTGGCAGGCTGTGACACGATAAATAAAACCAAAGCCACCTTACCCCCACTAGGGTACTAGTTCAAGATACAGCTACCGTTGTAGTAAAGTATTCTGCGATTGTTTCAAATCCTTGAAAGTATTGAGATGTGTATCTCTCTCTTTTTGCACTAAAAGTACTGATCTCGATATCAACACTGACCCCCACAGGCACACAGAAATCCCCAATACTCAGCTGAAATTCAGACTCACCTACGTTCGTAGCTAGCAACACTTTCTGCACAATTAAGAAAAGGGCAATATCCAGGCTCCCCGGTCTGAGAAAAAATGTTTTTCTACAATAAATGCATGCAGCAGAAACGCTCCTTGGTTTTTAGTAGTCTTTTTTTTTTTTTTTCCTTTCTGATTTTCTCAGAATCGTAAGTTTGGAGTACCAATATCTGATTTGTTACACGATCTTGATATTTTTCTTTTCCCCTTTTTGATACTTTAAATTTTTTGACCACGGTGCCTGTTTGATGTCGTCGCAACTCAGAGCCGGTATTACCCTCCTCCAGTGGTAGTGGTTGTAGCTGCAGATGTCTTAACCTGTTGACTCCCCAGGGGTCTCGCTTTCCAATGACGATAACTGTAGGTACTCTTCGTTTCGCCACAGATGCTGCAAAGAGTAGCAATAGTGTCCCGATCTAGGTCAATAAGTTGTAGGAGAACTTCTCCGCGGGAATTGAGAAGTGCGGCCGGCCCAGGTCAAATTATATATTCGGTCGCTGTCGGATGGTAGACTTTGATTGCTGGGATAACCAGGAGGTCGAGATGCCGCCGCAGGTCGATAAGGCGGGATTTCTTCCCCCCCCCCCCCCCTAGCTAGCTCCGATCCTAGTTTGCTCCTGCTGGGAGGAATAAGAAAATAGGGAGCTAGGATGACGGACCCCCACTAGTGGGGAATTGTTCCTGATTGGGGTGGGGGGCTGAGAATGTATTAATTGGTGGCTTTTATTAGCCTGTAAGAGGTACCGTGGGCGGAATTTCGCAACTGCAGCAAGTCCATGAAGCGAGGTGGTCACTTCTGAGGACTACAAGGTACTGACGAATCTTAGACAGGGGGGAGGGGGAGGGGGGAGGCGGGGACGGGGCACGCGAGGTTCTGTGATGTTTGTTTCCTGTGCTAGAAGGCGCTCCTATTCGAACGAGAGCACAAAGATTTAGGGGGTAATGATCGAGTGGGTAGGATTTTGTGCACTGTAATACTGTATATGTACAATCTTATATTGATAAGTATAGTACTTACTTACATGTAGTCTTGTACCGAATTCCCTAACCCCCTTCTTAATACACAGAGCAACATAGACAGTAAATAACAGTAATCTTCTAGTCTCTTGTGAAACAATTTTGTCTAAAGCGGAACATCTCAAGACTCAAGCAAGACGTGCAGCGGCCTACCGCACTTGCGCCCATGGCTGACATCTGCTAATTTACGTCCCTCTACTCTACAACTTGGTGAACGACTGCTAAACAGGTATACGTCCACGCATGTAGGTACATGTAGGTACTTAAGACATGTACCCTGTGTACCTACTCTACAGCCGTGTCTAAGAACGGTATCCCCCCAACCAGAATATTAAGTATATAAGTGGAAAAACTGTTAAAGACTACGATTATCTAAAAAAAAAAGGAATCCTAGAACCTCTATTTTTGATGCCTACCCTTGGTCTGTTTTCCTTAGTTTCTACTGAATTACTTAAATAGAGAAATACCAGAAAAATATATATATAGGACAGAGTCTATTTTACCTATACTGAAGGTCTTGCCAATATAGGTTTGTGGAGTTCGTTGTTATGGGAGCTCCGACCAGACATAGCTGTACCTACTTGCATGTGGTTAATAAACACCTAGAAAACTTGCCCCATGGTACCACCATGCCACACCTTATCACAACCTCCCGAGCTTACCGAAGCACGTCGATATCGATTCAGGGAATGGTGGAACCTCCAACATTCCAAACGATACTGCTCACCCCCAATCCTCTTCCGCGATCATGGATCGAATCGTATCTCTCTCTTCCCCGCGGAAAAAAGTACCTACGTGGGATGGATAGGCTATGTATGGATCCGGGGAAAGCAGGAACGCATCCCGAATTCTCTACCTACTCTATCTCTCCGGTCCAGCAGGGGAGTACAAAGGGAATAGCACAATAAAAATATTACCCTTGCCCATTACGTGCAAGAAAACAGTAAAAAAACATCAGTACTTTTCCGCTTGAGGTAGAGTATGTAAGAGTCGCTCAACAATAATTACTGCTCATTCTGCACACTAAACTAAACTGATAGTACTAAGGAAAAACTAGAGATCCACTCTACTAGCCCGTTCTTTCTTAATCCCAACGTGCCCGGCAGGGGAAATACATAATATCATGTCAACACTCCAGTTCAAGACGCAGTTCCTCGACTTGTTCGTCAGCTGTCTCTCCTACATTAATATTCTGACCCTTCTGCGAATTTCCAAGTCCCCACCCCCCAAAACCGCCGAAAATACCACACTCGCTCCCCCTACAAACAGTGGAAATATTACCACGACCACTACGGCAAAAACGAACCCTACAACCGCAACAACACCCAAAATGCAGAGCCAAGTAAACCAATATTTCCCACCAACTCCCCCTCGATCCGACAAGGGAGACAATGATGAAGAAATTCAAGAAGTCGAAGTCCCACTGCCACCGCCGTCGAATAACCCAACAAAAGTCCTGGATATAGATCTGGGAACCCCAGATGCACATGTTCCAAGAGATCCCCGATTAATTAGATTGACGGGCGTGCATCCATTTAACGTGGAAGCGCCATTGACGGCGTTGTTTGACTCTGGTGGGTATTTACATTTTTCCCTTTTCCTTTTTTTCTTTTTTTCTGTCCGGGTCATATGACTATGTGGCCCTGTCTCAGCACTCGGATCTTGAGTTCTTGGACGCTGTATCCATAGGTATGATTAGCAGTGTATATAGGAGACTGACATGTCGATTGTAAAGGTTTCTTGACACCCCCTGAGCTGTTTTATGTCCGCAACCATGGCGCAGTTCCACAGGTACACGATGAGGATATCATGGATTGGGATATCTCAATTGAAGGGTTTGTCCACCTCTAAGGCCTCATTGAAAACCCCAGAGCCATATATCTAACATCCCCATGTCTCAGGTTGGTTGAAAACCCCATGACAATCTCACTGCGCCAGATCCTCACAGAGTTCGAAAATGTTACACTCCCCATAACACTCGTCTGCGCTGGCAACCGCCGGAAAGAACAAAACATGGTGCAAAAGTCGCAAGGCTTTTCTTGGGGCGCCGCCGGAGTATCGACCTCTCTTTGGACTGGCCCGCTCATCAGCACGATCCTTGCCGCGGCCCGACCCCTCCGGCGCGCCAAGTACCTGTGCATGGCCGGTGCTGACGACCTCCCGAACGGAAAATATGCGACTAGTGTGCGTCTTTCACACGCTACAGACCCGAACCGTGGGATCATGCTGGCACATAAACAGAACGGAGAGGTGTTAAGGCCGGACCATGGAAAGCCGTTGAGAGTGGTAGTTCCGGGAATGATTGGTGGACGGTCTGTGAAATGGTTGAAGAAGCTGGTGATTACAGAGGAACCATGTGATGGATGGTACCATATCTATGATAATAGAGTGCTACCGGCGATGGTAACTCCGGCGATGGCCAAGGAGAATGTGGAGTGGTGGAAGGATGAGAGATATGCGATCTATGAGCTGTCTGTCAACTCTGCTGTTGCATACCCACAGAATGATGAAAGATTGGACGTAGAAGAAAAGAAGGATGAGATGTATACGGTAAAGGGATATGCGTATGCTGGGGGTGGCCGAAGGATCACTAGGGTGGAGGTCTCATTGGACAAAGGCAAAAGTACTACACCCTACATTCCTCCTGTAAGTTATTTATCGACTAACAAGATGCAGCATGGGCCCTTGCACCGATTACATACCCCGAAGATCAATACCGCGCCGCCCACGATGCGCAAACCCTCTATGGCGGCCGCCTTGACATGAGCTGGCGCGACACCTGCTTCTGCTGGTGCTTCTGGTCGCTGCCTGTTGCCGTCAGCGCTCTGAGCGCCGCCGAGGACATCGTTGTCCGTGCCGTCGATGAGAGTCTCGCTATTCAGCCGCGCGATGTATACTGGTCTGTCCTCGGTATGATGCACAATGCCTGGTTCCGAATCGCAATCCGGAAAGAGGAGGATGGCCGTGTATTGCGGTTTGAGCACCCGACTCTGCCGGCGCTGATGAAGGGTGGGTGGATGGAGAGAGTTAATAAGGAGGGTGGTGATCTTACAGACTTGAACTGGGGCGAGAGGGCGGACACGGGCGACTCGGATGCCGTCAGAGAGGTCAAGCAACGGAAAAAGGATGTGGTCAAGATGACTAACGATCAAGTCAAGAGGATCATTGACATCGACGAGCTCAGGAAGCATGACCAGAAGGAGGAGCCTTGGTTTGTGGTAAATGGAGAAGTGTATGATGGTACTGGGTTCTTGGAGGGGCATCCTGGTGGGGCGACTAGTATCATTGCTGCTGCTGGGCTGGATGCCACTGATGAGTTTATGGGAATCCGTAGGGCACCCTTCATAAACATAGCTATTTTCAACTAACATTCTCACAGACAGCGAAAATGCCAAATTAATGATGCCAAAATACCACATTGGTTCCCTTTCTGAATCCTCCCGCCTTGCCCTCCTTGAGCAAGGCAACTCAGATTCATCCTCAGGTGAATCAACGGGTACTTTCTTGAACCCCCGAGTATGGTCAAAGGCTACCCTTATTGGGAAGAAAGTTGTTTCATGGGACTCAAGGATCTTCACCTTTAGTCTCAACTCACCAGACCAAATCCTCGGACTGCCTGTCGGGCAGCATCTGTTGATCAAAGTCAAAGATGAGGTAACAGGCGAGGTAATCACCAGGCCATACACACCCATGTCGACGGACGCCGAGAAGGGTGTTGTGCATCTCCTTATTAAGATCTACTTTGCTACGCCTACCACTAAGGGTGGTAAAATGACCATGGCTTTGGATAAACTACGTATGTTTCCTACCCTTATGAATAACAAGAGCATATATTCTAACGTTCCCTTCAGCGATGGGTCACACCGCCGAATTCAAGGGTCCCATTGGAAAGCTCATCTACCAAGGCAACGGCAACCTCACGATTAATGACGCCCCCAGGAACGTCGACTCCTTCCTCATGATCTGCGCCGGCAGTGGTATCACCCCCATCTTTCAAGTCCTACGTTCCGTCCTCGAAGACAAGACCGACCCTACACGCTGCGTCGTCCTCGACGGTAACCGTCTTGAAGAAGACATTTTGTGCCGTGAAGAACTAGACGCCCTAAAAGCGGAGAACGGAGATAGGTGCGAACTTGTTTACGCCCTCTCCAAACCAGGGAAGGAGTGGAGAGGTCAGGTTGGAAGAGTCGGCGAGGACTTAATCAAGAGATATATGCCGGCGGTGCAGAACGGAAAGAAGCCATTGGCGTTGATTTGTGGGCCTGAGGCACTGGAGAAGAGTGTACACGGTATTTTGAAGGGTATGGGATGGGAGGATTCGGATATGGTATTTTTTTAGGGTTAGGGATTTAGTGGGTTTCCTTTTTCGGGGTTCATTGGGATTACTAGCGATTGGGATCTTTTGTGTATATTTTTCTTTTAGTTTTAAAACTTTGTTTATTTTTAAATCAATCTTAGTCGAGCCAGTGGCTCTGGAAATCACATCTGTATGCGCTTACTGTAAAATATCCAGTGAAGTCCTACTTATTAATATCGCCATATTGGTTAATTGTAATCATTGTTTGACTTAAATTGTAACTGTAAACTCTCGGAAGGAGCTTAAGCAGCACCAAACCCTGGATGCATAAAGACAGAATGTTCCTATCCTTCTAAGTATATCAGTTGTCTCTCTCCTCTTGGCTACTAAAATAATATACGGTTATACCTATAGCTATAGTACCTGGATTTATGGGCATTTGCCTCATCGTGGCTTACCGCCACGCCCGGTCCCCCGCACCGGGTTTACAGTTAAAGTCAGTGTCCCAGCTTCCTCGATCACAGGCTCATATGTAATCAATAGGCCTAGGCCCACGAAGCAAAACTACAAGTAACCCTAATCCTGCTCTGTAGAGTATCTCCTGCAACGTACTAGGCCAAGCATGATACTCGGCATCGACCTCAGGAAGGAGCTCCCACAGAACAGAATTTTTTTTCTCCTAAAACCCCACGCCGCCTAAATACAGGCAAACAGTATTGGTCCGGTCGTGTTAGATTGTAGGGTCCGAGATTGTAGATCAATCTAATTCATTTAACAGCGAATCCGATCATATCATGATCAGAAACGTGGGGCGTTATCTCATATAATCGACATATGTAATTATAATAACCACCGAGTATATGGGTAGCTTTATTTAGACGGGTGCCTTTTTCTTTTTCTTTTTTAATCCTAACGATCCCGATTCTCGATCTCGATTTCTTCTGGTCGAGTTTGTTGTCCACGCCGAGTGATGGGAGTTGAAGCTTGCAAGGGCTAGTGCAGGAAAAGTCGGGCATGAAACACGTAACAACTTAAGGATTGCAAAACAATCTGACGTGGGGCAACATTTGGATATTCTCTATCTGTGCTACTAGTACTCCTCTAAGCCTGGAGCTATATACCGGAAAAACTACTAGCAACAATTCTCCGCCCTCCCCCCACAATTCCCGTGATGGGCTACTACTTGTACGGAATTTTCCGTCGTCTCCGGATCCTACTAAAGAAGTTCGTGGGGATCACGAAGAAGACTAGGAGAGGTGGGGGGGGGGGGGGGGAGCAATCATATAACCCACTACATTCCTGTTGCGAAGTTGGTACTATTTAGTTCACGATCGAATTAACTTCCTTTTCTTTTTCCTTCTTCTTTTTTCTTTTTCTTCCTTCTTTCCTCAGTACTGCTTCGATTTACAGACAGTAGTCTTTATGATTCTCGAGAGAGCCAGTAGGGGGATTTCTTACAGGAAAGCGCGCTTAAAGTTATGATATATACAATAATCCTGTTCGGTGGCAGAGTGTGGCGGTACCGAGTGATACCTCATGATACACATATTCAACTAAGTACGTACATACCTTTTTTTTCCTTTTTCCCTTTTTTCTTTTTTCTTTTTTTTTTTTGCCTACCAAACAGAGAACTGCCTTTCCCTGGGATTAATTAATCCGTTATCTAGATTGCATCTTCCGACTAGATCGACTTATCGGAATAACCTGGCTATTTTAGTAGCAATGTTTCCGCGGAACATTTCTCCGGTACATTGGTTTTCGGTAGTAGGGGAACTTCGGGTCCCCACGCTGGAACGTTAGACGACAACCTTATCTGACATTGCCTGGCCTATGCAGGGAGGGTATCTTTCGATATCACCCTTGACACTATATCGGGTCTGATTAAACTGCCGTACCCTACCACACTTACTGTATGATGTACCTGTGAAGAATTTCTCCGCGGGGTAGGCTTCCACCCATATCTCCCCCCCAGAGGTATATTGTAAAAGGTGCTCCTCCATATACAAGTATGTACATGCTCTAGTGCTGTACGTACAGGGGCATATATGAATATGAGATGCATACGGGGTAGAAACCGGCTGCTCGGAAACGGGGGGGGTTCAAGGGCGGTTTCGGAAGGCAAGGATGATATCTCTATCTGGTAGGGTAGTAAGTACATGTATGTAGGGTGAGCACGGTAATTGTGGAGTAAGTCTCCAAGGAATCAACTTTACATTTCCGAAGGATGAGCAGCAGTAGAATAAAACACGGGCGCTAAGTAAAAATAAACGTAGACACAAATTGAAAATGGCACGATCCTGATTGGCTACACCAATCTTTGTCAAAAAAAAAAAAAGATCATCTGCAGACGATTATGATCGATAGTGAATAAATTGCAATTGTAATAGCACTGAAAGGAAAAGGGAAAAAAGAAAAAAAATCCCATCGCGACATGGGAGTTTAATTAAAAGCGTATATCGTCCCCTAGTCTTCTTGCTCTGTAGGAGTGTTTTAGTGTTCAATCCAAACTCTTTTAATTCTCTTATCTTCTTACTCACGACGAGATTTATACCCCCCCAAAGTCGTCCAGCTGGCTTACTTCATAGGCACCGTTCTTTGCTTTGCAGTATTTGCACTGCTCTGCTATCATTACACCACTGCCAAAGTGCAAGTGGCCCCACCAAATAATAATAATAAGCCCATTATGGCCAGCACCAGCCCAAGCAGCAGCAGCAGCAGCACAAATACTGCAAAACCACCAACAGCCACCCATGGGGAATCCTCACTACCACTATCGAAGCCCGCAACTGGAATGGAGACACCTGAAGAGGTGAACGTGATACCAATACCGCAGCTTCTGGGTCGCGAGAATGGCAGACAGCGTATTGTGGTTGTTGGACTGGGGATGGTGGCCATTGCGTTCATGTAAGTGCATCAACCTAGCTAGACCAATGATCAAAAAAAAGGGAAAAAAGGGAAAAGAAAAAACTAATTACCGTCCAACAGTGAGAAAATCTTGAAACTCGACGCAGAGAATAATCAATACTCCATCGTCGTGATTGGCGAGGAATCCCACGTCGCCTACAATCGTGTGGGACTGACCTCGTTCTTCGAGCACCGCAAGGTCGAGGAGCTGTACCTGAATCCTCTTGAATGGGTATATACACCCCACCCTACCCCCTCGGTACCGCAAAAATACTTGTTTCGAATAATTAATGCTAATCCGAATATTACCAGTACGACTCCCACCCTGACGTCCTCCACCACAAACTCAACACCAGAGTGATCTCCATCGATCCTACCTCAAAATCCATCGCTACTTCCGCCGGCTACGATGTCAGCTACGATATTCTGGTCCTTGCGACAGGCTCCGATGCTGTTATACCCACGTCCACTCCCGGCCATGATAGCAAGGGCGTCTTCGTCTACCGCAACATTGACGATCTCGAGCGCCTCATCGGCTTCTCTGCCACTGTCCCCGGCAGCACCGGTTGTGTTGTTGGTGGCGGGCTGCTGGGTCTCGAGGCCGCAAAGGCCATGATGGATCTGGAGCAGTTTGGGAGTGTCAAGCTGATCGATAAGAACCCATGGGTGCTGTCGAGACAGCTGGACCAGGACGCAGGGAAGCTCGTCGTTGATAAGGTGACGGAGCTGGGACTGGATGTATTGTCTTGTAGAAAGATTCAGACGATTAATGTGGATACGGAGGGGAATACGAAGAGTGTGACGTTTGAGGATGGGAGTACGTTGGAGACGACGTGTATCTGCTTCGCTGTAAGTACTGGAAACTGAGAGTGGTACATAAGTTGTGACCCTGGGACTGACAGGAGGTAGATCGGTATCAAGCCTAGAGACGAGCTTGCTGCCTCAGCAGGCATCAAGACCGCCAGCAGAGGTGGTTTCATCATCAACAAAGAGTACTTACCCCTTCCCCAATACTCAAACTCAACCTCAAGGTCAATGATCACTAACCCCCGATTTTCTGCTACAGCGTCGAAACATCCGTCCCCGGCATCTACGCCATCGGTGAATGTGCCTCCTGGGAAAATCAGACTTTCGGCCTGATCGCCCCCGGCGTCGAGATGGCCGATGTCCTCTCATTCAATCTTTGCAAATCCACCGAGCACGGGCACTCCGAGGCGCCCAAAGCCTTCCGCCGCCCAGACCTGTCTACCAAGCTCAAGCTCCTCGGCGTCAACGTCGCCTCCTTCGGTGATTTCTTTGCGGACCGTGATGGGCCCAAGGAGCTCCCTGGGAGAGACTCGCTCAGTGAGGCTGCGGAGCGGGGACCAACGATCAAGGCGCTCAGTTACAAAGATCCCTTTGAGGCCGTGTACAAGAAATACATCTTCACCGCTGACGGGAAATATCTTCTCGGCGGAATGATCATTGGCGACACCAAGGACTACATCAAGCTGGTTGGGATGGTGAAGTCGAAGAAGGCGCTGGAGATCCCGCCCTCACAATTGATCCTGGGGGCGAAGGCGGATGGCGAGGATGATAATCCAGATGATCTGGATGATGATACGCAGATCTGCTCGTGCCACAATGTGACGAAGGGCGATATCAGCAGGGTAGTGAAGGACGGCTCGTGTAAGAGCCTAGGTGAGGTGAAGACGTGCACAAAGGCAGGGACGGGGTGTGCGGGATGTATGCCACTTGTGCAGAGCATCTTTAACGCGGAAATGAAGGCTATGGGGGCGGAGGTTTCTAATCACCGTATGTTTGATCATTACCCCTCTGGTGGTGATGGTGATGGCGGGAAAATCAACCACTGACATGTTATTTTAGTATGTCCACACTTTGCTTACTCCCGTGTTGATCTCTACAACATAATAAGTGTCAAGGTAAGTATTCCGCCACAGGTACATGAGATATCGAATGCCCTCTAATACCCCACCAGCAACTCAAAACCCTCCCCGAAGTGATGCGCGAGTGCGGAAAGGACCCCGAATCTCTCGGCTGCGAAGTCTGCAAACCTACCCTTGGTTCCATTTTCTCCTCCCTCTTCAACGAGCACGTCATGGATAAGAACATGCACATGCTTCAGGAGACCAACGACAAGTTCCTCGCCAACATCCAGCGTAACGGCACCTTCTCCGTCGTCCCGCGGGTCCCCGGTGGTGAGATCACTGCGGACAAACTCATTGCCATCGGTACCGTCGCCAAGAAGTTCAACCTCTACTGTAAGATCACTGGTGGGCAGAGGATCGATATGTTTGGTGCGAGGAAGCAGGATTTGGTCGATATCTGGTCGGAGCTTGTGAAGGCCGGAATGGAAAGTGGGCATGCGTATGCAAAGAGTTTGAGGACTATTAAGGTTTGATTCCAATGTCGAGTGAGTTGTGGTGGTTATATATATTAACGAGCCTATAGAGTTGTGTTGGAACTACTTGGTGTCGATTCGGTGTCGGTGACAGTGTTGGAATGGCTATCAGACTTGAGGAGCGCTACAAGAGTGTCCGTTCACCTCACAAACTCAAGGGTGCTGTCTCTGGCTGTATCAGAGAGTGTGCCGAGGCCCAAAACAAAGAGTAAGACCTCTCTCTATATATAAAAATGTATATACGCACCATTTCCAGTTCAGAAAACTAACAAACCCTATAGCTTTGGCTTAATCGCTACTGAGACCGGCTACAACATCTTCGTCGGCGGTAACGGAGGGTCAAAACCCCGTCACTCTGAGCTTCTGATCAAGGACTGCCCGGTGGAGCAGGTTATCCCAATCTTAGACAGATACCTCATGTTCTACATTCGCACTGCCGATAGACTCCAGAGAACAGCGCGCTGGGTCGAGAATCTGCCTGGCGGGATTGGATATCTCAAACAGGTTGTTCTAGAGGACAAGCTGGGTATCTGTGCAGATCTTGAGAAGCAGATGCAGGAACTTGTTGCATCCTACTTCTGCGAGTGGACAGAGGTGGTGAATGATGAAGACAGGAAAAGGTATGATAGACCCTCACACTCTCTTCTCCTTAGATCTTCAAACCCATACTAACGCCTCTTCTTCTTCTCCTTGCTAGACAATTCCAACAATTCGCCAACACCAATGAATCCAGCGACAACATCGAGCTCATCACCGAGCGCGACCAAACCCGCCCCGCCTACTGGCCCAAAGACAGCGCCAAATACGATTTTGCCAACCACCGCTGGTCCTCCCTTTCCTGGCAGCCCATCCTTGAATCCAGCCATTTTGGACACGCCGACCCCTCCTCCTCCACGCCCGTCACCGCCGCCGTCAAGCGCGGAGACACCCAGCTCGCCATCTTCAAGGTCCGCGGAAAGTACTTTGCCACGCAGCAGATGTGCCCGCACAAGCGCGCGTTCGTACTCTCTGACGGTATCATCGGCGAGAACATTGATGACGGCACCGAGGAGGGCCGCAAGAAGAAGGAGATGTGGGTGTCGTGCCCGTACCATAAGCGCAACTTTACGCTGGAGGGGCAGAAGCCCGGCGGGTGCAGCAGTGACGCAGAGCTGAGCGTCGCCACGTTCGAGGTCGAGGAGAGAGGCGACGGGTGGGTCTATCTGAAGCTGCCACCGGTGGCAGAGCTTGATGCCTTGTTGGGGACGGAGAGGTGGAAGGTCAAGAAGGAGGAGACGACGGATCCGTTCGCGGAGATGGACAGGAAGGCTTGTGGGGGGAGTAAGGGCCGGAAGTCGGTGAAGCCGGCGCTATTTACTGGGGGAGTAGGGAAGGAGGTGAAGACGAAGAGTATTGATTGGTAGTTATGCCGGGCTGTTTTGGGGGGCGTTTTTTCTCTTTTTGCTTTTGTTTTTGGGGTAGCATTTAAATTGGATCGGGCTTGTATTTTTTTTGTATATATAAGTATTTTAGCATGCATCATATTACATAGATGAACATTGATCACTTCATATTAAGCAATCTAATTTTGGTGATAAAGTGCCCAGTGCTAACGTTTTAGACCGGGTACCGTCAGACCTAGAAGAGTGTCAACCCCACACAAATTTGTATGGGGATTTCTATTACCAAAGCTATCTCCACCACCTCTTAAGATATTTAGTACCAGATTTTTGATAAATGAATTCCACTTCAAAACCCAAGCACTCAATTAAATTCCAGATTGACCACCCTCTATCATGGTGATTGTGGGGTCTTCGTTTTTCGAAGGCTTTATGCCTGTTTTGGTGCCGTTGCCATACGACACACCTCAGGTCTGACACAGTACTGGGTCGAAAACGTTACCGTTGCCACAAGAGCCAATGATCGAATCCGCATGATTTCACGACTCGAAACCACAACATCACTCCCCACGACATAACGCCCCCCAACACCCCCCTTTCCACCTGCACACACGACATACAGGCCGGCACATAAATACAAAAAAAAACCCACGGAGCCACAAACTACCCCCCACCTCTCCAACCACCACGCCGCCATCCCTCCAGCCAGTTTACCATGCAATACAGCGCCCCAGGGCCGTCTGGGCTGTATCTACCGAAAGAAGACCATCTCTTACTGTGCACATGCAAAGAAAGGCACACCGTATAACCAGGTTTGCATGAAGCCGCGGGCACAGACAGACATATTCTCCACCCCACCCCCAGAAGGGGTGCGGTCTCCCATGGAGCTAGTCATCGGCGGAATTAGTGGATGGATAAAGGGCTGGGCCGTCAGGTGCGGCTGGACTTTCAATTTGGACTCTGGATTGGCTGCACATACATTACTCTACTCTACTCTACGTGGTGGGGTCTTTTACTGGGGGGTTATTATTGGGCCTTCTGCCTCCGACCGGATAACGCAAGTCCTCATCATCGCCAGAAAAAGAATGCCACGCTGAAGAATTATAAGATTGAAACACATCTCTGCTAGCTATGATATTTTTTTTTCCATCACTACCAGCGGTACCTAGACGTACAGATTGGATTTTTAGATTCAGTGAGATACTACTACAGCTAACATAAATTGGTATAAAAAATTATACGCCAAACAGACCCAAGAGACCAAACAAAACGCCCCCTACAATTTTGAACCTGCCTCCAACTTCCTGATCGCCTTCTTGTACGCCTTTACCAGCTCTCTTACCCCCAGATCCAACATGACATCCTCGCTCCCCCCTGGCACCACGGCCCCCGGAACATCTCTATAGATCCTCTCCACCAGCTCCCCCCTCCCGCTCCTCGTCAGCCCACTCCCACCTAGCAGCACCACGGCTGTCGACGCCGCCTCTGCCAGCACCATCCCAGCACTAGCCTTGACCAGCGCCAGCACGCCTCCCATGTCCTCTTCTCCCTGTTTCATCCTCCACGCCACGCTCTCGACCCACGCCCACTGGCTCTCGACCCTCGCGCCGATCTTTGCCAGGCGGTGGCGCACCACAGGTTGCTCGATCAGCGCCTTGCCGAAGGCCTCGCGCGCAAGCACGTATTCGAGCGCTGCGCTGACGGCGACGCGCGCCTGCCGGGTGGTCCCGATGGCGATGGAGAGCCGCTCGTGGTTGAAGTTCGTCATGATCATCTTCATGCCGTGGCCCTCGACGCCGATGATATTCTCGCAGGGCACACGCACGTCCTCGAGCGTGATGAAGGTGGTGCCAGAGGTAGCCATACCGGTCATTGGGAGCTTGCGCACAGACACGCCGGGAGACTTGAGGGGGATGAGAAGCAGCGAGAGTCCACCGGGGCCTGGACCCCCGGTGCGGGCGGCGGTCGTGGCATATGTTGCCCAGATGCCGTTTGTGATCCTGGAAAGACGTCACACACATCAGCACCAGACCATAATATTCACAGATGGAGGGAGGCGGGGGGAGAGAGAGCGCACCATTTCTTCTGCCCATTGACAATATACTCCTTCCCATCCGGGCTCTTTACCGCCGTCGCCTCGATCCCCGCCACGTCGCTCCCCGCCCCCGGCTCCGTAATCGCAATACAAGCCCTGACCTTCCCCAGCAGCAGGTCGGGCAACACTCTCTCCTGGAGCTCCCGACTACCATACTTGATGATGGGGGGCACGCCGAACGCCATCCCCGTGGTCAGTGACGCGCCCGGCCCCGCCAGCCCACTGCGCGCCATCTCGTCCGCGTGTATCAGAAAGTGCATGTAGTCGAACTCCTCGACGGGGAGGCCACCCAGCAGCGTGTGGATGCCCAGACGCTTAAGCCAGTCGATAGGCAGCGGGCCCGGAAGCGTGGGGATCAGCATATGGGCGGCCGAGAAGGTGTCGAAGACCTCTGGGGGCACCTCTTCGGCACGCTCCCAGTCCATGGCATGAGCTGTAAGGTTTTCGGTGATGAAGGCACGACATGCCTTTTGCCAGGCGAGGTGTGAGGGCGAGTAATAGGGGTTGGGGGTGCCTGTGAGGTACGGGGGTTCTGAGAAGGGGACTGGCGTGGTCATGATGGGTGAGTATGGTAATGGTGGTGGTGATAGAAGAAGGAGAGGAGGACGAGAAGAAGAGAGAGAGAGAGAGCTTTGAGAGCTCCGGGGTTGTGGGGAATCCTTGCTGACACGTGACACAGTGCGGGAACAGCCGCAGTGCCGAGGATTAGCATGTGATTGATGGAGATGGAAATAGAAATTCTCTGTACAATGCAGTCCCCGTCTTGTGTGTATAGAGATGTATATACTTACATGTAGATAGAGTATATACTTATGCTCTACCGTGTGAGTGGATGAGGTGAGTGCCATAAGGTTTTCTTGAGCAAAGGAAGCAATTTTAATAAAGCAATAAGCTGATTGTCCAGGGAGCCTGTCCTTCTTCTCGTCTCTCCCACCTTACATCCCACCTTTCATCTTTTTTACACGATTTCCCAAATGACTACTACATAAACCAGCAACGCCTATGATCGACCCCGGGTTGATGGGTGGTAGTGGGTGATATACTGTATATAATATACTTGTATAGACACATTACTACGAGTGTGGGAAAGTCACTTAATTGGCATATATGTAGAGTGCTACTTCATATGCACAGCCATTTTATGGCCTATGAGAGGTGAGGGAGGACATATGCATCGCTCTGGCACTCTTTGCCAGCTTAATGGATGATGAAGGAAAAACAGGGTTGAATTCGCTGCATGGGCCCGGAGAGAACGTTGTCTACAGTACTACTATGCGTCGAGTGATATCTTGTGAGAAAACTCTAAAACACTTCAGTCATTGACCCGGAAGACAACGCCCCAAGCTAGAGAACACAATAGACCCCAGCGATCAAAGATGATGGATTCCTTCTCTGATACTAGCAATAATAAAAACATTAAAAAATACATGTACATACTCTTTTAGCCACAAAGAGAGAAGGAAAGTCTCACTCCTCCTCGCCACTCCCATCACCATCCCCATATTCACGAACTATCACCCGCTCCCCCTCCTCCTCCCCCTCCTCCTCCACACCGCCACCACCACCCCCAACCGCATACAGCACCATCCTCCCCACCGGCGCCGTCTCCGCATCAAACACATACACGCCTCCAACCCTCCACACGCCGTCCACCTCCGCCCTGCAGAACCTATAGATCTGGTTCGCCATCTTCCCCGCATCCATCGACCGCATCACCGTACCCTCTGGCCCACAGATAGCCGTGTACGCGCCCCTGTTCTCCGTCAGGTCCGTGCAGAACGGGTGCGCGGGCTTGTCCTGCAGTGCGGGCCGGTACAGACGGGCCCGCAGTGACTGGATCGCGCTGATGGCGGGGTCGATTTCCGGAGAGAAGGACGAAGTGGAGCAGAGGACGTAGCCACGTAGCATGGCGCTGAGATCGTAGAGGTAAACCGGGGGGGTGGAAGGTGCGGTTGCAAGGGCGAGGGTGAGGGTGGAGAGGAGGGAGAGGGTGGAGAGATGCATTTTTGTCAATTAACCTTGGCTATATAGCTATAAAGATGAAGTATAGGGAATAATATTGAGAAGAGGGGAAGATCCCCCTCCTATCCTAGACTTTATCACCTAATCTAGTGACAAAATGACGTTATACACATGTAAACTGCCACTGTCCAGTTACTAATGTTACGTAACCGCTACATACAAAGGGCTTATGGCACCTTAAAATTTGTACATAAAGAGCCGCTCCTTCCCCTCATCCTCTTCTTGGTCCCTTTACTCCTCCCTCAGATACCCAGCACGAAACATCAGTTTCATACATCTATCTGTGGCATCATCAGATTAATCTGGTTATCTCAGTCTGTGAATGCACCACAATGTATTCGATGCATATTAAACACAGCCACAACGAGCTTAAATCCTCTCCATGCTATTCGGAGCACTAGGTATGTGAAGAAGCCTCCACCCGTATATGACCGAGTTACCTAGCTAAATGATAAGTGCTGATGATTATATTGTGTTCTGTGGACTAATAGTAGTGGTGCGCTGAGCATAGTTGACTCCCCTTAGTCAGTTTTATCTGAATTAGAATGAGGGTGAGCAGGACTGTGCTGTGTGGTCCACAAAACATCGGTCAAACGTCGCTAATATGCATATCACAGCTTTCTTTCTGGCGCGGTGGGGTTGTGGCGCGGGAATCCTAATAGAAGATGATCGATAGCATCAAAGTCTATCCGAGCAAATCTAACAGGTTTGCGTCCAGTAGAAGTATACTCTCAGAAAGCAATACGCCAGTTGCCGTTCTCAACATATACTACTATCGAGGCACAATTGTGGATTCCATTTGGAGCCTCAGACGAGGAAAATTCACACCGAAGTGCGGTGGGTACAAACACCAGAAAGATAGTTGAAAAAAATTACGGGTTCGAAGTTTCTCTAGATGCTTTAGGAAACTTACTACTACTTGCATGGGAAAACCTATCCTCAAATTCTATCGTATCGCTAGGTCGCAACTAATTCGATCACTTCTGGCTTGCGTCCCAAAACCCCGGTTATAGCGAGATCTACCCAACAAATGGGGTTATAAATACAACCCTGGTGGTTATGAAAAGTGTTCTATGACAGGGGTCAATAAAAAAATGGTTTTGTCGACAGGGACTAACGAGACCGAGTGATATTATGTGCACTCGGATAATACCGACTTCCATGAACAACTATATGTATAACACAATATAATACCGGTTAGGGGCCAAAGTCGGTTCGAAACTTTATTTAAATTGAATTTAAATACGATATCGTGTCTCGGACCAAGTGGCCTCCTTAATTTACCCAATAAAGAGTATCGCCGATATCACGCACGACCCCGGAGGTAGTTCTAATCTTCTCAGTGAGTTATTAACCTTATACTCCATATCGTGTTGTGCTTTGAGCCTTGAGCTCTGAGCCCTATATCAAATTTAAAAAAACAAATAAAGCGCCCACTTACGTTGACCAAACTAACATTATCTCAGTTTGTTAATTTAGGTAACCGACATATGATTACTCATCTTTAAGTTTACGAGTTGATTACCTTCGATCATGCTGCACATGGACCCCATACCTACATCTCAGGGCATGAGCTCTTATCCTTGTCATAAATCTTCCAGGATAATATTCCAAATCTAATTACTGAGTAAGTTTGGCTTGGTTTATAACCAAAACAACCTTTTCGGAAGTTTACGATGGTAGTAGGTATGACCGTGGATCCTTTCGCGCCTTGTAACTTCTATACCTAGGAAAATGGCACGCGTATGGAGTGGTATTAATTGGGCATAACGTCCCCAATACCTAAACGGATCCCTACCACGTCTTATTGATACCCATTCTAAAACGCAGTGAGACTGCCAGCGAGATGCCGCAGCCTACATACTACTAGATTGTGAATACAAGCAACGAGGCGGATGTCATAGGATCGAGGCAGGCTCTAACTATAGAGAGCTATAGTAATGATTGACGATTTGTTACGAGAGGCTTCATAGCCCAAATATGGGTCCAGTAAACGCAAACTAGTGACTGGAATGCAGCTAGGCCAATGGGTAAACATCAGGTATGTTGATCATGGAGCAAGGATTGCTGAGCCACTTTCTACAAAAATCGAGTGATGGTTTATGAAAAGTGTTTAAGACCATAGAAAGAATGCATAAGCTATCAGCAAATATCATCAGAGATATCGGACGGGCCCGGAGGAATGCTATCGTATACTAAAACTGGACGCGATGGCAATTTCACTACGCCAGTTGGAGCTGGATAAACTTCTTCTTTTAAGCGTAAACTCCGCATGCGATGCTCCATGGTTCTATCTATAAACAAGAAATTATGGTTGAGGAAATAAGACTCATAGTCTCAGCCTAGGAAATCGCATTTACATACAGTATATACATGCATTATTTAAATGCAATGCGACTTATGCTCAGCCAGCTACCCGCATGTGGCATGTATGTACCTATTCATAAGCTGTTTGGTAAACATCCACTCAAGAAGCGGGGTACAAACATCGGCGCACCGAATGGTTCAGTACCAATAAGTACACGATACACGCATAAATTTTGCTGGTCCAGGATAGTTGTCAGTTGCCCTCAAGGTAGACAGAGGGAAGTTCCCAGGCCCAATCCGGCCATCCCAGACATTGCGCCCAGTGTTTGTATTTCATCTATCTTGCAAACGACTTTATGTCTAAGACACCCAGATTGGGTGCTTCAAATTTTTTTTCTCGAGCAAAGAATTTTTGACAACTAACAACCGACCTAGAAATCGCAATAACACCTCAACTTGGATGCTTACTAGCACCCCTCGTCCGAAATGGTAGGAGGGTTGGGAGCGAAAGCAGTCCTTGCAACCAAATTTCAATAACCGAATTGGACAACATCCCTGAATATTAACCCTGCTAAGTTATGCGCAAATCACCATCAATGACGTCCTTCACATATACTATGAATTACCCGAAAATACAAGTCCTACAGTTTATTATTGGATTAAAGGTGAATTTCCGGGTACCCTTTGTCTGTCGCGAGTCCAAAGCGCCTACATACGCCTTATCGACAGCAGCGCGTACTGGTAGGTACTGCTGCACAGGAAGGACAGAGAGCCAGACGCGATGGTACCCAGACTATGCTTTAGAGTGGTACCTGGTAGCTACATGTACGTACATACATGTAAGTACATGTAGGTACTACTAGAGTACTAGCGTGGTCTACTCCAGCTATTTTAAGAACGATAGGTAGAGTACTCCAGTAAGACTCGCATATGTTGTAACCCAAGAGCATGAATACCATCATCCGCCTAGTTAAAATGAGTATGTAGGTAGGTGCGTGAAGAATTTTATGTAGCCTTGTTCCATTCAAGCTATCACCATATTGACCGCGTTAAAGCAAAGCTGATAGCAGTTAAAGAAAATCTACGAAATTGGGCGAGGGCATATGATATAAGATCTGAGATGCCGTGCTTCCGGGCTTGACTGTTGTGCACAACAAGAGCAAGGCCAACACAATTTAAGGCACTCCATGATATGTGTGAGAATCACAGAACTTGATGGGGTCAACCCAGCCTCGAGAAAATGGTGAACAAGGTATACATATACTAAAAACCCCGCATTAGTTGATGTTGGTGATACGGGCGTTGATTCCAAGCCAGGCAGCATGAAATCTAGCTACATCCACTGCGTGTTCCCCGATGATGGGCAACCAATAAATTTGTGCATATGACAACTCCAAGGCCCAGCGCAAAATCGATCGTTCATCCACGGCACGTTTGGGGGTGAAGTTGAATAGAGCATTTTAGTACACCCCTGTAATATTTCTTCCACTTGAAAAAACAGTGTGGCGCAAGTGGCTTCGACAGGGACTAAAATTCAACTTAATAGGTTTGATTTACGGCTATTTTACCGACTACGAGTGTCTACTTTACATCAGGTGGGTGTTTATGTCTTTGTTTACCCGCCTGTTTATTGTCCGCGTCAAGGGCTCGATCATGTCGTTGAGGCTCGGATAAGCTTTTTGTTGTTGTTGTTGTCACAGGGGATGCTCTTTTGGAATACAACGCAGGGTGTGCCTCATCTAACAGTAGGTTACATGTAGAGTATTGCCTCGTTGGTTGGCCTTAGAGTACATGTACCGAGTGACGGCGAAGAAAGTGTGACGTTTGTGGGGTAACCGAGGTTACATCTTGGCGATGGGTGTGACTTCGTTGATGTAACGGCTTTCTAGAATCCGAACCACCGTGATTAGTCAACTATGTACATGTAAGTATAAACATCATTTAGTAACATAAATTCTGTTGCAAAATACGAGAAAGAAGAAAAAAAAACTTACGATAAATGCTTGGCGAAAGAGTCCCTTATCTTGCTTGACCTGATATATATTTGGAATCGAGGAAAATACGAAACGGTACTTCTTGGCTACAAGTACCATCTATCATACGGGCACACGGATCTATGGGTCGAAACAGATGGCCTAGTACGATTTTATTAATACTAAATTACAGCACCCTTACAAATTCAACAGTTCAGTGTTATGCATAAAGTCTATTGCCCAAATAATAGGGGTTTCGCCTCCCCTTTTTTTCTGGTGGATTCAATCCCTAACATTGTAGCCGCGGAATGGGACTATACCCTGCTCATACATGTACCTGAATTTCAAGTACCAGCAAGGACTCAATCGGAGTCATACGTACATACATACATGTAGTTATATACTATATAGGTACAATTGCGAGAGGTGGATACTCTCCTGTAATATCCACAACGTACTTACATATGTATTCCTCAAATATACGCTAATGACTGGAAAGTCAGGTCAGGTCAGGTCCGGTTTGAAAGAGGACTCCACCTATCTGGGGTGGATCAATGAGTTCCTATTAGTATCAACAAGATCCTTTGCATCCGCCACTACAAAATGGGTAATTGGTGGCATTCCTGTGCCATCGGAAACTACCTGAGGTGAATGGCTTCTGCATCACCGTATATCACGCGGTTATGCAATACACTTCTGGAACCTCTTAACAAGCCTCCTCTCGGGATGAATGAATGTTCTATGTATCAGGAAGATAAGGTAAAGACCCTGGTAACTTACAGATTTAACTTCAACCGAAATAATACGTTATATAAACGAAGAAGACCCCACGCCGCCCCACTCCCAACCTCAACGATTAATTTAGGGGAAATACGGGAATGTATATTGGTAGAGTTTAACGCGAAGGGTTCGTGCCTACCCTGACTGGACGGAAGGGATTTAGAGGGAAGCGAGAAAAGTGTAAAAGTCACGTCACCATATGACTTGTTTATCATGATCCTGCGAAGCAGGAATTAAGCATGGATCCATATGTGCATACACTTTACCAGTACTACCATACTACCTGGTATGTATCAAATGTATCCCTCACCGAAGAGCCTCTTACTCCCTTTCTATCAACCCAATCTAATCTTTAGGGGGTGTTTGAAGGGTAAGGACCAAATCCCAACATCATGAGGCTGGGTAACCCCTACCCTGACCTTCCCGGGTAAATGCCATCCGAATACCTCAAGCAGCATAAATCCAGTGGTCTGTGCGGCTCTTCCTTACCTTGAGTCTACATTTAGATAAACCAGACAGTACCATCGTCCGTAAGGTATTCCAGACGTGACTCAGGTTCCGTGTAACTATTCTATTAGATTTCCTCTCTCATCCAATTTTTCAACCTTGTTACATAGTTTAATTTTGATGAAATTGCTCTCGTGACGATACTAACCCACGTGTATTGGAGGCGACTATCGGTTTTTTTCCTTTTTTTTCTTTCCTTTATCACGGCGAGTTTGGATAAACTCATCTTACACGCATGCGAGATGTTTCCGGAATTACTTCGGGTTCGCTATGGCTCAATAGGTCCTTTTGTGACTCGTTCATGATCAGAAAACGAGGCAAAAAAATTCCCGAATGCTCTAAGCTTTGTAGGCAACATCTCTTGGCCCCTTGGCTTTCTATTTATGTCTTCAGCCCTGATTCAGAACCGAGAAGAGGAGGTATCTTGGCTGCATAGTCTAAATCGGGCTACTGAAATGTTACATAGCAGAGGTTGCTTTAATAGTAAACAACATCCCTGTAAATGATACCGATAGAGGGAATGGACAACGCAGACATGAGAAAAACTCACTGATTAGGGCATGATGGTGATAGCGACAGACCGCGACCTTCCCAGTTAGGAGATGTGAGGGAGGCATTCCCCCTCTGGAAATGGACGTACATAGTTGAGAGAAGCTTCTGATGCGATGTCATGACAATACTATACTTCCTGCCGGTAGGACTCAATACGAAGTTGATCAGCCAAAACCAGAAGTCTCGGACCGTTCGGCACAGTAAGGTATCTATCTATTTTATCTACATGTATATATGTACGATGATCAAATTCAGATTGAGTTTATTTTACGGTTAAATCTTTAAAATTGCACGTTATGTGCTAACCATTCTAATATAGTATGGTTCCCTATACCTTGACAAGCTAAAGTAGGTACGGGAGTGGAACACAAGTGCATAACCAACCAGCCAGCCAGCTGGCTAGTGAGGCTGAATTCGTGATAATCGCCATGGCATGCATCACGGCGGTTCTTATTCTGTCTCTCACCTTTTGATGTGTAAGAATGAATTCCTTAGTTGCAGGTAGAGGTGATCTACTGTGTACGCCCCCGATGTAAGGGAGGACTCCTAGTGAAGGCTAGATAACTACTTATTTACTTAATTCTCTAGGTCGAAGCTCGGTCGGCTCAAGTCGGCCTCCTCTACACTACATGGGGAGTACATATGTAAATTAGTCTCCTTGCAGTGAGGTGAGGTGAGGTGAACGGAAGGGGTTCATGATCCCGTTCGGAAGCATCCGAGAATCGTCATAAGGAGTAAGTACTGAGGTACTTTAGTTGAATAGAAAGCGCGCAGCAGCAACACGCCAGTATGAATTTGTTATTAGAAACACTCGGTAAACGTTCATATTATTCGCGCCGTAGTCCAATGTTGTCACTTACATGTAGATAATTACACATTCAAGATTCAAGTTCCTAAAGAGGAACTATGCCAAGAAAATGCCGTTTTTTCTTTTTTCACATCCCGTAGATGCGCAAGGCATTTGGACCCTTTTCTTCTCCTAAGCTGCTTGTCACCGCTGCCGCAGAGACAAAATTGACAGCTAGACCTGACAGGCTCTGTGAGACTTGAGGGGATGTACCTACGGACTACGGTACTGCCTCTCAGCCAGTACAACTCATAACTACGGCTGAGGAGCAGCAGGGAAGGTATTCTAGAGTAACGCAGTTAGTAGAAGAAGATCTTAAATGATTGAGTTACATACTTAGTTGAGGTCAACACTTGCCTCGACCACGACAGGTTCCCATTGATTTGGGTGTCGACGATTATAATCGATTAAACGTGGCACTGGGTTCGGAAACTCGCGTATGTGGAATCCCGTATAATCTGGCCCACGATCTTTCCCAAAAACCTAGAAAAAGAATTGTCTAAGGTTGTGTCTCTCTACTCAGACATAGTCAGTTGCCCTACCTGTCTTTGTGGTTATGCACATCAGTCAGTTTGATACTGCTCCCGCACTACCTGCCGCAAGGTAGACTCGTGAAGTGAGTGGGTGTGGTAAGTAATCCATACATTTTTACACCCATGTAAAAAATACTTACATGGTACTACGATCCCTTATTTTACACTACAACATAACTTACACCTCTACTCTGCACAGTTGTGATACAAGGTCCCAAAGAATAGTCATAACACTTCCCTAGGGGGGGGGGGTTCTTTCCTTTTTTTTTTTTTTTTTTTACCTTCCCTCGTCCGGCCGCGGGTAAAGCTGAAGTAGCTAACCTTTTGGGCCCGGATAGTTTTTCGTGATTGGATCCAAGGAGATGACCGAGACGATAAACTCGATCACAGTGCTTGAAATGTTGTCAATAGGGAGGAGGCTTTTCCTAGAAAGGAATGATGATTTTCTATCGAGGCTTATGGGGAAGACCCGTAGAGTACAAGGCGGATCAGGACCAAGAGTCAGTCACAGGTCAGGTTGATTTGACGAATTTAGATTTCATGATTTGATCTCACCGACCTCTGCCATGATAGTACACCTAAAGTTGTATAAAGCTCCTGGCACAACCCCGAGATTTCTATCCGGACATCCAGCACACAATCCTCGTTCTAAGAGCACCAAGTATTTGATCAGCTTCTCACAAGTACAATGCCTTCATTCACTTCATCAAAGTTCCTTCTTCTCGGCGCGGCCGTCCTTGGGCTTGTAAACGCCAGTGCGCTGCCCGCGAATATCTTTGCTAGACAGGCGACCACCCCCGACGGAAGCTGTGGTGCCACCAATGGTGGTTATAGATGTCCTACAGATTCCTACAGGTGCTGCTCGCAGTATGGATGGTGTGGTGATACCGATGAGTACTGTGGTATGTGAATAAACATGTTGCGACCAATTGAGTCGAATTTCCATATAAGATTTTGGGATGGTTCATTAACTATCATTTACAGGAACTGGCTGCCAGAGCGGCTATGGAACCTGCACTGGAGGCTCCGGTACCCCAACTACCACTACCCCCCCAACCACCACTCCTACCAATGGCGGTAGCACCGGCGGCCGCTCGAAGCCCGGAAGTGTTCCATATGGCTCCTTTATCTACAGCTGCAATACCCCTAATACAGTGGCCCTCACTTTTGACGACGGTCCCTTCATCTACACCTCAAGGCTCCTCGACATCTTGTCAAGCAATAACGTAAAGGCGACCTTTTTCGTCAACGGCCAGAACTGGGGTGAACCAATTACCACTGCTACTAACCAGGCAATCCTGGTGAGGATGAACAATGAGGGTCATCAGATCGGATCCCACACATGGTCCCACCCGTACTTGTCTTCGCTCTCCGATGCCGATATTACCTCACAGATGACCATGGTTGAGAGCGCAGTTTCCAGTGCGATTGGGAGATACCCAACCTACATGCGCCCTCCTTACTTTGATTGCGGTAGTGCCTGCTTGAATGTCATGAACAACTTGGGCTACCACGTCATTCATGCCAATGTTGACCCCCAGGACTATGCTCACACCGCCGACATCCAGACCGCTATGAACTCTTATGACGGCGCCGTCCAGAGTGGTGGATCCTACATTGTGCTAAACCACGATGTACACCAGACCACCGTCGAACAGCTGGTGCAGCATGAGATTGATACCGCAAGGAGCCGAGGATTGACTTGTGAGTTATCATTACTACCGTTTAAGTTGTGGACGCGATTGCTAATAGTAATATCTTTTTAGTTGCGACTGTTGGAGAGTGCCTTGGTGACCCTGCCGCGAACTGGTACAGGAACTAAGCGATCAATTTTTGAATAATAATGCATAATATTTGTCATGTTTTTTCCTTTTTTTGGAAGGGGGGGGATGGCGAGCCGACATGAAGCGGATCACTGTTTGGTTGGTTTGGGCTGGATGGGGGTTGGGTTACACTCCTTGCTTTTCTACATTCGATTGGGTACAAAATGGGACATTTGGACATGGTTAATGCCTGTAGAAAAACACATTAAATAATTAGAAAACCAATATAATTTCTTCTAATCATCACTATCCTCCTCCTCATAATTATCACTACCGACACCGCTTATCAGAGTTATGCTTGTGGTTTGTACACGATAGGTCCCATGGGTAGCGCGACCGGCGCGAATGATCGCATCGCATCGTGTGCTCAAAACACTACAGGAATAAAGTTTACCTGGCTAGCTGGCTCCCCTTACTATACATATACAACATGGACACAGATGGCTGTTTCTGGGCCCTGATCGTCGCGCTGGCGCCAGCTACCCAGAAGTTCCACACCGCAGCATGCATTCCCGTCTTTTTACCCTCTCGCTTTCTTTCTTTCTCTCTATCCCACGGCGCGCAAGCTGTGCTAAAAAAATAAATTAAATAAATCTCAGCACACTCACGCTCATGATCATGATCACACTTAAGGTTCTAATCTCTTACTTGCAGCTATTGACCTTTCATGTGGCTGCTATGGTAGGCCTCGTCCGTCACCCTATCGGTCTATCAACCTATTTCACTCTCCAGATCTCACCCGAAGTTCATTCTATCTTTTATTTCCTGCTGATCCAGTGCCCCCCAGAGTGAAGTGCACTTTTCTAATAAATCATGAGGTTGGGAGCCCTTTCTCACCCGCGGGCCGCCGAGAAAAAGAAAAGAAACCTTGTAGCCTCCAGAAAGTAAACATCCGCATCCCACAAAAAAAAAATACCATCCATCTACAGGTACACTTCCCCATTTGTCCCCCTTTCTCCTTGCTACTCTTCCTTCCTTTCCTTTTCTTCCCCTCTGTAACCACACCTCCTTGTTTTCGGTGGGTCACGGCGCTTTGTGTTTCGGTCATTTGGCCATTACTGTTTACTCCTATGTACCTGCGTTGCAACTAATCACGTGATGGTTGTCATGTATATAATCAGTGTATCGATCATTGACACCACCTAATAGAAAATAGAAACACGGGATGATTCCAAGTAATGTTTTCCTTTTTTTTGGGGGGGGGGGGAGGAGGGGAGGGTGTGGCTTGCTTTTTGTCTTGGAGAACTAAAATAGGAGCGACAGCTAAGGAAATTGTTTTTTTACGTGTAGATCGTGGGTGTGGGGTTGTTAAGGTTTGGTGCGTGTTTGCCTAGGCAGATAGGTGATAGCTGGGCTGGGTTGGACTGAGTTGGGAGTGTGGCCACCAGTGAATCTATTCATCTCTACTGTATGGTACCCTAAGGTGGCTCACATCATATGTGGGAATGTGTTTTTGGAAGTGATTTTTCACCTAGAGTTTTAGTGCTATTCTTTTTTGGTTCTGCCCTTTTTAGCCTCAGATAGTAGACGAGATCTAGGCCCGACTGACTGGCTGGCCTTTTCCGTGGGTGTAGGGCTTTTTTTTTTTTCACTTTGTGGTTATTCTTAATCATCTTCAGCTGCACAGCTCATGCCTGAGGTTTTTACTCAATGACGTGCTGAGAAGGTGGTAAGCTTCGACGAAAAGGAAAAGGGCACATAAAATGGCTGCACTTACACAAAAGGGTGAGCATTGTATTGTGATCGACAGGACCATCGAGAAAGCTACTTGCTCGCTTGTTGTGGCCCAATGATAGCGCGCTCAGTGGCTGTTGCTCCTGCGAACGCCGTTGTTGACAAGAGTAGAAATATGGAACTCCCCGATTCCTCGTCTCTTGAGGCAATCTTGTGCGACGGATCTGCGATACAAAGACAAATAACCTATTTGGGACGTCTCCCCACGTGTGTCTTAAGCTTTTTAGGGGATAAGCTGGACCATTGCGGGCAGTGATCGTCATTGGGTGGGGTTTGCGGTGGGAGCAGCGGGTCAGTGGTGCAGCGCAGTGACACATGTTGTGACCTGAGCTGAGGGAGTCAGCTGCCGTGTGATGTGTAAGTGTGAGAAGAAGATATGCGCATGCATCAGACGGACACCATCACCATCATCATCATGATATCTATTGCTCCGATGCTACACGAGATGTTTGTTAGTTGAGAATAAGTGAAAGTTCGCAGGTACCTTCCATTCCAACGAAATCTTACCATCATCATCCATACATTTTGGCATTGCACAAAGCACGTGAAGCGTAACAAGATCATCTCGGGGACTGTCTCTGTCAGTTACGCTCTCCAGCACACTCATGCAAGTGCCTACATAATGTAGGTACTCTACTCTACTCTACCTGTGTCAAAACTTCAATTCCGGCACGCAAATGAAGAAGTACCTGTACCTACATAAATGTGCTTTTGATCTGTATTGTACGCACATTATATTTGTCACCCTGTTTACCCCCCGCTGTCAAACGAACCCGTACCATGTACGGCGCGACAAGAACAGCAACGGCATAGAGTGTCCTAATCAGGGCCCTGCCAAGCCTTATCCCGTATACAAATGGGGCCGTAATGCTTCGGGCAACTAGCGATCAGTCCTTCGGGAATTTCGGAACAGATAGCTTAGTTCGCTGTGCACGGAACAGTCTTACTCAGGCGCCTTTATGTAGGTACAGACAGTACACTTGGCACCGGTTGCGAAAATTAAAAGAACCGAGGCCGGACCTAGCGAACGGAATGGTTTGATATCCGAGTCACCGAGACGGATGCCCAGAGCGGAAAATTTAAGACGTGAAACATGTATGGGGGATGGCTTCTTCATGAGCGTTTACTAACCCTGATTTATGTTAGCGACTGGCGACATGTCTCAATGCTTCACGATGCTCTGGGATCTTGGTATTCTTACTCTAGAATTGAGTACCTAGGTGCGTCTATCTGGTTTCGATTAACGAACGGAGACAAAGTTCTTCGGAGGAACACGTATGCGTTCCCTGTAAGAACATGTCTAACATTACTAGCAACAGCGCGAAAAACCAACAACCTCCCGCGCTCTCCGAATCTTATCCGTAGAATTTCTACGAATGATTTAGGCGAAATTATGGAGTAGTAAATTTTAAGGTATATATATCAATATCATCTTGTCGCTGTGCCGCGCTGTCACGTTGATAATCTCAATGGTGCACGCTCAGGGTTAGGTGTTGTGTGCATAGTGCCCGCATGTGGAACCTTGAGTTGTAGTCACTTATTATCACTCGTTTCATGGATTTAGGCATCCCGCATACGCACAGTAGCTAAATGGTGTAGAAGGTGGCTGATAGATTCTCACATCATGCACGACACGACAACTACCGCAATACCCGTAGATGATACTCTTGAGGCAAACAGTCATCGTGAGGATTTGGGAGTCAATGGTTTAGAGGTATGCGCATGTACACGTACATATTATTGTGCTCATTATAACATCGTGGATGAAATGGTGTAGCTCGCGAATATCGAGGCTCGATTCCCCACCCAACCTACGACTCATAAGCATATCTTTTATTGTCGATATCTGAGATGTGATCGCCTTCGTATTGTTTGGGTGTTCGATCAGTTGCATTGACATTACGATGTTATGATGGATGCCTGAATGAGACTCTGGGATTTTCGATCGCTTCTTCTTATATCACTATTTACTTATCAAGTCCTGAGGAGAATTAAATCGATTATTATGATACCAATGGTGGGTAAATTCGTCTCCTAGATTTTTCGTATGACTTGCTGGGACCGCTTATAACTCGAAGGTAGTCAGTCACATTACCATATTTCCAGTCCAGAGATTCCGTTTGGAAAAAAGGAAAAAGGACTCGAAAACTTCGAAGCCCAACCACACAAACAAAAAAACAAACATCTTCCAGCAAGGGCGTAGGCATGGAGGTATATAGGGTATTGTAAGTCCTCTTAAATTTTTGGTTGGTTGTTACGCTGGTAGTGTGTTCTCGCTTAGATAATTGTGAGGATATCCTGTAGGATACAGAACGGCAAACTTTTTTCTTCAGGACAGATTGTGCTCACGAACTTTTGCCGCGGAATATCGCATATATTTCTCGCATATTCTAGTCACTCTGGTTGCACTCAGAAAGACACGTTATCAACCCTGGTTCGGCTGCTGTGTCTTGGCGCAAATATCTGCAAATGATCATTGGCACGCGAACGTTTGATAACTTTCCCTCAACGCGGGAGAAATTAAGCCTACGACACGTATTAACTGGATATCCTATAGATTTTATATCCCTTACCTTGAATGATTTGATTGCAGGTAGATATAACGAGGAGCGATCCCAGCTCCACATGCTCTGCCCCATCATGTTTGCGAGTTGAGTTTTGTAACCATATCAATATCCAATATCGCGAGAACACAAGACGCAACCTGACTTCACCGTCATACACCCCCTTCTCCAGAACCTCAACACTCGTCATGCGATACCTATTCAGGCATCCCATCGTACACACTAAACCCAACCCTGCATTTTTGCTTACTTATCACTACCCCCTCCTAAGGGAACACTCCAATTCAGGCGTCCATCGCATGCCCAATCAGAACAACGAGCTTTTTTTTCTTCTCCTTGCCCCCGTCGTCGATCGCTCGTCGGGAAATCCCTATATATAAAGCAGTAGGTCAATTGATAGAGCTCTGACCCAAGAGAGACTAAGATCTGGGGCGTAAGAAAAGAAGGAGCACACATTTTAAAGTTTTTAGCTTCCAATCCTCCCAAATAAGTTTCAATTCCTGAAACAAGCCAGGCCACGACGAAAACGAGATTACCTCTATGGCCCATAATCCTCGTCAATACCCTCTATACGCGCCAGACGTCCATCCAAACTGGTATATTCCATGGGTCCAAGTCGCTCCGGGCCCCAAATGGAATGTCCCACCGCCACGGACATACAAGGTCCCGTACTGGGTTGGCGCGACTAAAACGGTACTACCGTTGTGGATGTTTAATACCGCCGGTGAACTTCTTGATAATCTGGAGTGGGACGATGGGGGCCAGGGTTATACGGCGAACGTATATGAGGTTTCCTGGACCGATGGACCAGGGTCTGGGGGTGGGGGCTTCGGTGGCGGTGATCGGGGTGGGCGGGGCGGCGGTAGAGGCGGCGGCGGCGGTGGATGGGGTGGTTTTGATAGAGGCGGTGGCGGTGGCGGCAGGGGCGGTGGAGGTGGCTATAGGGGCGGTGGAGGTGGTGATCGGGGCAGGGCTGAGTACCGAGTTGGAGGAGATCGGGGTGGTAGAGGTGGTGGTGATAGAGGTGGTGGAGGTGGCGGCTATAGAGGAGGGGGAGATAGAGGAGGAAGAGGAGGCGGTGACAGAGGAGGCAGAGGCGGTGGTGATAGAGGAGGTAGAGGAGGTAGAGGCCGTGGCACCTATTAACAAAAGATTGGGAAAAAGTGACAAAGCTGCTTTGCAGCTTTACAAACTTTACATGAGGTATTCCGACTACTGCTTGAAACGTATTTATTCAGATATTATTTCCTTTGTAAGATGTTAGCAAACCGGAAATTTTCATATGAAAGGGCGATTTGTGAGAGAGGGAGAGAGGGAGAGCGAGGGGGAGGGGGGGGGGGGAGAGAGGGAGGGCGAGAGGGCGAGAGGGGGAGAGAAAAAGAGAAAATGCCGCTTACTTTACTACATGTATGTAACCACTTGCGTACAAAAAAACCATCTCATTTGTAATCACTTTGGCTGTATTATCACCGTGTGGCTCCTACAGTTATTACTTTCACTATTAGCACTAACTATCACTACTGATTGGCGCCTATATCAGTAGAGCAAAGGCCAAGCCACCATACCGATTAAATCAATGCCGATTAGATAAGGTGTATAATTACGCACCTCTACCTACATTATGTAGACTGACATTGCATGCATAATACATACACCTACCGAGTATGGTCTTCGGAAGTAACGCCCTCTTAACGTCTCGAGACATAACAACCCTTGCTCGTGGGGGCGAAGTGGGTGGTTAGGGGCTCTCAGGTTCCTTGTCGCGATTCCCACACCGTGGCTTTCATCTGTGGGAAAGAGAGAGCTATCCAATTAGCTGGTTTATATTGGAGGGGAATAACCTACTATATGGGATGTTGTGGTATTGGGTAAACTAGGCCTAGACGACTGTCTGTGGTATAATCATGGGGTGTCACTCGTATAATCTATAAGGGGGAGAATGGATATATTGAGAAGAGAAAGATTGAAATGTGAAGGGATTCTAATCGCCTGATGGATAGGGAGAGTGGTTTTTGCTGACTACATGGGTAGCGTGGGTTGCTGAACGTAGATGTGTATTCCATTTGTCTGCTAGTTGACGTGTGTGTCTGGCCAGGCCGGGGCTGGGTTACCCAAATCCGCGAAGTGATATCTGGGTCTTTTTTTTTTGTTTACATCATTAATTGTACCCAGCCCTAGGGCTATGACAATATCGCACTATCCCAGAACTTCCCTCTCCTCCACCGCCATCTCAACAGAGAAAACATAGAACCAAAAACAAAAGGAAAAAACCCAAAACAATCAACACCTAGACCCGCCATACATTTAACAATTTCTTTTCTCCGTCCTCCTCCCTTACTCCTTTTCGAGCTCTCCCCACCCTTGATTCAGCTCCCTCTCCCTTTCCAATCCCTCTACACTCTCCTCCCCTCTCTTCCGCCTGTACTCCCCCACTGCTTCCATATCTCAATGGCTTTCCCGATCCCTTTCTCGGTCCATAAGAGCTGCTTAACTGTCTTATAGTCTACTGCCCTTTGCCTGCTCTCCTCTGTTCGTGGGCATGCAGTGAGGATGTGTTTGACATTTTGCTTTTCCGCCCCGCATTCACACGCCGCCGTTCGTCCTTTTCTTATCCTTGTGATATCTGGGTCTATAACGTATTTCACCGTGTACCCGCTCACCACCGGGTAGCCACCCAAGAACAGCCCGTTGCAGAAAGAATGAAGTACAAATTAGTTTAACTATTCTGAAGATTTCTTTATCTATAATACTGTATTCTGAGCCAGTCTCGAGTGATGTGGCATGGGGTAAACTTGAAGTGGTGAGGTGGCCCCAATGAAGCGCTAGGGTTTTTTTTGGGTCGTTTATGTGGTTATTACGAGATTTTGTCAATGGGTAATTTAATGGTTTGAATAGCAATATGTATGGGTGGGTGGGTGGGCGGTTACCTGGTGATGAGCGGGTACAGAGTGAAATACGTTACAATCGGTGAACTATTTACTTATTTGTACTTCATACATGCAATATCGGTGAATGGCAATAAGAGGTGGGGGAATTTGTTCTCGCTACTTTCATAAAGAGGCTGTGGTATTAACTTACAAAAATCTGACCGTGGTATATATATCACTCGCAATATTTATCAGCATTATAATAAGGCTTGTTGTTCGCCCCTTCTTTCTCCAGGGAATAAGCACAATTATTACATGAATTTAAGTATCCGTCCTCATTTCGCCCACATTTCATGATCATCTTTACCTCCCCCACAGTCTATATATATCTAAGTTATCTACATATGTATATAGGTTTGCAAGATGCCTCATTAGTTTTGGGGGAGCATATAAGTCATTCAACACATTACTTTCATATCTCCCTTCTTTTTCAGGTATTCCCTCCAGTACTCTCACAGGGCGCTCTTACTCTTCTTAGTTCATATCTTTGTCGATCTACGATGATCTTATATCCTCATAAGTCAAGCGCCTACTAGCTAGATCGGCGAGATTTCTTGCTAATTTGACCCTCCTAGACCTTTCAAATATATTGATCTGATAGTATTATAGGGCCAATTACCTCCGTAGCCAGCAGGGTTTCGGTTCTCTTGGTTCCTGCTACGAATGATGAATAATTTCTCTATGTAGAGCTAGTCTTCTATCCATCTTTGATTCAAATTGACTACTGCTCGTTGATTAACTGGGTTAAACATCTTGTTCCTAGTCATTTCTTTTCGTGTTATCGCCTCTTTCACCTTTATATAGTGGCGTTTTCTAACCCCGTCCTCTCACCACGAACTCGAGATCCTGGGATGAGGCCCACATACTAAAACCCCCCCCTCCCCATAGTAAAGGCCTGGAAATTGGGAGTTATACCCTAAATATTGCATTATTGGCCACAATAATAAAGCATATCAACTCACTTGGGGTCTCCTGGGCGGCGGCTGTGTGCTCAACGGGTAAAGTGCGATGTAGATTCTTCAAGATTTTTTGCTGGTGCGAGCAGTATAGTCCCCACAGACCTAGGCAATGAAACAGGAATTAGGGTATCCTAAAATACTTAATACACCAACCGAAAAAAATGTTTAGGGAGGACATGAGTGGGGGTCGAGGTTTCCATAAACCCAGGTAGATTCAGGAATTCATACCAGACTCTGGACTAGGTTGACTTAGCGGCTCATCAGGGCCATCCTTTGCCTACGACTCCGAGCGAGGGCCAGATCTGTCGGTGGTAGGTGGGGGTGGCCGGAAAGCGCAAACCTTTCGCGGGATGATAATTATGGCTCTTTTATACTCGTGTCTTGCACCCGCTTCCATCATTGGTGTGCTAGTGATTGACGAATCTGGATTGGGCTTGAGCTAACCCGAATATTATGCTCTGCTTATGTGGGATAGCAGGTGAGTCTTTTCTCATCCCATGATTATGCCCGCGGTAACCGGACAGAAATAGGAGTGGGGAGTTGGTGAGTCTCAGGCGGGACATACATTCTCTCTATCCAATAGAAAATGGGTTTGGGGGTGCCTTGGGGCCTTGGTATAGTGATATTCATGTGCTGAGGTGACAGTTGCAGCGGCGAGGGGGTAGGAGTAGGTAATTAGCAGATGCTTGTACTGTGATCATGTCGGGTAGGGGATTATGTGAGGACAATAGCTAGCTAGACAAGACAACTCACTACACCGTGGCAGTATCAGCATAGGGGAGATAGGGTAAATATGCACCTGTATTGTGTTCTAGATATACTAGTGTGTTATTTCGAACTTTTCCCCTTCATAATGGCATAAACGTAGGTGATACTTATAGTAGATAGCTACAAGTTATACTAATATAGCTAAGTGTGTAGCTTAGGAAAGACTTCTCTAATCTCAGAATTCGTTTACTACATTGGCGAGTGTTTCTAGGTCTTATTCACATTGGCATCGGGTGGAGGTTGCTGGTTTGTGGGCTGTGGATCATAGTCTAGCACTCGCCGTTAAAAACAGCGGGCACGCTAAGACAACGCGGCGAAAACTTGGGGTTAGCCCTACCTCGATACTTGGCAGTAGATCTATTTAAACCCATCCTCCTCCCCTCCTCCTCCCTCCTCCTCCTCCTCCTCCTCCTCCCCCTCCTCCTCCTCCCTCCCCCTCCCACCCTCTACCCTCCTGTTCCCCTCTGGGGGTCCCCTAGCGGACCCCTCTCAGGGGGTTATTTTTTTGCCCTCCCCCTGGTGGGGGGGACTTTTTTTACCCTCTCCTTTCGGGGAGAGGGCACTTTGTTTTGGTCCTCCCCCTCGGTGGGGAGAGGCCCATTCTCTCCCCCTGGTGGGGAGAGGCCCTTTCCTTTCTCTCCCCCTGGTGGGGAGAGGCCCTTTCTCTCCCCCTGGTGGGGGGAGGCCCTTTCTCTCCCCCTGGTGGGGGGAGGCCCTTTCTCTCCCCCTGATGGGGGGAGGCCCTTTCTCTCCCCCTAGTGGGGGGAGGCCCTTTCTCTCCCCTCCGTGGGGGGAGGCCCATTCTCTCTCCCCCCTGGTGGGGGGAGGCCCATTCTCTCTCTCCCCCTGGTGGGGGGAGGCTCATTCTCTCCCCCTGGTGGGGAGAGGCCCGTTCTCTCCCCCTGGTGGGGAGAGATTTTTTTTTTTGGCCCTCCTCCCTCTCGTGGAGGGGGGCATTTACTTTTGGTTTTCCTCCCCCTCGTGGGGGGGATATTATTTTTGGCCCTCTCCCCTTCTCGGGGAGAGGGCCTCTATATAATTTTTGTCTGCCCCCTGGCCTCCTCCCCTTCGCGGGGAGGGGGCCTTTTTTGCGTTGGGACCCCCCCGCATATTTGCCCTCTCTCCTTCATACGAAGGAGAGGGGGCTTTTTTGCGTTAGGTCTCCGCGCGCCTCCGCCCCCTCTTCCCCCTCCTCCCCCCGCATACCAGCCCTCTCTCCTTCATACGAAGGAGAGGGGGCTTTTTTGCGTTAGGTCTCCGCGCGCCTCCGCCCCTTCTTCCCCCTCCTCCCCCCGCATACCAGCCCTCTCTCCTTCATATGAAGGAGAGAGGGCTTTTTTGCGTTGATTCTTTTTTTTTTGCTCTGTGGGTTCGTGGGTTCGTGGGTTCCTTGGGTTCTGTGGGCTTCCCGCATTTGCCCCCTCTCTTTCTTGGGGAGGGGGATTTTGGGTTAATTCAATCTGCCTCTGTTGGGCCCTGGGTGAAACCGAGGGCCTAATAGAGACATGTGAATTATATCGATTTCTCTAAATGGATGTACGCAACGAGCTGGATCAGGTTGAGTACATACATGTATATATGTCCGTGTATGTATAAGAAACTATAATATGTAATACTTGTAGAACCCGCCAATCCACTCTACTACACCTTCAAGATCACCTCCGGGGCGCTCTCTTAAACACGGATATGCAGATTCTTTCGGCATACGTAGTCTAGTTAGACGGCACGGTACCAGTGCATCTTAAGCTTATAAGCTTATAATTAATGAATTAAACTTTACGCTTTAGTTGAATCATGGCACATCACTCGATTAGTCATCCTCATTCATTCTAATATCAAGTAGATACTTCATAGTGGTTTCGTTATTATACTACCACCTGAAAGTCCGGAGGAGCGCCCTTTTTTAGAAAAATATCTAATATTGTGTCTCGAACGCTGTCTCTGGCTAATAATCCGGGTTTTTTTTTTTTGTTTAATTTATTAATTGCTAATAACCCGCGTCCTCCAGCGGACAGTCATGATCAGTCGTTTAATTTGGCCTTAATTAAATAAATGAAGACTGGAGTCTCGCAGTCAGAGATGTTGCTATTGTAAGAAGTATCTATATTAGACTTTGAGGGGGAAAAGGGGAAGTTATAGAGCCCTATCTCTCCCCTCTCCTCTTTCCTTCTTATCGCTATATATAATACCGCTAAGAACAGTTGTGTTTTCTCCCCTCGGAGGATAGTGTACAGCCTAGGAAGCAACGTAGCTCTAGATCTGGCCCTAGGCGCTGGACGTCGGTGGTGACGCGGATTGAGAGATGGATATTAAACGGCATGGTCAGCGTTGGTTACTATAAATGTGGGTTGATAGGTACATGTAGGTTGGGTTTGGGTTGGGATTTGGTATGTAATGGTATAGACCACCGAGTGAGATTTGGTGAAGGTGGGCTGCACTGACCTACAGGTCAGGTCTATCTATTTAGGAAATGGATCTAGGTGCTAATATGGGTACATGTAATGTATTTGGTATAAACCAGTAATTTATGTATCTCATTCTAGCCCGCCCCATCTATATATCCTATCCTCCTACCATATTCTATGCTAATATATGCCGAGTGGAGACTTTTTTGTCGCCCAGGTGCGTACTCGCCGGGGGAGCATCTCATGGTCAGATGCGTTCTCCATCCCCTCCCGGGCAACTAAGTGAAAGCAGGAATCTCCACTCCTCGATACAATATAAATATACATGCGTGGGGTTATAAACAAAAATAGAGAAGCTCATGATCATAAGAGCAGGTCATAAAATACAGAGAGATGGAGAGAGAGAAGAAGAAAAACACCAAATCATCCCATCGTCTATCAGAGGAAAGGAAAAAGAGGCCCAAGTCCAAAAACTCCATCCAAGAAGAGAAAGAAAAAAAAAAACTCAACTCCAACCCACCTAAACCCACAAACAGAAGAAATCCACGGAGGGAAAAAAAGGAAAAAAAGGAAAATAACCAAAACCGCCCTACGTCGCATAACTCGGCGGCCTCTCCCCCGAATCCCACGGCGCCATTTCGGCGCCCAACACGAACTCCATCGTCCCCCCATTCTCAAACAGCTCCCCCCAACTAATCCAATTCTTCGTCCACGCCTCCCCATTCACCTTGAGGCTCTGCACATAATACGCCGTTTCGCTGCCCCCGCTCGTCTTGATGACCACCTTCTTCCCGCCGCCCATATTAATCGTCAGATCCTCAAACCACGGGGACCCGATCAGGAACGTCGTCGACCCCGTGATTGGGTACAGCCCAAGCATATTCCACAGCAGCCATGACTGCATGGCTCCCGCATCGCTGTTTCCTGGCAGCCCCTCGACGCCGGTGTTGTAGTAGGACTTGGCGATGAAGCGTGATTTCTGTACGCTGAGGGCTTGCTGGTTGACGTAGTTAAAGAGGTACGGCGATGCAAAGCTGGGCTCGTTTCCGGGGTTGAAGAGCGTCTTGCCGAAGCGGGAGTCGCCGTTTGCGTTTGCGCCGGGCTCAAAGAGTTTACTAAGGCGGGCGATGAAGAGGTCGTCGCCGCCCATATACTTAATGAGGGTCTCCATGTCGTGGTGGGCGCCAAACGAGTATTCGTAGGGGAGCGCCTGGTAGTAGCTATCACTCCAGTAGCACCCACCACAACTCAGCGGGTCCCAGGCGGGGGACGGGAAGGCCCCACTCTCTGAGATGGGCGAGAGGAAGCCCGTAAAGCCGAAGGCGGTGGACTTGGTATCCCAGTGGTTTCGCCAGTTCCGCGAGCGGTTGAGGTACTTTTCTGTGTCCTCCATCTTACCGAGACCCTTTGCGACCTGCGAGAGCGCAAAGTCGTTGAGCGCGTACTCGGACGCTCGCGAGACGCTACGGCTGTACTTTGTTGTAATGTAGCCCTTCTCGAGCCAGTCGGGGAGGGCGCCGCGGCCCTCCTTTGTCGACGAGTCTGGGGCCATGGCATCTTTATTGTTGACGGGAGTGACTTCGGCGTCCTTGACCATGGCGCTGTAGGCATCGTCCCAGTTGACGGCACCGCGGACCCCCTTGACATAGGCATCAGCGAGGACGTTGTCGGCGTTGCTGCCGCCCTGCACACGGCCATTGAAGTTTGAAGATCGGCCATCAGGGAGGTAGCCGTCGTGGCGCCAAATATCAATGAGGGAGCGGATATAGTCCTCGTAGCGGTGGGGGAGGAGGATGTGCATAAGAGGTGTGTGGCTGCGGAAGAGGTCCCAGAGAGTGAAGATGTCATCGTACTATTGTGGGTTTGGATAAATCAGCCCCTATCGATCATTGACATCTGTGTGGATATATAACATAGCACTAAGGGGAAAACATACATATGGCTCAGTGGAACTCCATTTTGGATTCTCCCCCGTACGATTCGATGGGATCAAGAACATCCCGTACAGCGACGAGTACAAAAGTCCCAATTTCGTAGAATCAGTCTATTTCTAACGTCAGTTATACTTAAGACAATCACCAGCCCATCACTCGGCATCAATTTACACCAAAAACCCACCTCTGTCGTCGTGATTGCCGAGAAAACCTCGTTATTCCACGCCTCCTTCACCTCGCTCACCGCCAAGTCAAAAGAGATCTCCGCCGGTACCTCTTTCTCCTTAAACTCGCATGCCTTTGTCGTTGAAATAAATGAGATGCCAATCCTTGACTCGACGACCAGCTCCGTCCCCGCTGTGGAATTGGAATTGAACGAGAGTAGCGCCCCAAGCCGCTTCTTTCCCGCCACCTTTGTCGCATTCCCAAACGACTCGAGTGTCTCGCCGGAAACAGCGGCCCCCGTGAACGTCCGCGCCTGCGATGGCGTCTTGTCGACAGTTCCGCAAAAGTAGATTTTCCAGTTTTCACCTGATGGAATCCCGCGTATCAGAATGATAGACAACAATATCCCCGAAACAGAACAGGAGAGTAAATTACCTAGATTCCAACCCCCATTGTACACGCCGAAACCAGTATACTTCCCCTGCGCGTCCACCTCAATCTCTCCCTCCACATACTTCTGCTCGATTCCCTGCCCACGAAAGCTCGGCAGAAAATGCGACACATCTACCAGCACATGGGCTCCGCCGGCGCTATCGCTAAACCGATGCCGCATCACCCCCGCATGGTTCGCCGCCGTGAGCTCCGTCACGACGCCGTTCGCCAGCGTCGCCTTATACAGCCCAACGGACGCCTCGTCGTCGCCCACACGCAGGACCGAGTGGTCGAGGAGTGGGTTCTCAATTGCGCCAGTAATTGGTAGCTGAGAGACGACACCGTATTTAGGCGCGCCGCCGGTGCCAGACTCGTGCATGAGGGAAAAGGCCGTCACGCGCCCGCTGGGCAGGTACCCAGAATAGGCGTCGGCGGTACCTGTGGCGGGGAGCATGTCGACGCCGATTTTGACAACGCCAAAGGGGAGAGTGACGCCGGGGAACATGTTTCCACCATTTTGGACGCCCATGCTGGAGTGAATTGCTTGTTAGCATATTTATACTCAGAGTATTTTGTACCAGTATCTCTACCTCTACTGCTGGGGGAGAGAGTAGAGTATACTTACAATGGGTTCACATGTCCTGACAGATCAGCAAGGTTAACATCGTCTCTCTTGTCCGAAACATTATCCTCGCTCCTTCTATCACTGTTGCCCCCCACCGTCGCTGGATTCGCGGCCGCACGCGCCAGACGAATCCCCAACACCAGCGCAATCGTTCCTGCAATGAGGACCATTATAAACAGTACTATAAACCAGAAAAATCTAGGTGTGTGGTAATATAGCGATGATTTCTCTTCTTTCTGCGGCTTCTTATCCTCTAGACTCGCGCTGTCCTCGACGTCCTCCGCCGGGGGTTTTATAGTAGTGCCGGTGGTAGTCTCAGTCATGGTGAGAACGTGCCCAATTTTGCTATTATAGATATTATATTATAAGTTGTATCGGGGGGCCCCCCGTAGGGTCGTAGTGGCGCACTTGTCTCTCGGAGAGGAGAATGCCTGCTAAATTAAAAAATGCGCACCGGATAGTGTACTACTCCGGGCGTGAATATTAGTATTGGGTATTTCGTCCGTTGGCGTGTGCTGCCTTGATAGGATTCTATTGGCCCTAAGACTGATACAATGGGTGGACGGGGCGGGCGAGAGATACTATAAAATGGGACTAAAGGAAAATCTCTAGATTGTCGGGGAGGACAAAGAGCCCCCAATATAAGAAGGCACCGAACAATTCATCTATATATTGATCGAATCATAGGGGTGTCTGTCAGTCTGTCCCCACTAGTCACGAACCATGAAGCCGTTCCTGGAAAGTCGGTCTGCAGGTGCGTGGCTTCTCGCATTTTTACAGGCACAGACAGCAGATATCGAGCAGAGTTTGAAAGCAAGGCAACATGTGGTGGAGGTGGTGGGATAAGCCCATCATCATCCATCATCCATCATCCACATCCATCATGGGCTAGGGCCACCACCAGCACCAAGGAAGGGCCAACCAGCCATTTCTTTAGAGGATGCATGAGCCGCCCCCTTGTGGCCATGGGATTTGTTTTGTTTTCAATTGGGCATAGGGCCAGCCGCTGCTCTGAATTCTTGTGGTTTAGTCGGGGGTGGGTTGTGGTTGTGGTTGTGGTTGTGGTTTAGCTCTTAGTGGTACATAGAGTAGCACCCACCGGTGATCACCATCCTACCGGAACCAGATGAGAGCGGCGCACATGCCATCATCCTGAGCTTAACTTTCAGGGCAGGGATTTAGGATGTTCCAGGGATCATGTTTTCAGATCCAACCGACGACACGCCAAAGTCAACCAACGAGTCAGCCAACCATAGCGAGCGTCGAGAGCATGAGCCTACTTCCCCTCCTCCTCTGGAACATGTCAGTTACTCTCTATGCCTGGAGTGGAGGGCCCCACGCACATATACAGATCTGGATGAGTAACTCGTGGATCCTGAAGGCCTCGTGGGGGTTTCTATTCGCTTGAAGGACTTCTAGAGTTGAAGGTACTATAGAAAAACTTCAGATATCGGAGATGTAGACAGTTCTGCGGATAAAAATCATCAATATATCCCATATCATTCATGCTATCTATCCGAATTGATCCGTGGGCGCGGTAAGTAGATGATGAGAGAACCACGGCGCTTAACTTTAACTTTTTGGTAGAGAACCTGGTTTTTTAACGGTTTTGAGGAGCAGGGTCCCCTAACCCTAATTTATTCGGCTCGAAAGTGAGGATTAAACCCTAACCCTTCGACTCTTTTTGCCTACAACTTGGCCTTGGAGGTTTGGGTTGACACCAAAAACTCCCTGGAGAAAACGAAAATAATCTCAACTCTGAAGTAAGCTTCAAGGCAGTGTTCTCTATAGCAGCAGGCATGTTCTTTCTTTCAACCCACACATCAACAGGCCACATGCGGCTCAGTCAGCTATTTTCGTTTGTGTTCCTGGCTCGGTGAAAGTCTCGGCAGGTCCGCAAACAACTCGGCTATGTAGAGCTTGCAGGCAGGCATTCCTACTGTTCTCCCCTCTAAAATAATCGCGACAAATCATGTAGCCAAGCCTCAATCGTCCCAAAACGAGAAAGAACAAGCTTTTCCTGCACCGACCCCTCTCGATCTCCCGCGCGTGGTTAAACCATGCCGAGTATCCTTATCAACTGCACTTTGTTTCAGGAGCAAACTCTGGTCTGCTTTTCTTAGGCGAGAACCCATTCTCTATGCTACATGTGTAATTGTCAGCCAGCCATTCTACTCCACCTCAACCACCTCCTGAGCTGAAGCCTTCCTGGTAGATATCTAGCCGATGGCTAAATGGCCCGATTTTCTGTTCGACTACCGTTCTGTGGCGAAAATTTTCGCGGGTCGCCAGAGCCTATCTAGAGGAGGGGAAATACCTTTTCAGAAGATGTGTTGTCATGCATATAAAATGCCTCCATGTATCCTGGACATAGCCTCCACTACCAACTTCCACGATGAACGAGGCAAAACAACTTCAAAGAATTCTGTGGCGCCCAACACCAACTCAAGCGAAACCTCAGCTCCATTCTACTCCACACGTAGAATAATAGGCACATGAATGTATGTACTTACATGTACTTACCCAGGGCTACATACTGTAAGAGTGCAGTGCGTGTATCTCACCAGATTGACGCTGTGTGACTGCCAAGCCAGCCACCACGAGAAGGGTTCTGTTTTGCTTGGTTAGGAAGGTTATTGAATGCAAACAGCATCCGCGCCACATTGGTAATCTTTTCTTTATATCAAGAGAGCATAATCGGGCCACATAAGCGGTGTCAACTAGAATCAAACGATGAGCCTAGGGCACCTTCTTTCTCGACTCAGGTACTCCCTGTTGTACTCAACACCCACGCCAGAGCTCAGGTCAATCCCAATAGAAACATCAGCATTTCAAATACCATAGCGGGGGTAGCTATGCATTACCCAGCAGCCCTAATCACGAGTTTGTAATGATAGGATAAGTATTGTGCTTCAAAGCATTCAAATAAATGCCTAACAATGCCACGATACATTCCCGCGCCATTTGCAATTACCGTATAACTCTGCTTTTAGGCGTGTATGTATAATGTCCCGTAGTCGAAGTTCGTATTCCTACCAGTGCAAGGCGCGGAGCAAATCCCGCGAGCATGTCATCTACCATATCAATCGATGGAGACTTTATTTTCTTCCATTGCGATACCTAAATACGACTTGCATACATGCTTGGCCCGTATTTTTCGTACCCAGGTTTGCACCATCACCATAGTAGAGAAAACAGTTCATCTGTCCTCCATGGCCTATAACCTCCGGGTAAGAAGCCACTAAATGTTTCCGAGGTCGGGCCTATTTTGTAGACGGGATTGGTCCCGAAGGTTATAGTCTGGGCAACGGCAGACATACTGTCAACACGAGGTACTCAGGATACGAAGTGATAATCCCGACTATCGATCTATAATCGGGATCGTGGGAACGCCTGGCTGTATCGAAGAGGAAAACCAGGGGCCTGGTAGCTCCATCCCATCGGCAGGAAGGATAGACACTTGCGCTATTGAGTTTGTCTAGCCGTTAGAAATGAAAACAAAAAAACCTGCGGGGAAAGAAGAGTTAATAGTATTGTGGGCCTTACTACGTCACATATAGATGCCCCCAGCCTATCAGGAGAGAGCGAATGAGACACACTTGATCGCATTGCATTGGTGCCAAGTCTTTAGTGTTGTCTTGGTGTTCTTGGTATGCGATTGGCTCGTATCTAGCAAAGCGGTGTTTGAGTCTGACTGACTTTGAGGTTGTTTATGGATGATGTTTGGTGGGTGTGAAAGGTACGAAGTTTGAGAGGTATGGAGTGTAGGGGTACTCATAGGCTGTCACTCGATTGGTAGCTGGAATCTCCGTTTCTCTGGGTAAGGGGTGGGGTGGTGTCTCGTTCCAAGTCAGATTCATACGTCATAGGATAGGTTCCATGATCTGCGCCATCGCTATGAAGAGTAAGGATAAGGTCTCGTTGACGTGGGTGGTGTTTTGAACGGCAACCTACGTAGAGTGGCGACTCCAGTTACTGGATCTTGGTTTGGGTTGCCAAGAAAAGCGTGGCTTCATGAGCGCTCACTCGACTTTGTAGGTGCTTTTTGAACACAGATATTTTCAGGAGAGTGTTGATATAAATGGTCGCTGGTGTGATGTGTCGAAGTGGTCTTTAGGAGCCGGTGATGCAGAGGATAACTCTAATAGATCTGGAAAGGGAAGAAAGGGCATATAGCTACACTTACTTGCATGACATAAAGTCCACAATACATAGACTTCGTTTAGAGCTAGGGCTACATATAGACATTAAGCCGCTATTTAAACTACGGATTAGATTATAGGGACTTGAACAATTGGCAACTAATCCTCCAGCCTCAGCTCAGTCTCCACAAGCGACTCCTACACACCAGGGGTACCATTCGATACCATATATACGCTTCATAAAAAGTCCCATTGAGGGCATCTGGCCGATAAAAAGGCCCTTTTCTTTATTTTTATATGTTATTTCCTTTGTTAGTTTTTGATTTTGTTTCTTTTAAGGGGATAGGAAGTTTTGAGGAGGCACAGAGGCCTTTTATGCCATAGTTTCTACTGCACGCAATGTTTTGTACCTTAAACAAATACAAATGAATTAAAAAAAAATTGGCAACTAACGCGTAGCTATAACTGACCTCTGATTTTCTGCCAGAGGGACTGATAGTTAACTAAATGTAGCCAGTAATACTACATGCACGTATGTTTTCAGAGGGATTGAGAATGGTTACTTCCATAATCGAGTGATATACTGTGATTAGATATGGCAAATAGCAGGCCAACCCCCAGCTTCGCCAACAGCACTTCTTCTAAACCTTGTATTTTCTAGTCAATCCCTATCCTCAAACAAGAATCAAACCACACGGAATTAATCACTTGACTCTGCCCTTCTAGAAATTACCGTGCATTATTTCTTCCGTCTCCACACTCGCTCTTTTGTTTGAATTCTAATCTTAATGGTATCCATCTGACCTCCAATACACCCTAAAACCCACCATCCCAACAAAACAAAGGGTGGCGTTCAAGGCTAAAGGCGGTGGTCTTGGCAGAAGCCAATGATTAGTAGTCCGGGCTTGTTACCCGGTCCCTAGATTTAAGCTTTTGGGGGCTTGACAACGACTGCCAAGAGTTGGGTCAAGGATCGAATTGTGGTTTTTAGTGGCTACGGTGACGGATATCTGGTAATGCTGATAGGAGCTCTGCATTGTGTATTTTGAACTCTGGGAGTACAGACGGCGTAGTTACGAGAGTCTGCGGGTAGATGGACGTAGAAGTGTAGGTATCCAGGCGTGGTGGTGATGTGGTGTTTGAGTCGAGAGCTAGAGGCGGGGGTGGGTAGGGACCAGTGGGTCGGGAAAGTGTAGGGATAGACGGGGAGCGACTGGGTGAAATAATGATTGCAAAACAATGCATACAAAATAGTCAAGAAACAATAAGTCGAATGCCTGGGGGAAGGAGGGGGAATTATAATCAGCGAGCCCCATCTGAGATAGGAATTATATTAACGGTGTTCCTTTAACTAAGTGAGAAAGTGAAGATGGTAAATGGATGGGATCAACAGGAGGAGAGGCTTCAGCAAGTGCGTATGCACAGGAGCCATCGCACAACCCCCCAAGTGTGGGTGCATTGAAACCTGGGACAGACCGCCTAGCTTCCCTTCCGACCGGAAAACGAAAGGGAAGTCGAATCATCGCATAGATGTAATCAGTTAATTAGCTTGCGTTCTTTAACCTTTCTGGATGCCCACTGTTGGCATCTTGCGGCTTTCGGCACACACATGGGTTTCGGGGAATGTGATTTAAAGACTTGCATCGGATCTAGCTAAGCTACATGTAGGCTGGTTGAAAGCTTTGAATCCCCTAACAAGGCTTTGAACCATTCTCCCCACCCGTCAACAAGTGGATTCTTTGGAACGTGTGTCTATGTTTGAGACTAGGTGCTGAATAAATTAAAGTGATACCCATATAGAGCAATTATTGATGTAGTGTAATTAAACAAAACAATCGATACAAACGCTGTAAATATGCTCTGCCAGAACCCGAAATAGTCCGCACAATTAATACGTCAGCAATCACTGCAGGTCGGCGCTCTTGCCTTGACCCGGCCCCTCTGCCAATTAAGTACCTGCCCTCAGCGACCGCCCGCCTGCATGTATGATGTACGTACATGTATATCTACGCATTCCTGATTCTCCGTAACCTTGCGCCATAATTCTGTTTATCAGCTGTAGAGTTCAGAACCAGAATTGGGGTAAGCCCTAATTCCTAGTTCCAAGGCCTCGCACAAAGATATGGCACCATCAGCATCGTGCTCAGCTGGCCTCTTTAGTGCCTTTTGGTCTTTCTTCCTGTAGATATCTCTTAATCCATATTCTTACCCATATTCACATCCCTATCTCTAGCCTTATCCCCATTCTTATCCCTTCTAAACCCTCAACGGTCTGCTTCATACGCCTCTCGAGCCCTCAAGGCACTGAAGAGGGCCATGAGCTACTCTATCCGGGGCCTGGACAAACCTCAAATATCGAGCTCCATAATGGGGTGTTTGGGGTCGGGATCTGGGATTTACATCCTCCAATTTCTCCGAGTACTTCAGAGGAATCCTTGGCCATCTTGGCCGCTACCAGTAAGGTGAGTAGCTGGAAGATGATTCTCTCACATCCCTTCATCCTAATATTTAGCCAAAGATACAGGTGTTATCTCTCCTGATAAAGGGGAGGGGGGATCGAATGCGCCGCAGATTACTCAGATTTCTCCCCCCTCCCCCTCTCCGCCATAGAGACCCGCCAGTCTTGAGGTTGACCTTGTAGTCAATGTGTGAGTAAATATTCTCTCTCTGCCTTTCTTTTTTATCTAGTTTGGTTTTTTCCTCTTGATAGCAAGTTTCCATATCAAAACCCTGGAAACCTGTGAGCCCATTCTTCTCCCTATCTCGCTGCATTCTTATCCTGGCCCACTTCTCCTGATCAATTGAGCATGTATCAATTGTGGTTACTGACGCTGCTATCTATCCCATAGCCAATCTGATCAGGGGCCTTAAGACGTTCTCTAGGTATGAGGTGGGGAGAACACCAAAGGCAGCGCCTGTAAATGCTGTCTCCCCACTCTTCCTCTAACATCTGTGGCAGTAAAACTGGAGGTTGACCAGCTGGCCTGGTGGACCTGTGAGTATATTCCTCTTTTTTCTTTCATTCTTTCTTTCTTTCTTAGGAGTCCGTGTCAGGGTTAAAAAAATATGGCTACTGACATCAATTATCTATCTCGTATTAGAATTATAGATTAGCAGAATTTTGCCTCGCCTCCGTCAAGAACGCCTAGAAAACTGGAGGTTAACCGGCAGACTTTGGGATCCTGTGAGTATATTAATCCTCTCTCTTCTTCATTATGGCCCTGTTCTTTCTCTCCCTTCTTTTCCCTTCATAGGGTACGTATCAGAATGAAGACCATGAATAATAACACCACTGGCTATTTTGTAGCCTCAGCAGCGAGAAATAGATCCTCGGGCCCTCGGGTCTTAGCCGTTGAGTTCAGCCCTCCATCATTTGACAATATCTGGGGCGGTCGATCCAACAAGATACATGGATCACTTGTGGTTTTCTCTAAACCTGTAAGGCCTCTCTTCTCTAACGTCCCCTCCTTGTATATTCTTTTCTAGCTCTTGATATGATGACCGGAGCCCAGATTTGAAAAAGTATAATATCATGGTCGCTGACACGATTGAACAGTATGTATGTTGCAGAGGTTTCCCTTCCGCCTCGCACCCCTCAACTGCCCAACGACTTATATCTGGGCCTGGTAAGGCGGGATCTCAAGAAATTCTGGGCCCATTTATGGTTCCCCAGTTCTGGGCGCCCCTATCCCATTCTTGCGTAGAGATGCATGTCGGTAAGTGGTCACTGGTCGCCCCCCTCTGCCTCGATGCGCCTGTATCAATTCCCTACTGACAATTTTAAGATCGCGGGCAGGACACAATAGGGGTGGGGGTTTCCCCAGGATATATCGGTACCGCGGTGTGTGCGGGTGGTGAGCGGCTTTCTTCGCGGAGGGGGCAGACATACATACATATAGGCAGCAACACCACCACATGTATATAGACATAGGCTGTATTCCCGGTGGAACAGAATTCCTGAGAGTAATTCTGTCCAAATATAAAAGGCAAGATTCTTCCGTACTTGATAGTACCGCAGGCGTTGTCCAGTAAATCGAGTGTCTGCCCAGCAAAGCATGCACGCAAAACCTTCACCTTTCACTTTGACTTGTAGTTCCTACGCTAGCTTGGTAGTGCCGACAAAGTACATTCACCCACGTAGAAGATTAGTTGCTGCCCCTTCTCGAGCCTACGTCCCTTCTCATCGCTATGTGCCTATATATCTCATACATGCGTACCAATCCCCATCATGTCACCTATATATATCCCTCTATCGAATCACATATATAGGCAGCCTTGTGGGTCAATTCCCTCCTTGGTAGTACCAATGCCAGCGTAAACCCCTACACAAGGGAGCAACGCCCACACCCCCGCCATCCCAAACCCAAACCCAACAGCTCCAGCGAGCACCACGACCTCTCTTCTAGAACCCCAAACACCAGCCAGCCCCTCTTGCCGCACATTCCAACTGATTACTAATCCCCCCCAAATGAAACCTAACCCACCACCCGCGTACGTGCGTCCAACTGACTCCCCCCGCAAGCCCGGGGCGAGATATGTAGGCTGTCGCGTACCCACCCACCCACGCGCGCAGCAGAGCAACAGCCATGATGAGGGCTACATACATGTGACTCAGTACGGCGCCATAGACCTTGCGTACTATAAACCAGATCCCCACCTCTCTCCTCCCGGGACCACCGTACGCCCCCCCCTCCGTGATCGACGGGCTACTAATGACTGCGCAATGGGGTGACCCACCGGCCCATATCAGCAGGATAAGGCAGACATGCCGCCGGCGCGAAGGGTTATCCTTCCCCCGTAAGTAATAACTGGACAGGGCGCTCAGATATGCCCCGAGACCTGACTGTAGAGCGAACTGGACTTGGTTGATTTACTGACTACATGGCTACAGACAGGCCTTATATACTATGTGCTAAAGAAACATACTGCCCTTACGGCAGTGGAGAATAGCCCAATGGTTGTCTCGCATTACAGCACATGCCAAGAACCGCCCGGCGAGTGATGGCCTGTGATTGTCGGCGTGACGGGTGCGGCCACAGGCGTTTGAGCGGGGTCGGCCAGGTTGGGGTAGGAGCGGGTCAGATAGTAGGTTAAGGATTATTGTTGTGTTTGGACATTAGGGAGTGCGTGCGTGGGTGCTTCGGTTGTGGGGGGTACGCTTCGTAATATAGCTCAGTCCTGGCCGTAGAGGTGACATAAAGGTAGACATGTGTGCTTTGGCTTCCCACCGGCCGGTAGGTAGGTAGGTAGGTAGGCGGGAGGGAGGGGCGGGCGGGCCAGCACCGGCGTTGGCTGGCCGGGCGCGAGTGATATTCTGTGATCGCGGGCCCGGAACATGGCCGGAACACTAGCGGTTGGCTGGCATGGCCATGCAAGGGCGAGAGCCCAAGTGTGCGTAACTAACAAGGCGCAGGAAACCCAAAACATCGCCCAAGATAGCTATGGCCGGCGCGTAGCTGGTACCAATGGATCCCGGGGATCCTTGCCGCTGCTGCAGCTGTCTCTCTCGGCATGGGCGCTGAGATACCGCTTATATGCGAGTATTGTGGAGCTACTATAGCTATAGATAGATAGATATGGCCGTCTGTGCCCCACCGTTGCGCTCTAACCGTCATCTTGACGCTTGAAGCTGACTATGGGCCGGGCTATATGTACCCCCTTTCTCCCTCTCAGAGGGTCTCTGGTACCGCCCTCTCGGGCGGATGGAGGTTGGGAGTCTACAGGGAGACTGACTTCCACTCGGGCAGTGTTGCCATACAGGGCCGAGCTGTGGGCTGATATGATTTAGCTCTACTTACCAGCTTCCCTCCTTAGCCCGGTACGGTAGGAGGCACCTCCTCTACGCAACGCCGCAGCCAAAGCCGCGCGCAATAAGGCGATCCCCCAAAGTTATGTACCTGCACATACTTGTATATACAATACGTGACACCGACTCCAGCGCCCATGCAAGACGCACCAAAGTACACATCTAAACCTACGAGCGTGGGGGCCGTCTCGCTTTTGTTTGTTTTGCACGCTCCGGTACGTACCGGTAGTACCACAGGTCTCACGTCACGTCGATGGCATGGTACATACATACATACATACATGTACAAGCACGTACGTACATGTAGTCCCTGCATGATGATGCCCCGGAGTCCGGAACGGACGAGGGAGTGTGTTGCACGTGACACAGCATGCAAGTGCGCGGGGGTGGAGGCGCCGACGGAGATGACCGGGCGTGGAGGAGAGACGTGGGGGGCGCGGGGGGGGAGAGGGTGGGTGGGTGATGATGTATAGATGTAGTGGCCTGGGTTAAGGTTGATTGCGAGGGAGGTGGTTTTGATAACGGCGCTCTTAATGCTCTCGCGGGAAGGGGGGTTTATGCTAAATCTCCGCCCATGTTTCTATAGCTACATGCATCTATCTCTCTATACGGGGCCGGGTTCTAGTATGTAATTATAAGGACCACTGTTTTTTCTTCCTCCCTTATACTTGTTTGTAGCCAGCATGTAGAGTACATTACACACCCCAATATTATATCCGCAGGCCGCTACAGACGCCATAATAGCTCACGGCCAGCACAATAATCACAACAACCACAACATAGCACAGCCCGCACGCACGCATCTCTGCACCGCGCCGCACCCCAAACTTAAATCCGAAAGCTACGCTGCACAGGGGTACATACCTGTACCACCGCCGTCTCCAACATGATCCCACTATAAACACCACAATAACCCCCCCCCTCTGTGGCTCCTCGGGCGGAACCCCCCAGCCGCATGTCACGCCCATCAACGTCCGTCCGATGCTCGCAGCGCAGCGCGGCTGCACGCCACGCCACGGTACGGTACGGTGCAGTTACCAACCGACCCAGAGGGGGTCCGGATCGTATCACAAATCAAAAGGCGTCCGCGCCCGTTAGGACCTCTCTCTCTCTCTCTCTCCTGCATGGGGGGGGGGGGATCTGCACGAGTGATATCTCGTGATGCAGCCTAGCTACCCGCGTTTGAATCCGGCGGAGCGAATGTCTTCGCTTGTTGCCGGTTTTCACCACTTATTAGCGTGGAGATATTCAACAGGCTAGCTATGATTGGGGCTGTCACACTGCCAAAAGAGAACAAATCTGCTCCAAGCAAGAAAGGATCTGCTGAAGGAGGGGTGACAAGCGTGACAGAATCATGTTTTCGCCCACTTGAGGTAGATTTGCAAGGTCCTGAAAACAGATGAAGACATGGATGGGCTCGGGGGCAGATGTCCTTCCCCACACATACCTGCCTACTCGAGATATCTGTCTGTCTGTCTGTCTGTCTGTGGAACCTGGCCATCCCCCACTACGCGCACACACACACTCCGTGACATGTGGGGTGGGTAGGTATTTCGTTCCGGGAAATGCGGTTGAGTGAAGGGGGGAAGGATCGAGGGCTAGAGGGATGGGCAAGCACGGCTGTCGGCAGTCGCGGTGCATGGCTGGCTGGCTGGCTGTGCTGCCCTTTGCTGCGAGGCGGTGATCATGGGCTGGCTGAGACACCCCAGCTAGCCCTCGAGAGAGGGAGAGGGTTCTCGGGAACTTGGGCCATCCCCCGATCCTGTACCTACTGGCTGCATATCAGCGTCCGTCCGGAATGCGTTGCGTTTTTTTTATCTTGCACCCCATAGATATATATGTATCCGCTCCCGGGCCGAGTTAATTGCTAAGAAGCTCTGATATATGTTCCAAAAGAAGCTCGTAGGAGCTACATATGTACATACATAGCGGCCTATCAGGGCATGGTGATGCGCAAATAATCAATTAATTGCGGACCTTGTTCCAAAACCACCTAGCTGCCGTGCTATATTGATGGTCTTTGGCGGAAGCGAAACCAAAAGGCGTACATGGCTCACGATGGACTAGCATAAGAAACTCTCCCACGGGACTCCAGGTATCTGCTCCCCGGCCTCCTCTACATGTAATTAACCCCAACCACAAGAGGTGAACGCCAAACAGTGGCCAGTCCGCCCCCCCAATGGGGCGCCGTTGCCACAGCCCTAACTCGTCAGTGCCCAGTAATCGATAGCTCGACCTCCGCATGTAGAAGTTAAAATAACCCGCCCGCCCAGGGGCCACAAGCATTGAGGAGTGCAGTTGACCCAATGACATCGCATCCCTCCCCCGGATTCCCATCTGCCCTAGCTAGAGTAGCTCATCAAGCTCGGGGCGTTTCACCACACACAGCACAGGGGGGATGGATGCACTTACGTAAAAAGGCCGAAACCGTTTTTCTTCTTCTTTCCCACTCGCTGATCATCACTCGCTCGCTCGCTCGCACATGATAATCAGCTAGCTACATGTAGGTATTGTGTTTTAAAAACGGAAACCCTCGCCATTCACCAAACAAAACAAAACAAAAGACCAAAGAAAAAGAAGAAAAAAAAAGCATGTCGCAGGGGCCGGGGTGCGTGCGTGTGTGTGGTTGAGTAGCAGCAGCAGCAGCAGCAGCTCGACATGACATGCAGTATCGCCCCGAAAACCCGGGTACCTTTAAAAGCGGACCGCAGATGGACGATACTCTGCTCCTACTTTTGTTTTGTTTCGTCACACACACACACACACACAGCGCTCAACTCATGAGGCCCAAAACAAAAACGTGGGGTTTGTGAATGGCCAGGCGGGCGCGCGCAATTGGCCGTGGGCGTGGGTTTTTTTTGTTTGGTTTTCCTCGGACGACGACGAACGACGAACGAGCTCTGGGTGCCGTTTTGCATCAATTACTAGTAGTGCCTACTTACCCCCTTGCTGCGGTGGTACCGGTGTTTCTTTTTTTTTTTTTTACTTTATTTTTATTTTTATTTTCTATCTCTCTTCCTTTCCTTTCTTTTCCCTCCTAGCTAGAGCAGTTCCGAAAGACATCTCGAAATTCGCTCATCCGGGAAGAGAGGGAGGGAGGGTCTTTGCCAGTAATTCGCTCCCTCTCTCCCGCTCTTTCGATTCCTCCCCCCTCAATTTGAAATCAACTAGCTAGTTAGCTGGGTGGTGGTGGTGCACCACCGCCGATATCATTCGCTTCCGAAAACTTTCTTTAAACGCTAACAATGTAAGTAACGAGGATCGATCCAGGGCCCGAGGCGGAGGGGGTGTGTGGCCGCGGCAGCATCTCTCTATGGGTGGGGACATGATCATCATCACGGCCGGATGGTTGTTGATCAAATTAGACTCGTTCACGGATTCGCACTCGCCTCGCCTCGCTTATATGTACGCGCGAAATAAAATAAAGGCAAAAAAGTCGCAGTTATGTCATTGCCCCTCAGACAGCACAGCTCGTCGTCACCTGTCTCAACAACTGTCTGTACCCATTCCATTCCGGCCCAGAGCTACATTACATGGAAGTATGTAGAGACGTAGGCAGAGGAGTGAGAGAATACATGTGTCTACCCCAGTAGGCACTGCTCCTAACGCTCGTGAGTACGATCAGCCCGGCCGGATTCGCAAGTGGCCGTGTCTGGGAAGTATGTAACTACATGTAACAACATACTTGCATGATGAGATGGTACTCTTGGACAAACGGGTAGCGACCTTTATTCATTCCAAGTACGAGTCTACCATGCAAACCGTGTCTCACGACTGCGCGGAGGAGGAGGAGGACTCTGGAGACGATATTATTAGTATTTTGAAGCAATGAGGTTAGCCCGGTGGTGAAATATGGTCGGTGCGCAGCATGTGTGTACGTAAAGTACCATGTACCCCGGATTTGCGCCCCCACCGTCTTTGGGGGCCGGTGGGAGAAACATGTGTAGGTACATGTACTCTACCAACTCTATGTAAAGGTACCTGCTCCTTCCTTCCTCCCTGGACTTTATTTCCTTCGCTCCGTCCAGTCTCTGAATGCCTGTCTATAGATCTACATTCTCGAGAAGAGAACGGAGGGGAAGGAAAAGAAACCCCCGGTAGGATTCGAGTTGTCACACGCTGAATTTTGTTTATCCCAGAGTAATCCCCCCCCCAGCGCCCGCCGCGCTTGCCTACCACCTGCCCGCCCGGGGCGAGAAGTCGAGTCGTGTGTCCGCCTACTCCATTGCGTCAAGCGCCTGCCTGCCTGCCTGCCGTCTCAGTAGCTATTGAAATTCCGAAAAAAACAAAGAAAACCGACTCGTCATGTTACAGGCAGGGCGAACAGAAATTCAGTGTATTTATGCAGGGTTGCTGGTGGAGATCAGGTTTCTCTTTAGTTGTTTTTTTCTGGGCTTGCGCGGGGGAAAAAAAGAAAGTTACGCTGGTTGTCACGCTCGAGTGTGACGCTGGGGGTTAATGCCCGCGGTTACCGAGCAGAGGTATGTCTGTACTTGGCCGATGTAAGGCGGTGAGTGCGTTTGCTAGAATTAGAGAGCGCCGCGCTACACTAGGAAGAGAGTCAAAACTTAGACCGAAAAGTCAATATGTAGGCAGCAGGCAGCAGGCACTCAGGCAGTACCCAGGCAGCTAAGCGGTGAGGGACTGACTGACTGACTCGTGTCGAGATTTTGATCTGGCCGGCGGCGTATGTCGGTACATAAAATCTACACTGCAAATACCTGTCTGTCTCTGCTTTTTTTCCCCCACCAACAGACAGCGCCGTCATGCAATTGCAGCGTATTTTATTCTAGATCTGGCCCAAGCACATATGTAAGCGACAAAGACAATTAATTAAGCGTGATCATGTTGTTGGAATCCGAAACGTTAACACGGGAGTGGTGGGTTATCGTTACTGTTACTGTTACTGTTACTGTTACTCAGCAGCTGGATTTGAGCCTTTTTGGGTTTGACTTTTGAATTGGTTCCGGAGGTCGCACGGCGGGGATCCAGAGCGAGGTACAAGTACGAGTTTGCTAAAAGCTTGTGTTGACGGAATGTGGTACCGGGAGACCTAGAGTAGTAGTAGTAGTTTGTAGTAGTTAGTAGGAATAGTAGTAGATAGCTGAGCAATGTCAATCATTAATTATTAAATCGAATATCGTAGGAGAATGTTAGAAGTTGGAGAATGGATGGATGGATGGATGGAACGAATGGATGGATGGCGTCATGATGGGGTCGGGTTATTTCTCTCTTTGGCACGGACAGGAAATCCAGATCCAGTTCGTGGTGTTTGCGGTGGCATATGTACTCTCTTTACTCTTCTCTTAATCTCCTCCACTACATGTACCTCCTCCTCCTCCTCCTCCACCCCGCTACTCCACTCAAACAGACAGCCTTATCCATCAGCTCTCCATCAGCCATCAGCCTCTCGGAATCTAGATTCTAGACATGTACCATGTAGATACTCTCCCTCTAGCCCCCCACGAAGAATGGAGCGAGAGTATGTACCCACACATGGGGGTAGAAAGAGAGAAAAGAAAGCAATTAAATACGCATTCTAAAGATAGGAGCGCTACATCTATCCGTCCAGCAATAAAAAGGTACATATACATGTAATTAACAGAGACATCCCATCCTGTCTGTATGCATGATCCCTATATTTTTTTATTTTTTTTCTTTTCTTCTTTATTTCCCTCTCTCCCCGCCGTACCGCCGCCGCCGACATAATCCAATAATTAACAATCACAAAGCAGAATAGAACAGAACAGATATATCATAACAATCACCATAATCAATCTAAAAGCCCCCAGTTATGTATCGGTCGTTCCTCTCTAGATCTAAATATCGTTCTATATCGCTCACTCTGTCCGGGAGAATGCAAATCAATATGGTGTCAGGGAAAGTAATCTATCGCAAAACACACCCCAGATGCTAGATTATCGAGAGTGCAACCCGATCTCTCTTCAAGTTTCGGGGGGTAAGGATGATGTAGGGTAGGGGGGGGTGTAGGGTAGGGGGAAAGAAGGAAGGGTGCCACCCCCATAAACCCATAACGGGGCGCAGGCAGACTGGTACTTTAGTGAGTATGTAGCCGCACGAGACCACCGCACTTGATGATGATGATTGTGATGATGAGTGGACCGACCGTCGACGACAACGCTCCGCTCAGCGGGCGCAAAAACAAAAGCAAAAAAAAATTCAAAGGGGGAGCTGAATGCGGATGAAACTATCTGTAACTGTCGCTCCTCCGTTCGTACTCCTCTTCTCTTAGAGGTTTTGTTTTTTATTTTTATTTCTCATTTTCCTTGACTTTTGGCGGGAGGTGCGCGAGTTACGTTGTTGATCAACAAAGCACCTTGATCATCCTTTTTTCCTAAGGTAGGAGATACTCAGGAAGGAGATATTTTATTTTACTATCGATTTACTAGTATCTACCCCGCCTCGAGCTTTGGTCGGGTAGAGGAAGTGATAAACACGATCTCCTGTTTTACCTATTTTCAATAGGTCGGGGCCTCATGACCGGGGAAACAGGTGGGAATGTCTGACTTCTAGATGACGCTTGTTGGCAAATAATACTCATACTACACAGTCAACAAGGAATAGAGAGAGAGAGAGAGAGAGTGGGTGTTGTAATCTGGGGAGGGGAACAGAGGTGAGGTGAGGTGAGGGGGAGGGAAATACATAGATAGAAGTAATAGAGAGAGAGAGGCTCTTTCATCACAGCTGCAATAGTAAACCTACGTCATAAACCCTGCCTCTCCTCCACCTCCTCCTTCCGCCACGAACCAATCAGAGGTGGCGTGCACCCTGAATGGAACGGTCGGTTCAGCAGTGCCCTGCTTTTCTTCTCGACTTGCCTAGAGCAAGCTGCTTGCTATGCTTTGCTTACATATATTCTACATAGATAGAGTAAAGGGCAATGCTAATTCGCGTATCGCAGCTGTCTCGGGAGGGAGAGATTACCTCTCTTGCTTTTCAGGTCCTGTGGTCTAATAAAAGGGAAGAGAGCCAGTTAGATGCAAGATACAGGAACGTGTCGCGTGTGTCTTGGAAATGTCACGGTGATACATGTATTCTTTTTTTTCTTGCTTGTGGCGGCGAACGTTTTTGTGTGCGGTTACGGTTGCGTTACCTCTCTCTTGCTACCCTGTCCTTACCTCCCTGCCCCTCCATCCCAGGTTTTGCCCCGCAGATGTGTGTGTGTGTGGGAGGTGGGCTGTAGGTGTGGATGGATGGATGGATGGATGGGGAAATGGAAAGGAAAGGGGGAGGGAGGGGGAGGGAATTTTGTGGGTTCCAGCCCATCAGGGTCCTCAACATGCATCTGAACTAATCACTCGGAAGGGAGAGAATTATAGAACGCAGTATGTAGTTTAGTTGAGCACGCACAGCACCAGCACAGAGCAGGGAGTAGCTCGTCCACATCCCACACATCCATCCCACATCTTCAATTATTCAAGCCAGCTAGCTCTCTCTCTTCTAACTGGTACTGTAGCTACATACTATGTACTCCTTCTCCCTCCCCCTCCCCTCCCACCTCCCACCTCCCCCCTTCCTTCCTTTCCTCTTAATATTATTCTCAACAACCCCACCATCCTGGCCAATCACACCGTCAGCCGATACACAGCGCTTTTGCTGATTCCTGTGTTAACCTGATAGCGCCGGTTATTTATCCATATCTTATTTCCTATTATTACTCCTTCACCTTAGATGGCCGCCATTTTTTGATATATATCTTCTTACCTCCCTTCTCTCATAGCCTACCTACTACCCCAGCCATCTTCTTCATCTTCATCTTCACTTACTATTTCTTCCTCGTCCTTTCCCTCTTCCATTACTTTTTGGTTTTTTTTCTAGCTCCATCACTCAAACTCCCCCATATATCTATAAATATATACACCATTGTCTTTTAGCTTTCTAGATCACCTAGACTACAAGCTTCACCGCTTTTGATACCTTGTCCAATTTACCGCCTGGCTAGGGCCAACCCAATCCCAATATGCGGTTCACCACTTCCGCCGCCACCTTTACTGCGCTTGCAGTCTCTCTTCTTGCACCTTCAATAAAGTCCTCTCCCGTAAGTAGTCAGAAGCTACCGGCGCACGTCGAGGACTTGCCCTCCACACAGCAAGTTATCCAGACGAACCAGGAGCAGCCAAAGAAACTCAAGGGGAGATTTCTCCACATCTCAGGTATGCAAACTTTCGACTTTGCGCTTTTTTTTTTTGTTGCTTTGTGGGTACTTGAGTATTGACTTTGGAAATGGTAGATGTGCACCCAGATCCATTCTATGTCGCCGGATCAGATCCTCTACAGCGTTGCCACCGTGGTTCAGGGGACGCCGCCGTGCTTGGCGCTGAGACTTCGGATTGTGATACGCCATTCACACTTGTGAATGCGACGTTCAAGTGGATCGAGGAGAACCTAAAGGATGTACGTTGTCAACCACCTAAATCCCGCAACCCAACTCCCGGGGGTGAGAAAGAAAAAAAGAAAGAAAGAGAAAAAAAAACTGACACATTACAACAGGAGGTCGATTTTGTTATCTGGACCGGCGATTCAGCGCGCCACGACAACGATGCCAATATCCCCCGCTCGGAGTCTCAGATCTTTGACCTGAACCGTCGCATCTCAGACAAGATGTTTGCGGTGTTTGGAAAGCCCGACAACCTTGGCGACGACGATCCGACCAACGACCTGATTGTACCCATCGTCCCGACTCTGGGAAATAACGACATCTTCCCGCACAACATCATGACTGCCGGTCCGAACAGGGTTACCAGGGAGTTCTCGGACATCTGGCGCAGATTCATCCCCCAGGACCAGTACCACGTGTTTGACAAGGGTGCCTACTTCTGGACCCAGGTTATTCCCGGAACGAATGGGAAGATGGGATTGAACAGCAGGGGCGGTCTTTCAGTCATATCCCTAAACACAATGTAGGTTTGATGAGTGTTTTCTCCCTGCTGTGCTTTGTTTGCTCTTGGTTTGCTAACATTGAATCGTAGTTATTTCTTTGGGTCTAATGCGGCAGTTGACGGATGTGATGTCAAGGGCGAGGCTGGTTACGAGCAGATGGAGTGGTTGAAGATCCAGCTGGCGTTGATGCGCGACATCGGCATGAAGGCAATCCTGATCGGGCACGTTCCACCAGCATGGACCAGCACCAAGCAAAGTTGGGATGAAACGTGAGTTGCCACCGCATATCTCTGTAATACAACAACGAGCTTCAAACTAACGGATACCTCTAGTTGCTGGAAGAAGTATGTTTTGTGGTCCAAGCAGTACCGCGATGTCATCGTTGGCTCCATTTATGGGTATGTCGATCATTTCCCCATATAGCAGAGAAAACGTTTTTTAAGGCTAACATATCCGGTTTAGCCATATGAATCTCGACCATTTCTTGCTTCACGACACTGACGAACTTGAGCCCCCACACGAAGATGAGATCAGACGTCCGAAGAAGCCAAGAAAGAAGACTAAGGTTTCCTGCGCCGGCCACCCTAGCTGTGTAGAGGAGGAACCGGAGCGTGAGGACGAGGTCGCGCAATTCGACGAGGAGAACCCTACCTTCTCCGCATCGAACGCCGAGACATATCTGCACTCGCTACGCGAGGCCTTCTCATACCTACCTAGCCCCGTCAACGTTGTCGGCTCCAGCGCAGAGGAGGTCGAAGCCGCCAGCCGCAGCTACTCCAAGAAGATTGGTGGCAAGTGGGGCGAGCGCTATATCCTCTCCCTTGTTGGGCCCAGCGTCGTTCCGAACTACTTCCCGACATTGAGAGTGGTCGAATATAACATTACCGGTCTTGGCGAACCCCATGATGATAACGAGCTCGGTCCCGGCCCAATCGAGGAGCTTGACGAGGAGATTGCCAGCATCACGAAGAAGAAGAAGAAGCAGCCTGGTGTTCCAGACGGCCCTACAAAGACAACAGCTCCTGGCCCGGCGTACTCTATGCAGCCCTTCACATGGTTGGGATACACACAGTACTATGCCAACATGACCAGGATCAATGGAAGACAGCCGGAGCAGGAGGATGCAGCGGAATACCACAAGAACCTTGAGCTCCGGGACGTCGAGGACCGCGAGTTTAGATACCAGGTCGAGTACAACACTAGAACCGACAAGACTTATAGTTTGAAGGACATGACGGTCAAGAACTACCTTAAGCTCGCGCAGGAGATTGTCGATGCCACGCTGAGAGACAGCCGGAAGAAGAAGGCTAGCGCAAAGCAGGAAGACGAAGAGGTAGAAGAGGTAGAAGAGGACGTAGAAGAGGAAAGCGAAGACGCAGATGCCTCAAAGAAGAAGAAGAAGAACAGGGGAGGGGACGACAAGAAGCACAACCACAACCTCAAGAAAGATAAGATCTGGCACGCTTTCGTCACTAGAGCTTTCGTCAGCACCATCAAGGGCAAGGAGTTCTCAGAGTCCCCGCTCACCACTAGAGAGTCGTCGTGATTGAGTTTTATACATTCTTTTATTGTTAGGGTTCATTACTGTTTTTTATGGCGTATCATTTTTAGGGGCGTTTTCATCTTTATTATTATTTGTTTTTAAGTTTCTTTTGTATGGGTTTCCTACGGCAATGGAAGGCTCAAGGGGAAAGGGGAAGGGGGTTCAAATGGCTTTTTCTTTCTCTACTGCGTTTGCATTCATTTTTGCATGCGTCTTTTTTTTTTTTTAAACAGCATTGCGCGATTGCTGCTGCTGCTTCTGCTACTACTTCTTCTTTTACATATTTTTAGTTTGGTTATTCTCTCTCCTTTGGTGTTGTTGTCCTTTTGGGCAAAGGAAGCAATTTATTATTTTTGCGTCACGAAGAATGAAACGAAAGAATTGTTTTTGTATGATTAGAACACAATGCAAATCGAAACATGGTGGGATTTCGATATAAAAAAAAAACCTTTTGCAATTCCAAATTCTTTAGAAACCTCGGCGATGATGAGATAGAATACTAGATATTTGCCATTTTCTAGCGTCGGCGGGGCCACCACAACCCAAAAGACCCCACCACACCCACCCCACCACTACATACTACTAAGCACCACCACCACCACCCCCGCTATGCTCCGGAACCTCCACGGCAGGGCAGGGCAGTGCAGCGAACCCGTTTCCACCCGCCAGCCAACAAGAAAGGGGGGACCCCTCGAGCTCTTTCTCCTCCGAGGAGCCGTTAACGTCGTTGTTGTCGTTGCGATGGGGAGCGTGAGCTAGGGTTGGTTAGTGTCAACATATGCAGGGTTAGGGTTTCAGATGCAGATGGTGGTTGCAACGACTTGCAGCGGCAGGGCAGGGCAGGGCGTGGGTGTGTGGGTGGATTCCCGATTGGGAAACTGGTCGTGTTTAGGGCAACACGAGACACTGGACTCAGGAGTTTTGCAAAAAAAGAGAGCCCGATCGTGATGCCGATGGCGGGAGTTGAGAGAGAGAGGGGGAGAGAAAGGGTTTATAGGTCTGTTTTTCAATTTTCTAAAAAAAAAAAAGGACCTTTGATAGTGGGATCGGGATTGTGTGGTGGTTGTGGTTGTTGTTGGGTAGGTTTTGAAAACGGCATGTTGATAAGTGGGATCTGGGAGTTGGTTGGGTGGTTTTTCTTTTTTTTTCCCTTTCGTTTTACCTCACGCTCGTGCTGGTGCTGCGTCGATGGTGATTCCCATGACTGACGAGCAAGTCTATCATCATCTTTGTCGTCATCATAGTAGAGTCATTAATTAGGGACTTTTTTTTTTTTTTGAGTTCTGATATCTGACTGCTCAGCGTTTCGCCTTGCTGTTTGGTCTGATTAGTTGGTATATATTATTATTCACTGCTATAGTAACCAGCTATCAGATGGCGAAGAGCACCCGGAAGGAGCGATATAGAGTACTTTAGACCCTCATCGCTGGCTGACTGGCGGCCTTCTGTCAGTTCGGGGGGGGGCAGGGTACGGTGTCATGTCAGCCAGCCAGGAGGTCAGCAAGGTACTCAACATGTCAATATCACAAAACCCCCAAAGACCGATTCGATTCCCGACATTCGCAACGAATCAGACAACCGTGCCAGAATCGAGATTCGATCGGATCGGTAGTGGGAGTAGTAAGGCAAAAGGTTCATATAGATGCAGGGCAGGGCATGGGGGTGGGTGTGTGCGTGTATGCTGGGGTTTTAGCCGGACCAATAGTGGGGTGTGGGAGAGGAACTATTTTTGAGGGCGGATAGGAGGGCCCGACAAGCGCGGCTTCGCCTTGCCCCCGGCCGGCGGGCGACGTATCGGAGATGGCTGGCTGGGGTCGGTGATAGGGGGTGGGTTGGGCGGGGAGTGAGTGGACTCGGAGGTGCTGTTGTTATTGGTCTGTCACGTATATGTACTACTAGTACCGGTACTTGAGTTTCAGAATCTTTATTCCACTGAGTATTTCATGTAGATATACGTGTGGAGACTTGCTACTCTGATCAAGGGCCGGTGATAGGTTTTCGGGAGCCCGTAGTGTATATTGGAGTCAAACTTCATGTGTTGTCAGACTTGTTGCAAGAAACGCAATGATCTTCTTTGTCTATATTGTTTGAGCCGTAGAATTTTGTGTTTCTGATATCCTTATTGGACGTGTGAGGTCCTTCCCAGTTTCATCAGTTTAGCCAAGTGGTAGAACTTGAAAGTCGAGAGGACATGGATCCAGTGGTAGTGTAAGTATTCTAATCATAAAATCGAGTCGTGTTTCAAATGCTTATTAGATTTAGAAGAGAAAACAATCTTCGCACAAGAAATGGAAATGGTGCACACGTGAGTGGTAAAAAAAAAATGCTGTCCAAGGCGTCACGCTAGCACTTTCTGCTAGAACGGGTACCCGCAGGTACTTCAAGCGTGACATTGGCATTGGCGTGACAACTAAAAAAGAATAAAAAAACTCTTCCACATGTTTTCGGCAGACAGACAGATGGTAGCGGCTAAACGGGGAGTCCCGAACCCCGAATCCCGGAATCAAGCTAAATCTCCTAGTGACCGGGCCGAGAAGGCACCGAGGTGGCGTCAATAATTAGCCGTATCGGATGAACATGATGATGCCGAGCTTTCCTTAATGAATTATCAGAGGGCTCTTTACCGAAGGAACTTATAATAGGACTAGATTAGCTGCCTACGGGAAAGTATTTGGTCTGTCTCAGTACGTAAACAACTATTGTATTGTCGCTGTTGGAGAGAGGCGCTTGTGTTATTTAATTTAAATCAGTTGCACGATCATTTCCAACTATCATAGGATCAAAACGTTGAAGGACTCAATTCAAACCAACATATGCGTGTTTACTATCCCATACTCAATATTCCACATCCAAGCCCAGGAAACCCCAATTCTTCAGCCGCAATCAGCAGTTGAGCCCAGTAGAAGGTTTAAAGTAGTATCATCCGATACTGTCCCAGGTTTCCCCATTTCCCCAGTCCCCACAATCTGACTTTAACCTCTTCGACATCCCCAGAACAGCACGTGGGGCACGCGTACCCCGCAAAATAGGCAAAGCGAGCCCCGTTCGCTCGGTTGGCTATCAATTTAGCCGACTGCAATCCCTACATATGTACCCCTGATACCTCATCTCATGAGATTTTCCGTACGCTCTAACTGTTTATCTAGGTAGAGCTCGGGGGATCTAGTAATTCCATCCCAGGTTTATTTGGTTCTCGTATTGCAATCCCAACCTCGCGAACCCGGATGAATAAAGACCGCTGCAAAAAAACCGGGCAATTGGATGATGTGGATTTATTAAAAATTTGCGGGGATGAGATGGAATGTAGTCTGGGCTAGTTCGTGGGATTTGGGGTATATAAACCTCCTTGGTCGTCCGGTCTTTTCGGCTGGAGAATCATCTTCAAGCTCTATAGTTAAGCAGACCTGATCCGACGACGCGCACAAAGATGTTATTCTCAATCCCAAGTTTGCAATTGACGGCCTTTGCCTCTTTGGCTGCAGTAGCTTTGGGCGCACCATCGGGGGGTGATAGTGCTAAAGATCTTTTCTCATCGTCGAACTGGCCGTATCCTGCTAAGGTTTGTTTTTCTATTACTTAATTCGTGTTATAGGCCTTCATCTAATATCCAGTAGATCTTTGGAGATACAGATGGCTGGGGGACTGTTCACATCCACGATCCTAGTGTCGTGAAACATAACGGATGGTACTACTCCTTCGGAACCCATCTTCGCGTCACTATTGCCCGGTCTCCAACCCTCTACGGGCCCTGGAAGCACCTCGGGAGTGTTCTTGATGCCGGTCAGAGTATCATCGAGCTCCCAGGCCGTGACGATATCTGGGTAAGCTGATAACCTACGAACTACACGAATAGCTCCGTGACTAACAATATATCCCACCTCAACAGGCTCCCGATGTTATCAAAGTAGGGGACACCTTCCACTGCTACTACTCCGTCTCCACCTTCGGCGCCCAAAACTCCGCCATCGGTCTTGCAACCTCCAAGACACTCCTACCGGGCTCCTGGACAGACCACGGTGAAGTAGTCCGCTCCTATGACTTCGACGACTACCCCAACGCTACCGAGCCTTGGACCATCACAAACGCCATTGACCCGGCTGTCGCTTTCGATGTCAAGACCGGGAAGCCTTACATGTCTTACGGCTCCTTCTGGACCAACATCTGGGGGTTCCCGCTGAACAAGGAGATGGACGGGATTGAGGAGGGTGCAGCGCCTGACCATTTGGCGTATGATCCTGTCTCCCCGAACCCGGTTGAGGGGCCGTTTGTCCACTATGCGAGCAAGACGGGCTACTATTACTTGTTTGTTAGCCATGGCTACTGCTGCGGGTATAATGCCAGTATGCCTGTTGCTGGAGAAGAGTATGTTTCCTCGTCGCCCTTGGGCATTTGTGAGGGATCGCTAATGGATATGGGGAATCAGGTACAAGATCAAGGTAGGACGTTCAAAGTCAATCGATGGACCCTTCTTGGACCGCAATGGCACGGATATGGTAAATGGAGGTGGTGACGTTATCCTCGGTAGCCACGGCTGGCTGTACGGGCCTGGTGGACAGGGTGTTCTTGTTGATGGCAAGAAGGATATTCTCTACTATCACTATGGTATGTGATATTCTTTCTTTCATTCTCTGGATGAGCTTTTGGTGCTAACAAGAACCTGCAGTCGATAACAGAGTCAGCTATATCGACGAGGACAAGTACCTGGGATGGAACGAGATTAAGTACTCCCAGGGGTGGCCATACTTGGTTTAGAACCTAGATGGGAAGTGCGCCAGTAAATAGCTCTTTTAATTGTAGAAAAAATGGCCTTTATTTGTAATGATAGAAATTAAAGACATAGGTACTTGTACATGTACTTCTAGAGAAATAAAAAGTTACCACGGGAGGTCTTTCGAATGATAGGTCGATGACTATGACGTGTTGACGTGGTTGTGGTTGTGGTTGTGGTTGGGTTGTGACGACCTTTTGCTGGGTTCGTTAGGCAAGTGCATAACGAATCATGTTTGCTTAGCACTTGTTTCCAACATCGTTAACATTAACCGGTCACGCCCAGACTGGGATACCACTACATCGTAGATAAGGCAAGCCCCACAACGAGAATCATGCTACGACATTCATATTTATACATAATTCATCGAACTTGATTGTGAAATTCTATTCCTCAACAGTAAATATACATATAGACACTTAGCATATACCTCTATATACCCTGGTTCACCTAGAGGCTATTGTTATGTGACAATTGAGGTATCGTTAGATAATATCAATCAATGCACAGCTATCGCACGAATCTCCGCGAGGAATAAAACCAACAGTTCTCGTTTCGCAGCGGCTATGTTCTTGCTAGTTTGATGGTGCCGATAGTCATAAGCTATCACTCGGGAGGCATTAGTTCTTGGCATGTTCAATATGGAGAACAATTAATCGCTTTGGCTCACTGTTTCATCCGTTATTTTATGAGGTAGGGTTCTATTATTGGGGTTTGAAATTTGGAGTAGAGCCGTAGCCTCATTACTTCATGATCCCCTAACCCCTATCGTTTCCCCTAACCCTATATAGTATCTGCTTTTGGTATATATTTCAATAATCCCAACATAAAATCACTTCATGGGTTCACTTGCATCTCATAACAGGCCAGATCTATAGTTAATGTATACGGTCTAGTTTTCAACGGCTATCAAAGCTTTATAGATACTACTAGGAAATAAAACTAAGGGATTGCGAAGAGCTTGCACTCCCACCACTATCTTCCCATAATATAAAATACGAGTACAAAACAGTCACCACCCCCATCCACTAGTAGAGTAGACCAGGGAGTTAACGTTCATTCAACCAACTTAAGCATCGCACCTATGCAGGTATCGTCAATAATCTATCATATATATTAAAACGAAAGAAGGATATGAGTGTACCTCTACAAAATACGTCTAAAACCCGCCATGTCCGTGGTGATAACCACCAGGACCCCTGTGACCAGGGGCACCAGATGGCTCAGAGCCTCCCGCAGTAGCAGTTGGGACGGCAGTAACCGGGGAGCCACCACTTGGATATCCTCCCGTGGCGGTCGCAATCGGAGCATCAGTCGGTACACCTGACTCAATTGGAGCGCCAGTAGCGATGGGGGCACCAGTGGCAGTTGGGACACCGGTTCCGGTGCCGAATGCCTGCGGGGCAAAGATACCGCTAGCGGTGGGGGCTGCGCCGGATGGGAAGGCGCCGCTAGGGAAGATTCCGCTGGGGATCCCGCCAGTGGGGAAGATACCGGTGGGGATTCCGCCAGTGGGGAAGATACCGGTGGGGATTCCGCCAGTGGGGAAGATACCGGTGGGGATTCCGCCAGTGGGGAAGATACCGGTGGGAGCAGGGCCTGAGGGTATCGCGCCGGAGGGATAGCCGCCAGTGGGGAAAACAAAGGTAGGGAAGGCGGTAGGGGCGGTGCCGGTGGGGATGTCAGTGGGAGCAGCGCCTGAGGGTATCGCACCTGAGGGCGCCTGAGGAACTGGGACGGCGCCAACCAGGGCGGAGAGGAGAGCGGCGGTGAAGGTGACTGAAAAGAACTGCATTTTGGTTGGTTGGAAAAGGAACGGTTTTGGTGTGTAGAATACTTGAGAGTGAACTAGCACTGTTATCTAGAAGTTTTTAGAGAATGAATTGCAATTGAGTTAGGTAGACGGGGTTGAACTTACAAGAAAGAATGTAAAGTAGAGCGGAAAGAAAGAGAATGTGTAAGTGATGGAATGAACTGATAGACCAAGCTAGTGATTTCAAGACGATGTGGAGGGAGACACCATGATTTATATGTTTTCAGAACTCAAATCAATCTTAACTTTCATATTTGTTTGGCGATCAGAAAACTTGATTGCACCAATCAATCAATGCACGGCACCCTATCCTCAATAGACATATACACCATAAACAGCCCTATCAACATAGATTGAAGCTCAACCAAGAATACTGGGTTCTACCCCTGAACAAACGAAATATCTTTTAGATCTTCAGGTTGTTAGACAGCTTCAGGATGACTCTCCGTCGGCCCAGGAACCCGCATGCAGGTTGGCAGGTATATTTCTCCTTCGGTAATTATATCGACCTGTATTAGTTAAAGATCGGTCTCTAGATTTAGTTAGGAGAAACTACCCTGGTTTATAATTATCCAGCCTCCAAAATTTCTTGGTTCGCACGGTGCTGAATATCCAATAGTTGGCTCTACCCAGTTAAAAGCACAGTATTCTGCAGCATACTGACAACCTTTTTGTATGGGATTTTCATAAACAGCTGACGCGTCGCCCGTTTCAGGAGAACTCTACAACTGTCGAATAGATTAACATCTCGTTTGTTCTGAAACGTGCAGCCCTCGGTTCTTTCTACCGAACAGGTACCAGAGGATCTACAGTCCAGGATCATCGGTCCCGATTTGTCTATTCCTGGTACGTTAAGCGTATATACCTCGGACTGCTAATTTATCACGTTTCAGAAGTAAGTATACTTGGAAATCGAAGTACATATCTCAATATTTTTTGAATACTACGCGACGTTGATTCACGCGGCGTTGGTATCATGCGGTAAGTTGTGTGCTTGTAGGTTGATTGTCTAGATATATCAGGGATCTATCCGTTTGAGTGTTTTAGCTGCAGTATGAGGCTTTGATATCAGTAGAAGTTAGGTATGTATGTTTAAAGTCTCGGAAGAACACATTACTTTACGTCTCGGGATCCAGTTAGTAAACAATGGCTTAACGTACACTCCGGTTCACAAGAAAAAAATCTCGGAAAGAAGCTCAGAGAGTGTGCTCACAGGTCCTATACTGATGGATACATTTGTTTGCCCGATAGCCTTGATACCGCTTCGGACTGGGGTCGATCACCAATCCTACAAGTTCATCATTCTCCCCTTGTGTTGCGCGATTGAAGAATATGGAAAATCCCGTGTCAATAACAAGGAATAAATACATGTAGCTTCCTTAACCGCATATTATGCATACTTTGACATGCCACTAGCTCCTCGCGAAGGTGGGTCCGACCATAAGTATAGTGCCATCGTGCACAGGGGGGTATTTCATCCCTAGAAAAGAACTTACTACATGTACTTCACCTCTTTCCCATTTTCAGCTAGCTGGTACCTAACGATAAAGCTTATCATTGACAAGAAGAGTAGCTAACCTGGGGTACCCCGGTAGACGTACATAAATCAGCCTTTTCCTCTCGATGGATTCTAGCCCTTGTAAAGTGCTGGGACAATATAGGTTTTAACTCGGGATCCATCGGCCGATATTCGACAGGTTTTTATCCTCTGGGCATGCCTCCAAAAAGGATCAGCAGCCTTTTCTGCGGGCTTGCTGTCCGCCGTCCGGTCGGTGGAGTAAATAGCTCGGTATTTATTCAATCCGACTTGGCTCCGATCATCTATATCGTCACTATATTTCCTCAATTAATGCTTCAACAGTGTTCGACACAGACGGGATTTAGATCCTATCTGGCTTTGTTGTGGGTGCCGAACCTTGCTTTAGGTATCTAGGTGGAAATGCTGCACCAGAAATCACTCGGGGTTGGTAGCGAAGGGCGGGCCTTGCTTCTGGTGCCTTGGTTGTCTAATACCCTCAAAATATTTCCCATACGTACCTGCAGCATCTTTAACCGACTTCCAGCATTTCACATACCTCAGAACCAAACACTAATTTCTAGACAAAAGAGTGTTGAGGAAACCCACCTCGCTTACGGCTGATGAAAAAAGAGGTGACGTGGATGGAAGCAATAGAAGCAACGGTGTTCTCAGTAGTAAACACTACTTTAGCTTCAAGCTTACTTTCACTTCACTTCACCACCAGTCGAATTTACCAATGAACCCAATGATTCCACGAACATTGCAGACCCTGGAGATACTTAAGGACAACCATTCATCATGCTACGTTTCAGGCATCTAGTTCTCACGGCGGCCTAAAAAAAAAAGGAAAGGAGCCCATTCGCGAACTTTCTAGAGCTACTCTCACCACACCATACTGCTTTGAGCATGACTTTACCAGCATTTTCTATCCTCACCCCCCTTTACCTTCCGCATACGTCTAAATCCACACAGCGGGCCTAACTTCTGGCACAGTCTCCATCTTCCACCATAGCTAACCTTAAACATCATTTACTCTACGCAACAGTTCTATTCTATTCCAAAGTTGAAGGTAGATATGGTACTCATAACTATATCACAAATCTCTCCAAAGTCCCACAAACCTCCAAGCCACACAAACAAAATAATTAGCATCAACACTTCGCCTATCTCGATGCCAATAATCCGGTATGGGTCTAGTTGGGTTACCATTATCTCGGCAGCAGGTTGGGACTTCGCACATGGTCACTACTGCCTTTCCCATCGCATAGCCTTAATGGAAACATTGAAGGTAGTGAAACAGCCGAACCGTACATGGTCGAACTCGTGGGTGAGCGGAACGGCCCAGGAGAACATCCTACGTGCAAGGTCTCACCCTGACTATTTAGAGATGGGAAGAGCAAAGGGATAGGGAGAAAGAAAGGAGATAAATGAATACAAAACACCTTTCTCTTGAGCTTCTCAAGTGGTCAATACACAGCCACTCATCAAAGCCAGAAGGAGTAGTACAGCTTTACACTGAGCCGGAAGTTCTGCACGGGAAAATTTCGCCGGCCAGGGGGCTCTGAGAAGTTATTGATCCATTAATGCGGACCTCCCGGTGTTCTGTAGGGGTTCGATGGCGACTATTTTACTTCTATGTAGACATAGCTTGTACAATTGTACACATCGTGTTTCTATGTAGGTATTATAGGGCGCGATCAGCAATCGCCCAGTGGCTATAGATAGGTGTAGATATGTGATGTGTAGAGCGAGCGTAAGGGGGACGTGAAATAATTTAAGATTGTGTTAGTTAGGGACTAAATATAAAAACGGAATACTTGATGGCTCATACTAATAATAAAGTCACTCCCATAACGTGATGGATAGACGAGTGATATACTATGACTACGATTGCAACACAGGTGACTCGGTGTTTTAGGGTACACGCACCGAGCTTTGACGCATTTACCGGTATTCTCTGAATCATGCAAGTAAAGTACATGTACCCACTGCACAAGGGCTGCATACAATCATGATTTAACAATGTACGATAACAATGCCGACTGCACATAGGACTCGCATATCTTCAGAGAGTGTAGAGATACGCCAAAGGGAGTTTAATAACTATGTATTCTAAGCACTATAAATATATTTGCCGCTACGAACTACAGTGAATGTTAACCTAGTGTGGTAAACAATTCGAAATTCTTGTTTGGTCCTGCTGTTGTTATTTACTGTAACAAGCAATATAATTCCTCTACTAGGTGGTGCCGCGAATTTGACAACTTTCATCCGTGCAAGGGATTAGCCTACGGTATGAAGTATAAATAAATAAATAAATAAATAATCCGTGCAAGGGATAGGTAAATAAAAAAAAAAAAAAAAGGCCAAGAATGGTGTAACCGAGTGATAATTTGTGATTCGCAGAATCTCTACTATCTGGGCGTCGGACCCCCCGTAGAGTATATCTACCGTAGCGTAAGGTTTGATTTTGGCGTGTGTATTTGGCCTGTGTACATAATTCAACCTTGAGCCAAAGTTTGAGGTTAAGACGTTGGTACGAAGACCGATGCCAGAGTGTTCTCCTTTGTCTATGATGGTTATACGTTAGTCTTTTTTCTTTCTTTTTTTTTTTGTTTAATTCATTAATTATGATTAATTGTTAGTCGGAGTTGAGGCGTATAAAGGTTCTATGAGGTACTACACCCGAGGCTTCGGTACTAACCTTATTGAGGTATCATGACTAAGAGTTCTCCTACCAGTAGACAGGTTATTCGCCGGATATTTTGCGTTATCGGAAAGCTAGCTAGCTGAAGCTCAACACTGAGGCTTCATGTGAAATTTCTATTTCCTTGAGAAAGGCCGCTGATTAGACCCATACACTATTATCGGACTATCGCACGCGCGACTGGCCACACGCAGGGTCTTTTTGGGGCCTACAACCACCTGCACCACCCTATCCCCCGGATATATGAGACATTTGGAGAATCTCTCTCATGCATAAACCTGCGAGCTTCATGGCACACATTCGGGGTACTCTAGGGACTGCTCTGCTTACCCGGACTTCTTTACAGCAAGAATTTTGGCGCTAATGCATGAGAGAGATTCTCCCACTGTTTCATACATCCAGGGGATGGCCTAGCAACATATTCTACCAACATAATACAAATAATAGCCGCGAGTGTTTGTTAGGCGAATATCCTGCATTTTGCGATTGGACTACTCTGTAGTTTGCAAAAGAAGAAGAAGTAAGCCTTCTTCCCCTTACATAGTATGTAAGGGTTGATCTAATCGATTGTATAACCATGTAGAGCTCTTATATATTACTTAGGAAGCCAGTAAAAATTCCTGAGTGCAAGGGGGTGCCAAATATTGAGCGCAAAACGGCCAAGGATATCATGACAAGACTAAATGCCTACAAACCTTTAGGTCATAACATATAAGTTATAACTTATGAGGCGCATCCGACCTTCACCGTATTATATACTTAGTTTCGCTTTATTAAAACACACCAAGTCTACGTAAACATAACCAACCTCTGACAGAATTCCTGCCCATTTATATAAATATTTTTTTAAGGGTGAATATGGCGTTATAGGTAGAGATCTACAAGGCTCGGGCTTTCGGTCGTTCAACGGGGACATATATCGATCGTATCACGCGTTCATGGTGTGGTTGAGCTGAAGCACACCCCCACCCCCCACCAATATCAGCTGTATGTACAGCCCCGTTCGAAAAGTCCTGGCACCCCCGGGTCAAAAGTGCGAGAGTGTCTCTTCTATTTTCTAATTCTCCCATTACTGTGACTATAACAAAGAGCTACAATATCTTCGTTGCGGCCATACCTAACAACTTTTGAGTATACGCAGGAGGGATGGTTGTTGGTGGGTTAGGATTCATAAACAGACACAATATAGTAGGGTGCCAGGACTTTTCGAATAGGGCTGTACGTTAACGATGGTCCAGTTAGTAGGTGGCCTGAGCCCCATGTTTTTACTGTATCTCTTGAGCTGACATGATAGATATATTCTGGAGTACATGCAGTATGTAGTTCTGATGGAAATGATGCGTATGCAATGCAGTACCTGACCAATTAATCAATCAATCAATCAGATCTGCGAATGCGAGTTGAAATAGTGCATACATAGGTGTTCGTCTATTATGTCATCTCGGCCCTACTTTCTTCCATCTTTCTGTGTGTAACTGTAGACTATCACGATTCTTTTAATTTTGTTTCCCCTCAAATATGATTATATATAAATGTTATTATGCCTAGTGCTAGAAAGCTGCGTATATGGCAGGATAGGCGGGGGTAAGTACAAGTGCAATATATAGGCACTATATGCACTTACGATTTTTTTCAGTACGTAAGGAGCTGTGGGGGCACATTGATGAGTCTGGACCGAATACCACGCGTACGTATAAGATCAACCACTGTGGAAAATAACTAATCCAACTCCACCAATACTATAATCAGGATGGTCGCTTGGATGAAATTATGAGCTGTTGGATGCCTGCGACGTAAATAGACGCCAGAAGCGCAAGTCCATAATAGGAAATAGTACCGTAATATATGTAACAACTTACATGCAGTGCATATTGCACCTTCCTACATGTATTGTTAGGATATCAACTGGTGTGTGTAATTGTTGTATTTATTTCCGTCTCAAATACGTCTGCAATGTGAGGGCAAACAAACTGACTTGCAGAAGCCTTTGTGGTCATGTATTTGCATGCTTATGGGAACAGAGATGTTGATATACCAATATGTAGATATTTCAACCTGCTTGTCGGATGTCTTAATTCATGAGTGATATTTGATGAAGCGGAAATGCCAACCCGCATATTTGGTTCAGCAATCAAACGAAGTATGTCGTGCCCGAATAAAAAGGGATGGAATTTGCGACAAACTAAAGCACTATACAGCTACCTGCAAAGTCCCGCATAGCACAGCTCAATGATCTAGAATCTCGATTCCGGGCTTTAGATTTCTCTTCCTCCAGATGATATTAGATAGCCGATCATGTTGGTTTCCGTTTAATCTATGATTTTACCGGTGGTAAAAAGATAGCCTAGAACATTAAGGGGCTGGCTAGATTATAATGGCCTTTGTTAAAATAGATTGAATTTTAGAGCAGGGGTGGGAATACCATAAATGGGGATTAATTCTTAGTACCGGCACAGCGGCTACGAAGTACTTTTGTAGATGTATTGTATGTACGTATATGTACGTACATGTACTTACATGTAAATAAAGGCCGGGCCGGGCCCGAAAAAAGGAACATGCACAGGCGCATGTATCCTACGTCCTGCACAATACATGTATCTTCCCCTGTACTCGGCCGCAATCAATGCATCATGTCATGTACATGTATGTATCACTGGTTCCATTGTCCACGATTTCGAATAAAGTAAGTTGGTGTGATATGTAAATTTGGTTGTCTAATTACATATGTACATGTACATGTGTGGTAAATCAAGATTGACCGCTGCCTTCACATTATATCACTCGACCCTCGTCCATTGTGTGATCTAAGTCAACAAGCGAACCCTAGCAGGAGGAATCCCGGTTCCTGGCGAGAGAAAAGGAAATCTTTGGAAAAACAAGCCCAAGTTGACATATATGTAGACTACTAGGGATAAGAAAACCTGAGAACGCAAGCTGCAGCTAGTTATGGAATTCAATCGTAGGTAATTTTTGAAAGGCCACCACCACTCGAAACCTTGATCAGGTTCAGACTTCCCTAGAGTCTTAAACCCCTTCATCTTCTTATCTACTTGATGATAATATAGTTAGTGTATGTAGTTAGCCTTTTCTAACTACGGCTCTATAAGATCTTATATATCTAGCTTAAGTTGAAGAGTATGAACGAGGTGGAACAAAACCCCTTTTCTCTATCTCCCTCTTACCACACATGCAGGTGGTGATATACTACGGAATTTTCAAAAACCGGAAACTTGGTAATCGGCATGTGTGTTCCTTTAGGCCCGCGCATACATGTGCATGCAATGAGAGTGGGGGCCAGAGAGTGTAACTGGTCTCCCCGATGCACATGGCATCAACGCATCAGCACATTCAGATACTACAGTAGAGAGTACTACCGTATCATCAAGACATCTAAGGTCCACAAAGCTCCCATTAGATGAGAAATTGGATGGGGTACGGCGGCAGCCCGATAATTGGAGCGCTATCAATCTGTGCAGAAATTCCGAGCCTGGATATGCATATATGACAGTCTTCATTGCCCCAATTAAAAACTACACTACGCTGCTCTTCACAACGAGATATCAAAGATTCCGAAATTACTCCGACTCCGACTCTCCTGGCCTAGACAATGCATTTAACAGTTGATGGATGCGTATGTCCTAAACATTACATGTATGCAGGTCCCGGTCAAAGTAGGCTGACAGATGGGCCGAGGCCCTTAAAATATATTATACGCAAGCGATCGCGGGTGGTTGATTCATCATTATGTATGTTGAAAATTAATGTCAGCAATTTTCGGGATAGATCAAGTCTTTGTTCTATAACAGGTCAGCGTCAATAGAACTAATACGTAAATCCCTTTTTGTGGAAATTATATATATTTCACTGAGAGGTCGTGGAAGATAAAAAAAAACTCCACATGTGATTATATATAATATATCCATACCTGAAAATGGAGTAGAGCGGGCTCGAGGGATGCAGATATATCAGAATATCTGTCCCCAAGTTTATTCTGTTGAAAGTGTCAAATCATAGGGACGTATCCAGCGATTATACCGTTAGGGAAAATTGATGGTGATATTTCCCAGCCAGAAGGTCTAATATCGTCCTCTCCGAGTCGATCTAAGCATAACAGATGTGATTGAGCACTTCAACCGGTGAAATACACTGTTTTGTCATGCATGAGTACAGAAAAGGGCGTAAGTACTTTATTTAGTTTGTTGTAAAATTTTGGCCCACAGGTCTGTACCCGGGCTCCCGCCTCTGTTGTGCGTATAATTACATGGTACATGTAATTAGTACAACCTCCCCACTCACTTCCCCATATCCTCACAGAATGGTAAGGGTCCGTGCAGTACACGATATAAGATAAACCAGGTTAGTTTTTGCGGATTCCAACGATCGTTTGATTTAAAATATCGGTAAACTGGCGACGGCTTTTAGGTCGAGCGTTAGAGTACATGCATGTAGTTTCGAAACTAAAGACTCGTCTTCATAGTTAATATAAATCCTACGTACTTAATATCCATAACGAAAAGGGCCTAACTTTTTTTTTTACCTTGATGCTGTTGCAGCTCAAGTTTATCGGTACTAGGAGTGTTGGTGCCCCCGTGCATGACTTTCGACCATGGTACCGGGGACTCCCCCCACCACGCCACGAAGCAGGCTTACCGAATATGAAGTCCTCGTGGGGTTAAAATTCCCGGAAATCCGTCTTAAAACGACTTTCTTTCCACTCTTCCCGCAGCCGGGGAAAGATCATAAGAGACCTTTATGGGAAAGAGCGTACCGCCCTCCTATGTATGTGTTACTGAATTCGAAAACGGCAGGAGTAGTACATGCATGTACATATTTAGATCCAGATGACAGCCAATCGATAAAGGTTTTTACCGAAAGGAAATGCCATGTTATTCCAATGGAGATAGGAGAACATCAGCACTCTTGTTCGAACTAGTAGGCATCAACCAATTCCATACCATCGTGATCATACAAGGCCCATAGACCCCCCAGAGCATGTGCTGCCCAATTTAAGGAATGATGTTCTCTGCGCAAGATAGGTGGGAGAACATTGGCAGTAGCCAGCCGAAGTAGACGTGAGGGGGAAAGCTGTTGCGCTGTTCACTGGGACCCAGAACTACTTTTTTCTCACACATTGCACATAGTCCCGCTTGGCCCAAAGATGGAGATGTCAGCCGGCCCCGCCATCCTACACCCTTCGTCCGCCATGCGGCCCCTGCTTTCAACATGTCTCACTTGAATTTGGACCAATTCAGCTGCATGTGCTAGATCGAATCATTAAGTTCTAGAGTCAATTACACACAATCGTGATACCATGTTAATCCCTTTTCTATCAAGCCCGTCAGAGAGTTGAGCACAAGAGCACAGTTTCCTGTCCAATTAAATATAAAGGACATTAGATAGAAAGTCTCTGTATGTATGCGCGATGCAAGCACTAACCACAGACCCTGAAGCGCTGGTGAGGACCCGGATGTGTACGAAAGTATGTATTTGGAGCAGTAGGGTACTACTACGAGTCGTCAGCGCCGTAAGCTCCAACAGTCCTGAGAATCACACTAGTTGAGGTATATGAGCCTGGGCCTTGTTTTCCAAGATATATTTTGGTTCCATGTATATCAGGCCAACCGATGATAGTTTCGATGACTGGATGGGTGAGGTTACTGATGAGCCTAGCTAGATAGGGATCTCCACAAACAAAAACTGGAACCAGCAACCCAACCCGTCGTTGCTCCAAGTAGATAGTCTTTTCTTCGATGTATTGCCAGTATTTTTGGGTGTATAAAGGTTCATTGCATGAGATAAAGCGGATATTTGAGAGAGCCGATTTGAAGGGATTAATATTGGTCTGGAACACCATCGAATATGGCATGGACATACAGTAGCACATGATGGCAGTCGAATACGATCTCGGTTGAGCTTTGTTCCCCAGGAGGGGACTAAGAGAGGGCCACGGCGTTCCTTGAGGGTGATTTTCACAGCCAAACTAATTGGAGATTCTTCTGGTTGGTAGTCGATCTTCCATAGCGCTGATGATGGTTGATCCATGAGCCGGGCTAATGTGGTTCGGATTTTGACGTACACGTTTTTCATTCGGGATTGCCTGCTTTGACCTTCACGGATGCAGACTACCAACTCTGAGCCGAACTTCTACAATTGTATAGGTTTCTCTGTGGGATCTAAAGATTACTCTCATACTGCTTTAAACCTCGGAATTATGCAGCCCAAAGACATAACTCCTGCAGCTTTGTACAGCGGCGCGTTCGATCAACGCGTTGCAATGATAGGCCACGGCGGTGTCCGCACGTTGATCATGCTCTCTCCCCGAACAAATATCGATTGCCTTTGATACATATCTTTCTACATACTCCTCCCTTTCTGATCCCCCTTGTTTGTATATAACGTCCCATGCCTACAAACAAAATGGGAACCTGCTCTGCAGAGAAAGAGGGCTCGTGCTCTTAGCAGATAGGTTGATAATAACTCCTCAAATACACTCAATCTGCAGGGAGCCGCGGGAAGGCTTTGAGTAAAAGAACTTATTCAATTTTTATAAGGATTAATGCCGTGAAATTCGAAAGTCAATGAAGCATTGGTGCGGTATGTTGACGTGTCCGCTGATGCCCGGAGAAGGTTTGAGTTTCGGGTTGAAGGAGGTCAGTCTCCAATATATAAAGACACTGATATCTCCCGCTTGCTATATTGAAATAACTAGGTCCTACTACTACTACTCCCCGCTGTACGTGTTAGTCTGCCCTGCAAAGCTAGCTTCCTTCAATCCAATAATCTGTGCCAGTCCACGTCAGGTCTATATTTGTCCCCTTCGTTTTTCGATTCGATCCCTATTACATATATACCTCTTTCATCCATCTGTTCACCTCGGTCATCTTATCATCCCGTGAATCCTGGTACATAAAACAATGGAGACCGTCCACCTAATCTCGAAATTCATCTCTCCTCCTCTCCCTTCGTCCCCATCGGTGCACATAGCCCCAAACCTTAACCCTCTCTTTACATCTCAGCCCGATGGCTACATCCTTTTTGCGCTGTTGGTGCTTCCTGCTCTTGTGTTTTTAGTATACAAGGACTATAATGCCTTCTTATCACTCGGTCCTGGAGGAACCCCATCAACATTTTGCGGCTACCTAAAGATCACATCTCTCCGGGTCATAACTCTCCGCAATACTCGAGTTCCTGGACCAATTCCTGAAAGCCTGCAAGGCGGTGGTTACCTTTCACCAATTGGCATCCCAAAACGCAACTCCAGACGTCCCAATGTAGCTGGTATTGCGCCGCATAGGCAAATCAACCAGAAGCCTTCAAAGGAAATATTTGACCTTCTTTGTCGATCGATAGTTGAACTAGCGGATAAACATCCAAAAAAGCTGAGAATGGCTACCAGCTGTTTCGAGAAACATTGTTCTGGCCTGTTCTCCATAAACCAGGTTAATAAGACCCGCAACGGAGAGGTTGCTCATGCTCATCCATTTGATGGGAGTCTACACTTGACATTACACCCCAAAGACGCCAAGGCTGTGATTGAAGCGGGGTGGGGAGGTATGTAACCAGTTATCCAATATCTTTTTTAAGGTTCTTTTGACCAATTGTTATTGCCCGATCTAGAACGCCACCCTCTTGCTCGTGGTGGATGGTGCACACGCTTTGTTCCAGTCAATTTCATCATGGTATACGCGCCACGTACTGAAGAAGAAGTGAAGACTGTTATGGATATCATATTGGCAGGGTTTGGATGGGTCAGCGGCGAGACTCTCAGTGGCTCCGGTACTGGAATTTATTCAGAAATTGTTGACAACCTAGCTTATACCAACCGCGCTTATGGCTCTGAAGCCGCGTCCACAGGTGACGGATCTGGGGTTACTGCAGGCCTTGCAAATGTGGTCATGGGAACTACTTGATTTACTACAGTCCTGCTATGGATGTCCGGTTTTTTTTCAAGGAACTGCAACCTTTCTTAAATCGAGAATTTGGGCGTAGAAGTGGTCAGTTAGTACGGTACTAGCGAGGGTCTGGGAGGCTAAAGTTCCTTAGGCGTTATTCATTGGGCTCTTTCCTATTGGTGTTAATTTTCTTTCTTCTCAAAAAAGTACTATCTCTCTTAAATTTGCTTCATACTTGAAATCTCTGCTTAAAATAACCTTTAATGTTCTCTCAAGATTTCCGTTTCAAATGATTTTCTAGTACCAGTTCGCATCACCCTAGGTCATCATCATGGTGTTTGTACAGTACATCCATTCCCCAATGTCGTAAATCAGCGTCATTCCAACTATAGCTAAGCTACATACTCCGCAAACCTGAAACCCTAGCCCCTATAACACAATAAGAACTATAGAAATACAAGATCACAGTATACTAGGAAAGCACCGGTTTACTGCTTCCTTCGAAGATCGAGCTGTTAATCAGAATCAATCAGTTACACGACCATGGACGGACGTACCCCCCGTTATTTTTTAGTGAAAGCCAATGATGACTTGCTAACATCAAGTAACATAGCCACCCTTATGCAGCATGTATGCTGTTCTTCTTTCATTGGGAATATAGATGGATCACAAGGTACCAAAAATTCCTAAACGCATAGGAGAACCAAGATTATTTAGAGACCTATGATCTAGTTTATCCCCAGGATATGAATCATTGTATACACTGTCCGGCGAACGGTCGGTGCTTCCTATAAATACACAAGACTGAAGTCACGGAGTAGATGAGACTAGATGATTATTTGTCCGATCGGTTCCTCGAATTGCTAATGGTAATCCTTTCGGTGACATAGGCCTACACATAAAATATTATAGGGCTGTTGTTGAGCATTGACACTTGAATGTTTAAGTTGTTTCGCCATGAATAAACGCGTATATGCATGTACTTACTACTGCATGTATGTACGGGTTTCAGGAACAGAGTTACTGTGGCACATGTTACCATACCAAAATTAAAGGGGAGTGTAATAGGTACTGCAGCAATACGGGATCGTGCAAAACCTAGCTAGCTATTATGTCGTAGTATCATGGTATTCTGCCAGCTAAGGTACCGGATATACCCACTTTTTTGTAGTGGCTGGACCGAGTTTATTATGTGGTAGTCAAACACATGTCATAACCGTCAAGACACGTACCAGACCGTGGATCACATACGTATATAACGTCTCTAGGATTCATCTGTCGCCTACTGTATGAATACATGATGATCATAATTTACCTGCAAGGCTCAAGTGTTTTTCAATATTATAAGTAGCATTGAACAGCTGCATTGATCTCACTAATCTTGGGTGCATTCCGGATAATCAAAACCGGTTAGATTCCAAGGGTTAGGGCTAAATTCTCCATAGGAATTATCTCCGTGGGAAAAAGTTCTCCAGCGGAACATCATATGCAGATATACGATGCATTACTCCACGTTCTTTGCGCTTTGACAATTCACTTCATCTTCAACGGGCTGCCTGGCTCCTAAGCTCTGGGCTCTTCGGAATTCATTCGTCAGAGGAATACTCTGGTTGGGTGTCATAAATGTAAACTAGGATTGGGAACTTTTCATTCGAGCCTTATTGCTGGGTTCAGAATTAGGTAGCCTATGACAACGACACACGCGCCACGCCGAACTTACACAGAAAATATCTTGAAGAGGCCATGGCGGAAGTCACTAGCTCACTTGTGCCTCGACTGCTCGTCTTCTGCATGGGATCCTACGCGCAACTTAATCAGCGCCTTGTTGGGATGATTCATGAGATATCACTCTGGGAGATTACCTCTTGCATAGCTTTCTTTTTACATGCAACACTTATGTATGTATGTATGCAGCTGTGTGCACTATCATGGGATCGGATAACCACCTCCGTCCATAATGTTAGTGTATCTAACAAAGCTGTCTACATGTAGTTGGTACATCGCCTCCTTAGGAGTATCAATAAGTATCTATTCGTCTGCACTTCTCTGGCGTTGTCTTTGCTACTTGGACTGAGGTATGACTTACGAAATATTTAGGGTAGAAGAAATTCCAACAAGGCGAAAAAAAAAAGCCCAACTACGCCCCCCCCCCCCCATAGGAGTGATCCACAGGAATCATGGTGTATCACTCTTCCGCGGGTGGCATGAAATGGTCTCAGACTCAATTAACCCACATAAGCCCGCTTATTTTTTTTCTTTCTCGGCGCCGGTACCACCGTTGGCGCGTAGTAAAATCGAGGGGCCAATGTTGCAAGAGGAGCACGGAGTTGAGTTCGATCGCCCATGTGTATCTGCATGTGCTCTGTCATAGTCGATAATATTGACGTACGTAGCATGAACTACACTACCTTTAATCATAAGGCTGAACCGTTTCAGCTCTGTAATTCAACTGAGACTATGCATTGTGACATAGCAGTCAGAAACTGAGGAGGGATTATCGGGAGCCCGCATCAATGTGTGTGCTCCTGGCTCTCAGATGACTCTTCACCGACGACTGGGCCTTTTCTGCCTATCGGCTAGCTGCAGTAGAAGCTATCTACCTCCCTACGCGAAATTGAGAATACTAGGGTATTACTTACGGAGTGACGAAATTCGTAAGTGAATATACTCCAAAGAGAAATCTTTCTCAAGCCAATCATATCCCTGACGAAATGTGTCAAACGCGCGTGGGGATCTCCATGCATTGCTTAATCAGTCTGTGTGGGTCCCTGCAGCAGAAATCCAGTGTCGCCATTTCTGGGAGCATATGACTTTAGTTACACTTCCACCAAGACCAAAACACGCGTATCTACCAGGTTTTTAAAATCTCTGTAACTAGAAGGAATGACTTGGAATGTCGGTGAATAGAGAGACTGCGATACAGACCTAGGTGGGTGTAATGAGTTCGCCGATTTGAGGTTGCGCTAGTATTCGGATGTAACAGAAACCTTTTATTCACCCCTGCTTTACACTTCAATTTACACACCCCCGAGCCTAGGAGATGAATTGTTGAGACCTACCTTGGTATTTTTTTATAATTTTATCCCTCATAATCTTGTTCTATCTTTATGAGTGGAGATTTCAGGTGTCTAAATCGAAATTTTAGACCTCTAGTAAGTGAGTACTCTGCATGCACATCCAGGAAGGCATTTTCTCGGCATGACCGTGACAGTGCAGCGACCTAGGTCTGCACCGCAAACTCCCTAATACCTCAAAAAATTGGGCGAGGTGATACCTATCTTCCGTCTGTTGAGGGGTACTCATTATACCTGTGTCGAGGGTAAGAGGTTGATAGTAACAAGACATCTGCGCTATGACTGTGATTGAGGAAAAAAGTCTGTCAGAGGGCCAAGACTCGGGTTGTCTTCTCGGATCGGAAATTAGAGATTGATGGCAATCTTCAAATTAGCATGCTGAACTGTTTGAATCGTGTTCCGCGGGTAATAATTACTCGCAACCTCATAGCATTTCTGAACACAACCGCTATTACATGCCATATAAAAATGTAGTCTTGGCGTTTTTTGTGTATGCAATATTAGTCGTGTTCAAAAACGCTAGATCATTGTTCCGGTAAACGCCGTTGGGAAGCTTAAGGCTTCGACTGATTGCGGGTGATAGTCCTGGCCCTTCCAAGACGCCGGGGCAAATAGGCACTTCCATTTAGATCTCTATCTTGCTATAGTATTATAATTATGCGATTCAATATTATCTTGAAAAAGCATGGCCATCAGAATTGTTCCTTCCGAGGCGCCATGCTCAAATGGAGGAAGTACGTAGCGTTTATAACAGACAACTTGGAGTAAAGAGGTCAGAGAATTGCCAAGATTTTATAAAGCTTATCTGTAGCGGGTTCGACCTACATGTATATGATATCAAGTGTGATATACATGTACGTTTGTACCACACAGGCACGATCAAAAGTTGGGTCATGAAATATCACTCTGAAAGCTGAAGATCCAGAGAACTACCCTGGTTATTAATTGATTGATTTATTCATCAAGTCTGATGACACAGGCTTCTTATATAGTTTTAACCGGCTTCGCATGTTTCTTTATCTTATTAGGATACCAGTAACCTTATAAGTCTCAATGGATCACAGTATATCACTCGAAATACTATATGTATAATCGTTAATTGTAGCTTGCTTATTGCTCAATTAAACAACTATAACCGAAAAGCCCCACCTGGAACTACCGAGGCAACGGCTATTGAAGTATAGGCCGCGTGAAGATCCATTTAGGGAGTGACGAAGGGTATACCAGGTCTACCCCCACCCACAGATCCTGGCAGTAGGTTTGATATCTATCTCAGATACACACAGAACCCCATACGTAACACCATCACACAGAAATACGTTTACTAGCATCAAATAAGATGAAGGGTACGGCAACTAAATATAATAATAAATTCCTAATCAAGCCTCGAATTTTCAATAAACATTGACGCCGGTGTCCCAAGAGTGTACCCTTCAATTACCCAAGATCTAAATAAACATACCCCCTCTTCTCAACACAACCTTACTCCATCTGCTCCGCCCTTCTTCTTTTCTTCTTCTTCCCTAGACATGGTAACCACATTTCCTTTACGCTGCTCCATATCACACCGGTCTCTAAGGTATCTGTACTTTTACCCACTGTATACAGTATCAGTACCATTAACACCACAAAAATCCCACTTGCAGCCCAAAAATGAGCTTGTGTGTAGTCGCCCATGTCCTTCAGCTGCATCGAGAAATACCCTGTAATCAGCGTGAGTGGTAGAAATAGAAACGTGAACTTTGTTAAGAAGATGGCTACACGAGAAAGGCGCTCCACGGCCTTTGCCTCCTTCATTGCGAGTAGATTGAACACCATTGATATTAACTCTGTTTTCTCCTCGAGACAGTCTTCGATTTCGCCGAGAGCGTAAAGCTTTACACGGTCTCGAAGACGCTCAAATTTTGCGATGGCAATCGGAGAGAGAGGTACGCCAAGGATATTAGGATCACCAAGAGTCGGAGATGGATCATTAGGGTTGGGGGGAGCGGCAGGCGGTGACTGGACGGTGGTACGGTTGGAAAGTGAATTTTCTTGCCGGTAGAGAACGTTGTCAATTATGATCTTTTTAGTCTCATACATGCGCTTCAGTGTAGCAAGCTGGCGGGCAAGACGGTGGAGGCGAGAAATGTGAGAAAGTTTGGGATCACGTTGCATTTCCTGCCGGAGGTTGCTCATGTGGATGCTGTAGGGGTCACCTCGTCCAATCACAAGGTTGAGAGAGGAGTACCAGTCATCGAAAAGATAGTAAAAAAGTAAACTAGGTGCACTATCAACCTATTTTATCAGTCTCGTTAGCTGGTGGATATAAGCACAAAGAGTTTTGAAACGCACATCCTCCCTCTTGTCACCTTTGGTATGGATACGTCTAAATGGCATCTCCTCTAATCCTGAGTTTAGGTCGTAAGAGTTTCTTGCTTCATCTTGAGCCTTGGGTGATTGAGATAATGACCGAAACACGGTGAACATGTTTTTCCGTATCAGTTTCATTTGGTTTTCTGAGACATTTCCTGTTGGCTCGTGTAGTGCTAAAACAGTTCCTGTAGGTAGCTTCATGTTAGTCAAATCATTTTTACCACCAAAAGTATGCCGTATTTATGTATTTATGTATGTATGTGAGGGTAACGAACCATCATCACAGAGAACTAGCCAACTCCAGAGTCGTTTTCCTTGTGGGTAGTTCTCGCCCTTATCCATGGAAGCTTTTCCATCCTTGTCACCGGACCAATGCCACTCGCTCTCATAGTCTGTGTCCTCATCCCCGTTGCTGGAGTCTTCTTCTTCATCGGGGATCTGATGAAGGAGATTAAAGCCGATGCACATAACTAAAGCGAGATCAGCATAAACCCCTATAAGGACACTGAAGGATATAATTTACATCTACCACCCCACTCTACAGCATGCCAATGCCACACACTGCTAACAAGGTCCATATACCCCTGCCTCTCGTTTCCTCCAGCGAGACGGCTGTTTTCATTAATATCAGATATATTTTCGACATCTCGGCCCCGGTGGAGGTGAAGGCCATTTCTGAATCTTTCCAAGATCTGTTGCCGTGGCTGGACAGGTTTCTTTTGGACAGGCTCCACGCGTTGCGGTGGGGCAATCAAGGCGCTAGTATGCCGCGACGAAAGTCCGTAGTGCTGCGCGATGGTCCTAACAAGCGCCTGCTGTGTGTGGGGGGAGAAGATGTTTCTACAAATGGGATTAGCCAGTTTTCAATTATTACGGTTTAAGTATAGGTTTGGTGGCTATGCAGGTACTAACATCCATCGAGTTCGTAGCTCTCGTGGTCTCTACAAATATGGGAAGTATGTTAATACTTCCTTCTCTCTTTTATTACAGTGAGAGCAGTTCAAATACCTCCTTTCCTAACAGGCCCTTAACTGCTTCCACTGTAGCTGGAGAATCGTCGAGATTAAGTGCACACCACGCGGCGCCCCCCTCCTCTGCTGCACCTCCAAAATCGATAATGAAGTTGTTAGTCGCCTCGTTCATGACGGCCACCTTGCACTCCTCGTAGACCGCGTCTGAGTCGAGATCTTGGAACTTGCTGCATAGCGTGGGGAAAGAGTGGTAATATTGATGTGTCGGAGACGAGTTGCTAGGTTTACTCGCGGCTCTTGGGCTTGGGGGAAGGTTGGCAAGCTGTATTCCAGTACTGTGAGCGGTCATTATAACCGTATTTGAAGGGTTTAAAGAAGGACTAGGGAACAACTATTGAATTAAATAGAGGGGAGACCGTTGCATGTCTTAGGTAGGTGCATGGGAGCTGTAGAAAAAGCAATCGTCGCTTACGTGACATAGGCAGTGCCTGTGATCTGCTTCTTAAGATCTTCTCTAAGCAAACAATTGGTTAATTCAATAGAAGGCTAGAGAACTCTCAGGAATCCTATCGGATCGAACCCATCAAGTCAATGGAGAGGCTCACGTATACCAAGTAAACCTGAGAGCATTGAGGTCAATTTTTTTAGTTTTTAAAGAAACAAGATATAAAAAGTACTTATGTAGGTGCTCATATGAAATACACAGCTATTGTAGTATAGCTACATAAGCTAAACCTGGCTTCCCGATCAGCCTCCAAAAAGCAGGTCATCCGCTCTGTGCATATTTGACGATGCATGAGTGCAAGGTCCCCTAGCCACTGAGCCTCATCCAGAAACCCTAACCCTGGCTAGATTGACATCGGCATCAATTCACTCCAGCATTTTCAATAAGCTGTTTCTCCTGCCTAAAATCTATAACACAGTCCGGTACCTTTAGATACCCGGATATCATTACACAGCTCTCTCACTTCAATATCGCTCATCTGGCTACATGTTCTCAGCCATCGTCCCCTCCTCCCACCAGAATATACGAGAATGCTGCCCGCATCTCTAGAGTTGCTACAAAACCCTAGAACTCGGCCTCCGCCGCTGCCGTCATCTCAGACCCCCCTCTAGCCCTACATAAGGATGTACGTGCAGTCTCATGACAGAATCCGGGCCTCGGAACATACCTATGTCTCAGCTCTCAGGACCCAATTTGCGAAATAACATGCAGGGATACGCTTTCTTGCGTGTGTTCCGTGTCGATAATCGATAAACTGATAGCGCTATTAGGCGGGAAGAAGGAAATACATGTATCCTTAGAGCGCCTAAATTATTCATGGCGCCTGCTCTATTTACCTGACCCGGGAGCCGTCTAGGTTACCACAATACCTCCAACATCAAGCCGGATAGGGTAAGCCGCCTTTAAACCTACGAATATCACGCAGGGACAGACTGCACGTTAATTGCGCAAGCCTCTACGTGATCATCTAAGATCAAGAGCTAGAGGTTGACTTGCTTTATTAGACAGGAACCCTATGAGGTGCTGATATTTCCAAATTTTACCATGTTACTATTAGAGCTTCCTACGCTATAAAACCATATGAAACTGTAGAGCAATAATCTTCGTTGTTTATTCGTATCATCATCATCCTCTACACTTAACTACCCCACACAAAGCACCAACATATCGCAGAAATAACAAAAAAGCCTTCAACCTAAACCGAGCCCACTAAAACACACAAAAGTTGAAGGCAAAATCGGCATTCATTGGATCTGAAGAAAATGATATGAAGGTAACTCAATATCATAAAATCACATCCCGTTCGATCCAGATTCGGCCTTCAAGAAAAGGGAAAAAATATGTCTCACAAAGATTACCATCTTTTTTTGTTTATTTGGTTGTTAAAAAGATTTGACAAGAACACTAAAGGCTGGCTGGCAGACGGAGGGGGGGTAAATAGACGGAGGATAAGGGAATGTTGATAATTTAGCGAGGCCCCCTCAACTTGGTGCTAAGCCACTCCAATCCTTCGTAGAGACCATCTCCGGAAGTGGCACAAGTGGATTGGATGTACTGAACACAGCCCTGTCAGCTAAAATAACTTCTAAAGGAAAAGAACATTGAAATAGGGAACATACCCAATCCCTCTGCCTCAAACTATGCAGGCCGAGCTTGTCGGTGATTTCGGCAGCATTCATCGCATTCTATTACACAACGGTCAATTAAGAACTTCCCACAAATCAAGAAATAAAACTTACAGGCAAGTCCTGTTTGTTGGCGAAAACTAAGAGCAAAGCCTCCCGGAGCTCATCCTCGTTCAGCATTCTCTGCAGCTCCTCACGTGCCTCGGTGACACGCTCCCTGTCGTTGGAATCGACAACGAAAATGATTCCCTGGGTGTTCTGGAAGTAGTGGCGCCAGAGGGGACGAATCTTGTCCTGACCACCGACGTCCCACACGGTGAATGAAATGTTCTTGTATTCGACAGTTTCGACGTTGAAGCCTATGTTGGGCGTAAAATTTAGTATATACTTTCTAATAGTATAGTATCGGGCTTGCGCCACATTGTATCGCATTAGGTGAGAACGGGAAGAATATTCTTACCAATGGTCGGGATGGTGGTGACAATTTCTCCCAGCTTCAACTTGTAAAGGATGGTAGTTTTACCAGCAGCATCCTAGAAATTCACAAAATTAAGTATCAGCCTTGGACACCCCTGTAACCACACCCGCAATATCCTTCAAAACCTGCATACTGCTGTCAAAAGCTTTGTGCACCCAGCGACCTATCAAGCGTGGGCACTGGTGAAAAGCCTTCGGCAGACTACAGCTGCGATAAAGTGAATAAACGAAGAGGATTGAAAAGATAGAACTTACCAGTCCAACCATCAAAATTCGCATCTCCTTCTTGCCGAAGAGGCCAGAAAGAAGCTTGGATATTGAGAGACCCATTGTGAATTTTTGTTTTTGATTAATCCCCTTTAGAATCCGTTATTTCGTGACGAAGATAAGAAAAAAAGCTTCTATAAGTTGAGGTGGAGGCGTTAGCGTTAAATGCTCGGTGCTGTTGGCACGTGGCTACAAAAAGCAGAGCAATCCGGAACGCCGCGGGGAGGATCAAGAGACAATAGAATAGAATACTCGAGACTCCCAAGCTAAGGAAAAGCAAAAGCAGGATCCCAAGTAGCCGGCTCTCAAAAAGGTGAGGTGATATCTCGTGTTAAACTTGATAAGGGGTGCGACGGGGCTGATTACAACAACGAAATTGTACAGGAGGGGTAGAAACAGCAGTTTAAAGAGATGACTGCACTAGCAGCGCATGGGTATTTTGTATAGAAATGGGGACATAGCGGAACTTACAATGATGAATACGACAGAGATGGTGTGTTGAGAAACAGACGTTGAACGTTGCTCCAGGTGTCGTGATGGGTAGAGGAAGCGGTGATGGCCTTTGAAAAGTTGACAGAGAGGTTGGTTGGGAAAGCGCAAAGTAAAGGGGCGTCGACGGGTTTTTGGGACTGGGGAGGCTAATTAGCTTGCTTTTGCCGCGTAGGTTGGCTTGATCAGGATAAGGAGACCAGGTTATTTTCGATTGGCTTCTGTTTTTACAACGCAAGAGGAATTTATTGAACTTTTTAAGTGAATGCGGTGAGATAGTGATGCAGGAGAAGATGATTAAAGTAATCCTCGGGACCTGCGTTTTATGGCTTAGATACGAAAAGGACACTTCACTATGTTGAATGGCTATTGCTCATTCAATAATCAGCCACAGGGGAGTCTAGGTATCGACGTATCAGCGTCCGATGTTGCTGCGCCACAAATACCCGATCTAGGGTAATTTACTGCCATTCGATCCACCAAGATGACAGCATGTCATCAGCCACGTCAAAGCTTGTGGTCTTGATCCAACGACAGACTATGTTTCTATGTACTATCAGTGCTTTATTGATACTAATGTGTACAACGCCCAAGCTGTTTAGTAGGTAACAAGCCGGATGAGTTGGTTGAGACATTCACTGTGACATTTTGCTTTATGGCATGTCCGTTGATAACCCCAGATTTCCGCGATGCCCTTCTACTAGTGGTAGCGTCTACATGACATGTAACAAGTTCTTGCCTCGGCTCAAAATTGTCTACAAACAATTATCTCATTTCTAGCCTCACCGATGGGGAAATGGCAATGAGCCTCTGCGACCGCTACAAGAACTGAAGATGTTCACACTCTGTCTTTATTCCAATTTATGACTCGATAAAATAACCTGACTTGTGATCGTCATCAATATGTTTCGGCCACATCTCCGTTTGGCTTCAAAGAGTCATGAGTATTTTTGTTTGCAACGCAAATAGAACTAGAATGGGAAAACAGAGATCTGTCCTGAAGAAAATCATAGAATGCCCCAGACAATAGTCACGATAATCACTTGATTACCGCCGTGGATATGGATCAGGAATGTTTAGTATCTGGTTCGTTTGGGAGGCACCAAGTAATCCATTGCTGGTAACTACAATTCATCGAAATAGAACTTACTTACAAAGAAGATAACGTCCAACATATCCTTCAGCTACATGCATACATGTATGTATCTAGCAAAACCATTGCCTAAACTTCTGCATCTCTATGCAAGATGCGCTCTCTTCTTTGCTCAAATTCTCTTCCTCCCACTGGTTCTTCTTCGTCACCCGTTGTATCACTTCTTTCCAATGTCCCCGGTCCTGGCCCTCCATTACCCGCGAATGGCGTCGTATTATAAAGCCAAAAACTCCAACTCCTCCCCATCCCCGCCGCCGCCCTTCTCGGCGAATACAAAAGGGGGGTATCTTCATCGACTACATCATCGTCTTCTCTGCTATTCCTACCCCAAATGCGTCTCCATAAAGAGAAAAAGGAGGAACAGTATCTTACGACAGCGAAGATTATCCCAACAATCAAAAGTGTCGAGAGCACACTGCCAACCGCAGTGAGAGCAGTCAAAGTACTGACATTACATCTCAGGGGTTTCGCGCGAAGCTCGAACCGCTCAGAAGACATTGGACAGACATTTGAGTCTCCGAGTGGGGTAAATAACCCCGCTAAAGCTGGAACACAAGCTTGACTCTGAGTGTTTTTTTTTATCAGTCCTGGAACTTAATACAATGAAAGGCGAGGGAGGGAGGTATCTCATTACAGTCGGGCACCATCCACATGGCATAGGTGTTCTCAAACACTCTCCACAAGAGTTCCGTCGCCAGCAGTGCTGAAATAGTCTTTCAGGGTCGAAGTCAGATAGTAGTATCCCTGCTGGGTGTTCGATGAGTTAGGAAGTTTGCTCTTGACAAGTTATCTCTTTCAAGTAAGCGTATACCCGAGCTAGAACTGTTGGCCCGCACTTTGACGCCAAGCGCCTCAAGCTCAAGTGGGCTTTCTATCATGTCGAGGGCAACCATAGTTAAGTGCTATGTAGAGTGAAAATACTAGATCTGCGCAGAACAGAACCTTGAATGTCGTTGTATTTATGTGGCCGACCGCCCAGCTCAGACATGGGGGTACAGCACAAAGCAGGATGATCCAGGACCCAACCACACATAGACAATTGTTTCCACATATTGTGCGCATCTCTAAACGCCCGAATGATACGTAGCGAGACCCAGGGCTAGTTATAATTCGCAGGGTTACCGCCAATTAGTATGTCGTACATACATGTGTTCACGACAAGTTCCTGCATACGAGGGGTTACGGGGAAACGTTGTTCCACTCCGAGTGCTTAGGTGATGTGCGCTAACCAATTGTCTCCTCTCCCATGAGCTCTACCTTAATCTTTGAGAACTAGCAGGATGCCTCGACCCAACCGATTGAGCCAATATAATTAGTAGACTAATGCAGGAATCGAAATCCCACACACATAACGTGTTTCACCGGGAAAGCAATCATCACCGGTAAGCAAAACAGGACCCTAAAATTTTCAGATTTTGAGGCTGGACCGAATCAAACACCCCTTAGATGTCTTTTGACTACGGTATTGTATTTTAGATGATATTTGCTAAGGTTGAGTGGTGAAGGACGGTTGTCAGGGTACATAATTTCTTCTCCTTTTATCAGTTCCTGGGCTAGGATGACGGACCTCAATATTGGCAATCAAATTCAAATGGTGGTCTTGTGCATGTGCCCATCCCAAAGCCTTGATAAAGAGAAATCACCAGCCACACCTACATAATAGGTCTTCGAAACAGGACAATACAGCTGCTGGGTGTTAGTACCAGGCATGTGAAAAAATCAACAATGAATAATTCTCAAACTAACTGTTGTCTTCGAACAAAATCAAGCTCGGAAGAAAGACCCCCCACACCTCCGAGACACTAAGCGGGGTATATAGATGGACGAGTGAGACCTTGTGATCATGGGTTCATCATAACTACATGTATCACTCGATTGAGTTAAATACAATTCTGAGAAACAATATACATCCTTAGAAAATATCTTATCATTTAAAAACCCCTCACCAGAGTCACCAAATACTCTACAAACTGCCCCACAAACGTGGCCGTCGTTATTGTTGAAAAAACAGACCTTACGCCTTCCGCCAAACGAGAACAGAAATATGCAGAAAATCTCAAAGCGAAAAAGAAAGAAACTTGAAATAAAATATAAAAGAAAAGAAGAACGATTACCCGAAAGGTATATACCGTCCCATTTTAAAAGTTGAGAAATAAAACCCCGTTGTTGAAACACCATTTTTGAACCATGACCAAAAGAAAGGAAAGAAAAAAGAAAGAAAGAAGAAGGATAAGAAATGGCTTGATTTGCTGCAAAAAGATCTAGGGGGGATTAACTTTACTGTGAAAAGTATCCAGACCTTCTTTACCGGATACAGAGTAGGGTGTTAGACCTACTCCATCGCCCATCTCTTCTCTCTGATACCCATCTCCCCAGTCCTAGTACCCATTTTCTCCGCTTTCCAGTCCCAGTACTCGCCCAACCTGATTTCAGCATACCCTTTGTAGTCGAAATGGATTTGACTGATCTCAGCCTGGATAAGTGCCCAGACACCCCAATAAAATCCCGGTACGCCTCTGAATAGGTCAACCTCGGCCATGAGGCTCTCGGTCTCCGCTTCTAGAGTCGCACTGTGAAAGCAGTTACGGTGCTGGTGAAAGCTCTGAAGATAATGTTTGATGAACTCGCGACGGGTAGAACGGGTTGGAAGGAGGTTGAAATCACAGTCAAAGCCACCCCATTCAGCGAAATGGTTGGCAATGTCGAAAGCGCGTTCGCAGGGGGTGGAGTACCTATTGTTGGTTAACACATAGCTAGTAATGGACTATTTAAAGTGGGTGCCTACTCGTAATCGATAAAGTGAACCTTCTTTTCCCCGTTCGCGGATGTAACTCCTTCTTCTTCAGGTAGTATGATAACATTTCCGCTCAGCAAATCGCAATGCCCAACCACGAGCCCCATTCCACCATCTTGTCCCATGATGTTATATCCGCCTTCATCCTCTCCTAACTGTAGTAAATCCAGCTCCTTCTGGAGCAACTCCTTCCTCTCCTTCTGGGACTTCCCCGTCTCTGGCAGTGCACTAATCCATTTCTGCAACACATTCCATAGAGTCACATCCGGTTCAGACGAAGAAGCCGAGCTTGATGAAGCTGGAGATGGTGGCGGGGTAGTGCTAGTCGGAAGAGTACCATGCCATTCACCCATTCGCGCAGCGACAGCCTTCCAGACGTTTGGCTGGGACATCTCCGGGACTGTGCAAACTCTTCCGGCGACAAATCTGTAGAGGAGACCATTCTCGAAGCGCGCGAGGAGTGCTGGCGCTAGGTTATGGCGGGAGAGGAGGAGGTGGGATGCACACTCGCCTGCCCTTTGTTAATCGACGTTTCTGCTAAATGAAGCTGGACGTATATGGGGGCTTACGTTCGCGGTCAATCAGGATGCCGGTGTCCCTCCCGTATGCGCGCAAGAGTACGGATTCCTCATCTGCAAGCCTCTTCGCTTCGGCTGAAGATACGCCCTCCGGAGGATTGTGGACGCACTTGAGGAGCTATTGGCCGAATTACGAGTTAGCATTTAAAATAATTTAGAATTTTCGAAATCAATGACAGCCAAATATCACAGAGTTCTTTTTTTCAAATCTGCTGTCGTAGGGATCAAGAACTTTCACATGCAAATTACGCTAACGCAGCTGCAGGTAACCCGTTGAGTCGCCTCAAAAAAGCAAATTACAATACCCAACAAAAACACAGAACAGGCATCTACGTACAGTATTAGTGATTCCATCTGTGAATCTCACGAGGCTGATGCCCCTTCCTCCGTTGATGGGGTTCCATTCTGGCAGTAAAGTATACACCAGCTGTTTTGCTGAATCGTCTGAATTCGCTACGCTATAGGATAGCGGAAGTACTGGAAGCTGCTCCATTTTCGCCAAAGCTTGTAGAGTCGGTTTGGATGAAGACATTTCGGTTGGATGGTTTGTTACAGGCTTGGTAGAGAAACAGACGACGATGAGAGAAGATGGTAACGCGGAAAGGTTCACAGTAGCAAGTTCACTGAAATGGGCTACAAGTGAGTGCGTAACAGCAACAACAGCAACAAGCCTAGAGTTTCAGAAAGTGAATTTCACTATTGCTCAGCTGAACCTAATTTCAGGATAAAGGGGATGGTGTAGATGTAGGAGGGGGAGGAGGAGAAGGAGAGAAGGAGAGAAGGGTAGGAGGAAAACTATGGAGCAGAAAAGGTTCGGGGGTCTCGTGCCCCCAACATAACACACCCACGTTTTTTTATTCTCGACTTCCCCGAACGCCCCTGCCAGATCATATCATCTGGTCTGGACACATTAATGGATAATTTCCCCGTGGTGGGGAGGGGGGGGGGGAGGGATATAATGGATCGGATGGGTGGTCATTGATACCATGTCACTGGTGTGTTCAGTTTTATTGGGGGGGGGGGGGCATTCCATGCGTGGCCATTAGAATGGGATGAAGAGTGATGTTCTGTTATACCCCTGAGTTACCTGAAGGGACAAGAAGAGGTTCAAATTATAAATGTGACCCGTACCTACATGTGCATACATGTATATTTACTAGTACACTACATAATCCTGTTACTACATGTACATGTAAAAGTATACAATTCTAGTCGATCGATGTGGTCCTATGCGTAGCAGCTTGATTGTTGAAAGGAAGGAAGCGAGTGAGAAAAAGAAAGTGGGGCTCTGCGATTAATTCGTAGCCTTGTAAAGTAGGAGGAACTGTCCAGATCATCACTTTGCACATGTCAATGGGTAGTAAACTTGATATATTACGTAGATCTCTTCCTTGCACTTCCAGATATTGTCAGCTACGTATACCTATGGTTGTAACCTTTGTTTGTTTGGGCACTTTAATTTATTCAACCACTAAAAACTGTTTAGCGACATAACTTGCTCGCGTGAGCGGCGAATTGTGGGAAAAAAATAATGCGAAGTGAGGTGAGTGAAAATTCTAAAGATGCCTAGGTTATATATATCAGTGTGATATAACATGCGCATTTTACAGGGGCTGGTTACCAAGCTGACTATCCGTCAGGGTCATGTATGTAGTTGAGAGAAGAACACAAGTAACCGCATTTCTGCGTCTCTACATCTTTGAACGCAGCCCAGAAAATTGTGGCTTTGAAACAAATATGTCTGAATCGCCCAAGACGCACACGTACATGGTACTAAACGTAACGTACGCATTCACTTATCAGATTCTGATCACTTACCCACACACTCGAGTACAGATACATACTACAACCTCTGTCACAGTTGAAGGCTTAATATGCACTCTCTGCTTTCACTGTAACAGTGATAATCAATATTAAAACTAACCGTAAACTACATGTAGGTACCTCCGAGCAAGATGATAAAGTAGACGTGCATGATATATATATATATATCGTTCTATCACTGGTACTCTACTACATATAAGTACAAATTATAAAAGATGTCTCCTGGGCTAACACTCGACTAGAGTAGGTACGCTTGTGCCTAATATTCAAACATATCCATTCAATTCTACCTGAAAAGCCTTCAGTTGATGGCTCGCATTCATTTGGAATAGCTGTCATTCTCGCCGAAAAGCGGAAGGAGTTGTTGGGAATATGCATAACTAGCCGCATATAGATACGGCTTCTGCTGTTGCTATGGCAACAAATGTCTGGGGCTGCGCATGTGATTTTGTCCTATTTGGTACCAGATAAATATTTACAAAAACTAATCCCGGAAAAACAACTCCTCGGTGGCGATCATCGAACCTCTAAGTCCTTCTTTTGCGGGAACAAGGATAATAGAAAACCCGATGAAAATCAAAACCAGATAAGTATGCAGAGTTGATTGGGATCGGCAGTGCCTGTATTTTCCTCTTTGACCTTTTCCTACTCCACAAGAGGCAATTCAAAAGACGGATCAATGATAGTCTGTCTACAAGGTTATCACTAATTCATTATTTGGCCACGCGGGGCAAGAATAGTCAACACGCTACGCACGTTAGTGGGGAACCCCCTGAATGTCATATCAAAATAGTTATACACACTACAAAAGGACTTTAACAAAGTTCCTACGAGCGTTACCTTCAATGCTATCGGAGTCTCAAATTTAGGTCGGCGTACAGTTTTTTGATCCGTTGCGTCTACTATCACTAAGAGACATCGAGAGAAGCGTACAGCGCCAAAAAACAATGGGTTGGTGGAAGAACCTTCAAGATACACTCCATCCCCCTCCACCTCGCCGCGCGCGACCTCCTGGCGCCGCCCTTCCTCCTCCCACCGAAGTACTTCTAAGTCCCTTATCCGACCTCGAATCTAGCAAATTATCATGGCCGCCTACGCCGCGCCGCCCCCCATTCGCTGGTCGACGCACATTCATACGCATTCTTATTTCCATAATAGTTTTTACGCTACTCATTGTTGTACTCTCAGCCAGTGGAGCCTCGCCTTCGAGCCCGCCCACGATCCCATCGGACAGCGCAGAATTCTCCTCTCCCGATGATACTCCGCAGCCTCCAAAAATGGAATCATTCCCGTTCCTCAAGAACTACTATAAGGGCCTGTTTAGTCTTGTGGACAGTGATGTGGATGTTCCCGAGTACCCTCCGCGTCTTGCCTGCGAGCAAAAATCGGCCTTGGAGTCAGCGCGGCCTGCTGCAGCAGCGAGTAGTGGAATGGCTGCCGGAAGCAGAGTATTTAATCCGTATCCTAAGTACGACCATGATGAGTACCGGCAAATATGGGAAGGTGAGTACAAAGAGTGCTCTTTCGACGAAGATGAGAATTCGGGAAAGACGAGAGGTCGGCCAGAGATTAGAGTTTTCGATGGTATACCTCAGGGTATGCCTGCACCGATCTTTGGCTCGCATGGGTTACTTGAGATCAACGATAATGTGTGTTTCGATCGATATGGGAGATATGGAGCATATGGATACGGATACATAGACGTCGAGGGCGGTTTAGGAGAAGCCGTATTTGACGGTGGTGATAACGAAACCGATATAGAGACTGGCTGGGGACCGGGTAAGATGCCGTTCAACAGAGTCGATTGGAGGGGTGTTGATTGGGGCACACTTCAAAAGAATTGTTACGAGAAAAACAAAGACCGGTTTGAAGGTGTGGAGACAAAGGACACTTTGTACCCAAATGAAGATTTTCTTGCTGTCAACGTTGTGCAGGATAAGAAGAATATTGATCTAGAGACACGAGGCATGCCCGGCGGCAACTTGCACAAGCAGAGGAAACACCTTCCCCGGACTGCAGTTCTTGTCCGAACCTGGACAGGTTACCAATACAGCGCTGGAGACATCGCATTCCTCCGATCCCTTATCTCCGAACTGTCTATCATCTCTGGCGCCGAATACAGTGTCCACCTGCTCGTCCATTCAAGAGACAATAAGGTCCCAATCTGGTCCGACAGCGAGGTTTATCGACAAGTTCTCCAGGAAAATGTTCCTGAGGAGTTTTGGGGAATCGCGGAGCTATGGAACGAAGCAATGATGGGATCCATTTATGCTAGAATGGAACCGTGGAAATACAGAGACCTCCCACTGCATGGTGTATACCGCAGTACCTTTATGCCAGTCCAGTGGTTCGCGCACCGTCACCAGGAATACGAGTTTTTCTGGAACTTGGAAATCGATGCACGCTACACTGGTCATTGGTACCAATTCTTCGACAAGATCGCGTCCTGGGCCAAGCAGCAACCGCGCAAGTATCTTTGGGAGCGTAACGAACGTTTCTATATCCCAGAAGTGCACGGTAGCTACGCCAACTTCTCCGAAACCATTTCTAAAAGCATCCACGCAAACTCCAGCGTTTGGGGCCCACCGCAAGTCGAGACAGTCACGATCCATCCTGACGACCCCGTCCCGCCCTTCACATCAGCAGAAGAGGACGCTAACGCCGAATGGGGTGTCGGCGAAGACGCCGATCTCCTCACAATGAACCCTATATTTGATCCCGAGGGCACAGACTGGGGTCTCAGCTCTGACACCACCGGGTACGGGACCTACACTGAAGCCTCCTACCGGTACAACCAAGACCCGCGCAAAGACCGCCTCAAAGAACCGTCCCCCCCGCCCCCTGGAACCCCCACTGGCCCACCGCGCCGCACCGCAATCGTCGCAATCTCCCGTCTCTCCCGGCGGCTCCTGAACCGCATGCACTGGGAGAATGCGGTACAGGGCCACACGATGTTCTCGGAGATGTGGCCTGCATCGTGTGCATTCCACCATGGGCTCAAGGCCGTGTTCGTCCCGCATCCGGCATACATTGATCGCGAGTGGCCCCTCGATCATCTGGAGAGAACGTTCAACATGGGTGTTTACGGCGGCCAGACGGTGTTTGGCGAGGCGAACCAGTATAACTTCCTTGGGAGTACGTGGTTCTATGTCTCTGGGTTTCCAGCAGTGCTGTGGACGCGGTGGTTGGGTGGGGAGGCGCATAATGATGGTGGGGAGGCGTGGGACAGGGAGCGCGGGAGGATGTGTCTGAAGGGCATGTTTATGCATCCTATCAAGGGATTGTGATAATGAAAAAAAGATTCGCATATATGGATGGATACTTATATTGGCGTCTTTGAGATTTATAGTTAATTTCTCTTTTTTCAAAGGGGATCTTCGTGGGAGGTTTTGAGGACTCGAGGTGGATATTCTTGTAGATACTTACCTTATATATGTATTCTCTTAATTATCATACTTACTTCTTTTTATGTGTATGTGTGCGTCTTCTTGTTTATATATTATTCGTTTAGGGTTTTTTCGTTATAAACCCAGGGGGAACTAGATGTCCCATCCTTTTTAATACACATCTACTTCCAAGGTCTGCACCCTGCTTTTTGAGATACCTTCTGTCTGCAGCTACCTTTCTCGAGACGAACCTGCAAACCCTCACGTCATGTACATACAATCACACCCCAGCTACAGCTCCACCCGACAGACTCCAGACAACAGCACCCCAACCCACAACCCTAGAGTGCAAAACCACACGAAAGCCCCGCCAGTGCTGCAGATCCAATGCAATTATACATTGGTACCCAGAAAGCCTAAGAGGCAGCGCTAGCACTACAAGCTTAACGATCCGCTATGCGTGTCAATTACCACCTTGTTCCCACCCGACAGCTACCCGTGGCTTCCGAGTGACGGTCTATGATTGTGTGCTATGGTACTGTGGGTCGGTGCTAGCTGGCTGCTTGGCTTGTGGGAGGGCTGGTGGTGGTGGCGGTGGTAAAGTGTGTGGGGGGTGCTAGGTTGCGTCTACAGGTAAATGTGGCACATTTCGGGGCTAGTGGGTGTGGTTTGGGGAGGACGAGGGCGGTCCTGTGAGGACTGGGCCTGTTTAAGACCTCCGGCGTTGGCTAGGGCGGTGGGGCCGTGGTCTGGCATGGAGAACTACATGACGTACCGACTTGGCTCATGTACTGTTAGGACCAGAGTACGATATCCTTATCGTTATAGAAAGCCCAGGGTTATAATAATAGGTAGGTTCTGCTCCAGTACCATTTAGCAGTATCTTTTTGATCTTGCCCTATTCCATGCTTTGCATACTAATAATAATAATAATAGAAATTTGAACTAATAAAATAAAGAACTTTTTGGCTTTACTAGTTCTGGGTTTATTATAGGAGAAGAGCTGTATAGTAGGTTTGACGGATTTGTTATCGTTAGAAATTTGACTCTTAACTCTCCTCGCTTCTGAAGAGGAAAAGCCCTTCACACCAAGAATACTATTTTCTACAAGGATACATGTAGAATACACGTACAGTCGAATCTCCCTATAGGGGTATCCTTTATAAGAGTGGTCGCCTTGTAAGAGTATGTGCTCGTGGTCCTTCTGGGCTTTGTCAATATAAATTCACTCTTAGTATAAGGGTACCAAATTTTAGTCCTGGCGTACCCTATAGAGAGATTCGACTGTACAGCAGTAGGTAATATAATAAGTGATGGTTCCACCACTTATTACCTGTCGATCGCTGTACATCAAAAATATCTTATTTCTCCATACTGAGTCAATAGCACCAGACGATTGTATCCTTATAGGCCGTATATCTTTATCAACAACACCCTTACAGTGAGATTCCACTCTATACGTATATGACGTATATCATATACCAAACCCTCCTTCTCTCTCGATGTACGGGTTGCTGGGAAGGCCGGGTTCAAAACATGTCAGATCATATTATCTCCCCCCCACCAGATATAGATAAGGAGCAGAAAGACCGCCCCATTGTCATGGATATGAGCCCGAGTGGTCGCGGAGGAGAGGAGAGGGGACGACAGGCGTGCCCCAGCCACGCATGGATCTCTACCCCCTGATGGTATGTTTTTGCCAGTACACACATGTACTTAGCTATACGTACATTCTTATATACATGCGTTTTGTCCTGATTACGCGCGCCCAACCAAGGCCAGCATATATCGAGTGGACCCAGGCTCGTGGTGCTTCAAGGACGGAATTAAATAGGCGCGGCCAGTCAGACGGCAGAGCGGGGCCCGCAGGTTCTTTTCTTCGGTGCGTCTGTGGTCTTTATTTCCATGGGTGGAGGGGGACTGGTTAATCATGGTGTCGTATGGGAGTGCGTTGCCATAGCCTAAGGGCTACATGCATGTATGAAGTATAAATAAATTGTATGGAGTGCGTCATAAACTATCACTCGTAAATACTAGTCTCGAGCTTGATTGAACTATTCATTGAATACATTTACAGTGCACTCTCGCTATAAGAATACGGTTGGGAGCAGAAACATGTATCCTTATAGTGAATTATCCTTATACGCAGTGAGAGGATGCTAACAAAATGGCACTTGCGGTCCGGCAAATTGTATCCTTATATCGAGAGTCTACTGTACAAGCTTTAGCTTATGTGGAGATCTTTATTTGGGTTTCCAGTAACGATACTTATATGTCTTAGATCTGCGGTGGTGTTGGTGCGGCCAACGAGTGCGGGCCTGGATTGGCAATTCAAGGACAGACAATTTGGTTTTATACCCGGGGACTTTGTCATGTCACCGGTTAGGTTAAACTAGAGGTTAGGTTAGATACACATGAAAAGATTACTTGTACGAAGACCATCGGTGGCCACGTTTCTTACTAAGGCGCAAATGTGTCTTGAGCAAGCGGATATATGATTAACTACATTTACCCACAGGGTGACGGCTCTTCCTTCCTGAAGATGGTCTGTGATTTCGGGCCAGTAGCTAGTTGAGCTCACATTATTGACGATACGGATCATAAGTGACAGTGGGGACCGCTATCAGACAGAATACGCCTTCGTGAAGTGAGTGTATATATAAAACCAGGCACTCCACCTTCCATTCCTATCCCACTCCTACTCACCACTGCAGTCATCTACATCCCTCCGCACTATCTATCACTCCGGTTGAGTTTCTCTCTATTCATTATTCTAACATATCACAATACCGACGATAAAGCAAAAACAAAAACAAAAACCCCTCGCCATGGCATAACGAAAACATAGTCCATCACTCGCACTATCGGTCTCATATAGGCATAAAATATTCCTACAGGCATAAGATATTCCTACATCCATGTAACACATACGTGTGGTTACCAAAGCATTGGCTTCATCGTTTCAACTTTTACATATTTCTGAGGGAACATACCATCTGGTGACAATTAGTGCCAGCCAGCAGCCTATGAATTTGATGCAATAGCGTGCAACGGTACACATGCCAGTGAAGGCCAATTTTTCATGTGTTTGATATTTCCAGGCTCGATCCTGTCCCCAACGCTACGCTTAACTAACTGACACGTAGAGATACGGCTATAGAGTCACGGAAAGTGGGGGGAGGTGGAATTCAAAGACACGATAGCTAGCTAGCTGGAGGACTGCATAATGATCTGGGTTGTTCCTTTCTTCCCTTCTATTCTCCCTGCTAATTGCTCTCTTTTCAACAACCTCTAGCCTTAGACTACTCGTACGGGAAGGTCTGTAATGATAGCATCTATTCAACAAAAAACCATGAATTATACAGGGCCAGAATAAACCGAGGGTGAGACCATTCCATGAAGTGTGGGAATGCAAGAGCCCGGGCCTCCGAGGTGAGCAAGAATAAGGTGCCAGCACGTGTATAAACGACAGGGCATATGTATAGACCTGCGATATCAATACATGTGCGTGTAGTTTGTTTACCCACCAGGCCGCAGGAGATTGGTCCATTCTATCTAAGCTATCTCTGCACTTCCGTATGTAAGCGTCGCTGACAAATCAGGTTGGGCTTTATTTAAGCCACCACTTTCCCTGAGTGTTCCGGCAAATCAACTACATTGATTCTGTCGTCTTCCTATTCGCAGCCTAAGCCTGCGGTTGGACTTGGCGCAATTGATGGGAATCGCGATTGCACCCTGCTACAAGCACATACACGAAGTTGAGTGGCAGTCCAGTACGAAATATTAGGATCGCCGTACATCTATCTAGCCGGTTGCCTAGTTACTGATGGTCGAATTGGGCAGTAGGCAATATTCCTATCAGTTGAAGCATTAGGCAACTATGCGCCCAGTGCCACTCAAGCCTCGTCCGACTTATGTTAAATGCATTTGCCCGGATGTCTATTAATCATCGACTCTCCTGCATTTCTATTCTTTCCAATTCGACCTCTCGATGGTACCGATATATCACTTTTGGCATCGACCCATTCCCCAAGCGATAGCGAACTAACTCCGCCCTCGACCATGTGGCACGAGAGACTTCAGTGATTACCGCCGGTCGTTGCGTCTCCATTTGCGCAATGGATCGCCTAAACACAACACAGCAAACCCTCGAGTGATGCACCATGACGCCCTCCTAATAAACAACAGACGCCCGTCTGAACCCGTTTGCCCAAAATAACGCACGGACGCGTGGTGTAACGTGTCAAAAAGCTTAGCACCGAGCCGCTAACGTTTCATGTCCCCTTACTAGAATGCTATCTACAGAACATATCCGTACTCCATGGCCGACATGCAAAGAAAAGGAACACAGAGAGGCAGTGCTGTGTTTATATATATAGAGCGGAGCCGGGGCGACTAATGCGGAATGGATATATCCAAAGGGGTAGGGAAGGGAAGGGGGGGGGGACACGATGTTTCTCCAAGAGTCCAAGAAAGTTCCCCGGATGAGTCGGGTCGGTTTGTCAGTTGAGGTAGGGGGGAAGGTCATGGGAACACGATGAATTCCCTTCAGTCAATGCACTTTTCACTCCTAGCCGACCATATTTTCGTTTTCGTTGCCCTGCCCAGCCAGACAATAAATAATTGCAGTTATGGTTGTGGTACCTACATGCGTGAGGGAGGGCGTTCGCGAAGAGAAGAAAAAAAAAATTCACTTCCATACGCAAGCGAAAAGTAAAATTGCACCCCTATCGTACCTACCCAATTAAAGAGCCGTGATCTTCAGCTGTCGCTTTTTTTTTCGTCATTTTTTGATCCTACGGAGGCGTTTCCTCCAACCAACCAACGTCCACGTCCCCAGCCAGCCAGTATGTAGGTCATACTCAGGCTACATAGTACTTGGAAACCAAACCAAACATCACGATCTCAATTCTCAATCCCATCTTGGCCATACCACCACATTACCACCTCACACTTCCCTTGGAAGAAGAAGAAGCTGAAAAGGGGGGGGGGGGGGATTCTCCAGCAGCCGTTTTTTTTTTCTTTGCTTTTTTGGAGCGAGGAAGATTTCGGAAATTAGCCCCCCCCCCCCAGCCCTTGTCAGTTGTTTGTGAGCAGCAGCAGCTTCTATGTAACTGATCTGATCTGATCGTCGCACAGGCACACAAGCATACATGTAGGGCCAAAACTGGTCAGGGGTGCAGTAGAGGTCCGCCGAATGCAGTATGGTAGTAGTAAGCTGGGTGGTTCCCCCTACCCTGAAAAAGTACATGTACCTACATAGGAGTACCCTTGGATGTAGATCGCAATACCGTGTAGGGTAGAGTACATAGGGCTTTAGGCTAGCTAGGCTAGGCTGGCTATGACGGCTTCCCCCAATCCCCCAAATCCTGGGCAATGACATGGTCATGGTAGGGGAGATTGGAGGAGGGCGACTCGACGTATGTACTCTACATACATGTATGTATTGTAGAGCAAGTAAGCTTAAAATCACCACTCTACAAACACATGTATATATGATGCTATGAGGGCGGGGTGGAATTGGGGGTTGGGTTTGATTACAATGGATGGGATATTCTCTCTGTAGACTACATGTAGTACTTCTACCTGGTCTGGTCTGGTCGCTCACACAAGTCTACAAGCAGCAAAAGCATAATTGGAGAAAAAAGAGCGTAATGGGGAAAAAAAAGTATTTTCGCCAGTTACATGCAGAAGTAATATACAAAAAAAAGAACCCGAGCCCCAAATAAAAAATTGTAAACACAAAAAAAAGAATATCACAGTAAAAAAAAAAAGCAAAACACCGGTACCGTGTTTCCCGCACTGAAGGCTCTCTCTCTCTTTTCTGCCCCTCCCGGAAATTCGAATGTAAAAAGAAGAAAAGAAAGAATAAGCTGTACACCTTTGCACTTTGTAGTAGTAAGTAGTAGCAATAGTAGTAGTAGTAGTAGTATTTGGTGAAGACCATGTTGGCATGAGAAACCCAGCAGCTTGTTTGTTGTCCATTAAACCCAACCGATCCGTAAATAAAAAAAGACCGATTGGACCTCAATCCACCGAGATCCACAAGGGGGAAACATTACAACCCATTAATATCTCTATATTCGTCCACCCATCCCCGATCACCACCCCACACACACCTATTACACATGACGGGTCGGTTTTATGCGTCCGTCAGATTTAGAGGGCGAAGACAGCAGCAACAAGGACGCTGCCAAGGGCAACAACCGACGAGACGCCGAAGCTGGACGCAGCACCCTCCTGGCTCTGGTAGGTGGGGGCCGAGGCGTTCCTTGCGGTGGTGTCAAGAGTGATGTTGACGCACACGTAGCGGCCGCCGCCAGCCCTGTGGATGACAATTGAGCGGTTCCCAATGAAGGCGCCGATGCCAGACTTGGTCGAGATGTAGTTGTCGACGTAGGCATCGTGGAACTCGACTATTTCCCCACCAAATTAGTACTGTGCTTACTTGTGTGTGTATCTCCAAGTTAGGAAGAAAAAGAAAAAGAAGAAAAAAACTTACTCAGAGAGCCATTGGTGTTTGGAATGGCATTGTGCTTTCCAGACAAGTCACCGACCTCGCAGGTCTCTGGGGCAGTCTTGTCACAAACGGGGGTCTGCCCGCGCTGGTATGGGTCCAGATGGGCGAGAGTGCCGTTGCAGTTTCCGTCAGCGGGCACGGGCTGGTCGTGGACGTGGTAGTTGAAAGGACCAGTGGCACCCGCGAAGCCCCTCAAGTCGACAGTGACGGCGACACCAGTGCCGTTAGCGTTGGCGGTGAAGGCAATCTTGCCAGTCACGTTGCCCTCGAAGGTGGCAGAGTATCTGTATAATTGTTGTAATTAGTGAGTGTTGATAGAGAGAGAGGAAACAGCATATATCAGGGTGCTGATATAGATATCGTTATCATTGACTGATTTGCAGGAAGTGAGACTTACGTAGTGCCAACTGGATTGTCGTTAATGACGGCGGCGGGCCCAAGGTAAGTTGCAGGGAAACCAGTGGTCTGGGCCGAGACAGCAGCGACAGCCAGGATGGAAGAGGCGATGATGGATTTGAACTGCATATTTTCTGTATGAATTGGTTGGGTCGAGAGTATTAAAGAAGTTTGTAGTTATATAACTAAGATGTATGTATATCTAGTTTGATGGAAACGGTTGTTTTGGTTCAGCGAGTGACTTTTTTGCGGAGAGAAAAAGAAAACCCTTGAGGAAACAGAGGAGGAATGTATGTGGATGGGGGTGGAGAGGAGGGGGGGGGGGGAGTGCAGAAGGCGGCGGGCGAGTCTTATAACTACTTCACGGGCTGGCTGGCTGGCTGGGCTGGGCTGGCTGGGTTGGGGCTGGCTGGTAAGCAGGTACGGTACGGTACTAGCAACTTTTTTTCTTTTCTTTTCCTGTGCTAGCTAGCTGGCAGCTGTGTATGTGTGTCTTTCTCTGGCCCACGAACCATCATCCCTCCAATGTGGCACATACTGACAGACACACACACACACACATTCACTCATTCACATTCACACACACACACACACACACACACACACACACAATATCATATCACATATATTAGGACCAAGATGCTCTCTACCTACTTTAGTTCTGGGTCTAGCCAAACAGAAGCCCGGTCTGTCGTCCATGCTGACCCTCATTCACTCTCTCTCTCTCTCTCTCTCTGCCGTATCCCGGAAAAAGTAAATATATGTAATTCACATCATCCACAATTCCTATTCCAGGCCCCATGAGTACTACAAAAGAGGGCTCTGTGCTTTCTCTCAATACTGGCTGAGCGGCGCTTGCTTTGCTAATTCCCCGACCCAATTGAACAGCACCCCCCCCCCCCCAGGAAACCTCCCTCCCTAGCCGCAGAGATGATATTTTAATAGAGCTTCTGCGCCACTCTAGACTTAACTTAGGACTGGTGAGGTGGAGGTGGAGGTGGAGGAGGGCAGAGAATACTCTAGAATAGAAAGGGCTTAAGCTTGCTTATTTTTCTGTTTTGGGGGCAGGCGGGGATAATGTGCTGTAGGAAGTGTTAATTCTACTTGGAGTAATTTGTAATTCCTAACCTCGAGCGTCCTGTTCTGTTTCGTTTCCCCCCTCCAAACGTGGCGGAGCAACCCTACTGACATGACCCTCCAGATAGAACAGATCGATCAGCAGCACCCTCCTCCAAGCGAAAAAGAGGAGGCCCGCCCGGAATAGATCTGTAATCTGTAATCGATAAGCAGTCAGGGCCCTTACCGACCGACTGGCCAACTGACTGACTGACTGACTGACGCCAGCTAAAGTACTGGTAATAATAACAATAATTTTGTAGACATGATTCGCAAACGTCGCAATGTTACTCACATCCACTTTCCACACATACACACACACACACACACACACACTCGCTCTCTATTAAGGTACATAGGCGTAGGCATAGGTACAACATGAGTAACATTAGCATTAGCAAGTGCATCGCATACCCTACATGTAGCTGGCCTTGAACATATTAATTAAATTAACCTCCGACTACTTAGCTACTCTATCTCTACATGTATTTTTTCCCTACCTACCGGCGGCCCCTACATGTACCTACCTGCCTGCCTACATGTAGGATAGGACGGGTAGGGACTACCTTATTTTTAGCCCTGCCTTCCGTTCCGCATAGAGGGAGGGGGGGAGGGATGGTGGATGGGTGGGTGGGTGGGTGGGCAGAATGTACCCGTTCCTAATACTCTAGACAAGGGACGTGGGAAAAACCCTGGATAATTTTATTATGGTTGACTTTTGACTCTTGACGTCTACACGCACGCACACACACACATTCCCCTCTAACCACTCTAGCTAATATCTAGCGACCCAAGAAATGAAATCTTTACCTTTACTCCGGGCCCTACACCACCCGCGATAGTAGCACAGAACAGAACAGAACAGACCGCAACAGCAATAATAATAACAACTGCATCATGTCAACATCGACATCGACACAGTTCACAATTTTACTATGTACCTACATGACATCTCGTGCTCCATCGTATCATATTCAGGTGTATATTCATAGCTATTAATCAATTCCACCACTCCTCCCGCCGCTCCCTCCAATCGGGCACTTGTCAGTCTCTCCTTGGTCCACGACAAGCCCACTCGCTCTCGATCGCAGGAAAAAAAAAAAAAGAAGGAAAAAGAATAAAAAAAAATTAACTGAGGTATGTAGGTATCGATAATTTCAATATCATGCCTACATACCTCCTTCTCTAGAGTACTCTAGCTCTACATACATGCATACATATACCCGAGTCTATATCTGTCTTTACTCCGGCTCCGCTCGCATACATCTGTTTCTCCCTTCGTACTTTTCTAATCTACATGATGACATCGCACCGCTACCAGCGCCAGGCGATGATCCCCCTCTCTCCTCTGGTCCGACTGCAACGGCGGGCGGTCGAGCCGCCTATACAGTACGGTAGGAGTTGGTAGGTAGACATGGTAAACAGGTACTTGTATCATAAAGGATCATAGACATAGATCTGGGCCGCTCGGATACATCATATCCCTCGATCCTCTCCACAATCAATAACCCCCCGGTCCCGTCATTTGGCAGCGGAGGCAGGGGGGTAGGAGGCCCCATCATTTTTCTTCACCCTTCTTCATCTACCTAAGAATAAATGCCTATCCTAGGCTAGGTAGAGAGAGAGACAGAGAGAGTATTAGTTACTCAGTCAGGGCTGGCCGCACGAACGATCGGTTCCTGCCACCGGGTACAATTTCTCCGCACCCCCGCCCTGGAGCGCGCGAGCTAGCAAGCAATCACAAAAAGGGAGGAGGCAAGAAAAAAACAGTGAAACACGATTAGCGGACCGGGTGGTGGTCCCTTTCCTTGGTCGACCGACGGTCTACATACATACCCACCTGCCACGCGAGCGAAGCAGAAAAAAGAAAAAGAAAAAGAAACAGAAAAAAAAACCCTCCGGACCGGACTTTGAGCCATGTGCACTGGCATGGGTTGGGATTGGGATTGGTTTGGGTATTGGACAATTGATTTTTGCTTGGGGAGGAAGGTAGGTGCGTGGTCGGTCGTTCGTTCGATGTAAAGTACGGTGGTAGGGAGTCTAGGACATGTGTGAACTGGATATAGAGTATGGCGGGCATGAGTGGTGGATTAATCGAATGGCCCGGCTTCCAGGGTAGAGCTACCAATCGGTATGTTATGCCTTCCTTCCTTCATTCCCTTGGTCCTTCGTTCGAATCCCCAACCTTCTCTCGAGAGTCTCGTGAACCTATTCGCCTAGCTATGGATGGAGCTGTGGGTGGTGGTAGATCGTCGTGGATGACCGGTCCGGTTACGATTGGGTTGGGAAGAAAGGGAAGAAAGGATCGACAGAAGTGTATTGTAGAAACATGCCCCCCCTGCCCCTACCCTATAGAGTAGCTAGGTAGCTGGCTCCATCTGACCGGTCAATTGCCTCTTCCTAGCATCTTATACATACATATAACTAAGTATCTACATGTAAATATGCGGCCAGCCTCCTATTGGCATTTCGGTGAGTTAGTTAGTGCAGTTATTAAATCTAGCTGGACAGAGTTGGTAGTCTACTTACTAGTAAACAACAACCAATAACACCAATAACACCAATAACAACAACAGCAGCAACAACAACAATCAACTTTGACCGGAACCGGTCAGGACTTGTCTGGCATTGGCATTATGGTAGGTATTCTTCTCTGGCCTGCCTGCCTATCTGGTTGGGCAAGCAACATCAGACCAAGTACTGTTGTTGGTAAACGTCCCTGATTGAGTTCCAGACCTACAATCACCTCTCCTCCGATCAGCGAATGAGCGAACAAATACAACAAAGGTACTTGGAGTACTTATTTGCAATGTAACTAACCATGTATTCGATCGCAATTGTCCAGGCAGCACAAGACAGTCCCCACAGTACGGCCATCCCGCTAGCCGTAGCACTTACACTTTTTTGATATGCAGGAACACACGGCATCTCTGTACCTACAAAATCAACACAGACAAAGGAAAGTAAAGGATCACATCCTTCCGGCCGCTTGCAGGTCCGTCCGGCCGTTTGTTTGATGAACTACTACCTCATGTACTCGCGCCATGAACGTTCAGGGGGAAAGGGGGGGGATTACCCATGCTGTGCGACAGAAGAAGAAGAAGAAGAACAGACACTTATTCAGGATACTTAGGTAAAACGATTGGTTGGGTGAGACACAGCTTCGCCAAATGCTGGGCCACTCGTCCGCATAGGAGGATAGAGTATAAGCCACATCATATCGATCACCGACAGTGAATGCAGTTTAAAGTTCTCCACGATTAAGTCATAGCTACTTTTATGTCTTATCCTTTCCTTCGATCCTGTCTAGCCTACGACTAGTACAGATAGAATAGGTAGGGTCGGTCATGCCAGTTAGGAGCGGGCTTGAGTTGTGAGGATTTTTTCCCTTGCTTTCTTTGCTTCTTCAGCCGTCATATGCACCGCGCTTATCAATATTGCGGCTGATTCGATTTCTCGTAATGAGGACCCAGGAACTCTATTCTGGAACTAATCATGCATACATGTATCTGTATGTCAAGTGATAGTGGCTTACTCCATAAGTTTCCCCTAGCCCTATCCACATACAGAAAAAACATGCGGCTGGAGGGATAATTCACGCAGATAATATGATCAGAGTGAGATTATGCAGTGGGAGGAGATTTAAGCTTATCTGATCCCCCCCGGCCTCCCTGTCATATATATATCTTGGCATAGTGATTCACTTTAAATATGCAGTCAGAATATGCCCGAGCTCGTTCAATTGCACTCGAGAGCCAGTCAAGCTAGTCAGGTGGTGATTGAGGGCTCACAGCGGTGGAGATGAGAGATTCTATTTTGGTAGTGCACTGTGAGTGGGTGAATGAGCGAGCGAGTGAGCGAGGCGGGCGATTGAAATTATACCACATACTTACTAGACCAGAGTAGACGGCCAGGCCAGCGTACATTTATAAATAAATACATGTACTTTGATCTTGGGTTCTACCAGCCAGGCCAGCAGGCCGCCTGATTGTCTTGGATCTCCGCAAGTAGATCTCGAGTAACTTGACTACACAGCCAGATGATCATAAGTTGACATGTATCAAATACTGCGATCTGGAGTTCTGCCAGCCAGCCTGGATTATTAAAGGTGGGGAGAAAGGTAGAGCTAAAGGCTTGTACTGTATGATCTAATGGCACAAGAGATGAAGAAGAAGCAAGGTTCTTCTATAAAAAAATTTACAAAACAGGTGAATTAAACACGTATTGCGCCTAGTCAACATAGACGTTGTCCTATGCATTCGAAATAACAAATATGTAACAAACAAACGGCTAGCTATAGGCCGCGCTTATTAGCAAGTGCTACCACCTTATAATTACATGTACCCCGGGGGTCTTCACAATTTCGCAGCTACCGGCCACCGTGGGAGATGCGTATGATTTACATAGATCGAATGGCATCAGGCAGAGCTACATATATACATATGTACATGTAGTACCTAGAAACAAAAATGGGGAAGGTTAACTGGGCCACTTTTGATGGTTGTGATACCAGTGTATTGAGCTCGTTGTGTCACCTTTAAGGACCCCCGCGCGGGGTACATGTAGGTACATGTAGTTCTGCCAACAAAACATGGCAGAACTACGTGACATATACATACTTTCATGTATATAATTATCTCTCGATACTACGGATGTGGCTACGAAAGATAAGAAAAGTGCAATTATGCGCCATTTACCACCCCCTCCATATTGCAATCCGAAATAACCAGCTGAGCCCTCTCGATCTCTCCCATAGGCCCAACAATTATTTGCGCCAGATTGCATACATATATAAAAATCCCAGTAATCTTCAATCCCACCGCACTGATGTAGATTATCGATTTCAAAAGTGACTGCGCGCCGATGATCTCCTGGTGCGCAGCATCTGCGTGCCTAATTTCACGCGCAGCTGCAATATATATCTCCTCTACCAGCACCCCACCAGCATCAGCACCCCGCCAGCACCAGCACCCCACCAGCACCAGCACCCCACCAGCACAAGCACCCACCAGCACAAGCACCCCACCACCACAGCAGCCATTTCTTAATCTATGACCCTCTGGTAATGGAAATAGGTACATATGAAACCGCCATATCATCACTTTTCCCTTCGGTGTTGTGTTGTCACGCATAAAACCGTACAATGCCATACAATGCCATTGTTTCATGGCCATTAGTATCCGGTGCAGGGGGGGATGTCCGTATAAAGTTTCAGACTGTGCAGCACAGGACAACGCATATCTCTTGTTAGATAGTTAGTATATTCGACAGGTGTTATCTATCCGCCTCTTGACCTTACCCCCCATTAATTATCGACATCATGATGGTGGTGGTGCGTGTAAGAGTCTTCGGACTTTGCGTGAAGTGTAGTAAGCATTAGTCACCCACCTAAAGGCTAGACCGGCATCACCATATTAGTGCTATGGTGAGGTGGTCAAAGCCCGTCGCACAATCGCTTGGAAAGGAACAGAATAGAAACATAGACACAGTTCTCATGATGAGTGACTGTTTCATTGCTTCTACGGGAGCTCCGTTTGGACGCTCTCACGCATACCCCTGATCTGGAAGGCAATACGTATTATGTGACTTAGTCGGCTAATATTGGTAGTGTGTCGAGTGATATCCTATGATTAGGAATTCTACAACATTAAATAGATTTGTGATCATTGATCCGTGCTGGCTAGTAAAACCCCGGAAATTTTGTACAAATGCAGAGATGGATGGCGTGCTTCTGTGTGGGTGTGGGGTGTGGTGTCACATGGGAAGACGTACGATGGGGTAATTGATTAAAGACAACAGGCTGTGATTCGCTGTGATTCGCTGTGATTCGCTCGAATAGATAGTTATGAAAACTAGAGAGTTCCTTTTTTCTTCTGCTCAGCGCCCCGCTAGGCAGAGCTTTTGATTCTACAGAGGAGCGCCGCCGGGGATACTTTTTACTTTTTCACCTTAATTTTCTTTTCTTTCGTATTATTTTTTTTTTTTTTACTTGCGTTTTCATTTTCATTTTTTATTATAATCACAAGGCCGCCGGCGGAAGTTGGGGCCGAACACGATGATGGGATATTTGCATAAATGCACTTTTTATTTTTCTTTCTCTTTCCATTTCATAAGTGGTGCTTGCGGTATTTTTGGGAATTGGATCAGGTGGGGATGTTCAGCTTCATGAGTTCAAATGTCGAAAGACCGGACATGCTTTTGTAATGGTCATTGGGAGACTCGGAGAGTATTCTCTTTCTATATGAGTAACGTTCACATGTAGAGGCACAACCAGCTCGTTGTCATTTGAAGCCTTGCTTTTACCACTGGCAGCCATGGACTAGTGCTTCGTTCTTGGTATTTCCACGTAGCGTAGCTAGTAATTGATTAATATGGGTATTATGGGAAAAGTACATGTAGGCATGGCTTTGCAACGTCCAAGGGAAAGTTCTTGGTAATGGGAGTAACGCCTTTTTCTGCCCTTGTACCGCGTTTAGCGTATATCTACATGTAGGACTACCTCTTTCGATGATTCATTCTAGAAGCCGGGTGATCAACTGCATACTCCACCGGCGGTATGGGGTAATATAAGCTTCACCTACATATTATAAACAGTACTACATGTATTAATCCAACCACATATAGATGAGGGGAGCACGGGGCCACATGTTGAGTGTACGTGTATGGACATACACGTACCCCTTTCTCTACTCAGCTAAGCCAGGCATAATGTCTAGTTTAACTACATGTATTCTGTACCAGCGAGTCTACGGGGCCCTTGCCGCGGTTACCGATGCTGGAGGTCGTGTTTTCGTAAGTGCATTTAAATTTTAGTGTGTTACGATATGTTGAAGCTTTGATGATTAACTGGTTTCTCGGCATTGCCAATCATATGTTTTTTATTCGTTGGTTTCTATTGGTGCTCTCTTAAACGTATTCTTCCTGTCCTATCGGGTGCATAGTCCCGTATAGAAGAAGAATGGGATTCTAGCAGCTTGTAAAATTTTGTGCTACATGTGCACAGATCTGTACTTAGGTATCGACCGCATGAGATCTTAAGAGACAGACAAGTGGTTCTGCAGCCACTGTTTCGGGAATCCAGTTGTGGTGTGTGAACTGTGTCTCCTTTGATATCGACTCCTGGGGCAGCCTGCCGCCGTTAATGATCCCCCAACTCCAATGTGTATATCTACTCGATGTTAAGATTTTGTAGCCAACGGACGTATAACCGAATTTTCATACATACGAATGGTTCTTGCTACCGATATTCTTCTATTGGAATCGGAAGGATTTGAGGGTAGGTGAAGATTATCTAATCTCATAGATCTTGATACAGCTGTGCAGATGCCTCGGATGGGTCCCTGCTGTTGCTCCTCTAGGCATCGAAAGATCTCAAGGTGGATAAGGTTTCTCGAGCTGCAATAGGTCTAAAGACAGACCTGCATATTAAAAGGGTCCAAGAAGGGTTCCTGCATGGCTGGAAACCAAATTGTCCTGGGACCTCTGTTCTCGCAATCAAGGCGGCTTCTTGCTGCCGGTGTTCGGGAGATCTCATGCCCTCAAGTTCTCCACAAAATGTACCAGATCATGGAAGAGGAGAGAAAAAAAGAAAGTAATATCCAAACGGATCCTGCAGCCTCCCCCTCTCCCACGGATGGAGGAGAGAATTTCCTGTTAGCACTCTTCTGTTCTCGAAGAACCGGGTTATTGCCGCTGGTACCGAAATTCAACCGCATCTCTACCCGCATGATACGCTGCATGATTCTATATTTTCTCGAGCCATGTGTATTCTGCCCTCTTTTACCGTCAATAGGGTCGTGCTACAATAGGCACATATCGTATACATGACCTGTAACCACCAGCCCAAAGAACCCACGGATCTCCACTTTCATGTAATATGCACGCTCGCCCCCTTTGGAAGAGAGGGCTTGGAGGGGAGCTCAAGCTTCGTATATTGCCAGCCGGTCAGAGCCCAGGATCATCATCCTATAATATCCACGGAAAGCGGAACTGGATGCGTGAGGTCTTTTTACGATATGATTCTATTTTCATTAGTCCATGTCATCCGGAAGAGTAGTAAACTGCACATGTGGGTATATATAGGAATTGTAGGGTGAGTTAGGGATGTATCGATGCTCGATTACTGAACCGGCGGATAGAATAGGCATACGGATACGGCGGCATATAGGCGTCGATACAAGCTTTCCAATACATATATCCATGTTAGTCGGAGAGAAGCGAGGCGAGGTCAACCAGGGGGGTGGTAGTAGTATACATGGTGAAGTGTAGAGAGTAGAGTGAATTTACATCACCATCTATCATGTGCTAGGGGGGGGGGAGGGGGTAGTCGTTTACCCTCCCCACCAACCCACCCCCTATCGCGGGACCAGACCCAGATCTACAGCTCTCGAAGATTACATTCCCGCAAACCCAACGCCAAGAAGAAACAAGCTTTTTGACATCGGCGCTTAGTTCGGTTCTAGACAGAGGGGCTAGAGGACACTGGCCCCCCGGAATTGCTATGGTAATTTCTTTAAGCGCCTGTTGGCGTCTGTCTCGGAGGGCGAGAGAGATTGGTATATAGTGAGATTCATGGTCATGGCCCGTCACTCGTGTGTGCCTAGCGTGTGTGTGATATGTGACGCGGACGTTGGAGATTGTTGGTTGGGCGGGTTTGGGAGGGATGGGGTGGAACAGATTCGATTAAAACAGGTTACTCTCTCTACCAAGGCTGATCGATAATTACGCAACAGGACCCAGGGTGAATGCCTTATGGGGCTGGGGGCAGGGGCTCGAATTGCGAATCTCAACCTTGTCCAAACCATCCCTCCTTGCGGAGGTTTGTTAGGTATGTATGTAGCTTATGGGTTGAGAGTCCCGTAGGAGACCGTCGGCCGTACCACCACCACCACCAAATCAATTGGTCTAAGCATGCTATAGCTTGCAGCACATTAAAAAAACGTAAAGGCTCGCAATTTGTCCTTACATGTAGTTTTGATGTTGAGCGATATTTGTGGTTGTGAAAATGAGTCTTATTCTATTTTCATGCGTGGGGGCGCGGCGATGCTTGCGGTTTTTGCAGAGTACTACTACATATAGTTAGGCAAGGGTGACGGTCACCAATCGAGCTTTCAGAACAGTTGTCATTAGCCCCTAGTTAGCTACACACGGAACTTATCTTGGGGAACTTGGCTTGAGCACGGAGCTCTAGAATACCTAGAGACACATACACCCACACCCACACATGCACCTCGCAGGTACATACATGTAGGCAGGAAAGTAGGCAAAATGCAACTCATGCACAGAGATTATATGCGGGCTTCTGTCTTATAGAGTACTCACTCTCAGTATGTCTTATGAGAGGATCACTCTTCACAGATCACTGACTTATATACTAACTGTTCGTTGTTCACAAATGAATAAATAAAAAAATCAGGATCAGAAGGAAAAAAAAAAGGAAACTAGTACATCTCCCCATCGAGTTAGCCCCACACCGCAACAAATCTAGGCCCTTCCGCACACACGCGCCCGTTGCAATTAATCTTCTCCAAACTCCCCTCTCTCATCCCTAGGTAAGTTCTAGGCCACTATTCACTGTTATGAAATCCACGATATATGTGGTCGAGATTAGGTAGGGTATTCTCTCTTCCACCGCCCCCCGGCGGTTCCTAGCTAGTTAGCTTGGTTAGTGGCTGTTGGACCCCCCCCCCCTTTGGCGGCCAATTAAGGGCCGATATCCTTTTAGTGTAATATTGCAAACTTGTAGTGATCTTAGCTAGCTATAGTAGTATATGCCAATTTTGAAATTTAGATGCCAGCTGGGGGTGGGTGGGTGTCAGGATGTAGGCAGTTGGTACATGTATTGGGTGCAGTTAAGTGCATTATTGTTACATACTCGTGTCTAACAGAGTATATATATAATCTTTCCTCTTTCCCTAGCTGGCCATCTTCACAGCCGACAGACATCGCATGGTACATGGTGGTCGCCTTCTTTTCAGCCTTCCTTCCTTCCCCATTATAGTTGAGTCTTGACCCTAGCTTACCGGGGTCATTGTCCTGTCCTACGCACACTAATAGGGACGCTTGGTGAATTGAATCGACCTCGTCCTCTGCTTCTCCCGCTTTTTGTGCTGCTATCTTCATATCCATCGTCAAGTTTTCGACGTCAATATAACTCAATCGATTTAGTCACACCATTCTACATACTTGCTACACTGAGTCCGAGTTCGCTCTACTACTGGATTTTTATCAATACTGAAAGGTATGTATCTACTGTGGCATATAGTTGACTGATACACAATTGCTCACACCAGCTAGAGTTGATAGGAACCAGCTCTCCGAGGGAAAAAAAAGTAATTAAAGGGCAAAAAAAAAAAAGGAGATCTAGGAAAATCGAAAATAAAATCCCAATCCAACCCAACTATTGACCCTCAAAAAGAAAACAAAAAAAAAAAAGAAACCCATCGAAACAAAAGAAATCAAAATCAAAAGGAACAATTGCCGGGAACAGCAGCTCGGATAATATATCATAAAAAGGAAGCCCACACGTTCGTATACAAATTATAAGAAGACATCATCCCCCACCTGCACCAAGGGTACCGACCACCCCTCTCACAAGCACAAGCCCCAGAACCGAAAGAGGAGAATCTAAACGCTTCAAACCCGGAAAAGCAAAACCTGGAGTAGAAGAGGCATCATTTAATCTAATCCTATCTGGACTTTATATATTCAACGCCCCCAACAATGCCTGCCAAAAAGAATAGGAGACTCCTTGAGCTAGGGCTCAATGAGTTTCTCAAGGGATCCCCTATATCTTCGGCCGCCGAAATCGCTGATGCCGGCCCACGCACGATATACCGCGCAAAAGAGCGCGTTCGCAAGTACGGCGCGGTATATGCGCCCAAGCCTGAAAACGAAGGTCGTCCGCGGGAACTGGACCCGCATATGATGGAGGTATGCATCACCAATCTTACGAGGATCCTCATTCGCATTACTCCCAATATATAGGAGTTGTTTTATAGAACTACTCATATCACCTAGAGCTTCGTTAAAACACATGCTAATCTATAATTAAACCCACAGTGGCTGCTATTGCTCCTCGAAGGGAAGCCAGATATGTTTCTTGATGAGATGCGTGATGAGCTTGAGGACGTCTACGACCGCAAGTTCAGTCTTCCCACAATTTCTCGGCGCCTCAAGGAAGCCAAATGGTCCAAAAATATAGCCGTCCAGGAGGCAAGGGATCGGAACGCTACAGCGCGCAATCACTACCTGAAGGAGATGAAGGAATTCCACCGCCCACAGCTAGTCTTTGTTGACGAGAGCGCGGCAAACGAGAAGGTCGGTGACCGTAAAAGGATTTGGGGCTACCGCGAATCTCCGCCCAAAAAAGATACCTCCAAGTCTACCGAAATCCATAGTGATGGTGATAGTTCCGGCGCTGGCGTTGTCACAGGTGGCGGCCGCCGCCGGTCATCACTGGCCGGATATCCGGTCTCCCCGCCTCAGGAGGAACATTTGGCCCCGGAGGGAGCATCTCGCATGGATCTTGAACAAACTGCCGGGGAGCAGGCATCTACGCAGAATGCAAAGAAGTTCGAGAGATATTCTATTCTCCCAGCATTTACTATTAATGGTAATTAATAACCTGACAGTACATATATAAGCAAATTTCTAATCAGTCCTTCCAGGTTTTATTTGTCATGACATAGTAGAATCGGCACCTGCTCCTCCATACGATAGTGAAAGCTTCTATGTCTTCTTACGAGACACCCTGCTACCGCTGTGCAACCCCTACCCAGGCGACAACAGTGTGCTCATTATGGACGACTCACAGATTCATCGCGGGCCAGCGATACGGGAACTAGTGGAGACTGCTGGCTGCAAGCTTATCTATCTGCCTCCCTGCTCTCCGGACCTAAACCCCGTCGAGAATGCGATGATTTACGTCAAGAAATGGACCCAGCTACATACAATTGAGTTCAGAAAGGCGCACGAAGGAAACTACGTGCCTCAGTTCTTTGAGGCTGCGATGCGGGCGGTGGATGCAAGGGCATGTGACGGTTTCTATAGGAAGGCCGGGCTGTAGAGCTAACGCAGTTTGACGATAAAGGGTGTTGTCAAATGATATTCTAGGAGGTTGTAATTTGTGTTGATGTTACGCTAGCATTTGTGGAGAGTTGTGGCCATACTTTTACTTTTTGGCCTTGGTGACATACGCATGGAAGTGTCTTGGCGTTTCTCCTATTATCATTTTCTATTTTTCTTTTCTTCTCTTTTCTTGGTTGGGCTCAAAAAAGTTATCAGCAGCATATTAACAATGGTGGTTTAGTATCCGGGGGAGTACTATAGCTGGGGACGAGTTTGATCGGCATGTACCCTCAGTCTCCTCCGGAAACTAACACCACTTGTGGCTATATAGTACACCGTTCATCGATATCTCTCTTTATACGTCAGTCTTAGGCGGAGGAGGGAATTATGGGGGTGCATAGGCATTGGGATGGGTGGGGGAGCGGGGGGAGGAGTTCTTTGATTTACAATTTTTATATTTTATTTTTTCTCGGTTTTCATTTTGTATAGGGAAAGAGGAAGCTGGGTGCTCGGGTTTTTTTCTTTTCTCATCTTTTTTTTCTTTCTTTTTCCTCTCTTTTCATTTTCATCTTCATTTTTTTATTTTTTCATTTTTCATTTTTTTCGGATTCATGGCCGGGTTTTTCATATTTTATTATTCTTTTTTTTTTTTTCATCGCAATAAAATGGTGTAAAGTCGACAAGCCGGAAGAGGGCCTCTTTAGCCGAGCTTCCTCCTCATCACAAGCAAGCCAATAGAATTTCCACTCATCTAGAGCAGAATCGCTACCAGCAAGAGTCATAAATACGTGTACTCGTTTGCCAACATAAGATGCAAATGGCGGACAGGGGCGAATTGTATGAGATCACCACCACTCCATACAATATAATGGTGGGGGCAGTAATCCTCTTTCTGTCTATCGATAAGGACGCCCGGTTAGGAATCTGCGGGCACAAAGATCTACATCTCTCTTTTCATCCCACACGCATACCTATTTGGGGCCTGACGTTGGCTAAGCTTGGGCCTTGTGCATGGACATGATAGGACCATCTACTCGTTGCCACAACGTGTGTTAGGCGCTGTGAAAAGTCTCCATAGTCGGTACAATAATACGTATACACCCCTGGAGTAGGGTATGGATGGGATAATAGTAATTAGAGAGTCTGTGCAAAGCTTCTTCTTTCAAATTGACTGACTCTGGCTGTTTCAAAACTACATGTTCTGGAGGGAATAATACGTGGACGTTGTTTGCGTTGTCCTGTAAGGCTACTTACATACCTGACCAGCTAGCGAGACACGAAACAGCCAACGTTGTACCCGAATGATTGCCCATGAGTCAGTCCAGAACAACTATTTTTAATTTTGGTCTGGCTAAATTAATTTTTTTTTTCTTTGTTGGCGTGGGTCGTGTAATCATTTTCCCTTCTTACCGCTAATAATCTTCTTCTTGATGTGTTTGGGCATTTTGGTTTTTCGGGCCTCGCGTTTCTCTTCCTTAACTTTCTTCTTGTGGTCCTGTTGGCGTTTTTGTTTCGAGTAGTCAGCGGTGTAATGTTTCTGATGGGGAGTAGGGGGGTGGGGGGCTTTGGGCATGAGAACTGAGTGAGGAATGGAAAAGGCCGTGGCAGGGAATTCAAATACTCAGGCAGATTGTTGTCTGAACTAGGAACTTGGGGAACTAACCTTCTTCTCTTCCTTGTCCTCGTGTTTCTTTCCACGGGGTTTCTTGTCCACGTCTCTGTCCTTCTTGTGGATCCTCGCAGCACCGTCTTCGCCTTCACCTTCGTCACTCCTCTCCTGCTCGCTGTCTTCGCCGCTATCCTCCTCCTTTTCACTGCCCTCCTCCTCCTCCTCCTCCTCCTCCTCCTCCTCAACTCTCTTCTCCGCCAGAAGGTCTTTGTAGACCAGGTCTGCGCCCTCCCCTCGACCGACCTTCTCTGCATCTCGCTCAACATCGTATACTTCTTCCAATGTCCTCGGCACATATGCCTGTCTGTAGACTGCGATATCGACCTCTGTGTCGATATCGCCGCCTCTCTGCAATGTCTCTACAGGCTCATCGCCCTTTGTGATCCACTCGAAGGTCGTCTTTTCCGGCACCGTCTCGACACCCTTCCTGCGGAAAAAGTCACACACATTCTTAATATCCATGCGCAGGAACTCGAGCGAGCGCGGATGGTCATGCTCAACCGACTGTGACACATCAATGATCCAGAGCCGCTTTTGGTGGTACAGAACATTGTACTCGCTCAGATCTGCGTGTACTAGCCGGCACTTGCGATACATGTCTTGCATGAGGCCAAGCAGTTCGAGGTACAGGGCATCCCACACCCGTTCGTCTTCGATGGGGGCGTCGCGCAGCCGCGGTGCAGGCCACCCCTTCTTGTCACCAATGAAGCCCATAACAAGGACATGCAGGCGGAGATAGAAAGGCTCAGGACATGGGAGACCGGCGGCCCAGAGGCGCTTGAGATTGCGCATTTCTTTCTCGGCCCAGATCTTGACCATGGCACGGGGGTTGGACTTATTGTAGCCATTGCGGAAGCGATGCTCGCCAGTGACATACCGGTCCCGGTCCTTGAATACTAGGATGGCCGTCTTGTAGACCTTGATGGCGCGGTGGAGAGGTGAGGACGAGTCGGGAGAGTCGGAGAGCGCGTGGTAGACATTGGCTTCCTTTCCGGTGGAGAGAACGCCGTTGATGGTGTGGATGGTGTTGCGGTTGATGAGCTGCAGGAGAATCATGCGGGTACGGGGGTCGAGTACTTGTTCGGAAGTTGCGCGCTCGGATTTATCCGTTGTTCTATAGGTAGTGTTCCCAATATCAATAACCAATATCACAAAGTAGAATTACAATATGAAATGCGCAATAAGAAATAAGCAATAACTAAAAACCCGAGCCAATGAAGTGGGGGGTCCAAAAAGGTGGAGTCACAAACTCACTTGCTAGAGCCCCCCATCCCACTCTCCACATCCCCTAACTTAATCCTCGCCGCAAATTTCGTCAAGCTTTGTATCTGGTCGTCAACACGCGCCTTGACATTGGCCTTTGGCTTCAACTTATTTCCCTTGACCACACCTTCTGCACTTGCGGCGTTGGTTGCCGTGGTTGCCTCAATCGCCTTCCGTTGCCGGTTGTACGACTTTGTGAAATCGCCACCGCCTCCACCAGATTCAGTCCAGTCTTGATCATTGAGCTCATCGTCAAACAGCTCGTCGTATGAATCTTCGTCTACTTCGTTCTCCTCATCGTAATACCTCTCCTCCTCTCCCTGGTTATATGTGGTAGTGATAGCCTGCGATACGCCTGCAACCTGCTCGGGGTCGGCGAAGCGGTCGAGGTTATTGATATATCCCTGGTTGGGAACGTAGTCGTAGCGTGGACTTGCGGCGGCAGTGTACTGCGGGAGATTCTGCTGTTGCTGCTGTGACTTGGCCATTTGTAGCTTCTTTTGTGGGGGAAGGTGGGGGGTTGTGAAAATATTCTGTGTTGGAGTTTTTGTCTCGGTGGCTGTGGTTGTGGTGCTTCTCTATCTACTCGTATGACGTAAAGTGTTGTTTTTTTTTTGGTAGGTTAACTTTTTTTTTGTCGATGTTGGAGGGGTCCCGAGTGGAGGGGTAAACCATATTTATTTTTTTATGAGCCTGAGTGAATTTATGTGAGGGGCGGCTTGGCGGAAGTCACGAATTATCACTCGGTCCACGTGTATATATAAGCGTGGGGGATAAAAAAAAAAATACATGATTTTACAGGATTACAAGACACCAACCATACGAGGACGGCAGATGAAATTATTGAATATTATACCTAGTAAGTACATATGCATACGGGTACATACCCTGGGAAAAAATGGGTTGTGTATATATCATGGGTAATGTCAGACCCAAGATCTAAAATCCGATCGGCACTAGCTAGCATGTCACGTCGTATAGTATACCACTACGCGCGAACCCACAAATTACTATAAAGCCTAAAAGGCCCGAATTTTTAGGCCTAGAACCGCAACTAGAATTCATGTGTCATGGCATAAAGTATATGTAACATATATGTGAAATCATTTATAAATTATAGTATACGAGGAGTAAGACTCCTCCCCGGATCTCGTAACGGGCAAGCACTGTTGTGTCTCAAGTACGTACTGCTGGCCGCGCAAGACCAAGATATAGGATAACAAGAGATATATAAACTAACGTATTAATAAAACTAGGAGCTATTATTATTTAGGCTAGACTATCACCCACTTAATTTCTTCCACCATAATTAAGTCTTCAGTCTCAGGTCAAATACACGCGTCTAAACAGTATAATCTCCCCCTTGCCGCCAGGAGGTGTTCCCACATAATATGTGCCACATATACACACGGCATGAGAAGCCACTCTAGGTATCGATTACACAAGCTGATGTACTGCTGGATAACTATATCATAGAGCCCAACTCCTCCTTCTCCTTCCCCAAGCAGCAGCTAGCTTTAGATCCTAGCTGGTCAGAACCAGAGCTTGCCTATGCCCCCTTATTACCCCCTTTTGGCAGTCCCGGAAAGGGAATAGAAGCAGGGGGTGGGAAAGAGCAGCGCAGGTAGGGCTAGTCTTCTTTCCACTCGACTGGACAATATAGCCGTAGAGTGAGCGAGAGACTAGTCCTACTATCCCTCCCCTGGTCACTATCAGATTAGGGAGGCGGAGGGGAGCCTCTCTTTATTCCCCAGCTACCCCAATAAGTCTTTTATTTCCTATTTATCTCCTGATATGTTGCGTCAGGAGAGGCGTTTTATACAATAGGTCCCTTAGATCACAATCAATACTCTGGGCGCAGTCCGAGGGCTTGAGAGTGATTTCCGACTTCTTTTCAACTTTTATATATAGAGGTATTGTGGGGTGTCATAATTGAGAGCAACTACCAAACCCATATATCTATGGCCTCATAAGCCGAGAATCCCAAAGCAGTGCTCTTGATGAGACACTTAGGGTAAATATATTCTCACAACCAGGAAGTCTACCTATAAATCCAATACAAACTGGGTTTTCAGTTACTCGATAATACGTATACCTCCATGTCAAAAATTCCGGGACAAGCCCCCGTAGCAACTCGCGGTTGCGTTGTCCCGGGACTTTTGAAAAGAACTATACAATTGGAGGAGAGAAAGTATCCACTATGGCCTCAGTTCTTGCTCATTCTCACAAGATAGGTATGACATTCGCCAGCCTTGTCTCTTATCATGACCAACTGCGCCGGATTTTATTTTACAATTACCCCAAGACAATGGGGAATCTCTATACTAGCTAGTAATGTGCTAACAATTATTATTCTACTACTCCCTTAGCCACGCTCGAGCCCAAGATAATGGTCCACTCCTCTAAAGCATACCGTGTTAATGCGCTACCAGTATATTTCCCCCACGTTATCTTTTATGGGTAATAGCTCACGTTAAATTCGTTTCCGATATGACGGGCCTAGGATGCTGAAAAAGGCGAGATTTGATCATTGGTCATGATGCCAACACCCCAGTTAAGATGTTACTACCTTCAAGTTATGAGTATACGCGCAACTGCATAACTTCACTTATGATGCAAAGATTGTCCACGGACAGCTGCTGCGGCTATAAAATATGCGAAACAGGTATACCTGGACCAACAGTCTGCTCACGAGCAAAATTTGCAAAAGGCTAGGGGCCGGGAGCTAGCTAGTCAGCAATTGTCAAATTAATAATACCTCGCCCAGAGGTGAAAAATCAGTAATTCTCCGAGATTTACCAGACCCGTTCCTGGGAACTATATATCAGAAACTTGGGAGCCATCCTATGAGTACCATGGTACTACCAGAAGCGCAAAGGAGCCCTGGAACCTGTGGTTCTTAACCTTAACCTACCCCCAGATTTAAAAGTAGCTTACATGTGGTTGCGCGTGTGGAGATCAGTCACATACCCGACGATATTGAGTTGACTATTTCCGACGCAAGATTACTCGATTCGATCGACGCCGATGCTTAGGAGCTCTGACACAGAGCTACCTAAGTAGCTGTCATAGCTCCACGGGAGCTTACAGTTGCCCCTCCATCTATGGACTATTCTACCATGCCGCTCCTGAGTCTCCGAGGGAAAGGAGCATCCTTGTCTTGTTAGTGCATAGAATGGAACAGCATACATGCTTGTAGCAATCAGTTTTCATAACACGGTACAGCTACCGGGCATACATTGATCGCCAGGTCAAGCGTCATCGGCATATAGCTTCGAAGCAGCTAGAGTACTATATTCGGCAATTAAATAAAGCAGCCTTGGTAGCTTCAAATTACCGATATCAGGATGTGAATATCGCCGATCAGTCATATTGATTTTGTGAGAACAGTCCTAAAACTGGGTGAGAATATCAAGTAAGCGGCATTTTAATTCTGGCAGAATGAGTAGAGTGGGTACTCGTGACTGCATAGCGTTTTCGGGCTGGACTGGGTATGCATATGGGCAATATTGATGCGTAACAACCAGATTTTGGTGGTATGCAGCCCCAGTCCAGTTCGGAAACGTTATGAAATGAAAAGTAGATAACGGACCTTCATATTCTCAGGTTGTCATATTGTACTGACTAATACATCGCCACAATATTGACAAAAGTAATTACTAGCCACATATTAGTAGTATTATTTTCCCAATATCTATACGGAATTACTTATGTACATACATGTATGCATGTACATAGTTACATGTACTTACATGTACATTCGTTCCCGCAATTTCTCTCCCGCGAGCCAGGAGTGCTGGGCCGACAGTCACTGGTTGCAATTGGACAGGAGATCCAAGATATTATGTATATACGCATGATATATAATATGGATTTTCTTCACCGCAAAAGTGCATTTTATTGCCTACGGTTTCCTTCTTTCGGGAATGCGCAATTTTAACGACGAGATCTGGTTCTTGTGTCGTGTGTAAATTTAAATGATTTGAAAATGCGGAATCAGCCTTAAAATTTAGTAATGGACTCGGGTACTGTACAGCGTAGCACGCACCCCGGGAGTAACCGTACATACAGCGGAACTTGCCCCTAACCCTCAAGCGGATCGGAAATGAGATTACATGTATTCTATCACGCGTACAGCAAACACAGTAGAACTTTTGAAAACTGCTCCATTACTCAGAGTTCTCAGCTGTATGTGTTAAAACTGCAGATACATATGAAAATGAAATCACAGGCTAGTGTTCATGATGCATATGCCTATTTATATATATGTATACCAAAACCCACTCAGTCCCAATGTCTCAGAGGTACATACATACATACATACATGTATGTACTGGTACTGTTGGAAATACACATACATTCTAAAGGCCTGTATATGCTGTGCACATGTGCATGGCGTAGATCCTGGAAAAATACGACATCTTTCCACCCTTACTGTCGGCATAGCTCGGTTAGTCAAGGAATATATTGGTTAATCACACAATTTCATAGTGCACTTCACGAAGATCAAGAATTTGTAGGGCCATGACCACTTACTATGTGAATCTCTTGACTGGACAATCAAGACAGCCTCGTCAAATTTGTGTGTACCTCTACTCCAGACCCAAAAGTATAAACAAAGTCAGCTGTTGGCAGCCTCACACAGATTCATTCGAAAAGTAAATATACGTACAGCCGATTGATCATGAGAACCCGGGAACCCCAGAAACCTGATCCCGGCGCAGCCTTAGTTGCACTAATGACATCTAGAATAAACTAACGGACATGTATCCTGCATGAATCACGTGATTTATAGCGTTAATGAATCCATGGTGTTGTTAAGTTACGTATCCAGCCACCTATGACCCCCAGAAACGAGTGAGAGAGTGTGTCGCTAGTGGAAGATTACTGAACCCACCAGACATTCTTTTTAGATCGAGTATACGGAGCCACGAATAATGCAAGAATCCTTCAAGAACTTACATGTAACTTGTGGAATATCCTGGGGGCCACAATTAAGAGAAGAATGGATACATAAATGATCCATCGTATTATAAGAGGAGCAGATTCGCCAAACGCATAGAAACCTGGCTCTTTAGCAATTGGATCACGAGTTCGATTTTCTTTGCCACGGACTGACACGCGGCCAGCGAATAAGCCATGCAACTCAGAGCGTGCCACTTGGCTTCATTGGGTTGACCCCCTCAGATACATGGATGGGTCGTTTCATACGAATCATCAAATCATTCCATTTTTGTTTCTCTCGGTCTTTTCGTTGGCCAGTTGAGGGAGTTGTGCGCAAACTCGGTAGCTAGTAGGTTAGTTTCCCTCTGGGAAATATCATAGATCAAGGCTTCTCACACGGTCTATCATAAACCAGCTGGTTCGAGCTCCGCGAGCTTCTATCGATGTCACCACTGAAGTGTAGTAAAGAGAGTGTCTGAAATGAAGCATTGAAGAGGTTCGAGGGTTTGGGTTTTGGGAGTTTAGGTTTAAGGGGGGTTAGGGTTAAGAGAATCGGGTTGTCACAGGTGTGTGCTGAGCCAGTAATCTTTATTCAGTTATACTAAGACACACTTTGCAGCTACCTGGTCTTTTATGTTAATCACAGATGTCACTCTAAACGACGGATTGAGTTGATTAATGAACATCCTAATATTAATAGTCACATATCATGGGACGAGTCAAATTTCAAAGTGGCGCCATGAAAATACCTAGTTTATAACTTGGGTAGGGTTTCATTGCCGTATGAGAAGTCAGATATCTAAGAATTACGGTATATAGGAAAGTAGTTATATTATCTCTACTAATTTCAAGTCCCGAGTCCACCCTTGCTGATCGAAAATAGTGGAATAAAATGACTCGAGTGATATTCTGTGCAGATGCTAATTTCCGCGGATATGGCATGGCATTTTCCCTTTCTATAGAATGACATTATGCATGCATCAAATACTCCTAAACGGCTTACTGCATTTTATAATGCTTGAGCGGCCCGAAGCAAGATACATATATACACCCAGGTTGACCAAGCACCACCACCTCGCAAAGAACACTACGAGTCGGAGTCAAAGATAAATATTAGCCGTTGTGATATGTTATATCACAAACACGGTCCCTGAGTATATAATAAGGTGATGAGGCCCCGAATGTTCTTCCTTATATTGTCGTAACAAGAGGAGAGATGAAAATCTGGTTGGTAGGAACCCAACCGGGCAGGTGCGCGCTGTAACAGCCTGACTAGCAAATGCCACTATCGTCACCACAAGCAAGGTAGCAAGTATGGAGGATACCAAGTACAGTAACGATCAACAAGTAAATGCTCGACAGGATGATGTCGATTTTTTTCAGACAGGTCACTATCAACACTAGTCATGGGCCAGGTTCGGCCTGGTATTACTATTTTTCTTATCTCACCCACATGCACGACATGCAGAAAAATGTCGGCAGCCTTGTGCGTCAACTAGCTTAGTTCTCATAGGCTGTTTGAGCTCGCCATGACTTATTTGGGTTTTGGTATTGGGTACAGGAGGGTATGTAAAATTCATAAATGAACCTGAAGATACCATCGATCTCAAGATCTGCTCTGAGAGCGGTGATCCAACCTATCAAATACTTAAAATGACATGTCTCCTGTACTGGAAAGCGATTTTATACGTACTGTTGCCAAGCTGCAAGAGCTGAGGATGGTATAAACTGTTAGTGGCCTATGTCGGTATGGGCTAGCTGCGGCTAGGATAATCAAACAGGATCTGATCTGGACCCACAATTGCTGAGAGATGTCGCAGCTTCATGCATGCAAACCTACATGAAATATCTTGAGTATACACCGTGTACCGGCTGCGCACCCTAACTCATCATGATTTACAGTATATACCCCGCGAAACCCAGAGACGATCACTGCCATGCGGTGTCCTAGTTACGTAAAGTACACAGCCTATACCATCTCCGACCACCTACGAACTTGAGAACTCCTTAAATCCTAGGACCAGACTCCTAGGATCCTAGTTTACGTAGTACTAAAGCTATATGCTGTATTACTGTAGCAGCCCCAAGATTAAGGGATACGAAATGTCTCTGGTACTTGTCAGGCAGCCACACGCAGTACTTAACCAATATGTAGATCAAATCATGTATCTAGATAGATTAATTATATTACTAAGTAGGTGCAGTACTGATAAACCCCCCCTTGCAGCAGCGCCATAGTTTCATTAATAGATAAGTATGGCCAATCATCATCTTCTTCGTTGTCACTGGAGTATTTTATAATCAGAAGGCTTGAAAAGGTGGGGGTTTACAAAACTTCTAGATAGGGCTCCTATCACAGGCAGAGTAATAATTCTCCTCACAACACCAAGCAGCAAATTTTAAAGCCCCTGCGGCTCGGTGTGGGGGTGAAGATCTCTTCTTGGCAAAAAATTGGTCGTTTAGTTCATCACACAACGTCACTCGTCAAACATCGCCCCCCAAAACATCCAAAACAATGAAATTCATACTTCGCCTCGGCAGCAGAATCTCGGTCCGGTCTACATTCCCAAGACTTCATCAATTGAAAAGAACTAGGGCATTCACAATATCCCACAGTAGCTATGCACGGAAAGTACCGCACCGCAGCAAAAGCGCTGTGGCGCTGAGCAGATTCCAGCAGCAGGATAGCTTAGCGAGTATCAGCCATAATGAGGACATTGATTACGATGCACTCCTCGAACAGAAGCTCCAGCAAAACGCTGAGGCTCTAGAGCATGTTACGGATGAGCAGCTGAAGGTGGGTACCCCCCATCCAGGCAACGGTCACCGCGGCTGACATAAAAGATAGTACTGGGACTCAAAAGGTTTCGGTGAACTACTCTCGGAATTCCCTGCAATGGCGCTCAACATCCAAGTGCCGCCCAGTGCACCCGTAGCGGAGGTTGATGACGAAGCGGCGACGGATCTAGCGATCGAGCTATATGTGGCTGGACATCCAGTAGAGATGCTACAATTGCCGGGAGCGCAGGAGAAGTTTGCGGAAGATATGATGACAAAGTTGATAGAGGAGATGGTTCCGGTTATCAAGGAAGGATTGAGAGTTGGTTGGTTGGCTCCTGGTAGGTTTTTCTCTATGTTCTTTTGGCGAAGTGGGATATTTGTTGATTTTGGACTTGTGGTGTAGTGGATAAGAAGGTGGCCGCTGTGTTGGATAGAGGGGTGTAGGTTCAAACTCAGTGTGCAGGCTTGAGTCGCTTTAGCCGACTTTTACGCGCTACAATCCACTAGTCCTAGATGACGCCATTAGACAAGTTGCAGGTGGTTACTAGATGAAGTAACGCTGGGAAACTGTTTATAAATCTAGTTTACAATTAGGTACACTCTGGCCATCGGGCCAATCTAGGATAGACCACTAGGAAGGTCCTATCAGGAGCATGAATAATAGAATAGTGAATTTACTCGCGGTAGGTACCAAATATCCACGCTCATAACATTATTATGACCCTATCTCGAGTTAGTGGCCCACTTCGATTCGTCCTAGCGGTCAGAGGGATAAGATACCAGGTCTCGCTCTGAAACTGGGTAGGGGGTCGCCGAAAACGATGCAGGTTCTTGCAGAGCGCAGCTTATAACTAGGGACTATGGTGTGTTTATATAAAATATAACCCAACTGCATGCAGAGATCATATAGATACATATAGTATATTTTAATGCGCGTGTATTAGGAAGAGGAAGGTAGTATCTCTCTTTGCGGCTTTAGCGGCGCGGTTGGGCATTACATCTATGATATGACCACCTACTATGAACAGGGAGTTCTTTCGTCATAACAGTTCTAGCTACCCTTTACAGTTCCAAGTAACACTGAGGCCCAACCACTCCGCAATGGATAAAGACCTCACAGCAGATGAGGCGGTAGACAATATATGCAGCTTTGCATGACAGACATAAAAAGGAAAGAACACGCAATATACTAGGTTTGACAGCACGCCACCCTATCCCTATACATAGTGGTACTATACACCCTGGAACTTGAAGCCATATACCAAGACCACTAACACGTACGGCGTCTGGGGGCTGTATGTATTTAATGAATTGGACAAAAGAAACCAGGCTTCAGGTTCTGCCATAGCCTACGGGCCGCATGCATGTATGAAGTATCGTTTCTAACAGGCTCACCGTCCGAGTGATAACTTATGACCGTGACCCGACCTATGCTGGGAACGCATTCCACTCCTGAGCCGTTCACAATTTGAATCCCCGGGTCATAGTCTGTCTAGCATTCAGTTTAATATGAATAATTGTAAGCCTAACCAGCCTTGGGATTATTTATTCACTCAAAGACACAGCCTGTTGAAGGGAGGTTGTTGAAATAGCGAGTGCCAGTTGAGATCACATCGTGCGCATCCAGAGTTACATGAATATGAGGGATGAATCAGTTGATAGGTTTTGAACGCTGTGCCCTAATTGGATACCTCTACTTATTGATGAACGTTAAAGATTGGAACGGGGTAGAGTACTCGGGTGTAGGAATTAGAAACAGAAGGTGCAAATGCTCCATTTGTATGGCAAAGAGGCGCCACTCCACACAAATAATCCTTGCTTTGTCACTCGCATTTTCTGGTTCTTATTCCCATACCCGAGTATATATCGAACGGAATTGGGCCGACAAGCAGTACTAGAATATCGAAGCCAAGATTTTAAGCATATATATACACTAGCCGTGCTACCACCATATTCTTTATGTCGTAATCTGCGAGAAGCGCAAACAACCCCGCCCATCATGGCTAAATGGACATGCATTTACTCCTACCCTAAGTTTAGTTTCCAAAAAAACCCGCCGCCACAGGTGTTAATAATGACGATTGGGGGGGGGGGGGGATGCAAGTAAACTCCCCGGGAATATAGCTTCATTCGTAATTAAGGCTTCTTAGATTACCTCACATTCTCCTACTTTAGGCACTTGCTGTGGCACCTCCATCCTTCACTCCTTCCGTCACTAACCTATCCAACTTTATTACTAGACGAAATCATGGATGGCTAGAGATGCCTCTGAACCAACCAAGGACGAAACCTACACAAGAGGTCACGGACAAGCTCCCGCAGGAGCCGGCTATCGAGTGTTGCATGAGGATTGATAATCCGGAATGACCTACACCATGACACAGCCCTGTTAAACAACGGATATTAGAGACTTTGCGCAGATGGAGCCAGCTCTATATTTCGGTTGTCTAGTTAGCAGGCTTTGGGATCGGCACAAATCAAGTTACCGAAAAACGGAGCTCCTAATCGCTACTGCTGCCTCCGAGGGATCCAAAACTCCAAGAAGTTTATCAACTTAGCCTCAAGGCAGGAAGGGCTGGTAGAGCTCTGGGACCATGATTGGTAGTTGTCAGCCACCTGTTGAAGACATCTTCAAGGAATATCATAGAGTATGTTTCAATTTTAGGGGATAGCAGAAAATTCTTCCCTGCGGAGAGAGGGAAAAAATTTCTTTAACCTAAAGAAAACATCCCCATCCAGGTGGCCCACCATTGGGAACGAGTCTGGGAACTTGTGCTACCGAGTTGATGGTCTGCGATCGCTGGTACTCGGGGGTGGTAATAAGAACCAGAACATGCAAGTCAAGAAACAGGGATTATTTGTATGGAGTGGCGCCGCTCTGCCATACAAATGGCTTCATTGCATGTTTTGGTTCTAACCCTCGTACCCGAGGATTAACCGAGGCCCAAACAGAGCATTTACCACCCCCATGGGCTCCATATATCAGGATTTGTGCAGGAATCCACGAACAAGAGTATCACAACTCCTTTGACCAACCATACACTAGGCTGTCGCAAGCGTAACACGGTCCGAAGGTTAGTATGAGTTAAGAAATTACTATAGAAACTCGAAGGTGAACAAAACAAAGGTAGAGGTTAACCCACATCATGAATTTTGCCGAGTGATATCTCGTGCAGCGGTGAACGCGACCTTAGGTTGGGTCTTTTCGGGAGCCCCAGCACCCTATAGACAAGCTTTGTTGTATCGGGGAGTAAGTTAAACGCGATTGCTTTGGGTGCCAACGGTAGGTAGAAGGCCAAGGTAGAGAGAAACCTGCCCATGAGCGGCCACTCCAAGCTTAGAGTGTTCATGGCATGAAAACTATAGCTAGTGAGGCCCAGTACAGTGGATCCATAGAGTCTCGATAACAGCATATGGTATAACATGTTCCTATCGAATATATGCTTATATCAAGAGCGGGTTCGTCCGTACCGACCCGCTCGCGATCGGGAATGTCAAGCGATATATTACCTAATTAATATGCTACCACGAATGATGGTCCACTCACCATGATGGAGGGAAACCCTTCTCCAAATGTCGTTGCTGAGAAAACCGGCGAGTGGACTATCATTCGCGGTAATACTGAAACTTGGTTGTAGCATGCTAGTGCATAAATCTGTTTATACATACATGTAATAAACATGTACAGCAAGATTATTATGTAACGTCCCTGACCCACAATAATATAAAACTCACCACCGCCACCCACATGCATCATTGATTTACCCTCAGTTCCCAGTATCTGCGGTAAACGTATCAAAAGTGATTTTACCAACGGTGGTGAAAATAATACCAGCATTTATACCTCAAATTGCAAAATGGATGATAGCACAGACCTTTTCGCCAAAAGGGGCTATATGAACATTGTCCACCGGTGGGAATTTCACCGCCAGTGGTAGGCCATTTTACCACCGGTGTGAAACTGTTGGTATTAATGATAATGCAGAATAAAGACTGAAAGTCAGCATTTATACTGGAACAAGGACTGAAATTCAGTGCTTATACCACCGTTGGTGAAATTACTTTTGACATATTTACCACTCCATATCTCTAGATGATATTGCGGCCAAATCACACACCATCTGGTCATTCTACCATGTCATGATATAGATATCTGTTGAGCGTTGCGAAATAAAAAGTAACTATAAAAAGAAATGTACGTCGATCGATGCATTATGTTATGCTAATCAACCACGGACTCAATTAGCTGTATTAAAGTACCAATATAGAGATCAGATATCAATAACGATAGAGCCAAGTACCACTATGATCTCCTGAAAACTCTGTTAATTGACTCTGTAGCTTGCCTTTTCTGCTAGTATTGGGCAGTTCTCACGCTGTCTTAGGCCGGTCACGTATATGCATACGTGTTCTTTTGTTTATTTCCTATATGTGCCGAAGAAGAGTTCAATCCTTCTTCTCTTTTATAAACACCCAAAAATCAAATACAGGAGATTTCTATCTGGATCCTTCAATAATTTTAGTAGTTAGGTCGAACCCCCACGGCCTAGCATAGTACCCGAACTAATAAATACAGGTTATTATATTGGAGGCTAGCCACCTTTATGGAAGTTTAAGTACAGTTAGCTACTCATTCAGCTTCTTATTCGTCTTTTCACTTAACCCCGCCCCCCCGCCCCCGTACACACGAAGAACCAAAATTTACTTAATAGTGTGACTAAACATATTGTTCCCTACGACACAAATTAAGACCCTACGAACATTCTAGACCCCAATGACGTTAGGGCATGCCCGGCTGGGGGAGCAGCGTTTGAAAGTATATAATACTCCAGCCCTGCAGCAGCCTTAGGAACAACACTTCTATGCAGTTCAGAGAGGGCACTTAAGCCCGTTAATGCGATCATCAGGTGTTCATTATGTTCGTCAATTGGTTTCCAAACTACATCCAACTTCGAGAGTACTGCTTGTGCGTGCATTTTTTTTCTTGCACACTCCTGGGGCACTATTGGATGAATAGTTGGTCACCACAAGGCTGCCCCACCTACTCATATACCACCACCAGGTAGTCGATAGTCAACATCGATCAGTTTACGACCCATCACTTAACCAGCCATCTTCAACCCACTATGAGGTCCCGATCTCAATCTCCGCGCGGAGGTTAACAGGACGGATCCGGCCGCCAATGATCGGCGCGCATGTACAACACCGATCCAGTCGTGTCTTGTGATCGCTGCGGTGAGTCAGTATTTTCGTTGGTAGTCGATAAAGTTTGTATTGAGCTCTTCCATTACTTATGTTCCTTGCAGAAGCAGGTTGATAACTCTAAGTAGGCTCAGCTACCGCAAAATCTCAGTTCGTTCGGACGGTTGCCAAGAGGACAATTTTGCAGAGGAGCTGAAAAATATCACCCCTTAAACCCTTAAAGGAAGAGATCAGAGCCTTTTACAGCCAACACCACTCTTGGCAACCGTCCGAACGAACTAAGATTTTGCGGTACGAATTCTGATACTGATTTAGCCGGGCTGTGTAGAGCTGAGAGGGTACATACACCACCGCCAACTAGCCAGGTCGATCGTTACTCTATTGCAGGCTATGGTAGGGCAGGCACATGATGGTATTTACGCGCCCTTGCTATTGGATAGGCATGGTTAATTGACTCTCTTCAATGCTAGCTGTGACTTAGGCGAGCGAGCATCTAGTTGTGGTTAGCTATCAACAACATTTAATTCGCCAAACCCGCGATTTAACGCGAAACCACCGAGTGATATAACATGACGCCGGTCTGTAGCGGTTAGTACCAGCGTTACATAATCAATCGGAGGACCGCTTATGAGAGTACTCTGCCGTTCCCGAGCTAGAAGCAGTACACTACAGTGCAGTATTGTAATGTCTACTCCAAATTGGATAGGAACAATATGTAAGGTAGGTCACGATCATAGTGAACCCTTTATCCGTGGGTGATCGATACCTATATTCTCCCCTTTGGGATCTTCCTCATTCCCATATATAGGTACAGCAGTGATACTACGAGGCTACTCTGACACGGCTATAGGATATCTGTTTGCACTATCTGGTCGCGATACCACACCGTTACCGTAGCACCTTTAGACATCGAGCATCAGGGTTTCTAGTGACACATTGCTTTTTACGACTCACCTGCTTCGCCCCTGAATTAGTATTACTGATCATCAGGTGACGACATTGTTCGGCGCCGGTTTGATGTACCAGATAGATTGGGGGGAGCTGCAGGAACCGGTGCTATAGAACGATCTTAAGGGTTCTCTGCCCGCCGCCGCTCATTTAAACCGCACGGGAAGTTTCTTTTCGATTCATCCTTTTGCGCATGAACGTATGTACTGTATGTACTCGCAAACTCCTGACGTTTGTAAAATGGACCGCTATTGCATGCCATACAAATTCGCGCCAAGTCCAAAATTTACTATGGTATGCAATAGTGGCCCATTTCACAAACGCCAGGAATTTGCGAGTATGTATGTTGGAACATACATGTAATTTCCTCAAAGTGCCGACAAATTTGCAGAGATGCGCCAAATACCATCCAATATCACCTGAAGGGTAAAGAAAAAAAAAGTGCACATAGAACGCACCTGCCACACGCACGGGTACTGAGTCCGTGCTGGCCGAGCGGGGTTGGGCGGAGGTGGTCATACCCCTCGGTGTATTGGAGCAGCGCCGCCATAGCCCTCTCTTCTCTTGCCCGCCCTGTGGAAATTGCGTCATGTCTGTGGGAACCATTAAGCATATATTCCCTATGTGCCTACACAGGGTATGGAACACAGGGCTGAACCAAACCAAACCATGTAGCTCCGGGCCGTTTGACTGATTCCTCCGAGATAGCAAGATGAAGCGGGAACCAGAACAGTATGCTCCTGGCTTACTACAAACATAGCCGTGTAAGCGATAATGCACCGCATGCACCGTCTGACGATATCATGCCATGTCCCATGTCTCCCGGCTTGTGACTTGCTTTCTTTGTGGACCTGGCCGGGCTATGCAAGAGAGGAGGTGGGGGGAATAAGTAAATAAATAAATAAATAAACAAGTAAACAAGCCAATAAAATAAATAAATAAATAAAAGGGCAAGAATAAGAAAGTACAGCCACTAAGATCTGTGGACCCTCGCTTATCCCGTGTCGGCTACCAGGCGAGTCTTCCTACGCGTGGTCGTCGAGCCTCTCTCTCTCTCTCCCGGGTGCGCAACGCAGCCTTTATTCGCACGCGCGCGGATGCAGGACCATGAGCGGTACAGATTCCAAAGACCCCATACCGTGGAATAAGGACTTCCAGAACTCGACAACCACTGTGAATAGCCAATCGATATGCTTGCCGATCCTTTACATATATGTGAGTACGTTTCTTTCCAACAAGGCTGGTGGCTATGACCGGTGACACTCGTAATGGAAGCAACAAATTCACTCATGCTCATAATATGCACTTATTGACCTCGTAAGTGGCTGGCAGTGCATAGTCCCGAGAGTCCTGAGGTTACTTGGTGAATATCATTCTGTTGCACTTTTTTCTCGGCAGCTACCTAAGTAGGCCCCCCCTCCTCCCCCCACCAAAAAAACCCTACCTAAGGCGCGGCGCGGTGCGGCGTTAGCAAGCGCTCCTACGATTTATGAATTAAGTGAACTTTGCTCATTGTGCCTCTAACATTCAAGGTTTTCATAGCAGGTGTTTTAAAAACATATCCGTATATAGTTGATGTTAGCGATATGTACCGATCAACCGATTAAGAATGAAGCCTACCTACCTAGGAATTTATGCAGTTAGGACACCACAACAAAGGAAGGGAGCAGATTCAAGCTGCCTGCATCCGATGATGTCTTTGAATTCATCCGGGTTGACCTCGGAGTGACTTCGGGCCCCCTATATCTTGAACAGCCGATTACTCGGCAATCGGTCAAACCTTAACCGCGCGTTTGCACCCACAGCCTCCGAGTAAATACATCATATATAATATGAATATATACACTCATAATTCAGTACTTAACGCCTAGAGTAGAGATTTGTTAATAAGTAATCAACTATTCAAGACAAGAGCAAGACATGTACTAATTTTTATTAGAAGTAAAAAAATGCGCACTAAGAAAAAGTAACTACCGTAACTGTACGATTGGTCGCATTGTTACCAACTGCGCACAGCAGTACCGTTCCTACATGGGAAGCGAAAAGTCCATCCAACCAACGTGACAACGGTTGTATCAAATCTCCAGAAAGTCTCTTCCCGCCTGCAACGCACCCAATAAACAGCCAGGGGTCATTCCAGCAATCTGACCTAGGCCTGCAACAAAGAAATACCACACATGTGCAAGACACTAATGACCCAAACCAGCCACCAGCATCGGGTATTAAACCAACTGATAAACCGATAAGGAGCTTTTAAAGGAACCAATCCTGTAAAACACAATTGCGTACCAAGTTGATTGACTCGAAAATGGAATAAATAAATAAAAATAAACAGAGAAAAGAGGTCCTATGTGTAGATATACAAGGCCTAAGCTATTTTCAAGGCCCAAAAAAAAAATACAATTATAAGAGGACCTGACCGCCCAGACCCCGTAACCACCCAATTCAATCCAATCCATATACCAATACATTTAAAAGCAAGGAGAAGCGACCCACGATGGAACAAAATTTAAACAAAGAAATATGCGGTGCGCAAACTAAATTTTAATTTTTCATGCCCCTTTCTGCAGGGCGAAGTGCTAGGAGGCATAAGGTGTTGCATCCATCAAGAGAAATCAAGGAGGCATGTGCGATTTAGGTGTGCTGTTGAGATGAGAGGGCCTCATTCCCGCTCCGGGCTCTGTAATCTATTATTCTGCGGGGTTTAGAAGCATATTCCGCGACCCTTGAAGTCAAAAGAAGTGGCTTCGTATTAGAATTTAATATGGCGGACCGGAATGACCAGCTGAATCTGGGTACATATAAAAGCTGATTCCAATTATGGTGTATCTATAAGTCAAGGCGGTCAGTCAGTCCTGAATCAGATGTAACCATCACTTATCCAATCCTCTTTTTACAGCGGCACAGTGCCAAGAACTGTAGCACCAAACAAAATGGCAACGGTGGTAGGGTTTCATTGTACTCACATCCCCAGTAGCATAGCCCCCTCGAGGTAATTACTCTTTCCGTCTTGGATGAGATAATTTGTAATGAGCACGCTCATAAAGAAAACAACTGTCTCGAAAGTTTGGAAGTAAAGGCTCATTGGCTGTCCAATAATCCATCCGAGGATGACTAGAGCTGGGGTAACGAGAAGTGCGATTTGCATGCTACTTCCTATCGCGACTCCGATTGCAAGGTCCATCTAAAACCTCAGCGTCAGTATTTGTTATTCCTGTGCTTGTATGGCAGAAACTCTGTTCTTCATGGTTGGGGCTGAACGAGTGGGGTACTCGTGCAAGGATGGGTGAGTTGCATGATCTCATAAAAGAAAAAAGAAAAAAGAACCATCTACGCTCCTTTTTTTTTTTCTTTGAATGGGCTAGCAAAGAGTGTGCTAACCTTGTTTTTCATCGCCACCACCACAGCTGTAACATGCTCAGCGGCATTCCCCACGATTGGTATCAAAATCAACCCGATAAATGTTTTGCTAATCCCAGAACTCCCCACCACACTGTCAATCGAGCCGACCAAGTATTCAGCACAAACAGCAACTGCAAGTGTAACAGCAATTAAGACAACACTAGCCTCGATAACTGTGAGAGTGGGTTGTTCAGGTTCCTCAGTGGGGCCCTCAGACTGCATTTCCGCGTCGAAGAAGTTGGCGTGTGTATGTAGCTGAAAGACCAGATAGAGAATATAAAGGATGAGTAAAACAATCGAAGTACCCCGGGAAAGATTAAGAACAAGAGCAAACCCCTCCTCCTTAGAGAGATCCACAGTCGAGTAGAGCGCTGCGGGGATGATTAAAGATGCAGTGGCGACAGCCATGAGGGAGGACATAGTAGAAGCGACCGTAGTATTGAAGGTTTGCTCCGGATACTTCATTCCGCCAAACAGAAAACACATCCCGAGTACCTTGAACATGACTCTTCAGTAAAGCTCTCTGAAGGCGAGAGGGAGCCACAGTTTTAGTGAGGACATACCAGAAGAATGTTTGATAGGATACTTCCTAGCATGCTGGCCTGCACAATCCTAATCTCGCCCTTGGTCAAAGCGACCACACTGACCTTTACAAAGAAAGAATTGTGTTAGTTGAAGCTATCCTCATGCACTGCGTCGAAAGACAAAAACCATCTCTTAGAACCCTTACAATCAACTCGACAGCATTCCCAAATGTAGCATTTAATAGCCCTCCTAGAGTTTCGCCCACAACCAAGGCCAGCTCTTCGGTGGCTAGACTAAGCAAAGACGCAAGCGGAATGATAGCCAGAAAGTTTAGTATAAATGTAGCAGTCGGACTCCATTCCAGGAACCCGGATAATACACCCAACGGCACAAAAACAAGCAATATGTTAACATAATTGCTGAAGAGGATAAACTTCGACTTATGGTAAAAGTTTTTGCTGATTTTCTTGACCGATTTTTTACTTCGCTGGACGAAGCCGCCGTAGTTGTTGTGGCCGTTGCCGTTGGATAAGAGGGGCGTATCCTCTCCATATCTATTCATACTTCCTCTAGAATAAGCAATTGTATTTGTTCGACGCCTTAAATTTCCTATCCAAGTATTCCAGCAACGGCGCCAGCGAGGCACAGTGCCGGTGGTGGTTAGCTTTGAGTCCAACACTTCGACTGATTTAAACGAGAATTGCAGTTCTTAATATAAGTTAAAGACAAGAGAAGTGGACGTTTAATAGATGTGAGGAGAAGAATGTAAGGCTAGACCGGAAAGGACGAAGATTCATGGATATGTGATGATTTCAACACCTAGAAGTATTATAGAGGGGAAATGGGGGGAGGTTATATTTAAATTATGGGGTGTACAGCCACTTCACTCACTCATCATTTTGTGGGCCCTTTTTTTGTGGAGAATACCGGAGGGACCTAAGTATGTAATATGCGCACGTCCGATACAAGAGCAATCAGGCGCTAGATTGAGCAGATGAGGGTGCAACGGTGTGATTAAGTCCGTTGGCTCTAGGGGTCCAAAGCAATCACGACCTTGTGATGCGTGCGAGGAAAGTTCGGAAGCGAGCCTGTTCAAGAGGTACTAGGCGCCGAAGGCTGTGCTTTTAGATCTGGCAGATGGTGGTGTGGGGATTGCGATCACAAGAAAAAATGTCTTGGTAAGGGAGGGTACAATGGAATAATGACAGAGGGTGAGAAGGGAGAGGAGGGGAGGAGGAGGAGGGAGGAGGATAAAGGGGGAAAGAAGAAATTTAAAGAGAGCGCCCTCTGAAAGAAGATGTATGTAAGATGGGCGGTTTCTTGAGCTGATATTATAACCCCAGTACTCTAAAGTTTATGTATAGCGGCACATCTTTAATGTCCCTGACGTATGTAAATAGTAATGCCCAATGTTTGGGTCCAGCCCCTTATAACTTTCTATCTATTACAGTATACCAGAATCTCTCATTCTGCGGAGCTTTGGGAACCGTTAATACATAGAAAAATCAATCACAGCCCTGTTTTTATTGATAGCGTCATTCCCCTACCCACCAAGAGATCAAGCTCTGGTCTTCGGGATGGCCTCCGCATTCAATTCACCAAGTAGGGATGTCAAAAATACATGTAATAAACGGTGAGTGATTTGGATGTTCGAGAACCCTAGCCACCTTCCACCAAAACGGGCGGGCATATGGAGTCTTTCATACCGATGTTTTCTCCGGAATAAAAAGGCCACCGGAATTTGCACTCGCATTGCCACCACAAGACCCTATTATTTAGTGTATATGGTTAACACTATACACTGTGCTCTATACATGCAGGTACATACCTGTAGTACATGTAGTCTGGTACAAAGCTTGCCAAGCCGTAATTGTAGAATGAGTTTTTGTCGCGTCAGCAGCTTCATTTTTTGTCCCTGACCTCCTGAACCACGATACCTAGACCTACGCGAATTCACCCCGCATCGCTGAAGAAACCATACTGCCCTGATCTTGGATGAGGGAATTGCTTCCTAGTATTCTGACAAAGCTAGCATCATCTACCATCGCCGCGCCGCCAGTCAACATTTACAGCCCGTTGTTGTCCTTTGCTTTCCACTCGCCCCTCGATCACTGCCACCACTTACTCAACATCACTACCATCTCTACTACCACCACTACCACACCGATAGAGTCAGTTAATAGTGCAATATCTCTTTACAAATAGCCAAGCCGCCATCATGGCCGAAACCCCTGAAGTCCCCTCCTTTATGGGTGTGCCAATGAAGCACTTATCACTTGTTACAGTACAACGCCCCCCTTCGTTCAGGAATATAGGCCGGTACATGTAGTTAATGGCGGGCTAACTTCTGTAACTACAATACAGTTAACATTTCAAAACTCAGCATTAATACTTGTAAAGCCACCTTCTATGTTCCGCCATGGAGTTCACCTACTCACACGTGATTGTAGATAATGCATTACTCCCGCATTATGCCCATGACATCTCAGCATCGATATTTTACCTCAACAGCGGTATTCCTCAATGAAGTTATCAAGCTTGCTATTTGTGTCTGGGTTGCACTTCGCGATCGCCGGAAAATTGATGGTCCAACAACTACGGTGTCCCAGTCTGTAAAACAGCTCTATACCGAGGTCTTTCGCCCAGATAACTGGAAGCTGGCCATTCCAGCATGTCTATACACACTTCAAAACACTCTTCAATATGTTGCCGTATCTAATCTGGATGCTGCGACTTTCCAAGTCACCTACCAACTTAAGATCCTGACCACTGCCCTGTTTAGCGTTACAATGCTACATAGAAGTCTTTCTTTGAGGAAATGGGTATCTTTGGTGCTGCTAACAATAGGAGTTGCAATTGTCCAGCTACCTTCTCCCGGCCCTTCGGCACCGGCACAAACACAATCGTCAGACAGTACCGATGCTAGCCATCAGCGCCGTCCAGCAACTTATGATAGCACCCACAATGATAATTCTACGGAACTACGGATGAACAGAGCGGTCGGGCTATTTGCCGTTGCAATTGCATGCACAATCTCTGGTTTAGCTGGTGTGTACTTCGAGAAAGTGCTTAAAGGTTCAAGTGCAACTCTGTGGGTTCGGAATATCCAGCTGTCGTTCTATTCACTTTTTCCTGCCTTTTTTATTGGCGTGGTATTTTTAGATGGATCGGAAATCATGCGTAGGGGATTTTTCGACGGATATAATGGTGTGGTATGGACCGCGATTGCATTTCAGGCTGCTGGAGGAATTGTGGTTGCACTTTGTGTGAATTTTGCGGATAATATTGCCAAGAACTTTGCAACTAGCATTAGCATCTTGATTAGTTGTTTGGCGAGCATTTATTTCTTCGATTTTGAGGTCACTATTAATGTAACTTATACCTTTCCACTGCTTACTTTGCGACCCGCTAACCTTTGACAGTTTATGATCGGTTCTGGCGTTGTCCTCCTTGCTACATGGCTTTATTCAAAACCTGAATCCACTACAAACGATTATATTCCGCTTGAGAAGACGGAGGTTGAAACTGTATTTGACAATAAGGAAGCTATTATCTCTGAAGACGAAACATCTAATCCCGCGGAGGTATTTAAAAGACAGGATTGATCGGTTGGCTTCTTGCAATCATATCATAAAATAATATTCCGCACGGTTTTTCTCTCACTTTTCTCTCTTTCCCTTTTCTTTCTTTGTCTTTTTTCTGTAGATGATATCAATGACAGGGTTGCGGACTGAGAGTTCTTTTTTCCTTGTGAAGAATTTTTGTAAGTACATATGCATGCATGGGAGATTCAAATACAGGTATAGGTAGATCAAATTTGATTTTTATTACAACAATCGTGTATGCAGGAACAACCAGAAGGTCTGGAATGTCTCGACCCTATCATGATCGGCGTCCTTCAACGCAGTCAAGAAAAAAAATGCACATTCCAAAAAAAAAAAATGAAAGATGACGCCAAGACATAACAATGTAAGCGGCCAAAGACTCTGGGTACATATCCTACTCGGGACGGGATGACCTGCTGCCGGTTGGCCGCAAAAAGTGCATTGCACAGCTCAGCTGAAATTGCAAATACCTAGAGTAAGTACATGTATGTAGGTAATTCCATTTGCTTGTATTTCATTTTCTGGGCCACGGGCCTCATTGACCCGCTGTCAATTGAGTTGTCTGTTACAGGTTCCCAAGGAAGTATTTTCAGGCGTTGAGATCGTGCGGGCTCGGATGTCTTGGCCGGGAGGGCGCAAGCTGAGCGAATACACCTCCCTAAACCTCGATATTTGCTAATGCACGCTTAAACTACGGTTTCAAGAATCGTAATTTTAACCTGTGGCTGATACTCTATACATATATTATTACCGAGCCTAAGCTCCCCGAGACATGCCCCCCAAACCCAAACCCAAACAAGACATGTAGTACATGTAATGACGCCCAAAGTACTTTACATGAACTACTCGGGGCAGGTAAATAGTACCGGACAATGCAGGTTTTGTCTCTGGTCTTTTTTTTTTGCAGTAGTTCTCGCCTAGTATGCGCGCCCATTGGTGAACCAAAACCTTTATTTGTCCGGTACTTTTTACCTGCCCCGAGTAAGGGCATACATACTACATTTTTCTAACGTATAAAAATAATTTTTATACAAGCCCCATTAATTTGTTTCAAGACCGTCAAAAAACATTTTGCACAGATTAAACCATGCAGCCCGCACAGGTGCCCGGCCCACACGGTGTACTACGCGTACAATGTACATTTAAAGAGTAGGCACAATACACCAAGCCCTGGATAACTGGGATCTGAGCCTACGAGGTGGTGTAGAGTAAAACTATTGCGAACATAATCACTTATTACTCAAGTACGTGGTTTCTGACAGTGCCGTCAACATTCACCCAGCCCTAATCCCTCCGCCATTATCCAAGCCTGTTACCTATCAGCGTAATCAACACCGCCATGTCTGAGGCCAGAGACTTTTATTCTTAAAGCTGCACTATTCAATATTGTCTTGACTAACCCCCCCCCCCCCCACATGTGAAGTTCGTTTAGCTACGGCTACAAGATTAGTGAGGTCAATGCGGCCAAATTGGGTCATGACCGAACTCCTCGTATCTATTGTCGATACCAGAGGCTATATATCTAGACAGCTTAGCCACCTATATAGTCGTTGGGGTTATGAATCTCATTCTACAATTACGAGTGCTTTTTACTCTAGCCACCACTCTTGGCACAAGGATCCGAGTGACCTCTCATGACGCTCCTACACCACCGGCCGGCGCTGCCTATCACACGCAACCCAGAGCACTGCCATACCACAATACCTACCCCGGGAAAAACGGAAGGATAAAATTTGATTGGGTGCCGCGTGGCGATCGCGTAATCAGCGGTTGATCGAAGCAACACAGCCACGTTCTCGAGACCACGAGTTTTCTTGACATCTGCAAGATCGAATATAGAGGAGCGTAATTGGCGCAGATAAAACGTTGAGGGCAGACAACCGTGGAGTAGGGTTGGTTACGTGGGTGAGTGAGGGGCTGGCTTGGTATCTTAACATATTACGTAGAGGTTTGCTTGGAGAGAGCCAACTTTTTCCTCAGCCCTCGGATAGTTACACATTTATTATTCCATTGGTGGCCTGTCGATCCGCGTGATGAATCTCCTCTGCGCGAAACCTGCTTGTAACAATTCGAAGCGTGATGGACAGATGGTTGGGTGGTGGGATCTGGAGTGTAGAGTATCTACATATAGGTACAGTATGAATACATCAATGCGGTAAGAGTACTATGATTCCGGTTTAATTCGGTTCTTTTTTTTTTCTTTCCTACTGTAGCTATGGCTACACGTAGATACATGTATGTGCTCGACCAAGGATATGTAAGTATCAATGAGTGGCTTCCTTGGCGTACATTCCCTTGCTTGATTCCCTCAATCTGAACGTCATTTGCTCTCCATTACCGTATTCCAGGCAGTCCCTTCCCCACACAGTCACTTTTTTGCAAGGTGTATCCCATACTAGTAGACGTCCTCTACGAATGGTCCCTCAGCCCAAGTGATCGTTGAAAGACGTGTCAACCAGTCTAATGCCAGTAAGCATTCAATTGGTTCTGGAAGAGATCGAGAGGGGTCGGCGTGGAAAAATGTGTTTTAGTCTTACTTGGAGGCCATTTACAGTGGGGGACCCTTTGCGCAAATTTCCGATAACCTGGCCAAAGTTCGCCAATCAGATAATCACAATATAGAGTAGAGCCGGTTCCACCTCATCAATAGAGACTTTAGATGCCTATCGCTCATTTTGCCCGTTGGGATGGCGTAACCCACACTGTGTTGGAACAAGCCAATCTATGTAGGGCATCTGCAAGTCATGAACGATCCTGGGTCTCGGGTTTGAGAGATTTGGGTTTATGGCTTGAACGAATCATCAGGAAGGTATGGCACAAACGAATCTGTTGAATGTCTCACTTTTTGTGTTGTCAAGATTAATATCTGTTTCATCTTGACATCGCTGTGGATGAGAAGGATCTTATACTCATTTGACTGTTGATGACCATCAAATGTATTCTCTCCACGTAACGCTAATTCATCATGGATATCGATTATTGCCGGTGGTTTTGTGACGAGTGATGTTTGATGATGGGGAAATCTCGGGAGAGAAAAAAAAAAGAAGGAAAGGGCTCATTCTTACACGTAGATAATATCTACTAAGAAAGTCAAACGATATGAGTTACAACATCATGCAATGTAATGAAATGCTCTGCTATGTATTTCGCTCTGTACATTGAAACGCCTCTATCTATCAACCTCACCAAACACCAAGTCCATGGTTCCAATAATAGCGACAGCATCAGCCAAAAGATGTCCTCTAGAGATCTGATCAAAAGACCCCAAATGCGCGAAACCCGGTGCTCGGATCTTGCATCTATACGGTCTCTCGCTACCGTCTGAAACAACAAATACACCCATTTCACCCTTAGGCGCCTCAATGGCGCTATAGGTTTCACCAGGGGGGACAGCGTAACCCTTAGTGTACAACAGGAAATGGTGAATCAGTGCTTCCATGTTCTCCTTCATGGCCGCTCTTGGTGGTGGCGAAATCTTGAAGTCTTCTACACGGACGGGACCAGAAGGCATCTTGTTCAAGCACTGATGGATGATTCTGAGTGACTGTCTGAATTCTTCCATACGGCAGAGATAACGGTCGTAGCAGTCCCCGTGAATACCCACGGGAACATCGAAGTCAACTTGGTCATAGGCGTCATAGGGAGAGGCCTTACGGATATCCCAAGCAACGCCGGAACCACGGAGCATGACACCAGTGAAGGAGTAGTTAAGTGCGTCAGCGGCAGAGACAACACCGATACCCTTGGTACGGGCGACCCAGATCCGGTTGTCAGTAAGCAGCTCTTCAGTCTCATCGATTCGATCACCGAATTGGGTGGCCCATTGGTAGATGTCGTCAAGAAGACCAATGGGGATGTCCTGGTGAACACCGCCAGGGCGGACGTAGGCGGCGTGGAGACGAGCACCAGAAACACGTTCGTAGAATTCCTGGGTGGCTAGTGAGAATTTATGCTATATCGGGGTCAATAGAATTGATAGACATACCATCAACTTCTCACGTTCCTCGAATCCCCACAAGAAGGGTGTCAGGGCGCCGACATCTGGGAACTTATGTTACCATGGTGTTCCTCTCCCGTATAATTGCAAATTGGTACGAGGGCTTACCCATAGCGTGTGATAAGACGGACATGAGATGGTTCAGGACACGGGTGATTTCACCGAATAAAGTACGGATAAACTTGGCTCGTTCCGGAATCTCGACATTAAGTAACTTTTCCACGGCCAACGAGAAACATTGTTCATTGGTCATCCTGAATTATTGTTAATTGATGCGATGCCCTAAATAATGCCAGAGGCAGATAGAAAACCCACATGGAAACATAGTCCAAGCGATCAAAGTAAGGCAAGGCTTGCAAGTATGTCTTGTACTCAATCAACTTCTCTGTACCTCTATGAAGAAGTCCAACATGAGGATCAGCACGAATGATTTGTTCCCCGTTCAATTCGAGAATCAATCTCAACACTCCGTGAGCAGCCGGATGTTGGGGTCCCTGTCCAAAATCAATTCAATCAGCTTTCCCCAGTCCTTCGCACCGACCATCTCAGTGGCGACATACGAAGTTGACGGTGTAGTGTCTGATCTTTCTGTTCTCGATCGGTTCCGGGTGGTCTGTTATAACTGACAGCCCAAGAGTTAGCCCCCGGCTATATTTGCACCCACCCGCCCGCCACAGTGAACTCACAAGCAGCATCATGTGCCGCCCCTCCAGGACCAGACTCTGTAAGTGTAGTAGGTGTGTACGCCTCCGCCCTCGATATTTTTGTGTTTGAGAATGGGCGTATGGCGAATGCCTTCAGCGCCGGCGGGTTCGCCCTAAAGGTGGACGGCCGAGCGAAGCATAGTCTCTTCGCAGCCAGGCGAGCAAAAGATGCCATATTGGCGGTCAAGTTCAATTAGGGTTGAGGGGAGATGCAGGCGCGAATCTTAGAGGGCGCGGGGGGGGGGGGCGGGGAGTTGAGGTCTCTGAAACAGACCGGGGGTGGTGGCGGGATTATTACTAAGGTGATGTAGTTATCGGTCCCGACTGCCGCCTGCAGACCTGCTAGCACTTTATTGGGCAATTTTTGACCTCGAGGGAGCCCCGCAGCCGGGTAACCGCCCTATAACCCCGCGAAATCTCCCCCGCAGATGATATCTAATATAGGCGAATATGCCGAGAAGAACAAAAATCGTTGCTCCAGACTCCTCCACTGTGGGGGTAGACATCCCTAAAACATTCACTGATGGGGGCCCACTCCCTAAGCTATTCGCCTTCGATTTGGATTACACTCTTTGGCCATTTTGGGTCGACACACATCCCACACTGCCATTCCGATATTCAAACCCCACAACTGTTCTCGACCGTGTAGACACACCCTATGGCTTCTACAATTCTGTGCCACGTATTCTGCATGCTCTGCGCGTAAGAAATATCCCAATCGCCGCAGCATCAAGAACCCACTCCCCACAAGGGGCCAGGCAAGCGCTCTCGCTCCTCGAGATTGAGGGCGAGAAGGCCATTAGGTACTTCGATTATATGGAGATCTACCCGGGCTCGAAGATTACCCACTTCAAGCGGTTGATGAAAGAGACTGGCATTGACTATGAGGATATGCTATTTTTTGATGACGAGCATCGTAATGTGGAGGTTGATCGTGAACTTGGAGTGTGCATGGTTCATGTACTAGATGGGATGGAACCAGGTGTGGTTGACGAAGGTGTGAAGGAATGGAGGAGGAGGAAGAGAGAAGAGAGAGGTGTAGAAGAAGAGGAGGAGGGGGAGGGGGAGGGGGAGGAGGAGGAGCAATCGGATAAGGATAGAGGATGAATGCCCAGAGCCTATATTCCTTGATATCACATTAGCGGGTTTTTTACATAGATCATAATACAAACCGTCAAGTTTTAAAGATATTAGTTGGCCTTGTGAAAGGAAAACCAGATCGCGAGATGGGTACATGTAGTCATGTTTAAAAAGATAGAAAGTGAAATTCGCGCTGCCACATCCTCACTTGGTTCCCAGATCGCAATATTGAAAGGCTACGCACCCGTGTAGGAATGCCATTAATGTGAATAGATCTATTGATAATTGTCTAAAATGTGACTTTAGACAACTTGCTCAAGCAAAGTTGCCTAACCCCAAGCACCCACAAACAGGAGTCTATTCAACTCATTGAGTCTAGTTCTCCGATTCTATTGATTATAGAGGTAACAAAGAAGCAAGCGGAAAAGCCAAACTTTTGACGTTCGTTATCGATTTTTTTCCAAGTCCCGAAAACTCCATGTTCAACAAATTACAGCCTATTATCATACAAGGGAAGCCACTCATGGATATACAAAAGAAATATGGAAAACGTTAAGACACCAGAAAGAACAAAAAGCAGTAAGGAAAGCCCCTAAACTAAAAACATTAGTCCTGCATAACTACCTCTTGCACATTTTCCTCTGCGCCGTCATCACCCCAGAGTCCCTCCAGTTTGAATTCAGCCGCCCACTCCTTGACAATCTCCTTCTGATCACCCTCACCAACCCCCTCATAGGATTGCTTGACTCCACCATGTGCTGCTGCTTCCGCAACAGCAGTTACAGTGTTTGCAAGCGCTGGAGGATCGATCCAACCCTGAATACGCCCGTCACGCCAGTCCATGATGACTGTCTTTGCGGCAGCATCAATGTTCGGGATACCGCGTTTTCCGAGCCTTCCACGCTTGCGAGCAACCTGTACAAGAAAGTCGTTGACAACGTCTTTGGCACTTGTGTTAATTAGCGGAGGGAGGTCGTACAACGCAAGGAGTTTCGCAAATAGAGCTTCGGAAGTTGAAAGACGGCGGATGAGTAGAGCAATTGCCGGGACAGGGTCATCAATCTGCTTGGGTGGGATGGCATTCAAGAGGATAAGGCGGGCTTGATCATCCTGTGATGAGTTCTCGGCACTGCCTGGGAAGACAATACCGGGGGAATCAATGAGCTTGAGCTTTTTGTCGAGCTTGATTTCGCGGAGAGATGTGGTGACACCAGCTTCGGCTCCCGTGGGGCAGGAAGCTTGGGATCCGCCGAGACGGCCGCAGAGAGCGTTAATGACAGAGGACTTCCCAACATTTGGGTATCCAATTACACCGACTGATACCGAGCGCTTCAGCTGCTTGCTGTGAGCGAAGGTCTTGAGTGCCTTCAGTAAGGCAGCGGAGGTGCCGGCAACAGTAAGTGCCTTGTGGTCAAAGGTGTGGGCATTGGCTGCAGAATTGCTGGCACGGAGGGGGAGCGTCGGGAAGTAGCGGCGAAGGTAAGTCAACCATCCCTTGAGAACGTTCGGGGGGATCAGGTCGATTTTGTTAAGAATTAAAATCAGCCGCTTCTCACCGCCGTCTGCAGCCATAACAGCACGTTCTACCTCGCGAGAACGAGTCCCTTCAGGGTCACGGGCGTCAAGAACGTAGAGAACAACGTCAGCGGAATCAACAACCTGCTTGAACATCTTGTCAAAGGCCTTGCGAGAGGTATCTTTGGTGAAGTTAGTCTCATTCTGGTCATCTTCTGAGTCTGACTCGCCGCTGGAGGCACCATGCTCGGCTTCATATTCCATGGCACGGGCACGAGCAGAGGCGAGAAGGGCTGCCATTGCTGAAGTCCCGTTCTAAAGGCAAGCAGTTAGGAGCCGATTTAGCATGGCCAAGTTCGGGAGAAACTCACTCCTTCATCCATGTCCTCATCGCTCTCCTCCTCTTCCTCTGACATGATGTCTTCTTCGTCAACCTCATCAACGTCTACCATGCCGTCTTCACCATTCTCCGCGGCAGTCTTCTTTCTCAATTTTGCAGCCTCCCTCCTCCTGATCTGTTCCTCCTCTTTTGCTCTTCGGCCATCCTCAATCTCTGCAAGTAACCGGTCCTTGTAAGGGAAGCTGTTTGGGATGTTCAATTTCTCGGTTTTCTTTCCCCTGTGGAGCTCGGGGTGCTTTTTGGCTTCTTTGCGCTCCTTGCGCTGTTTCTCAGCACTACGCTTCTCAATTTTGTGCCGTAGGCGGACGGGAACACGCTTTGACTTCTTCTCTAGAGGGGGTGAATTTATATTAATTTCAAAACTCTAACGGATTGACCCGTGGTAGACTTACTTGGCATCTTGAGGTTTTGTTGTTCGAATTGAGGTTTGTGGTTGTATGTGTTTGAGAACAGAGGAAAAATTTCGTGGGGCACAGGGGCGCTTATGGAGCCCCAGTGCGCAAAAAAAAACTCCACAGCAACGGACTGTCAGTAGGGTACAGGGTCTCTTTGATAAGGGAGATAACAATATCTGTTAGCAACTCTTAGTTTTTCCTGGGATCAGGACTCCACGGATACTCTAATGTAGTGCTTGATACGAATTAAAACAGAACTATCTCTTATATCGTTTTTTTCTTTTTACTCATTGAAGAGCCCCCGCACAATGAGAGCCGGGTAACGTGAGAAATTGATAGAATCCTACCAAACATAGAGGGTAGTAAGCAGAGCCTCCTCGCGGTCAATGACCTAGACGTCCTGTTTTGTAGGTAACGTATTTGACCGTGATACCGCCCATGACCTAGTTTCCGATCAAATGTCTCAGCCAGGCTCGGCGCCAAGGAATGAGGATCCTGCCCCCATAGGAGGGTTGCGAGGTAGTAAGGTATCCATCAACCATACACGTTTACCTCAACATGGGCCGCCTAAAGTGAAGACAGAAGGAAGAAAGGGAGGAGCATCTCAGATTAGCGATAGAGCGGTATCAAACCTCCAATGATCCATCCATTAGGGAATGCGCCGAGGCTTTTAGTGTTCCCTACTCAACTTTGAGGGATCGCTTGCAAGGTACAGGCACCAGAAGAGATAGTCACCGGAGACAGCAACTACTAAGCGAACATGAGGAAAAATCGATTGTTGCGTGGTGTATGCGTATGAATGATTGGGGATTTCCACTTAAATTGTCCCTGGTTAAAGAGATGCCAGTGGCTGCGTATCTTATTAAAAAGGGACATAATGGACACAAACTAGGTGTTCATTGGTTAGGACGATTCCTAGATCGTAACCCAGAAATTGCTTCCAAATTTTCAACCAGACTGGAGCGACAACGTGCATTTGCTAATAATCCACTGGTGTTGAAAGACTACTTCCGAAAGGTAAAAAGTGTATTAGTACATGATTTTCAGTATTAAGCTAATGCAATTTAGTTAAAGGAGGTTATACGGAAATATAATGTCCTAACTAAAAACACCTATAATATGGATGAGAAGGGCTTTATGATGGGTATAGCATCTAAGTGCAAGGTTATATGCAGGCGAGCACGAAAAAATCCAAAACTCACACACAATGGAAATCGCGAGTGGGTGACGGTAATTGAGGCTATATCTGGAGCGGGAATAGCACTACCACCTATGGTTATTAATCAGGGAGTGGCTCATTATAAGGGCTGGTACGCGAGCATAAAGGGAGAAGATATCGCTACATTTAGTTATTCTCCAAAAGGGTGGACCGATTCCTTTTTAGGAATAGAGTGGTTAACTCAGAATTTTGATAAATTTACATTTGATCAGTAAGTATTTTCTCACACATATTATATAATTACTAATAGTTTATAGAGCTGAAGGCAAATGGAGGTTGCTTATTATGGATGGTCACGCTTCTCATGTTACTTGGGAATTTTTTGACTACTGTCTCAATCACAAAATTATTCCTTTTTGTCTTCCGCCACACTCAACACATTTATTACAACCTTTAGATGTTGGACTTTTCGGTCCACTCCAAAAACACTATAGCAACCTCCTAGACAAACAGATGAACAATGGTGAAATGGGAATAAATAAGAGTCTATTCCTTAGGTTAGTTGAACTATAAATTAATTTATTTGGATTTTATAATCTAATTATTTAAGGCTTTTATTCAGAGCGCGTCACCTTACCTATAGCCATTCCAATATTCTTTCAGCTTGGAGGGCAGCCAGTGTTTTTCCTTTCAATCCCCGCAGAATTCTAGAAGCGCCCTTGTCAACTGTACCTAAGCAACCAAAAGTCACAACTCCCATTGTATCAACCCCCCGTACTACCAGAATGGCTAGAGCAACTACAAAGGAAGCATTGGCAGTACTAGACACTGGCAGCTTGAGTCTCGGCGCATCTGCACCTGCAAAAAGACTAAAGGAGTTAATAGGATCACTAGATAAAGGTCTCCAAATGTCAATTACAGATAAGGAGATTTCGGACCATGTCAATCAAAAATTCCGGGCCTCTATGGCAAAAAAAACAGTCAATATCAAATTCAATGATAGAAAAAGGCTTACTAAAGCAAGAGTAATCACTACTGAAGATGTAATTAGACTAAGAGAGGCAAGGGAGAAGGTTGATCTAGATAATGCCGCAAAGATCAGTATCAGGGAGGAAAAAAAGAAGTTAAAGGGGTTGCTATTAAAGAAAGAACTACCTCTACCTAAACCGAAAGGAAAGTCAAAAAATAATGTATCTATATCTACTGCTGTCTCTGTAACTCATCTGGAGGTTGCTGGTAACGCAAGTGTTGATGTAGATGAGGAGGAATGGTACCGGGTTGAGGATTTTGAGGAGGAAAGTGAGGGTTCTCCACCACCACCATCTCACAAAAGGGTCAATATGACCCTCAGAAGGAGTAAAAAGTATTAATATATATTCAATTCATATGGAGTATTTAATTTATAACAATTCATTGACATTTATTGACATTCGTTGACATATGCGAACCCGTTGCGCTGCGGTCGGGATCTAGGTCATGGGCGGTATCACGGTCAGATACGTTACAGTTGGAAACTCCATTTGGTGGGCTTAAATAAATTTCTTACCCGTCTAAACATGTAGGTAAATACAACATACCGGAAATAATTGCGTTCTTTTCATCTATCCTCTCGGCTCCAAGGACATTAATAATAACATACACATTATATCTATTCTTGAATGAGGACCAACCTAATGGATCTGGGTGAACAATAACCAAGCTGACAAAATTAGTGCCCTGTGCTGTAAACACGCGCCCGAGCATGAACACTACTAGCAGATACTTTAATAAGCAGGGAGCGATAAATCAAATGGATCAGGGTACTACACCTTCATTCTCGGTTAAAGTTTCCAGTGCTCTCTTGTATCTAGTCGCCTGGACGAGTGATTAGCCATGACGATATCATATTACCCCTAACCCACATCCTAATTCTTCACATCCGCTATTGTGAATCTCGTGCCTACAACTGTTTCTGCAACCACACCATCTCTAATCGCACTGCCTGCTAGATAACCGATAGTCATGAAGATTTTCGTCCGTCATCTCCGCACCCGTCCAAACATACGATCATCCCTCCGCGCGCCCCCACAAACCCCATCAGCGCATTATCAACCACCTCCCCATGTGCCCGAGGGCATTGAAGCAGAATCTCTTGCCAGCTATCGCCCCCCAGACAAGTTCAACACACTACAGGAGAATATCATACCGACTAGTTGGCAACAACCGCAAAGATCGCAATATCGGAACCGAGATTACGATGCGGTAGAGGAAACTAGTGGTTACACTTCTAGACAGCGTTTAAGGGAGCATGAAGAAGAGGAGATAGACTCCTACTCGCCCCGCCAGCGCTTACCAAGGAATCAGTTTCAATCGCAGCCCCGATATCAAGATTACCAAGCAGAAAAGGTCGGCGCCCACAACTCCCCCCAGCGCTCCTCGAGGAATAGAGGATATGAAGGAGATTCAAGCAACTACACCCCCCACCAGCACACATCAAGGGCCGATTCCGATGTAGAGGCCAAGTCTATAGAGCACGCTCCTAAAACTTCCAAAGGGGCGCGAGCTAAAGAGCCCCACTTGCACCTCTCTGACATCATTCCCGAAAGCTTCAGCCCGTACGCCTACCGCTGGGAGACGCTCGCCCCCACTCCCGACGAGCTTGTTGCCGCCGATCGCTTCTTCCTAAAATACCCCCCGAAGCATCTATGGTCCGAGGCCAAGTTCAAGAAGATTGATTTTGGGGATGTGCCTGAGGTGTGAGGTCTCCCTTCCCTGTTCCATCTCCCTTCCCTGCTAATACTAGAGATAGGTTGCGTTCTTGGGCCGCTCAAATGTAGGCAAATCTTCACTGCTGAATGCGCTACTAAATAACAAGAGCCTGGCGTATACGTCGTCGAAGCCTGGGCGAACGAGGCTCATGAATGCGTTTGGTATTGCAGACGGGAAGCTGGTCTTATTGGATATGCCGGGGTATGGACATGCCTCAAGAGAAGAGTGGGGAGTACAGATTATGAAGTATTTAAAATCACGTAAGCAGTACGTATGGGTTTATTGATATATGCGGGGGTGGCATACTAATATCGAAATTCATAGGTTCCGGCGTGCTTTCCTGCTAATCGATGCGAAGCATGGGTTTAAAAAGAATGATTTGCAACTTTTGGAGCAGTTTGGACAGGAGGGTATCTCATACCAGATCGTATTGTCAAAGATTGACAGGGTAAAGCCAAAAGATTTAGAAAAGCTCTTCAAGGAGGTACGTGATCTCATGGAAAATGGAATTCCGGGTGCCAATGCTGGTCTGGGAGAGGTCCTAGCTACGGCTGGAGACCCTGCAAAGAAGGGAGAGAAAAGGGTGGGATTGAGCGACCTAAGATGGGCTATCTTGGTTGCCTCTGGTCTGGAGAGCGTTCAAATTTAAGAAATGATCGCTTAGACATGAAATGGAAACTAGGCTTGTATAAGTGCGGAAGTGTACACTAGGTATGTTTACGGCAATCAAAGGGTAATCTAGACAGTGTTTGGCCTGCTCTCAAAAAAAGAAGTGAATATAGAATACAGAATGGTAAACCGCCTACTTCCACAGCTTGGACAATGACATCTCTTTGTCGTCGTGCTTGTTAAGGACCTTGGCCGTTGCAAGATCTGTGTAAAATTTATTAGTAGGTGGGGAGGTATCGAAAGGGGGCTGGCGTACCAAAATCTTCCTGTGTTACGTGAATCCGTCGCTCTCTGAGTGCGTACATCCCCGCCTCTGTACACACACCCTTCAGCTCAGCACCAGAGCAACCGTTCATCTTCTCTGCAATCTTTTTGAGATCAATTCCCCTGGTCAAGTTCATTGACCTGGAGTGAATTCTAAGAATATCGGCACGGGCCTCGACACTAGGGCAAGAATGTCAATGATTCATCCAAGGAGGGCAAGGCACAGGTGACATACGTTGGTGGTGGAAATTCAATCTTCCTATCAATTCTTCCGGGTCGTAGCAGTGCGGGGTCCAAGATATCCAGCCTGTTTGTCGCCATGATAACTTTGATGTTCTTTGTGGGCTCAAAACCATCTAGCTGATTCAATAGCTCCAACATAGTCCTCTGAACTTCAGAATCTCCTCCAGAGTTTCCTTCAACACGACTACTACCGATACTATCAATTTCGTCCATAAAAATGATACTGGGCGCATGCTCTCTCGCCATTACGAACAGCTCTCTAACCATGCGAGACCCTTCACCAATGTACTTTTGTACTAACTCTGAACCGGATACACGGATAAAGCGACAGTCTGTGTGATGGGCAACGGCACGAGCAAGAAGGGTCTTTCCGGTGCCAGGCGGACCGTAAAGGAGGACACCCTTTGGTTGCGCAATACCAAGAGATTCGAATAGTTCGGGATGTTTTAGTCCGAGCTCGATGACCTCCTTGATCTCTTTAATCTGCTGGTCAAGACCACCAATCATATCATATGTGCTATCGGGGACTTTTTCGACCATCATGAGTGAAACAAGAGGGTCAACCTGAATATATTAGCTTGAAACCTGGTGGGTAATGATTAATGAAAGACACACAGAGCTTGGGAGCATCCTTTCTAGTCTATATGAGTCCGAAAGAAGAGTGACACGCTTGCCGGGGGTGAGTTTAGAGATATCAACACTTTCCGCAACATCGACGACTACCACCAAAATCAGATGGCCCTCTCCTAATACTGTAGCTTGATCGGAACATACCGTATTTCCCTTCTGGGTGAACCTTGACCAAAACCCTTTTGCTGCCCATTACTTTGACGACCTCTCCAACGTATGAGCCCGGCTGCTGGAGTAATCCAAGCTCCTCTCTGAGGAGGCGAACTAGGAAAAGTATTATCAGCATTCATAGGCCATCGGGATAAATCATGAGCAATAAGTTTGTGACAAGGAAGGTAATATCTGATATCAGAGAAGGTAAGGGCCCGCGAAGACCCCACCATGTAGCTATTCCGCATGAAAAGAGTACAAGTCTCTAAGACTGGTGCCAGCTCATGTCTCATCACATAGATAAGATTAATAGAAACGCATAATACAAAGGCCCACCAACCTCTCGAGTTGTAATCATTGCGCTGGGCCTCCAATCTTCTTAGTTTGGAGTTCCGTTCGATGATCTCCAGCTCCAACGACTCGATCTTGTTGTGGAAGAAGCTGTTAAGGGCCATATCGCTTGCCCAAATGGTACTGTATAGTTGGAAATTGGCGATGAGGGTATTTTGTTAGATACTTGATAATCCCGGGGTATTTGATTAGATGGATAATGTTGATGGGGAGGCGATTCACGATGGTATGATGGTGGATGGCGGAGTTACTGGCGTTGGAGCAGCTAGTGGGCATTGAATCGCCACGTGATCTGGGCTAAACAATAGTCTTGTCGTGAGGAACGAGCATGATGTAGGTTTCACTGATGGAGAGCAGTATTGATCACAGTGCAGCGCAAAAGAACACCTCGCCTCTCCCCTGACCTCAAGCATTTAGGTAGCCTCGATCTTTCTTTCAACAGCATACTGCTTAAACTTTACAACCACTACCAATTTATACCCTAACTATTCATTCAAAGCCGTTCCTATATTTACAATGTCCGACCAATTCGCACAATTCGCCGAGATCCCTAGGGAATTTCTTAAAGATGGGACCCTATTCATTAACAGATGCACTAAGCGTATGTTCCCATCGTTATCCCATTGCATTTTTTTTATTCTAGCGCACTAACAGCTACTACAGCGGATAAGAGAGAGTTCATCAAGATCTCACAGGCAGTCGGTATCGGTTTCGTTGTCATGGGCGCTATTGGCTTTATTGTCAAGCTCATTCACATTCCCGTTAACAATATTCTGGTGTATGTATTCTTCTACGGTGTGCCCGAGTATATAACGCAGATTCTAACGATCCGTTCAGCGGCGCTGCTTAAATACACAATTTAATCATTTTCTCAAACCGGGCATTACGAGATAGTAACGGTACGACTGGATTTGGAGTTTCGCGGTATTTGGTGGACAAAGAAAACTAAGGGAAGGGATTTTATCATCGATGAGTGGCGATTTTAAGAACTATTACTGTACGATATTTGGGCGCGGTGTCTTCTTTTTTATTTGTCCTTTTTTCGTTTTTTTTTTTTTCGTGCAAAAGCATTGGATTAGGTTCTACAGCCATGATATAGAACCGGGCGTAGCTTTGGGTGTTCAGTGATCTTAATATGAGAGAAACTTGGATAAGATAAGCAGAAATGATAGTAAATACTATATACGTGGCTCAAGCTCTCAAGCGCAAAATGTAGAACATCCAAGACCCCGTTCATAGCTTGACACCATCCTTTACTAATACACCTTCAACGAATCACGGTTTTCGCTAGCTCAAATTTGGCGCGTTCCTAAACGCGTCTCATCACGTGGATCCTCATATTATTCTAAAGTGCCCCCATCTCCTCCCATCTCAACATCCACAATTCAGAAAGAACAATGTCAGATTCCGAGGATAATACTACATCAGATTCAGGCGACTTCCCTTCGCCCCCTACCTCTATCAACCCTTATACAGTTCTCTCTATCTCGCCCACTGCCACCGTGGGGGAGGTTCGGGCAGCATACCGTCGTCTCGCGCTCCAAACGCATCCCGACAAAGTGCCACCTGCCGAACGTGAAGCAGCACATGTAAAATTCCAAGAGATCGCCTTCGCATACGCCATCTTAATTGACACGGACCGGCGCGCACGCTATGATGCTACAGGAAACACAAGTGAGGATGTTATTGAGGAGAATTTTAACTGGAAGGAGTTTTTCAAGGCTCAAGTTAAGGATCTCGTGAGTCCAGAAGCCGTGGAGAAGTTCAGGAAGGAATACCAAGGTTCGTTACTCGCCATCCATGCCAATCACTGACACCAATGCTTACAAGGCATAGGGTCCGACGAGGAGCGTGCGGCAGTTCTACAGGCGTACACTGATACCAGAGGCTCTCTCGACCACATATTTCAACACGTCATGGTTTCCAGTGTTCTTGATGACGAAGATCGTTTTCGGATAATGATCCAAGAAGCTATCGATGCTGGCGAAGTGAAGGCCTACAAAGCGTTTACAAACGAGTCCGCGAGATCTAAAAAGGCGCGAAGGGACCTAGCCGAGAGTGAAAAGAAGGAAGCAGAGGAATACGCAAAGGAACTAGGTGTATGGGATGTGCTATTTGGGGAAAAAAAGAAGCGCAAGGAGGAGCAAGAAGCTGCAGAGGCAGAGGAGGAGGAAGCAGAAGTGCGGGACGCCGAAGAAGCCGAAGATGAGGATGAAGAGACTACCAAAAATACAGGCGGTAAGGGGAAGGGGAAGGGGAGAACTACGAAAAAAGCCGAACCGGCTGGCAGGTCTACTGCACGAGCTGAGAAGAAGGCTAAAGTAAAGAAAGAGGATGATACATCCGCCCTGGAGAACCTAATCAAGAGCCGCCAGACAAATCGACAGGCTGGCTTTTTGGCTAGTCTAGAAGCCAAGTATGGTGTCAATGGAAGCGAGATCAAGAAGGGGAGAAGGACAGCTCGGAATAAAAAAGCCGTTGACGACGATCTAGACGAAGAGGTATTCACCGAGCCAACAGAAGAGGAATTCCAAGCTGCGAAGAAGAGTATTGAAGCCAGAGCAGGAAAAAAGAGGGCTGGCGAAAATGTGGGAGAGAGACGCTCCAAAAGGAACAAGCCTTAGTGTATTATTTTACTCCACCTAATCCTAGCTTCACTTTTACTAAATTAGATATTGACTCAAGGCTTGAACATCCTTAATCAACGCTGCACAAAGGTCTCAAGATTAAGAATAATTTATTTTGGGTTTAATCACATGTATCTATTTATATGTAATGCATGTTGTTTTACACCAACCTATCCGAGTAAAATGCCTATTAGCGAGACCGGATTAGAATGAATATTCGTTATTGAATTGTAGGGAAAGTATAGCGTTTGAAGAAATAAAAGAAACATATATCAGGCTACGGCCCCGGTCAAAGGGCAGGTTCATCAATACCCCCGTATGGCGGGGGCTTATGAAGACCGTCGTGAGATTGTAGAAGGGGTATCATCATATAAGAGATTTCTTTAGGAATTGAAAAGTAAAAAAAAAAAAAATGGAATTGACTAACCTTGGAGGTATATATTAGGTATTTTCGAGGGTTCTGAGATGCTGTTATTCTGGGAAGGTGTTAGTCCCTGTCAGGTGGAATAAACGTGGTTGATGTGGATAACAAGCGGGCAAAGGTCAGATTTTCCAAGTTTTCGTCTTCTGCAAGGATGCTACTCCAGCTCAGACATATGCTTGTCTATTTTTAAGGAAATATCATCATACAGAATCGGACAGGGCAGGACTAAGGGAAAATAGGAATCTTACAGCTGATATTATGACTGTAGGTAGAGTTAGTAGTCGATGCATTGGGTTCCTGTATCTGTAAAGCAGAAAGTTAGCATACTTCCACTTCCGTACGACTTTTATATTTAAGAGCACAGAACTCTGAATCTCAGATATTGCATGAATGGTATTAAAGTTTTTCTCGTCATTGGCAAAATGCCAGATATGACTCGTCATCTAAAGTGGATATCATCATTGGAGGAGCGGGAAGGGAAGGAACAAAGAGATTGACTTACCATTAGGTTAACTGATCCAGATATGGAAAGAAATATTTTCATTACTGATTGACACAAGTGTCAGCAACGATCGGTCTTCTCGATAGCATAGCAAAAAGACGACAAAGTTCGGGCAAGATGTCAGTGTGGCAGGGTTTCTGAGGCCCATGCCGAAGTTGCGTCTCGATCATTGGATCTCAGAGACCAGTGCTCTTGCAAATCATCATTCAAGATGGCCCGCACGGAAGACGTTAACGAAGAAAGAAGTGAGCTTACATTCAAACTGCAACGAATAAATGTTAGCAAAAACAAACAAGAAAAGCGAAGTTCTCAGTGCAAGTTTAAATGGTGTGAAGGTAAAAGCTCAGAAATAGCCATTTTATTTCCGCAACGCGCCGAAGCACTTGGACGGTAATTTCCAGCGTATATAGTTGTCAAATTGTTCATCTTTGCGATATGGGACCGGAACAGGGGAAGTATGAGGGGCAGGAGAAAAGAAGAGGAGAGTGGAACATACCATGGATTCTTTACTACTTCCGTGTTTCAATGCCGGTTAACATTGGGTCCCTATGTACATTCTCTATTTCAGTTAGCCAAGAACCAATATATTTTCTTGCGATGTGGAGAAGTGATGACGAAGGTTTCGATATCAGCCTGACGTGCAAAGTAGTTTCACGCCTCAACCCTTTGGGAAGAAGTCAAAGACTCTAGTTATGCGGTTGTACAAATCATCACCAAAGAAACCATTGGTACAACAATGTGGGGATGTGGTAAGAAAGGTGGTGAGGGTTAATTGCTTACCTGCAATTTTTTTACCGCGACGAGTGAAAAGGGTCGAAAGGGCGAGAAGAGCATGTAAAGTTCTATTTGTAACGTCCCGTTTTTTTTTTCACCGCCTTGGCGAGCTTGAAATTGTGGGACTGGTAAATCAACCCTTAACCTGGTCCCTGACCCTTCACCCTCAGCCCTATGTAACAGCTGCATGAGCTGACTAAAAATGGAGACTTCAAAGACTACATGTGGTTCCTAGCATTATTTGACCGGCTAAATAAGGCTAAGACTATGCCCGATGACCCTCGCGCAACTTATGTTTAAACGCTGCATCTACTTAGATAGATGTATGTAACCAAACAATTGATCTTCAACCTCGGCCATGAACATTTCCGGTGGCGGAAAATCTCGGAAGACACCGGTTGATATATATCTGAATTTTTACCTTGCCGAAGCCTCGCGATGAATCGGAGGTCCGGGGGGGGGAAGAAGGAATTTGTTGATAGTTGGATTCTAGGTCAGATGTAGTTACATATTTCTTCTTTGCTGAATGAGGGGTCTGTGATCAAAGGTCACGGGTGAGTCGCAGCCTTGGGTTCTAGCTGGCTGAGAGGGATGTATTAAAGAGCGGAACAATTACAGAAAAAAGAAAAGATAAGAACGGCGGCTAACGACGGGAAAGTCAAGAGAAGGAATAGAAGGGTATCGTGTGCCTAATTTTTATGTAGTTGCCTTGCTCACATCGTGGGTAGAGCTCGGTAATCGCAGCAATTCGGGACGAGGAATATCTGTTCCTTGTGTGTGCTTCCATAGTCCCGAGCTTATTTAAATAGCTCGTAGCAGTTCAAACTCTCTTTATACAACAGCTCATCTCAGTACCTCTTCTGCAGCTGGCCCATCGCTTTGTTATTTATCCTATCGCTTCTTATCATTCTACTCGTATCCCCTCAATAAATCCAACAAACAATGGCGTCAAACGGCAAATCGAATGCGGACACAGAAATCAAAACCGACATCATCACTTTGACTCGTTATCTCACTGAGACCCAGCATGACCTTGGTTCTTATGCGACTGGTGACTTTACGTGAGTTTTGACGCTTGGGATTTTGGATCATCTATCGAAAACTTACACCATGAGAATAGACTATTATGCCACGCTCTTCAGTTCTCGTTCAAGAGTATTGCGTATGTAGCACCCCCCTCAGAAACCCGCAAGAGTCCCTTGAGAGCTAACTAGGTTTTATCGTATAGCTATTATATCCGCCGTGCAACTTTGATTAACGTAAGTATATAAAGCGCTTTTGAGTATCGTCGGAAACAAGGGGGCTTATATCTTTCATAGCTTATTGGACTTGCTGGCTCTTCCAATTCGACCGGGGATGACCAGAAAAAGCTTGACGTCATCGGTAATGACATCTTCATCAACGCCATGCGTGGTTGCGGTAAAGTGAAGGTTCTTGTATCAGAGGAAGAGGAGGAGGCCATCATTTTCCCTGGTAATGGCAAATACGCCGTTGTTTGTGATCCTATCGATGGCTCCTCAAACTTGGATGCTGGTGTGTCAGTTGGAACAATTTTCGGTATTTTCAAGCTTGACGAAGGTGCGACTGGGAAAGCAGAAGACGTCCTTCTTCCCGGAACTGAATTGGTGGCTTCTGGATTTACCATGTACGGCGCTTCAGCCAACTTGGTGCTTACCATGAAGGGAGGAAATGTCAATGGCTTCACACTCGACAATGCTCTTGGAGAGTTTATCCTAACTCATCCCGACGTTAGCTCACCCCCACCCCCTAGGGAAATATTCTCTACTAACATCATAAAGATGAAAATGCCAAAATCGCGCTCAATCTATTCCGTCAATGAAGGAAACTCCTTATATTGGACCGAAGGTTGCAAGGCATACTTCGAAAGCATCAAGTACCCTGAGGCAGGCGGAAAGCCTTACTCTGCCCGTTATATCGGATCCATGGTCGCAGATGCATACCGAACGCTGTGCTATGGCGGGATTTTTGCTTACCCCGCGGACAAGAAGAGCCCCAAGGGAAAGCTCAGAATTCTTTATGAATGTGCGCCTATGGCTATGGTCATGGAGAATGGTATATACTTTCCCAGTAGACTGCGATAATGGAGGCTAATAATAGTTATTTAGCTGGTGGATTGGCAATAACTAGTGATCGCAAGAGGATGCTTGACGTGGTGCCTGAGCACATTCATGATAGGTCGGGAATCTTCATGGGCTCATACAACGAGGTTGTAAAAGCGAAAGAAATCCTCGATAAGCACGATTCTAAGTAAATTATGAATTAGCTTGGGCGTTGATCGTGTTACATTATTTATGACCGATCGTAACACAATTGGCGGTATCTAACACCATGATACAGGTTTCTGGGAAGCACTGTACTATGTAGCTCGTTTTTCTGTTTACACATGGCATTTTTGTATTATTGTAGGAAATAGGAGTCCCGGTTCTTTTTCGAAATAAAAGTGTAGTTGAAATATGGCTCGTCGATAAGAGGCCCACTATGCATGGGGTATGAAAGTTGATATGCAGGCATTTCACCCGGAGTTTAAGTGCCGAATCCTTCACCTCATGTAAAATATGTGGGAGATGTTTTTCTTTTCTTTTCTTGCAGAACTAATTATTTACATGATTCACATATAATAGCACCCTATAAATGTTCAAAGAGATGCATCTCGTATCAAAAAGAAAGGGAAGTTTTTCACATTGTAAAGAACATCTACTATGATAGTTTGTTCATGCTGGAACCATCGACTGTGACTTCTCAAGATCCATTCAAGCCTGTGCTACGCTACGCTATCAATCAATATCTCACGTATATATATACCAGCGCTTTCAAACTAACAAACACTTTTGATATGCATTCCTTTTGACTTATGCCTTGAACCTCTGTTCAGCAGCCTTCCAGTTGATAACATCCCAAATGGCGCTAAAGTACTCAGCCTTACGGTTCTGGTATTGGAGGCTATTGTTTCGTCAGATCTACCGTTCCCTTCTTTTAAACGTCGTCGGGGCTTCAAGAGGGACTCACTAGTACGCATGCTCCCATGCGTCAATACCCAGCAATGGCGCATACTTCCCAACAATAGGGTCCTGGTTGGGCATGGTAACGATTTGCAACTGCTTGGTTTCCTTGTCCTTGACCAACCAACTCCATCCGCTCCCTTGAATGCCAGCGAGCGAGGCATTCACCACCTTCTTGAACTCTTCGTAACTTCCCCATGTCTGGTTGATCGACTCAGCGAGAACACCAGTGGGGGGTGCTCCACCGCCGGTAGACTTGGGTGCAAGGTTTTCCCAGAAGAGTGAGTGGTTAATGTGCCCACTTGATTTGATGTTAGAGTTCTATTGGATACTCGATGGCTAGGGGTATTTTTACCCTCCGTGAAACTTCAGTGCAGGCTGGAGAGCAATTTGGGTCTTAACGTCCTTAGAATTCACTGCGGTTGCATATTTCTCCTCGGCCTCGTTTAGAGAGTTGACATATGTTTGGTGGTGCTTAGAGTGATGGAGCTATTGCGTTTAAAATTAGTGATAAATCTAACTTGCTTCGTGACTCAAGATAGGATCTCAGACCTCCATGATCTTTCCCGAAATTGCGGGCTCAAGAGCAGCATAGTCGTACGGCAAGTCAGGAAGTGCGTGCTTAGCAGCAACAGCAGAGGTAGCGAATCCGCGACTAGCAAAAGCAACAGGACGGAGGGCAAGGCGTGTGAAAGACATCTCCGAAATTGTTTTTCAAATTGTTTGAGATTGATGGTTTCGTATCCTGTTCGATGGGGCCAGTAAAGACGTCATTTTTGAAGGTTGTTGGCTGAATAATTAGCTTATGTTATATCCGATGATCCGATAGCCGAGTCGGGCACGAAATCATCAAACATCACTCGAAGTATCTACCAAATCAGGTAACCGGTAGCAAACAGTTCCTCAAACATCATGTGCTGTCACTCGCTAGCTTCCATGAAACATTCTGATACCAAGAGGACCTCACCATAGTTGTAACCCTTGAGTTAACGTGCCTGCCGTCGTAAGAACGTAGGAGTTAGTAGTCTTCAATACATACATGTCGTCTGAAGGTTAATCTATATAAGGCGCATATCTGGAGTTTTAGATACTAGTCAGCATTAGTTAGCTATAGGAAGGGTGGTGATTTCCATGTTTGAGGACGTAACTAATTAACGATTATATCTTTAAATATTTGGGAGAATTATAGATTTATTATAGCGCGCACGATTGAATTAGCTAGCTAAGTCATAATATTAATAGAGCTAGCGAGGTTGTATATATTAGCTCCTACCGCCTAAATATGATATTCTCGTAGACTATTGATTACTCTTGCCATTGAGTGATTCTCCTTAGATAGGTACCTGGGTTTTGACAAACCTGCCTTCTAATTCTCTACAGTTCCCACCGGTACAAGGGCCCACATATATCTTTACTATCCGACAAGTTGGTACTCGTAGGATTAGGTCATTAATATCATGCAGTAGGTATATGTTAAGGTATTAAGGTTTGACCAGTTATAATCATACCAATGATTCCAATGGCGTCGATGGGGGCGGGGAACATCGGCTACATACATTTACCCACTATTCGGACTATTTTCAACTTCCCAAGCTTTGCATTAGTTGAAAATTAGGTAGAAGCTCTCTTTGAGGAGGGTCAATGATTTATGAATGTACACAGATGGTGCGAAACCATCCCTCTTAAGAGCCCGTGCTCTATTCACGTTTCAAAATGACAACTCTAGCTCCAATTCTCCAAGTTCCCAAAGTTCATCACATGAAAAAGAATATACAAGAGGGTATAAAGATAATTACATTGATGTTTTTCTAGTAATATATATGTATAAGGCTTGTAAAGGTTCTTATGTAAACCCGCCCGGAGATGGGTATATGGGAAGATAGCAAATGGAATTGCACCCCTCCCAAACACGAAAATCGATAGGGAATTGGCTGCACTCTTCCCACAAAAGAAAATAGAAGAAGAAAATAAGAGCTAATATGGTTTCATAGTTCACCCCTACCTCTTTTCAAAGTCCCAGGTAGCGATCAATTACTACCTGCTTTCCCCTGTTCGCTTTTCAAATACAACTTTCTTCCCCCAAAAAGCCTCAACTTCCTTCGCAACTGCTCCAGCATCCTTTTTTCCCAACACTTCTCCAACAAGACCTCCTGGGGCTGGTCGGGGGATTGGGCATTTTCGCTTTTTCTTGCGCTTTTTATCTTGTAGAGGTGTCGGTGGGGTTGAAGCCGATTCGGTGCGCTCGAAGCCCGTAGCGGGGCATGGTAGTATATGTGGAGCTGCCACAACAAGGAATGCTAATACGGCGGTGGATGTGAAGAGACCAGCTGTCGAGAAAGACTTCGGGTGCATTGCAGGAGGCATTTTGAGATGTGTAGCTTGAACTAAGATAGATGCCGGCCTTCGGTTTTACGGATGTTGATATATTCAGTTTCGGCTCGTACCGGTGGGTGAAACAGTGATTTCGCGGCGAATTAAGAACACAGCTCGATAGACGCTCTGGGATAGAACAAAAATCTTATTATAATGAAGGAATTTTCCCACCAAGGGCCATTTTAACGAAAGATTAGTGGCGTAGAGGATTCGTTTATCGGACCAGCAAGCGGTGGGGTTGGACTTCAGTTCAGTTGTCACGCCAGAAAATCTTGAAGGGAGGAAGAGAAGGTCGGCACAACACGGTAGCCGTTGTCTCACTTTACCCCACCATGCTTTACGGATCTCTACGCGCACCGGTTCGCGCAACATCGTTGAGTGTCAGTTGCGCCGCCTTTCCAGATCTCGAATTCTAGAGAATTTTTTCCTGGAGGAAATATCAACCTAGGTGCAAATACCAGGCGCGCATGCTACTTTGCTTGTTATGGCTGGATGCCTATATAAATATAAACCCGCAAAGAAAATCAAAATTATATTAGGGGGTAAAACTTTCGCCATGTGTCCGTTTTAAAAGTCGATCTAAAAAGCGGTAATTGAATATGCTGTGCCGGGGTATTTTCACAGCCAGTATAAAATACAAAACTTCTCATTATACATTCCTTCGGTTAACTAGACAATTGAGTGGGGCCGTCACCTCTCACAACATTAACTTTTGGTGTCAATTGTCAAAATTGACACTTTTTAAATACCCTCTATTAACAAAAACGAGCTTTCAAGCCTTCTAAGTGGCTAAAGAAAAGAAGCTCTATAATTTCGCTCACAAATTTCCCATGTATTGCAAGCGCAAGAGAATCGGAGGAAGAAAGGTAACTACACTTTTTATATGGTATCATTTCTCCCTCCGCCCTATCCTTTATTGCGATAATATCAATACAAACTTTACTTCAGCTTTGCGAAGATCTTGGGGGCGGCGCATGTGGTGGCACAGTGAAGGACATGGAAGACTAGATTCCAAATATCAATTCAAGTCAGTCAAAGTATTAAAGGCTGAAGCTATTGGGGCAACCGCAGAGATAATAGGGAACCGTACACTCTTCGACACAGTCCTCCTTGGGGCCGGGGGCGTTCTCGGAGGCAGCGGCAGTGACTCGCTCAACGCATTCGTCGTAATGGTGCTTGTATGGTCTGCATTCCTTGGAGTTGGTGCACTCTATACTATCATCAGCGAACTCAATTCATTTTTATTTGTTTCTAAAACGCCTAAGAACCTCAATGCCGTGATGTCCCGGCATACCCGGGTAAACACAAATTGGAGAAAGGCATACCTTCTGTGATCGCTGGGGCAGGGTCCTCAGGCTCCTCCTCCTCCTCCTCCTCCTCCTCCTCCGCCGCCGCCGCCGCCGCTTCCTCCTTCTCGGCCTCTTCGGCCTCTTCCTTCTCTTCCTTGGGCTCCTCCTGCTCCTGGGATTGTGATTCCTTCTCCTCAGCTGCTGGCGCTTCGGCCTGGACCTCAGTGATACTGAGGGAGTTGTAGAGATCAGAGATGAATGATGAAAGTGGCATCTTCAATAATTTGGGGGGGGGGGGAGCGGGGTGGTTGAGTCGATACGAAAAGGAAACGGAACGTTGAAGTTGGCAAAGATTGAACCTGAAATGACCCACTGATGATTGGCGGGACCTAATTACATAATAACTGATCACGTGATCCAACTTTGACTTTTCATGAGTTGCATATTGGTAGTCTTAAAGAAGTATTTTCTACAAAAAGTCCTGCTCATTTGTACTATAGATCTGGTAACATGTACAAAGCTATGTGGAAGTACATGGATTACTACTCTACTTTACCTGCATTGCTTATATTATGAGCACCAAGAAATAAAACCCAAGCCTCTGAATAATCTTCGATGCTTCGCATCAGTTATTCCAGGTGATACTAAACACTGGTTCTACATCCTGGCGATCATGGGAATAAGAAATATCTCAGGTAGTTGGACCTTGGTATCGTTTCCTGAACAAAGCCTCAATACTGGTGTTTGCGTATGTGAGGTAGAATCTAATAACCTCAACGCTGCACAGAGGATTCAAGAGGGGGGGATAAGCCTTGTTTTTAGATTACATGTAATTACATGTACATGTACTATTAAAAGCGCCCAAGATGCTTTATGCGTGTGAAGTAGCTACGTACATGGGGCGCCTGGGAAATCAACCGGTAACGCATAAGACTTGGCAAAATTGGTAATCCCTCAACCAAATCGAACACTCTCAAACTTCATCTCCGACCTCGTCCCTTTGGGAATATAGAGATAAAGCTTCCCATCCATTCATCAAAATATCCAGCGACAGCTTTGGAAGTCAGCGCGGCCTTAAGTTATTGTGTTGTGCTGCGTCGTGCATGCCCCTCCAGCTACGATTGTAAGTCCCAAATTCGTCGTTGCTCTGGAGTACCTCCTCCTCTACCCATCATCTACTTGCTGCTATCGCTTCCATCAAACATCGATTGCACACTTCACTGTTTTCATCCTAGCCAGGTCTCCTTTGAACTTTGGGAGGCATCTTCTGGTTCACCATCAAGCGAGGACGTTTCGTTTGACTATTTTTGCCGGGGTGAATCATCCGAAATAAGCTAATTTTTCCTAGTATCAAAGCTTCATCCATCCTCCCACTCATATTATCATTTCACCCAACGTGGTCTCCTCTCAAGGAGATTTCAAGTCCCCTCCTTTGCCATCATGAGCAAAATGTCAGAGTACCTAGCGGCCCATATTGGAGCCAACGGGAATGATCAGGCAGCTTCAGGCGCAACCAGTCCCGGAGCCGAGTGGCGAGATGATGTTGAAGGCGACTCGCAGACCCGCTACAGACCCCGATCTTATCCATATTTCAGATACCTCCCCTACAAGGTTGAAGACGAGGCTGAGAGACAGAAGAACCTGGAAGAGATCATCAAGCACCTTTACATCTCGATTGAAGCTGGAGACTTTGCTCCGGGGGCGGTTCATTGGTCGAGGGAGCTAAGAAGCTGGCTGACATTAAAATTTGATCCCCCAAGGAAGACCAGAGTCAAGCTTGCAAAGCTCTACTATGAGCTAGCTATGGCTCCTGGGTTGGATCCTGGGGTTGCCGAGAGATTTGCTAGCATGTTTATGGTTCTTACAAAGTATTTTTCCTACATTCCCTTTGTTATGAGTGCCTTTGATTCGCTACTGGCGTGGAAACACCCACTGGTTTTGTCTCTCACAATACTGTACGATCCCATAATTAAAATGAATGCTAAGAATATACAAGGCGAAAACACTATCTGCGTCCTGGAAAAGATCTCATCTTGGATTGGAGGCCCCTCTTCAAAGAACTCAAAGTATTTGTGCTACCACAGGAGTCGGGATTTGTCCATACGACTTCAATAAAAAAGAGCGTGAGGACATTAACGAAGATGTGTTCCTTTGCACAGCTTTATTTTGACCCGGAAGAGATTACATCAATGTTCGAAGAGTTCCTACCTTATGTAAGACTTAGTCTGTCCACTATCAATTTGAGGGGAAATATTGATAGTTTATATAGTTTAGTACTTCTTTCTCAGAGGGAGGTTTTGTGGTAGTTGGACTCTTGAATCTGCTTCTTCCAACTGGGCCACCGCCGCCGGACAATCCGAAGCTCCAACCAGCTTACTATCTTCCCAGTGAGCACCCTCCCATGCAGAATAAAATATGAGAGTCATAATATTAATTCCAAATAGCTTTATTTCACCTGTGGTCACTTGTAAATCGTTCCAGAACGTTTGATGTTAATTTTATGGATATGCTCTCACGATTGGCTCGAGATATGCTGCCATGCAAACACATTCCGTTCAGTCAGTACGGTATCTTCACCAAAGAGCAATCCACCTTGATATTCACTGCTATTTTACGGCTTCTGGAGATACCGGTTGGCCAGGCAACCTCCCCATATAGCACCGTCGTGGATATGAACATCGGTTTGGCTATGGCTTTAGAGAGAGACCAAAGAAAAAACCCCGTGGCGCATCATATTGCAAGATGGATTGTTATGTCTCTGTCACCTCATTCACTTAATGGGCCAGATTCTATCCTCTCCAATCTTGAAGGTTTGATTCAGGCTGTTGAAACATTTTTTCACCCCTCAAATACAGGTAGCTGGACAAAGACACTTTCCCAGCTTGTCTATTATCTGGCAGACTTCTTCGTTATGAGATGGAATAGGGAACGGAGTGGGGAAATGGAGGTTCCAGAAGATCGGAAACTAACCCCTGAGCTTAAGAGGCGTTTTGTTATGTGCTTGAAAGAGGTTATCTTTATGGGTATTTATGCAAAGAGCAACACAGCAATGAGTTTCTCACTATCTTCCCTACAAAGCTTAGCATACCTGGAGCCCGATCTCATCCTACCAGGAGCTTTACAAAGAATCTATCCCAGTATGCAGGGATTGGTAGAAGTACATCGAACAACTTCTTCGTTGCGCTCTCTGCAGGTGCTTTCCCGGATTATGGTTAAGACTAGGGGATTTCGAAACCACGTCACAACCCTATTGGGCCTTGCTCTTCCTGGGATTGACGCCAATGATCTAGACAAGACACTGCATACTCTCTCATTCGTCCAAGCTGTGGCTTACAACATCCCCTTCAGAAATTTAACTGAAGATGAAGAGGGTGGGGGGGGTGGAAGTTTCCTTGCCTTAGAATGGGTTGGCTCTGAAGTAGAAAGGCTTGAAAGAGAGGGCGCGGAGGTTGTGATCAATTATGACGAAGAGCTGAATGATGAGACCGAAGCTGCAATACTCAGATCCTCGACCGCGGGGCTCAGCGAATTCCTAATATCATTTTTGGGGCGTGTTTTCACCTTATTGGAAAATTTGCCAGATGCATCTCGGGTTCGTAGCGGTTCTCCAGAAGAGCATATTGTTAACACATTGCCGGCGGCCTTTACACCACTTCTTGCTGCATTATCTCCAGAACTCTACGATATTGCCCTCCAAAAAATCACTGATTTTGTGGGCAGCCACGTTATTCATCAAGCTCGTGATGCGATGGCATTTATTTGCAATTCATTATGTAAAGTGAATCCAGAAAAGGCGCTGAAACAGTTGGTGCCCGTTTTGATTCGCAATATTCGAACGGAGATCGACGAGAATGGCGCTGCTTCAACACGAAACACAGGCTCTGATGTTCTCCCAAGAGACAGAGGTCTTGTTTGGAACGTGAGCATTTTGAGCATGTGTGTTGTTCATATTGGGGATGCAGTATTAAATCATAAGAAAGAATTGCTGGATATCGCAGCTTTCATGCAAAAGAGGTGCAAGGGAATTCCCACAGTTCATGTCTCTAACTTTATCCATCATTTGTTACTCAATTTGACAGTTGTGTATACTGTAGATTACGGACTTGTCGAGCCAACTGAAGGTAGGATTCTAAATCTTAAGGTTGATTCAATCAACAAGCTAATATAGTTTATAGCATGTGGAATTGGAGCCTGGGGAAAGGTCTATAATCCCAATGATCTCAGCATCCGCTGGCACAATCCTTCGCAAGCGGAAATCGAATTTGCTGTGGAGTTATTCACATCTCAGGCTGGGAATGCCTTAGAGGCGCTGACATCACTTACTAGTGGTGAATCTGATGTGAAACGAGATGGAACCGGAAAAGAATGGTCCGATGAAGTTTCTAGAAACTTGGTCTTACTTAGACTCGTCATCTCTGGAGTTTCTGTATTATTCGACCCCCAACGAGTTCCGGGGGGAGCTCTGGCCGAGAAAGAAAAGAAAGAAGAAGACGTGGAGATGGAAGATGCGGATGGGGAGTCAAACGATGGCCCCAATAGTGACGAGCCTATGGGTGAAGCACAGGATGACGATGTGAAGCCAACTTACAGATATCCAGCAGGGTATTTCTTCAAAAGTCCAGAAGATCCGCTCTATATCACTGTTCACGAGTTGCGTGATAAACTAGGTGAAGTATTACATAAAGTTCATGTCTTCTTGACTAAGTCTCAAGAAGATGATGTCCCTTGTTTTAATGCTCTATATACGGTACAAAAGATTCCTGAGCCTGTATTCATATTAATCTAAGGCTAACATTTTCCAGGCTTATCGCTCGTGGTTCGTAGATATTGGTATCGAGAGGTCGGCACACGTACTAGATAGAGTGACCCGTCTTTTCGCTGCGGACATTCACCCATTCAAAGTTAGCGGATTGCGAAAAAACTACCCTCGCCCCCTTTTACTACGAAGGGCCAATGTTTACCATCTCCAGCGTCTTAGGCATAATGCTGGGCCTCGACCGTTGTCCGTAATGGATAAGACGCTTTTATTGGATCTCGCAGAATCATGTGTATCACTTTACACTGAGATTCGCCGACACGCCCAGAGCGCTGGAGACTCGGCAACAAAAGTTATTATTGGCGCGAGACCTCTTGTGATCCCGCCACTTCTTGCCGCTTTTGAAGAGTCCTTGAAGACCAATGATTTCCGTCGTATGAAGGGTGCCATGTACAGCCTTCTATTTGGATCTCTGGCCAAGACTGCTGGCCGAGATTGGAGATACACTCCTTCGTTGATTAAAGCATTTATTGCAGCAAGCACGGCGGATAAACCGTCCGTTCAAAAGCTTGCTACAAACGCAGTTTATCAAGTTATGGATTATGGGCGGCCATTAGAGCGTATGGTAATACTAAATGAGGAAACCGTCAGAAGAATTGCGCCGAACGAAGATCTTCTCGCTGTTATTGCCAAAAAGCGAGAACAAATTGCAAGGAAAAGAAAGCGGATCGAAGGCAAGAAGGCCGATCTTGCACTGGAGCTTGTTGAGCTTGCAAAGAATTCTCATTGGAAGACTGCTAGCCGCACGGCAACTGTTGTTGTCAATCTCGGGTTGAGATTTCAAACAATTGCGCCAAGCTCCATGCTCGAATTAACAACCAAGGGAACTATTGATAGTCATCCTGGCCTGAGAGGGCTATACTCAGGTGCTTTGGTCGCCCTTTTCTGCCTTATCGAACTCAGAGCTACCTGTGAGCATAACTATCGAAATTTCCTCCTAGATAAGCTTACCTTGCCAAATAAGCTCTTGGTACCGACCAGGTCAAATGACCCAAATTGGACCGAAGAGTTCTTGGACTCATTTACAAAGCCAGATGCTCAGTACTACGTAGACCACGATTACCCTGGGTGGCTAGTATGGGGCAAAAACTTTCCAGCATATGAAGTAAATCCAAGGGAGGGACTACAGTTTGATGAAGTTGAAACCAACGCCCGCAAGACAATTGCCAATATACTTGACAGAAATTGGTTCAGGTCTTTTTTCGAATATCTCAAACAAGAGCCGCGCGATGGGTCGCCAGATCGGTTCAGAATGGCCAGCTCAATGCTACTCCAGTTTGCTTTTGAGCTGGTTAGAGATGGATTGACGCCCGTAACTTACAATGAAATCGAGGAAGAGACCGTTGCCATTTTTGAGGACGGAAGTGACAAGCACCAACACCGAGCAACAGCAGAGATACTTGGGGCTCTGGTTTCTGCCTACAGAGATTCTACAGTCGAGAATCGAGATGCAATGTGGAGTCATGTCTTCCCAATTGTGAAGAGAATATTTGAGGACGGCCTCACCCCAGAAAATTCCTCTTATTGGTCTTCATTCTTACATCTTGTTCTGGTAGGTTATCTAAGATGGATATAAGTCGCACACTTGCTGACTCTATTTTCAGCAAGGGAAAGATCTTAGGCGGTCATGGCCCATTGTTGAATGGCTGACCAATTTCAGGTTAGATATGAGCTCGAATGCTGCATTCAAGGAAAGCTCAAAGGTTCAACTTTTGCAGCAGTGTATTCTTGAAGCTGGGTGGCATTTCAGATTGGAAAAACCAATTTTGGAAGATTTCCTAAAGCATATCGATCATCCATACAAAGGTAATTAACCACATCAACCCAAGTCTGTAATCAACTGTCATATTAATCTTCCGGTATAGGTGTGAGAGAGGCAATGGGACAAACACTAGGAAGCCTTTACCGATCCAGACATTACGAATCTTATAAAGACGTGAAAACCCTAATGGATACTCAAGGAAAGATTTCATCGGTTGGAAGCACTCCATACAAACCAACTGCAGAATTTTCTGAAACAATCACTGATGTGTTTAAACGGCTTGAAAAATGGCGCCATGAACGCACACCCGGCCAGCAAGCCCCATCTTCATACACAGCAGGGAGTAAGACGGTGCTTCTGTGGCTAGATACAACCCTATCATCCCACGAATGCACACAATTGATCCCCTTCTTCCCTGACCTATTCATGGGTGAAATGTTGCACATGATGGATATCAAAGAAGACCCGGAATTGATGTCGCTTGCGTATCATGTGTTTAGACACCTTCCTAACATCCCACTTCCTTATAAAGAAGACCACTCCTTCATTTCGGCTCTCATTCGCATCGGAACTACATCACCTTTGTGGCATCAAAGACTGCGTGTTTTGATTAATATGCAGGTCATATACTTCCGGCGCCTATTCCTTATTACAGCCCAGGAGAAAGAGCGAATTTTCACTTGTGTCTCAACCATGCTAGAGGACTCGCAGCTCGAAGTTAGGCTTGGGGCCGCAACAACACTTTCCGGGATGGTTCGATGTTCACCAGTCCGCCTTCGTGAGGGGATTGTACAAGAACTCAAGAAAAGGTTTACCAAAATGTTGAATAGTAATCGACTGCCGAAAAGATCACCAGCCGGGACCCCAACGCCAGATTACAATCGCATCATCTTGCTACGGCACGCAGCAGTGCTCGGACTCGGCGCTCTAGTACAGGCATTCCCTTACACATCCCCGCCACCTGCTTGGCTGCCGGAAGTTTTGGCAACACTGGCAGTTAAAGCTGCAGCGGACCCGGGAATGGTGGGCAAGAGTGTCAAATCAGCTTTAGGAGAGTTCAAAAAGACTAGACAGGACACATGGCATGTAGATGTAAAGGTATGGCTACTTTTAACTCTATATGCTGAATAACTTACTGACACCACAAACTATAGGCCTTTACCCCAGATCAACTTGAGGACCTTGAAGGTGTACTGTGGAAAAGCTACTTTGCGTAGGTACTCAAAACGGAAATTCGTGGCAAGGGGGTGATGGAATATATGGGTTCCGCAGGGGACTTAGTTCAGTGTGCCTTTCTTTTGTACTAGAGTTGATGCATAAAGGCTACAGGGCTGTCTCTTTTATTCTCTCCTTTGATAAGCCCTTAGTTTGAATAAAATTCATAGCATCGGGTACCTAATGGTTTGGATCTGTAACATAAACATCTTATCATTCATAACCAAGTGCATGGAAAGAAAGGTGTGTTGTCCAAGAGCTTGTGCTAGCGACTAATAAGCACATAGTATTCGTCAAACTTGTTTGCTACTGATGCCTCTTGACTAGTTTTAAACTTGAAAGATTTTGTTGGGCATGTGGTGTCACTCGGGGATCTTATTTTCGAACTAAGGGTTTGCGGATAGCGACTCGGAGAACTCGAGTACAACGCATTCAGACTTGCATGTATGTACTCCCAGTTTGTACTCCCAGTTTGTGCTCGGGTATAATTAAGGAGCCATCAATCTTTCCTTCTGTTCGCTTTATCAGCTTGGCAATATCAAACAGCTCTTATGTATGATAGTAACTTCACTCGTTGACTTTATTTGGTTGTCTCTCTGGTTGGAACCCCGTCGAAGATCTTCCTAAATTTACATCACACTGCATGAATCTGCATGCTGTGCCCCCACACGGCTAGAGTAGCTAGGTCCAGAAGATTTCGATTGCAAGCAATAGTGTTCCAGTCTTAACATCCAGTGCACGTGCCCATTAACTTCTTTTTTTTTTTTTTTTTTTTTTTTTTTTTTAACTCAAAGTTTCATTCGATTCTAGGTACAAGAATATTGCGTGCAGGGACTCCCTATGGCATAAACAAAACCTATCCCCAGCCCACCAAACAAACAAAAGAAACCGCCAAAACACAAATCAAAACAAAAACACACAAAAGAAAAAAAGAAAAAAACAAAACTTTACCGCCCATATATATATGCAATTTAGTAGAGATTTTAGCACCATATTACTCATCCAATCCAATAATGATAATGAGAAGATGATGAAGAAAGAGAATATAGTGGAGATTTACTGATCTGATTTTAATTGGAAAACCTGTTCGGGATCTGATGAATCACTAAGTGCTCTTAATGATTCGATGGATTTGAAACAGTCTTCGAGATTGGTAATATACGGTATCAGAAGATTCGGATGCTCCCCGAAATGACAGTCCAAAATGGCACAGATTTGTCCCCTTCAAGATCTTGGACAGATAAGGCGTCGTCAAGATCCAGGAGGGTGAAAGCGAGATAGCTTTTACGCCTCATCTCGGCAGATCCCGCCAGAGATAAACCTATTGAGCGAGATGTAGATGTGGTTTAAGATATCTTGGCCATTGGTAGTCTAGGAGTTGGAAGAGATTGCCAAACGCGAATTGTATAAGGCTTTTATAAGAAGTAGATTACCCCTTTGCAAGAAATTGAAGAAAGAAGATAATTGATCAATTGGTAGTCGACGCCGACGCGTCTGAGTGAATTGGGGATTAGAAACGCTTTTAAAGTTTCCGATTTTGAGTTTTTCTAAAAGAACTGGTAGAGGGAAAGTTATCCCAAGAGTCGTGGCGGGTTAAACTCAGGCGGAGAGAATACTGAGCATATCTGAAATCTCGAGATGAAATATAAAAGATCAGCGGACGGAGGATTCGCCGAGAATGAATTGGAAATGAAATGGAAACACTCAGAATCCACCGAAAGACCGAGCCGCTGCTGGCGAGTTTTATAGATTTATTTAGTGGGAAGCATGCGTGAGGTAGAATAGCAGATATTATTGCTAATATGCAGTTTGAGTAAAGTTCCTCCGTAAAATTTAAAGCGAATTATTGCGCGAAGGAGGTCAAAGCGGCAGTAATTTTTTTTGAAACGGGGATGAGGATCAAGTGAGGGTGCATTGGAAACCGAACGATCGAATCTCGGTTTGATAGTTGTCTTTTCCAAAACAATCAGAGTATCAATCGACTTATCCTGCGGCCAAACAAGATCGATCTGTTTTAGGGAGAAGAAAATGTTCATAGGGTTCAGACGTACTTAAGATAGCTTCTTCCAAAGGCCAGATATTTCTAGATAAATGACGAACTGTAAAAAGTCATCCACGTATTTAAAATGGTGATATCGAGTTACAGAATGGCGCTAACATGATACAGTACAAACGATAGTGGACTAATCGGAGAAATGGACGCCCACGCCGGAAGAGGGATCCTAAGAAGTACAGATTTTCGTGAGGAAAGACAGGATCCAATGAATAAGATAGAGTGTATCGTGTCGGAGAATTTCCGCCAATTTCATGGGGTTGGCGTGGTAAACCTCCTTTGACATCGAGGAAGAGAGTAGAAACTTTGAGTTTGGCTCTTTGTAGGAGCCTCACCTCATGTTGTAGTGTAGTAAATGCATCTGCTGTAGAGAGGCCTCGAATAGAGCCGCATTGATGGGGGTGGATTAGATTCGACACTCTGGTGCCCATTAACTTCTCCAGCTAGGTTCTTTAAATGTAGTTATGACAAACTACCGACTTCACGGCGCTGGAGTGACCCAATCGGAGTATCTGTTATTGTCAAAGTTTGTGCCGTATCTTGAGGTGACCCATGCATATTCTAGGAAGGCAAAGTATGTATCGCCAGATATTCGATACCGATATTTCCTGTGGGCCTAAACGTGGCAATCATGAGGGCCGCCGTTTTTTTTGGAGTACTGGATTCTAAACTTCATACTAGAAAGCAATGTCTGCCTTTTCTGCCTTACAAGCGCACGTAAGCGTAAACAATTGGATGGTCTATAGGCACATAAACACATTTGTTCGATAAGAGGATTGGGTACTCCGAAGTAGATTTCTGCAGCGGTCGAACACAAGAATAGCTCGAGTACATAGGGAAATGTATTTTAGCTCTGTCCTGGGCTTAAAGTACAAGTAGGAACGTATTTTAGAAGCTGGGTAGATGTTAGGGTGGTTACATGTAGTGCGTTACATACGTTGCTACATGGGCCTAGGAAGCGGAGTTTGTGACGACACGGGATAGGTGCCCTTGGTTCTGCCGCCGCATGTTAGCGACAACTTACAGCTCTTTCCCATCGGATTTTTTTCCTCATCATCCGTCCCACACACCCCCCCTCTCTCCTCTTCCCCTTCTACCCTCTTCATCCCCCATTCTCACTCCCTCAACCCCGCTTGTTTTACTTAAGCTGCTGGTTTCCTCTGCACTCCTGAGGATTCGGCCATATCCAGCTCCCTGTATTCATCCATCCAGGCGAGCCGCTGAGTGCAATTACTTTCTGAAGACCAGCTGTGATCTCATACACAGATAGAACCCTACTACATTGTCACAAGTTAATTCGTCCTAGAGACACTGTTACTCAATCTACTGTAGGCTTTTGTGCTTGGTATTTACGAGTCCTTCCTGAAGTACATCGCCGGATAAAAGCTTCAAGGCCTCTCTCTCTCTCTATATATATATATCTTTATCTCTCTCTCCCACACTCTCTCACACACTCTCGCTCTCACTCTCTTCTTCCTTTCTCGTTTTTTCTTTGAAGCAGCGACACAATTCAAACATATGCGGATTCTCTGGCAATAATTTAAAAAAATATACTTGGAAGTACCATTGCTGCTACAATTAAACATCGAGTAAGACATTCTGATAACCCTACCAGCTTTCATGACAGCTTTTATAATCCTAACATGGGGATGATTCAGCAATATTACGGATTACAAATTGCGTATCCTAAGGGAGCGATAGGGGTCTGAGGTATAAATTTGCATGCCTCCCGAGGGAAAAATCAGTTCGCGTAGGAGTCTTGAGGAGAGAATGGGTTACCCCCCATCTCGTCAGACCCGAAGTTATCATCAGTACAACAACAGCAATCAGGGATACTCCAGGTCAAGGTCAATTGATAACCGCGCAAAACAGCATAGTCATCGCGAGCAGGAACAGCTTGACTACGACGATAGCACTCCAGCCGGGTTCAATATGGAGGATATGTACGAGGAACAGCAAAAGAATGAAGGCCCCAACAAAAATCTTGAGGATCGCATCTCTAATTCCATGCCTGATCAAGATTATAATGGGGACGCTTCCCCAGGAGCGGACGAAGAAATCGATCAAAACGGGGGCGGTTCTACAAATGGGAATCAAAGGCTCCCAGGGTCCATTAAGGTACGGGTGTCTATCATTGACTATAGAGTATTTTACTAAATCTCACAGGATGATGCACAATCGGCCCTTAACAATGAGGTGACGGGTGACAATCATAAATCTGGATATTTAGGGCTCAACACGAGCCAAAATGGTGGAGGTTCGGCTGACAAGGAGACGAGTCCAACTACCTCGAAAGACTCTTCAGCCGCTTCTAAAGATGTAGATCCGAACGAATTGCGTCAGAAGGTTCTTGAGTCGTTGGCTGAAAAGAAGAAAAAGGCTGCCGTGTTTATGAATCAGGAGAAAGAGGGAACTGGGAAATTAGACCTTTCCCCGGAAATCAAGGCGGTATCTGCTGCAAGCAACGGTGATGATGCCAGCGGTGTGGAAAATACCCAGCGTAAGGGATCTGCATCTAACCCAGAGCGTGATGCAGCTGTCAACGCTCTTCTAGCTGAGGCCATGATGGGCTCGGTAAAACCATCATCTGGTAAATCGGATACCACACCAACCGAGCCGTCTAAAGCTGGACTTAGGTCACCCATTGAAGATTCATTTGACCCAACTCGTCGCAAGAGACATTACCCAGATGACTTGAAGCTTGCTACAAAGTCGACAGGAAATGAACACCATAAAAATGCTTCTCCTAGGACAGGTCCAGATCATGACCCTGACTCTTCTCGCCGGGGCAGTTTTGGGGGCCAATATTTCCCCTCAAATCGAAATGAGAAGCAGTACCGAGGGAGGAATGCCTCTCGTGATGATTATAAGGAAGGACACGGTGGTAATTTTAGTCGCACTCCAACTTCAGCGACACGATCAGAGTTTTCTCGAGGCCCGCGTTATGAACATGAAGAACGGGATAGAAGAGATAGCTCCCGCCAGGATGTTCGTCATCGATATGAGGATCCACCGCTCTCGGCAAAAGAACTAAGGCATCCAGTGGAAAAAATAAGCCCGCCTGAAAGGGAAGGTCGAAGGAGCGATAGTGATCATCGTGGCCATTATGCAGAAGAAGAAGAAAAAGTTCGTGGGCGCAGGGATGAACAATTATACAAAATTCCAGAAGCTCCCAGAGATGAATCTAGGGACCCTTATTCAAGAACTTTAAGGCACCAGCAGACAGCCTGGCATGGGCAGGAGCTTGGGATCGAGGCTTCTTATCTTGCTGGCCCTCCAGGCCGATATCTTCCTCCTCGAGACGATCCTCGCGTGATCCGTCCTCCAGAAACAGATTACGCTGCACTTTATTACAGGGATTTGTCGGAATGGCTTGATATTACCGGCTATCACGACTTTCATCATCGTCAAATAACACTAGCGCGCCACCGCGAAAACAGGGCTTTAGAGGAAAGAAGGCTGGCCATAGAAGATGACTCTGAGGCCTCAAGGGGGTATATGACACGCTCCCAGACAATTGCGCCTAGGGATGACGATATAAGAAGAGTACGCGCATCTTCTGCATATGCTATGCCACCACCATCAGGAATACCATCCCGTGAGGAGCGGGAACTATCTGTCCGTGCTCATGAAGGTGTACCGCTTCGTGCCCCATCCAGGGCAGCTATTTATCCACCTATTCCAAGGGATGAAAGACCACGCTATGCAGATGAATTTCGGGCGTCTCCTCCGGGCGATACTGGGGGCCTTAAGAGGCGAATCTCCTTCCGCGAGGATGATTATGAGGATCAATCTCGCTCTACTGGAAAATCTGCTCGTCTTAGCTACGAAGCTCCACACCGTGCACCACAATCAGAAGAATATATCAATAATGAATCATTTGGTACACATAACAAAGGGTTTTCCAATGCTCGTTCTGGGCATACAGAACCGACTGACAATAGGCATCCGTCGAGACGCATCAAGGAAGAACGTTTTGAAGATACCGAAGATGAAGCATCTGCCGTACGTCAAAGCTTATCCAAAAGAATTGCCGCAAGCCGTGGCCGCGAAGCATCGCCTCCAGCGCTTCTAGAAAGCCGTATTCGGAAGCCGAGCCCATCTCGTCGTGGATATGAGAATGACTCACGTAAGGAGGGTTTCGTCAAGCGAGAACATGAAGATGGTACTACAGGACAACCAAACAAGTTCCATAGAGATGACGGACGCCCTCAGCGCAAGACATTCGATAAAGAGCACCGTACTCCTGAGCAATCGCCTAGGTTTCAAAAAGAATTTCAAAAACCAGGCCGTACAGCTTCTGGGAAGTTTGTTCCTCGAGATGAATTTCGAAAGCCCTTTCAACCAAGGCGTTTTTCTGATGAATCCCACCCAGGAGGTAACATAGCTCGACGATCTTCTTTTGAAGATTTCAAGAAAAAACCATATGGGCGTGGTCGTGGTCGAGGTGGTGGTGGTGGTTTCCATAAAGAATTCCATCCTTCCACTCGTCATGAAAACAAGGAATTCTATGCAGACACCATGGACGTCGAGAGGAGGCCAGAACATACCATTGGTAAGTCGACTACGTCTTAGCGTGACTCTGCTGTTACCGAAATAAACTACCAACACGTATTACATTCATGGCGTGGCACCAAGTGCTGGTTTGAATCAGGTAGTGGATTTCGGTAACTATTGCATGTTGTTTTTGTAATAAAAAAAAAGTTGCTCACAATTCACTGTCTTGATCTCTTAGATACAAGGGGTAATGATACAAGGTATTTCGTGGTAAAAAGTTTTAACCACGATAATGTGACAATGGCGCAAAAAGATGTAAGATGAGCTTTTTTTTCTACCATATTGGTTTTTTGTGACCTAATGGTATTGCGTAGGAACTTTGGGCTACGCAAAAGAAAAATTCGGAGATTTTTGATGAAGCCTTCAAAACATCGCGTGACGTTATATTAGTCTTTTCTGTTAACAAGAGCGGGAGATTCCAAGGCTATGTGAGTTTTTAATATCTACCCACTCTCCTTATGGTTAATGTGTTAACATGATTAAGGCCCGTATGGAATCTGCTCCTGGAACAGCACCGGTCCCCACTTGGGCCAAAAACCTTCTTTGGGAATCTTCTGGACCCTTCCGCATCCGTTGGATCACTATCTGTGACATTAGCTTCCACCGAGTAGCGCATCTTAACAATCGATTAAACGAGGACCAACCGGTCCTTATTGGGCGTGATGGGCAGGAAATCGATACTGATTGTGGCGCCGCTTTATGCAAATTAATCGATGAGAGCGCTGCTTACCGCCGCTCCTTTGCCGACAATGGCGCTGGAAATTAAAACGATGAGTGATATAAACGAAATACTGGGTGGCTACTTGATTTTTTTTTTTTTTTTCAGTTTGGAAGATCTAAACCACGAAATTATGGGGGAGAACAGAACCTCTTTCAGTGAACAGATCTACCTAAGGTTGCTTTTAATATTTGGCTTGGTATTATCTAAGGTTTCAAGAAGGCCTTTTTTTAAACCCTGTTTTGGGTACTGAATACTACGTTTTTGCTGCGAGCCACAAAAAAAAAGAAGAGAATAAAGAAAAAGAAAAGAAAAAATGGGAACAATTGGCCGTTAATGAAATCAAGAGAATATGCAACAAGGAAAGAGGATTGAAAATATATGACTGTCATACACTGGAATATCTCAAGTTTTGACAGAAAATTCGAAACGATGTGCTACAATAAAAAGGACATAAAGGCCATATATTTGGCAAGGAAAGAAGAAAAAACAGATCAAATGTATGAAACGGCGTCATGAGTTGAGAGGCTGAGTTCCTGGGGTTTTTTTTTATTATTTTTATTTTTTTCATTTTCACTTTTTTCTTGTTTCCCCCTGGTCATCTGTTTATGATGACGGTGATGTTGGACTTCCTTTGGTGTTTAATTCTTGTTGGTATCAACCATTTCCGAAAGAAGATGGAAAAAAAAAATCCCTTTTCTCTCTCTCTCTCTCTCTTTACACTCCTTGTAGATTTTTGATTGAATATTGGGATAGTTGCTTTAATAAAAAAATGAATTTGGATCGAAACCGAGGTCAAAATTAAACTCTAAAATATCATGCAATACAAAAAACTCCGTCCCAATGCCTGCCGACCCCGCTTACTCTTACATCCTTTCCTAATCTATCTCCGGGTACACCTCACAGCTCCCTAGCACTCTCGCTGATGATATCCAACACATCGTCCAGCAGGTTCAGATCAAACTCCTCTTCAAATTCACGGATCTCTTGTATTTCTAATTCCCTCCCCAGTCAGCAATTGATAATTATACCACCACACAACATAATTCACTGTTCTGGGGGGGGGGGGAGAAGGGTACCTTTAGGCGTGATACCGATATCACGAAACACCATACTCTCGTCCTCGGCAACACCATAGTCGTCGCCATAGTTGGCCAGACCGCCGGCCAAGCCTCCGCCGAAGATTGGAACCGAGAGGGCGCTGTGGGCCAGGGCGAGCGCGAGCAGGAGGAGGAGCTGGGATTGCATGGTTTGGTTTGGGTTGGGTTGGGTTGGGTTATAGGTGGTGGTGGTGGTGATGGTGGAGGGTGGTGGGTGGTCGGTGGGGGGGGCTATATATCATATGGGGGAGGGTATTTTTGGCGGGCGGGCTCACCGGCCGGGCGGCGGGGGTGGAGGGGCGGAGGTGGGATGTAAGCATGTATGGCGGAGGCGGCGCGGGAGCGCTGTGTACAGGTGCTTGGGGTGGGTGCGTGGGTTGTATGTAGCTGTACTTACTTGTGGGGTAAAGCTGCGCCAGAGTCCGGTGGTTGGGACTACCCGGGATCGAGCGGGGTGGGCGCGGTATGTACTACTGTCTTTCCTGTCTTTCCTGTCTGTTCCTGTCTGTTCTTGTCTATTACTGCGACTACATGCCTTTTATATACGTACTTGTTTTTGTCTGCAACAGCCTGTTTGGTGGCTTACGATAATTGTAGTGTCTCCCTCCGGTCACTGAATCGGAATGCTTGTGGATACTTACTCGGCTTCTAGAAGGACGGTACAATGGCGCGTGCTATCTGTGAAACAGGGGGTGAATGTACTCCTTCTGCGGCGTGGGAACTAAGGTACAAGGGAAAAGGTTGTGAAGGGTGTTTATATTTAGGCCTGCGCCGCCCTATCCGGGGCCGTAACTATTGCACCGACAGCTCGCCTATGCAGCCAAGCCACCACCAGCACCACCTCACCACCCTCACCACCGCAAACCTCCAAACACATCAAAAAATGCCACCCAAACGCACCCCCGCGCCGGAGGTCGCCAAACCACCCGTCGACTTCTCCCCCTCGCTCGTGCTGGCGGACAGCGCCTCGCTGTCCGGCACCCACCGCATCCGCATCGGCGCCAACACGGTCGTGCACCCGCGCAGCAAGCTCAACTCGACACACGGGCCCATCACCATCGGGCGCGGCTGCATCATCAGCGAGCGCACGCAGCTGGCAGCGCCGGACGCGGCGGGCCTCGTGGTCGGCGACGCCGTGGTCGTCGAGGTCAATGCCGTTGTCGAGGCGAGCGCCGTGGGCGAGGGCACTACCGTTGAGGTTGGCGTGAGGATCGGGAAGGGGGCGGTCGTGGGGAAGGTGTGTCTCTCTCTCTCTCTTGTCGTTTTTTTTTGGGGGGGGGGACGCGGGCTAATGGTGGGCAGCATTGTAAGTTTGCGCCGTTGACGAGGGTGGCTGACGGCGAGGTCGTCGACGATTATACGGTCGTGTTTGGCGCGGGGGAGAGGAGGGTCGATAGGTCTGGGCAGGAGGCGGCGAGGAGGAGGTTGCTGGAGATGCATGTGGAGAGCTTGAGGGTGCTGATCCCGAGCAATGCCTCCAAGTGGATGTCGTAGAAATATAAAATATTGATATAATACGCTTTCTCTCTTCTTTCTTTCTTTTGGTGTGTGTGCATGTAGCAGTGGAGTTGCCTGGACTTGTTGAGGGGGGACGGGCAGAAGGGCTTTCAGAAGTGTTGACAGGCCGGTATGCAGTTACATGTAGTTTACTCTGACTGGCAATAATAGAAATGCCGGTTTTCTGAGTGCTGTGGCCAGGGCAACGAACGAGTGACGGCCAGTGACCGGCTCCGCCAAGGAAAAGCTTGTTTGCTCCCGTGTGTGCGTGTGGCTGCATGAGTGATTGCGTGGAGGTATCATTGACCCTCCTCCTCCTCTCCTCCTCCTCGCCAGCGTAGAGTAGGGTCGGCGGGTGGCTGGTGCATGTCTTTTGTTGCTGATTGGTATGGATGTGGTGGTGGTATGCAGGTACAGATGAGACATCTATTAATTGTATGTGCCTACATACGATACCTGAGATATGCACTGCTCTCCCCTCTCCTCTGCTTAATTCCGGTACTGTTTTCCCATCGCATCGCACGTGAATGTGAAATAGCCGGAATTGGGATTAGATTAAGATACAAGTCTTGGAGATGACGCGGAGCCGCACCCAATCACCGATCCCCAATCCCCATTAACCGAAACCTGCCCTCCTCTCCTCCTCCCCTCCAAACACCACCACCACCACCACCACCACCACCACCACAAACCTCACATCTCCACACAGCGATATCCACCTCTCCACACCTCCGCCATGCCAGCCACGCTCCACGGCTCCTCCCGCACCCGCAAATGGCTCCTCTCCTCGCCGCCCATCGAGTACGTCATCTCGCTGACCCAATCGCTGCTCATCCACGCGCTCCGCCAGGGCCCCGTGCCCCAGCACGTCGCCTTCGTGATGGACGGCAACCGCCGGTTCGCGCGCAACTCGCACATCGAGACGGTCGAGGGCCACAACATGGGGTTCGAGGCGCTGGCGCGCATCCTCGAGGTGTGCTACAAGAGCGGCGTCAAGGTCGTGACCATCTACGCCTTCAGCATCGAGAACTTCAAGCGCCCGCTCCACGAGGTCAACGCGCTCATGGAGATTGCAAAGATCAAGCTCTCGCAGCTGTGTCAGCATGGGGACCTCATGGACCGGTATGGCGCGAGCTTGAGGGTGCTCGGGCACCTGCCGCTGCTGAGGCCCGATGTGAGGGAGGTTATTGAGCAGGCGACCGAGATGACGAGGGGGAATAAGAAGTGCGTCCCCTGGGGGTTGCTTGCTAGCTAGCTAGATACTGACCACACACACACACACGCACAGGGCAATCCTCAACGTCTGCTTCCCCTACACCTCCCGCGACGAAATCACCACCGCAATCCGCACCATCGTCGCCCTCTCCACCACCCCCGTCCCCACCACCACCACCTCGCCCCCCTCCTCCCCCTCCTCCACAACCTCCACCACATCCTCCAAGACCGCCACCCAAAGCTACATGGACATCGAGGGCATCACCGAGCACACACTCACCGAGCACATGTTCACGGCCGACTGCCCGCCGCTCGACCTGCTGATCCGCACCTCGGGCGTCGAGCGCCTCAGCGACTTCATGCTCTGGCAGTGCCACAGGGACACGGACATCGTCTTCCTCGACTGCCTCTGGCCCGACTTTGACCTCTGGAAGTTCCTCCCCATCCTCGTCGACTGGGGCGTCAAGTGCCGTGCTAGGGGCGCGGCGGGCGCCGGCGCGGGCGGGCTCGATGTCGTTAAGGAGGAGGAGGAGGCGTATTGATGGGCGCCGGGGTGGGGCCCGGGGGCGGGGCCGGGGGAAGGGGAAGGGGGGGTGTAATAGACTTATTTTTGTTTTTTTTGTTAAAGTGTGGTTTTTTTTTAAAGTGTGGTTTTTTTAAATGTGTTTTTTTAAGCTGTTTTTTGATGATTGTGTGTATGCGTGTTTTTGGACGTGCGGGTAGTGTTGTGGGTATGTAGAGAGAGGTGAGAGAGAGAGGCCTATGATATCCAACCACATCAAAAAACAGCATTTCCATGAGTGCGACAAAACGTCGAGAGCGAGTGACAATCCATGACTGACGGTTCTCCCGTAACCCCGCCCACCAACCAGCTAACCAACCTCATATACACACGAGCTGTGGTATCGTGGCTGCATGTATATAGAGGTGTAGCAACACACACCTACACCCCAAGGAAATGTACCTACAAACAACAGGTGCTGCTAGATACACCCGTAGAGGACTGACTGGTTGCCTTATTTGCTTGTTTGTTGGGTCGGGGCTATCAGCCCTAACCCACGCACTCGAGCTGCCATGCCAAGAAGGTTACGTACGGGGTGTCGAGTGAGGGTTTGTGATCAGGAATCTGCATCCACCAGCCCTTCTTCGCCGTACCGCCAACCCCCACTCCACAGAAACTCCACTCCAACACCCGCCCCCCGCCCCGCGCCCCGGTCTCGTGAGATTCATACGCATTATATTTTCCGCACATCTATGTAGTAGTAGTAGTTCATCGCCCGACATTACACCCACTAAAATACCCAACAGCAGCTAAGCCATGTATGCAAATAACCCACCACCACCACCACCACGACAGTAAAGTAGTAGTACTAATACACAACACAACGAGGCTTTTTATATCCCCCGCACCCGCACCCGTCGACCCCCACCCCACCAGCAGCAGGGAATAAAAGAACACAACGCCCACAAAACGCTCATTAAAAAAAACTAAGAAAAATCTAAATCCCCTGTACCTTTGCAGAACTCGGCGGCTTCAACTTCCGCCTAACGGCCTTCGCCACCCACGGCGGTATCAGGCTGATGGAGCTGATGACGGCCACCCGCCACACGAACCCTACTGTCACAATGTAGCCCAGGTCGAAATAGTCGCCGAGCAGCGGCATGCTGGCGAAGAAGAGGAGGGCCGTGCCGACCTCGGCAAAGATCATGTATGCGTGCCTAAGCCCACAGTATTAGCAATTTCAAAAGAGAAGTTAGAGGGAGGGAGGGGGGTTTCCTTACCAAGTGGTTATCTCAAGCGCGACCATAATCAACTCATTCAGAATAAGGACCGTGAACGATACCGACACCATGCGCTCAAAGTTCTCCTCCCCCAACCCGACCAGGATCTGCGAGAGGCCTTGTATGATGCTCCCCTGGTAGATACTAACCAGCACCCAGACCCCAAAGCTCCGATAGCTAAGACTGCGCCCCTCCGTGAGCTCCTTATACAGCTCCGGATATAGCTCCGCTAGGCGCTCATCCACGTCACGGTCCAGCACCAGCGAAAACACGGGAGCCATGGTGTACACACTCGCGTACCCCACCAGCAGCCACCCCTGGTACAGCGCGATGGGCTCGAACCTGCTCGCGATACTGAACATGGTCTGGCACACGCTGATGACGAGACCACGGTGCATGACGAACTGGGCGAGCTTTGCGGACCGCTTGTAGGAGTTGCGCCCGTGCCATACGAGAAGCTTGGTGAGGTGGCAGAACTGCTCGACGGAGAAGTCGGCGGCGAGGGAGGCCTGGCGACCTTCTTTGCCGACGATACCGACGCCAACGTCCGCGGCCTGGATCATGGAGACGTCGTTGCCACCGTCACCGATGCAGCAGATGCGTTTTTGCGTGTGGGTGCGGATAAGACGGGCAATGTCGGCTTTCTGTGTGGGGGTACAGCGGCAGGCGATGACAGCGGGGAGTTGGACAGCCAGTGTAATGAACTCGGTCTGGTATACGGACAGGAACAATGCCAGTGATTCTCCATCGATAAGGAGACACGAGTCGGTCTTATTCCGGAGAAACTCCAACGCATCGTATGCAAGATCCTTCCGTTTTACTATTGCATCATGAGTCAGCACTCGCCGCCACCACCACCTCCGGGGAGAAAGAAAAAAAGCTTACATTTCGCAATTGTATGGACGTACTGTCCCCTGGAAACCAGTTTAGCACTAACAGCCACACACCGCGCCGTCTCCACCTTGTCTCCAGTCAACATCCAGATCTTAATCCCGGCATTCCTCAGCAACTCCAGTGAGCTCTTCACATCCTTCTGGAGCTTATCCTCCACACCCGTGACACCCAGAAGCTCCAAATCCCTCTCCAGATAATCCTCCACCACCCTCGCCATCTGCGTATCCCTACTATGAAGCTGCAAACTAGCGGCCTTGTACGCCGCCGAGAACTCTGCATACTTTGAGTGCGAGAGCTTCTTTCTCCCTACAACCAGCGTTCGCAAGCCTTCCCTTGCCATGTTGGAGCATTCCTCATCTAGCCAGTCATTCGACTGCACAATGGGAGACATTGTCGTGTCCGCGCCCTTCTGATAGAACCAGATATCGCCGCTTGGCTCCTCCGGCCCGCTGAGTAGGTCGGGGGTGTGGTTGTTTACAATGAATTGCACTACGATACCCATACGCTTTCCTTCACTGGTAAACGGGAAGACCTCCAGGATCTTGACACGGACGGCAACTTCGCCAGTGGCTACAGAGACAAGTCGCATGCCATTGCGGTCACGGTGGACGAGACGCAGCCCAACAGACTCTGTCCAGCGAACGATAGCAATCTCATCGGGCGAAGAAGCCTGATATGTTGTCGTTGTCTCTGTCGTACCCTCCTCCGTCGCTGTAGTCGGCGTCACATTATGGCAGAGGGCAAGCGCCAATACCACATCCCGTACCCTCGTGCCAATCTCCCTACGTGTCCTAGTAGTATTCCCCGTCCCTACGCTCGGCGCCGCAACGTTATTTTGTACACCACTGCCGGCGCCAGCTTCACCGGCAAGGAAACCCTGTTTGATGTAGTCGGCCACCTCTTCCATTGCCTCGCCCGCATATGATACCGTACCAACGTGAATCTTCTTGAGCTCCATGTCGTTCTGCGTGAGCGTGCCCGTCTTGTCGCTCAGTAAGTACTCGACTCTCCCGAGCTCCTCGGGAATGGTGGATGTACGAACGACGCAGCCGGCGATGTTTTGGTCGTGCTCAATAAACCATGCGTAGGCGGACTTACCCATATCGAGGTTGACACGCAGCGAAATCGGGATAATTGTTGAGAAAAGGACCAAAAAGCGGAGAATCTGCAGATACCATGGGCTTCGCTTATCGCCGCCATCTTCTTCCTCGGCCGGGTGGCCTTCAGCGGCTTGGAGGACAACGAGAGCAATTGAAAGCGATAAGGTGATTGCGCAGAGAATCTTGGTCAGATTATTGATCTCCCTCTCGAGCAGACCAGTTTTGCTACGACTCCGGGAGGTAGACAGAGCAGCGCGGGTTTCTGGGCCTGTATAAATGATTGCCGCCAAAGTTGTCGAGTTGGAGGCTAGTACTGTGTTTGCCCACGCCGTATTGTCAATCGACAGCCCAACTTTGAAACCCGCTTGCGGCGTATACGGGCTTGCAAGTGACGACTCTGTATTCTCATCCTCCGGTATCGAATGCGGTTCGTACGCCAGTGACCCTACAAAGTTATTCACCTCCCTACTCGGCGCGCTCGCAGTGACCTTGACCCCCGCCAAAGACCCAGCCCTCAATGCCTGCGTCGGCGCCGGTGCAAGCCTCAACTTCCAGTCCGTCTCTCCATCCAGTTGGTCGGTACGGATAAACGCCTCCCCTGAGGCCTCTTCTTTCTCGTTGTTTGTCTCGTTCGATATCGTTTTTAGGATTATCACGTCCGCGGGTACCCGCTGGTCCTTCTTCAGGATCAGTATATCCCCAACTCTAAGGTCTCGTGATTTCTTCATGAGCGTAAGGGTATCGTCTAGATGATCCCCCACATGTTTCCGCTTCGTTCCGGGGGCGAAGGAGAGGACCTCGTATAGTTCACTATTGGCCTCCTTGTCCCGCCGCCGGCGTGCAATGTCGTCGTGTGCCTCCTTCCCCAACGTAATTGCAAGCACAAATACTAGTGGGACTATATAACTGCTGAGGTATCCTATCCGCAATGCCGGAATACATTGACTGAGTGCCACAAGTAAAAAGTAGAGGTTGAAAAAGAAACTAAATTCATGGTAGAGAGTAAGTGGTAAAAACGTGATTGGTGTAAATTTATGATTCGAGATGATATTCGGCGGGTATACCGCCTCCTTCCCTTTCCTCTTACTGAGCGCCTTCAGGCCCCCCACGCCCGCCGCCCCCGAGGCCCCCAATCCCACCACCCTTGTCTCCTTACTCGGTTTAAAGTCCAGATCCACCTCCGGCTCCGCATCCCCTCCTGCCACGCCTGCCGCCGCCCCCGAGCCCCCAATTCTCCCTGGCCGTAAACTTAACCGACTGCTCAATCTCCTCAGAAGCCTCCTCTTGCCCCCTCCAGCATTGCCATTCTGAACCGACTCCCTATCCGCCCCATTCTCTGCATCGTGCTCCGCCAGAAGTGCCTCCTCGTCCTCGTCGAGCTCCTCCCGCCGCACACCCCGTCGTCCCAGCCCCATCCTCAAGCTCCGCAGTGCAATGCGCGCGCTATCGCCGCTCTCCCTTGTGGTGCTATCACGGTGGTCCCGTTCGCGGTCTCGCTCGCGCTCGCGCTCGGACGAGAGAATTGAGCGGCTTGCGGCGCCGTCGTGCAGCTCCGCAAGGTCGAGGTCGAGGTCCGAGGAGGATGCAGAAGAGTAAGCGGGGGAGGGTGGGCGATGATGCTGGTAGTTGTGGGTGGACATTTCAGAGTGGGTATGAAGGGGGGGGGTGGGGACCTATTCCCCTATTTATGGCGGTGGACAGGTGTGTGGTTGTAAGGTGGATGTGTGGGTGCGTTGGTAACTGGACGGGGGTTAGATAGGGAGGGCAAGATGTGCTGGTCGAGGGCTGGTAGGGAGCTGCTGCTATTGCTGCTGCTGGTAGGTAGCTGGTGTGGTGGGTGACTGATGAGCTGTGCAAAGAACGTATCGGGATAGGAGGTGCAAGGAGAAGAAGATAGCGGCTCAAATGGGGGAGCTCTCTGTGGGGTGGAAGGCTGGGTGATGGATAGATGTGATGTGATGCAGGGTGCGTTTGTGCTTTGAGGCTTTGAGGTGTGTGTGTGGATGCTGTTGCTGCTGCAACGTATGTATGATATGTATGTCTTCGTATCTGGGGGTGCTGATCGTGTGCTCCTCTGATTTAGAATCAGGGAGTGGGCGAGTAGTATAATAGAGGAGAGTATATATTATAGTTCTGTAGATGATGTATAACAGAAGGTACTGTATATATCAAGTATATACTGAAGTTGACGGTGACAATGATCCTGATGATGCTAATGATGCTGACAATGAAAGTGCCCAAAGGAGTGGCAGCAGGAGCAGCAAAGATGAAGACGATGGAGAGGATGAAGATGAACAGGAGAAGAGAGAAGAAGAATCCCACTCCCTCGCCAAGGAAGGATACCCGTATATTTCAGCACAGCGCCTTCTTCCTTTCAGCCCCGTATCTAAATGTACCTACTTACACCTAATATCTGATTCTACTTATACTCTACACATACGCGGCTTTCCCGGGCGGGGGGGGCCCTATGACCACTCCGGGGTCCCGGAGTGTAACTTGCGGTACGGCAACGTAACACCCCGGCTTGGCGAGAGGTCGGTGGGCCGTGGATGGTTACTAAGGGTTGGGGGAGGGATCATGAGAGAGCACTCGCTGAGGGTAAGTAGAGGGGAAGATACATGTAGGTAGCTTGCTTGTTTGAGCCGCGTTACCGTTGCTGCTACTTGCTGGGGGGTACATGTAGCATAAAACTTTAATTCTTTGGAGATCATCGCCGGCGGCGAGAGTGCATCTGTGGAGTACAGCATCTTGGATAAATGAACACTTGGGAAATAGAATGTAGGTATTCTACATATGCCACTGACTAGCAGGCCACCCCCTCAGAATCAACACACTACTACTTAGTAACTACACACCCTTCAGATTAATCAAAGCAAAGTCAATTTGCACTCCAATTGGATATCGCATGCATCCCCAAATGCATCCACCCTTTATGACCGCCTATCTATACAATACAACGCCCCACCCCACCAAGAAAGAAAGTAAAAGAAAAGAGAAAGAAAACAAAAAACAAAAACAAAAAACAAAAAAGCAGAAAACACACGATACCGACAGCCCAGCCACAGCCTCACATTCACATCAGATCACATCACATCACACAGAACACCGATATGATTTTCAGTCGAGCGATGATAGAGGTGGAAAACGATTCGTTTTTCTCCCAAAACCCTAAACCCCCCCTCCCCCCGCCAAGCAAAGACCCAGCTGAACGTCTTCCCCCACCTACAAAAAATTAAGGTTGCGATAAAGAAAGAAAAACCGAAAAGCCACATGTCTTCGGTTGAGTGCCACCCGCCGCATAAATATATATAACAAAAATAAGCTTGGGAATAAAACGCACCAACGGCGCCCAGCTAGCTAGATGGCCTGTATCCCAGGGTATCATCAAAGAACTGCTGCTACGAAAGAAAGAGCCGCCCTTACATATGAAATATTTGGGGAAGGAGTGACCGTATGAGTGTGAGAGATCTAGAGTGAGAGAGGAGAGAGGATGCGCGGAGAAGGCAATAGAGGAGGGATGAGAAACGAACCGATAACGAAATAACGAACCCGCCCAGCTTTTGTGGTGTATAATAAAGGGAGAAAAAGAATCGTAAAATGCCATAAATGTGCCCCTGTGAATAAAGTATGAAAGAAAGTGAGAAGAGAGGGGGAAAAAAAAAAAGCCAAATCAACCAGCAGCGATAATAAAATAAAAAAAAAAAAGGAGAGAAAACGAGAGGGGGAGAGAGAGGTATATATCCAGCCTGCCTGAGGATAACAAAAAGGTCCACCTTTTTTTTTTTTTTTTTTTTTTTTAACTACGACTCCTCAGCGCATCAAACAACCCACTAATCCTCCTCCCCCACTTCCTCTTTTCTCTCTCAGACTTTTTCGTCTCCACGGACGGCGTCTTCGATGCAGCCTGCTTCTGCTTCTCCCGATGTTTCGCCGGCGAATTGGGTAATGAGACGGAATTTGTATGTCTATGCCCCTTGAAGCTCCTATTGATACACCCGACCGTTGGTGGCGTCGTCGGCGACGCCGGGACCCTGACTATCGTCTCCGGGGTCGTCGCCCTCGACCTCTCCATAACCGGCGACGCCCTTCCAAAGTTCCTCAGCACGCCTGTGGAGTGCGCCCTTCCCCTTGGTTGGGCACCCCCTAATGAGTTTGCCCGCCTCGGTGGCGTCACTGACCCTGCCTCTCCTGGAGAGGGCGCGCTATGTCGGTGGTGTTTTGTCGTGACATCATGTGCCAGCAGCGTCCCGGTCCTGCGGGGCCTCCGCGGAATATGCTCGTCGAAGGCGCCCTTGCCGCCAGGGGGGTCAGAGATGGAGCGCGCCGCGATTGATGGCCGGTTGTAGACGGGGGAGAGACGACCGCCGGGAAAGAGAGAGGAGGATGGCGTAAGTGGGTAGTGGGGCTGGGAGGGGTCGTCGAGGCGCATATTGCTTGCGACAAAACCCTCGCGGAGGGCGATCCAGATGCCAGAGACGAGCATGAGGGAGCGCATGTGTTCACTGGTCTTGACCATGATTCGCTCTTCGGGTACCTGAAAAGCGACGCCTAGGGGACTAGATGTTGTTGTTGGAGAACCTGGCCGCGAGTGCGGTGGTGTTGTTGTAGGAGATGCTAGGGGTGAGGACAGTGACGGGAGCGGGTAGCTGTCATTGATCTCGATTGTCTGCTTCGTCAGACACCCAAGGATGGGGTGCTTCCTAGAGTTTGGGTTGACAAGAGAGAACTGAAACTTCTTCTCCTCCTCCCCAGTCTCGCTCTTGGTGGTCTGGTAGGATCGTCTGCGTGGGTTTGCAGACTTTGGGTTCCACCGCGCCATCAATATATTCCCATCCTCCTCGTGAGCCACAAATTCGTATCCTCCAGCAGCTGTCGTCGACACCTCCCATTGCGGACCACTGCTCAGTTGGACTACTGTGATCCTTGAGCCCTTTCCATCCTCACCATCCATCTTCCTATATCCCGAGGACACGGACGCAACCACCTGCCTAGCACTCAGGCTATCCTCATCATCTTCATCGTCCTCATCATGTCCAAAATCTTCACTCGAGAGAAACACTAGATCCTGCATCCCCATGCCATTCCCAAAGAACTTCCCTAGCTTCCTCTTCAGCCTTGGGGCAAATACTGACGCCGGCAGCACATCCAGTGTTGGTAACGGGCGTGTTGTGTTTGAGAGCTTTTGCAGCTGCACCACCAGCGACCTCGAAGGCTTAAACGTGTGGTGTGATCCTGGCGGGGGCTGTGCCAGGTGATATGATGTTTTCGACCTTGGGAGCTTCTTTGGTGGTGGTGGAGGTGTTGTTGGAATATCCTCAAATATAGGCGTTGGGACAGTAGGGGCGGAGACAGGGGCGGGGGGGACAGCTGTGATGGAGGCCCTAGAGGACTGCTGTACAGTGTTGGGACTGAGCATCTGGAGAGCACACGAGGCCAGCCCGTTAGGTGATGTTGGACCAGAAAACTCGTGCCCGTGGGCGGCGGCGGCGTTGGCTGTGAAGAGGGTTAAGAAGGACATGGCGTCTGGGGCATGAACCCTCCTCTTCTTTGGCAAATGTGCACTGTAGCCAAGTTGAGCAATGCTTCTTGCAGGTGAGTGAATACCTGCTTGATGGAATTGGTTGTGAAGAACTGGCCCAGGTGTTGTGATGTGGTACTGGTAGCTAACTGGAGATGGTAGTGAGTTTCCGAGACACGCAGTGTGAGTAGTACCTGGATATCGGAAAATCAGGCACTGTTGAATGTATATATACCAATTGGGGATAGGTATCGACCAAAATTTTTAGGGAGGCTGGTAGTAAAAGTGGTTGTAGCAGGATGTAGTAGTAGCAAAAACAATAGTAGTAGAAGCAACTAGTAGCAGGGGGGAAATTCTTTTGGTATATGAGCGAAGGTGAAAAAGGGACTTGAAGGGGAAGAGTGAAGGAAGGGGGGGTGAAAGGATTAGGTAGGGCTGGAGGGAGGAAAGCCATGATGATATAACCCATAGCTTCAGCAGGCACCGGCAGGTAGTGGTAATCTGATGAGTGGGTGTTCCTGTGCATACAAGGCAAGGTTGCTCGAAGCAAGGTGGAGGGGGGGAGAGGGAGGGGGGGTGGGAGGTTTCTTTGCAGGGCGGCGCCAGTAAGTGTGTGCGGGCCGCTAATTCGACCAACCCAAACCCAAAGCTTTAGACGCACGGAAACTCAAAGTACCCACACACCGAAGTCAACTTGCTCTCTCGGTGCCCCGGGGCTCCGAATACCCGTAGGGGCGGGAGTTGTGAATGATCCTAATTGTTATTAACGGTTTTTCTAGACATTCAGTGTAGTGTCAGAAGTCTATCTTCGTACAGAGTGATCGCTTAATTGCACCCTCCCTTTCTTTGTTACTCATGGCGGGAGCGAACACGAGCTGATTGATGAGTAGAACATGTAAGTATGGAGGAGTCCTTCCGTTGTTCCATGTAGGTTGGTACTGGTGGAATTAAACTCAGAAACAGACTCAATCAAGGTCAGGCAATTACAAGGACCATGCGCAGTAGAGTAGGTAGGAGAGGGAGAGGCTCTTTGTCTTCTCTATACATGATGTACCCAAATGTACCCATTGTAAATCTCTATCTTGCCCACATACGCCGCAGTATTCTATTCTATTCTACTCTACCATGCCCCCTCCATACGTCCCACACCAGTTCCTCTCGCTGGCCATCTGAAGCGCTTGTTCTGGTCGCCGTAGCCGGACCACGTCTCAAAGCCTCTTCTACTCACAACCCGGTTCTGTCCCACCACCAATGTCATAGAGTACATGTAGGTACCTACATACACATTCAGATAGACCTGGGGGAAGAAAGAAAGAATCCTTTCAGACCCAGTATTATCGGCCGAAAGCTTATTATTCAAGCCCACTTAATATAATGATGGTGATGACGATAATGATAATGATACGAGATTAAGTTAGTCACTTCCTGATCCTGCCTCTGGGATCCTTCTTTCTAGTAGGTAACTCGCAACTTTTATTCCTCCGCCTCCGAGTCCCAAGTGAAAAAAACAGACCAGTGAAAAAAAGTACTCCCGATCACCTAGCGCATCTTCAACCACTCATCGAAGGCTATTCTTAATCCTAGCCACTTTCTCCCCCCCCCTTTGTAGAGCCGCAGCTGGCTGTGCATTAAGCGAAGTTTTCTCCTATTGGCCAGCTGTGCAGCTCCATAGATGCGTGTGTGTGTGCTTTTTTTAAGCGTAACCTTGTGCTGAACCTACCTGAATATGAGGACTTGAGACGAAACCCAACCGAGTGCACAGTGTGATCCCTATTCCCAACCAACTAGTGGGGGCATATCGAGCTGTTCATGAGAGGACGGATTTGTGCGGGGCCCTCTACCTAATCCGACCATGTCTAGATAGTGGTCCTTTTTGCACATCTACCGACACTTGTGAAATCGTTCACCTGGATCCTGCAATTGTTTCCCTCTTTCACTCTCTCTCTTCTGGTAGCCTCGTTATGTGAACTACACGTACTGCAATTTGCACATACCAAGAGTCCAAGACTCTCCTCCTTTCCACGTTACGTGCCCATACTCGCACGGGCTTACGACTACAATTAGCGAACAGCCCGCCAATGAGCGTCGGGAATTCGTCCCGCTAAGTCTGCTGCTACCCTTTTTTCTACTGTTTTTCCAGAAAAGGATACCGTGCAACATTGCAGATCCCACCCTATCGATTGCGATGGTTACCTACGTACACCCATGGCATAGTAGATTGTAGAGATAGAAGTCGTACCTACATGTATCTAGAGCACACACCCAGCTCGTCGTACGTCCATGACGAACCTTGCGTGACGCCAGAGGAAAAAAAAAAATTCAATATATTCCAAAAACAGGGTGCTCTATCACTGAATAAATCAGGTATTGCTCATAATGACCAGCTGCCTACATACCATGTATATCAATGTACATACATGTACCTACACTCGATGATTCTAATCTGCCTGCCTGCCTGCCTGGCTCAACAGAAGCAAGGGAGGGTGGGATGCGTCCGATAATCATACCTAACCAGTCTACAGTTTGCCTGTAACCAATCTACATCTACATATCTACCCACTTTCTTCCTGCCCTATCGACTCCAGCCATCTCACGGTGCTAGCCAATAAGCACATCTTACGCCTCGTGCAAATCTCAGTAATAAATAAACAACCGCGTATGTGATGTGTATTGTAGTACCAGTCCTCCATTCAGTCAGGAAGTCAGTACTAGATAATCAATCAAATTCATGCGTCCACTGCACCGGATCCTGCAAACTGCAAGTCCAAATAAGCTCTGTACTCCACACACGTAGCCCGTAGGTAACGTGCCAGCTGCCCATGAGCCTCTATCACCGGCCAATCCAATCCCAAGAACTCTCTTTTGCACTTGCCTTGCTGGACGCTCGGCTTGGGAGGGGTTGATGCCATCGAGCAAAAAAGAAAAGGGAGCCACAATGTCAAGCCTGACATATGCAGACTCAGCTTTCGGCCCGAGTCAATTAGAAGAAAGCAAACGTCTTTTTCTCTTCTCTCTTCATCCCCAGAGCATTCCTGGGTACCTCTTGCAAAAATGATCCTCAGACCCTATTATGCACAACACCGTTACCTGCATGTCACCCACCTCCTCCCTCACATCAATCAGTCAGTCCTTGGCTAGCTAGCCCTCAAAAGAAATAAAGACCCATGGAGCCTGCAGCAACGGCGAGATGGAGGGGAGGGGATCGCTTTTTCGGATTCCGGAACACTACACATCCCGGCCCGGGCCAAAAGGAAAAAGAAGCCTCACGTGCAATGGATGGAATAAATAACGTCTGCCAGAGGGGAAAGAAAAAAAAAAGTTCCACCCTGATGCAAGATGTAGCGGCGGCCGGAAAAACATGTACCGGACAGGCTACAGAAAGGAAAGCTTGTGTTTGGACCTGCGGAAGCGCCAAGGAGTCGAGAAACACATTACATGATACATGCTCTAGCTAACCAAGCAGCATTCCATGATGGCCGTTGAGTGTCGAAATAAACCATTCTTGCTTACTCTGTGGAGATCTGGACCGCGAGAGCACGCCACGTACGTTGGTATTTACGATAGCTGCACAATTCCTGCCCTATCTACTTCCTTACTGCATGTAAGAAGGATCTAGATTATCGAATGTAGCACTCATCCCGCTTACAATGTTTGGTTTGTCGTCAATCCTAGACAACGTCGGGTGCCAGTATCAAACCTGAAATACCTATTGCATTCCAGCTCGATATGATGCGAGCCTCACTCAGGTAACTCTTGGAATCGCGGTACAAGATATTACCGGGTGGGGCTATCGAATAGGGTTTGATACCCAGTACATGTACCTACACAACTCTACATATCCATGGTATTAAATCTTTGTCCTTCTCTGACCCACCCAGCAACCTAGAAGATCCGGACTGCATATGTCACACCGTCCTTTTTTTTTTCTGTGCGAAAAAACGGAGATCGGTAGCACCGCGCTAACTATGATGATGATATCCCACAACATGGGTAGTTAGAGTAGGTAAGGATGACTAGGCCCGTTGACCCAGCTGGGCCTTACCGGTACCAGTTGTCACTTGCGTGCAAATCGGCCCACTGGTAGAGGGTGGTTAACTAATCTAATAATCCCCTTCATGTATTCGTTCGGGGCCCGGGACAACAGACATACCTAACAGACGGGAGGGGGTCATGAGTCTCTTCCTCCCAACCCGGGGAAATGGAAACGATTGGTTGGTAGAGGGGATCTATACACATGTGCGGCCATCAATATTTGACATATCATTCTCTGAAGGATCTTTCTATACAGATAGACCTTACTCATCATGCCAGTTCTGGAATTCTGGCTAGTGCACTAACTATGTAGGGTAGCTAGCTGTCCTGAGTATATACCGAGGCTTCTGGAGGACCCTGATCCGATAATGTTACTGCTAAGGGTCTGTCTACCTTGCGTTATAAAACCCGTAACCTGCGGGCGTTCCCGTGCTGGGTCGGCCATTAGTTGTTCCACTACTACATAGTTGGCTCAGAATAGCTTCTGACTGCGTGCTATGGGACGCTGATGATCCCACCGCCGAGGTTAACGAAAAATTTGTCACTCGCCGACTCGTTCGCTTCTTGGAAAGCATCATTTACGCGACTTAATCGGGGACGCCGAGAGAGAGAGAGAGAGGGAAATGTTTATTCTAGGCATCCTCCTCACTCAGGAAGTGTTTTTGGCGGAAAGAAAGGGAAAAAACATTTATATTGCTACCCGCACAGTCGGAATTTCATAAGCAACAGGGATTTACCCCCTCGGCAAGAAGGGGAATACAAAAATTCTTCTAGTGGAGAGTTTAAGAAGAAGAAAGAAAAGAATCGGCCTTAACATTCCGTACACATGAGGCTTGACTCATTAACCCAGCTAGTTTTACTTACTAGGTAGCCTGACAGTGTCTACATGTACCTATGTGGGACTCTGAATTTTCTTCCCTTCCTCTTCTCCCCTCCCCAGTGGGGAATTTACGTTTTTTCGCTGTTTGTGCGGCGCCGGAACCCGAAGTTGTGGCGCCATCGAGTGATGGCACGTGGTTGGAGTTCTATACACATACTCTGCGACATGACTATCATTCCTACCCCTCACCATTGATATGGGAGAAGCCGGAGAGAAATTGAGAGGAAGAGGGGTAGATAGGTATGTAGTGTTCCCGATGATGAATATGGATGCTCAGCTGGGCCAGTTGGGTACATACATGTAGCTATCCGAGCCGAATTCGACTCGGCGGTGGTTGTGAGGTATCAGATCGCGGTGCTGGATGGAAGCCGTGCTTGAAAGTAAAGTGGGGCTAGGGCGTAGAATATTGAGCTTCAGTTTTCTGTGGCGTGCATGAGGCCCGGATGAGGGATTCTAGCTGTGGATATGAATGTGACGAACATCGGGCCGAAGGGAACCCGGCGGGACTTTAATTAGCCTTCGGGTCATGCGTGGCGGTCATTTGGGCGCAACTATATACATATACGGGCCTCAATCCCGGGATAAATCCGGGTTCTAAGGTTTCTAGCTACGGTGGGGGTAAATGCACTCGACCGCTGGAGGCTGGCTAGCTGGGCCATTCTGAGTGCAAGAATGATGAATGATACGATGCAAGCAAATGATGGACGTCATGGGACGATATCGTACTACGTACATAAACGCCCGGTGGCTGTCTCTATACAGTAACTGGACTGGTTGTTAATATTTGCATAGATGGCTACGGAGAGGACCGGATGGATCATTGTCGTTTATCTGATGCGCGGCGTTGGGGGTGTCCGTAACCGTATTGCTGATGCGGCATTCCTAGAGTTGGGAGGGAGTAAGGTGCATCAGCCCTAAAGTGCTATTTTTGGAGCGGTTACTATCTTCGGCGTTTGTTTAATTACAAGGGGATAGATACGTTGGCGCCGTTGCCGGCTGAGTGCGCGGCGGGAGTTCCAGGTGTCAATGATCGTGGGGTTCGGAAATGGAGGCGGGAGAAAATAAACCCGCGAAATTATATTTAGGGGCATAAAATTATATATTCTCCCTGATAAAAATTGACCACATTCATGAAATGGATGGAGAAAGGTGGCAATGCTACAATACAGGAAACTACGGTGTTAGCACCATTAATGACCAGAAATATATCAGCTCTAAGTTGAAACTACCAGAGATACCATAAAAAGCTATAATTTTTTATATTAGGTGCACCTTAGGAAATTTTTTAGAAGGATATCATTACTACGAAAAAAGGGACTACATGTTTTCTTTATTCCTTATCCTCTCTCCCACGAGAATTTTTCCACTCATCTTCCTGCTCTTTGGTCGTATTCATGAACAACTCCTCCCTTAACTCATCACTAATCACATACTCTTTCTCCTCCGGTACTAACTTCTCGGCCTCTGCGATTTTCCCTTCACTAAGAAGTCTCGATATCTCATGCGCCCGCTCGGTCACATCCTATCACCCATTCGTTAGCCACCCCCAACCACACAAACATCAAAACAAAAGTCATCAGCTATTAAGACAAAACCTACCTCAATGCTCACAATCATCTCATCCACCCACTCCTTCACTATCCCCCTCCCTACGCCCACCTGGATACTCCTATACGGCAGCTTCTCGATCGCAACTGTCCTCTCCGGGTCCCACTGCACACGCACCTCCTTCCGCTCCTTCCACGCCACCGACGCATTCGTAAGTAGCTTCTCGAACCCATCGCGTTTCATCTTGATTGCAAGAATGTGCGCCTGTCGCGGGCCTTTAGAGCCGTATCCGCTGCGGTACATCATCCAGTTCCAGCTCGGCTTAATCCACGTCATGCGCTCGAAGAGGAAGTCGGGCGAGGCAGAAAGCCTTTGGCTGGCGACAGCGGGGACAGCAATGGAGGAGCTGTAGGCCTGGTAGACGGTTATTGTGTCATCATCATAGAGGGCGCGGATTTGGCGGTAGGGGGTGGTGGTACTGGTGGCCATTGTAGTGGCTGGTTTGGAGGATATCTTGGAGGATATTTTCAAATTGCAAAGTTGCAATTGCAATTGCTTGCTGTTGTTGAGCCTGGTAAGTGTGGTTTTATATTGAGCGCGCAATTAATTGCGATTGACTCAGCCCTGCGAGGTATCCTACCCCCCATGCATGCATATGAAGCTAAGCCTTATACAATTATTGGAATGCTGAGATCGTCGGTGAATGAGCCATAATATTAAAGACAAAAAAATACGGGGTCATCCAGAGTGTTTAAATTACTTACATACTTGTTTCCTTTTAAGCTTAGAGCTACTTTATATTCGCTTATATTTAAGAGCTATGGGTATTGTGCATGAGTCAGTTGTACCTACTACCTACACTCACTCGCGGTATGTGCCGGCGAAAAAGCAATTATGGTTATACAGAACTAACGACCCGTGACTCGAGCTGTTGGTGCCAACACATTGGAGGGCTGAACGTTGAGGGAGTATCCGTGGGCGTCATGGAGAATCACTCGGGCGGGATGTGTGCGGTAGGGGCATGTTGGCCGGATGTTGGATCAGGGTGTTGGTTGGCTGTCAAGGAGGACTTCTTCATGGGAAATCACTCGCGTGTGTGGTTGGTTGGATGGCGGAGGTTGGAGGTGCACGGTGGGTATGAGTGAGGTCTAGATGATCGTCGGCGGTACAAGGCGTGACGCTTGGCATGTGCAAATATAGCCTGGTAGAAGGCTCACTATAGCTAAACAGTGGAGCGCAGTGAGACAGGCGACTCCAACGTCGTAGGAGCACTGCGGAAGCTGCCATCAGTAGGCACACGCAGCCAGCTCTCACATACCCATATTATACTATCGCAACAGCCTGGAAAACCCCCGGAACAACACGAGCGGCCATGGACCGCCGTGCTAGGCTTATGAGGTTGACTTTGTTGCTGTTGGGAGGAGGAATACAGAGCTTCCGGGCTGGGACGGGCGGGCTGGGCTTGATCTTTAGTCGTGCGGGCATCAGCGGCGAGCTGAATCTTATACTGGGCAAGAAGCGGCTGCTGGCGTTCCTGCGGGGTTCCTGCGACAACTTTGATGACACCTGACTAGATGTTTAAGTGGGTCCTTATTCCCTCTTTGCATTTCTTTCTCTCTTTCTTTCCCCTTTATGGCAGAGGGGGGGGGAGGGGGGGCGAGTGGAAGATAGGGTGGCGGTGGGTGTGGTCATGGGTTGGCACTCGTTACCTGACTGCGCGTGGATAGATGATGGGTGTCGGGACGGAATGATGGTCCCGGCACTGTGCCACACAAGAATTCGCGGCATGCCGATGTGGGTACGATTGGATATAGCTATTTAGGGCTTGCGCGATGGCGGGAAGTAATGAAGCGGGTACGTCCCTCAGATTCTTACGTAGACGGTACAGCAGTGGGTAATAAGTCATCGGATGACCTAACCACAATTTTGCCTACAAACGCGCATTCTGGTAGCATTCCATCCGATGACTTATTACTCACTGCTGTACAAAAGGCAAAGGCAAGGGGAAATCTCATTCAATCCTTCAGACTGAGCCTTAGACTATTGACTAAGAATGATATGGGGGTTCTAATTCTAATCTAACTCAGGTCTCTTCTGTTTCCTAGGCCTATAGGGTAGAGCTTGAGGGTTAGGAGAAGCCAGACACGGAGAAGTAGTGTAGGTTGGGCCCCTCTTTCCTAAGCACTAGCTGCTACTAGAGAAATAATCCCAAGGCGGGCTCTATGGAGAGCAGAAGCATTTAGGAATGATGCTATGAGTTTTTCCTCCTCATAAGGAGGAAGAAATAAGGAAGTACACGGGGGCATTTCCTGAGGAAAAAACAAGAGAGCAGGAGGAAGTGGGTTTTATATGGTGGTTTAAGGGCCGGTAATAAGTACGGCTTTTGTCCTACACTGGCAGCCTAGCCAGGTGTATACACGCAATACGATATGGAGATACTAACAAGGCAGCAGTACAGACTGGGGATATAATGGCCAATGGAGACACTTAATCATGGCAAGGAAAACTATTCTTTGCAGAATTAAGGTTAATGACCTTTTTTTTTTTTTTTTTTTGCTTCTTCTCAGCGCCAGGGTATTTTTCTAAAAACGGCTGCCGGTTTCAGGCATTTCACACTTTTAGTTGGAAAAAGAAAATCCAACTATTACTGATGTCACATCAAGGTGGTTACGCCTTTGCACTTTAGTTAGTAACTAAGTGGTCCGCCATTATAGGGCTCTTAGTTACATATATGGCTATAGCAAAGAGATGAGGGGACTTAACGGGGAGGACGTGAGCAAGTTGGGAATCTCAAGGCACTCCGGTTCCTCCCGGCGGCTCTTAGCACACCTATGACGTATTACATGGAGAGGGGTAGAGAGAGCCCTAACTAAGCCCCCTCAATTCTTCTTCGCCGTTTCAGTTGCACTACTTTTGCGCAAGCCAGAACTACCACGCGTAGTCCATACATATAGTGTGCTCTTCTACTTACCAGGATCCCAGCAACCACACGAGTGAGAAACTATGACCTGGTTACCTACGTGTACTGAGCATAAACCCCCAAACCGTGAGCACTTTCCAAGCTAAAAGGCGCGAACATCATTCTGCCAGGTGGTTCGCCATGACGTCGGAGTTTTCAGAATCTGTAGGGCCAGGATGGACTCCTATTGGTGGGGTGGCCCGCACAGCCACAATAGTGCACTTTACTCGCACAACTTTTTTTTTTTTTGTTTACATCATTAATCGTATTACTCGCACAACTTCCCAACAAAGGGGTTTTTATAACATCTTTTTGGTAGCTGCTTAGAGTATGTACATTCGGATCCGGAGGTATATGGCTGACTGAGGAAAAAGTACCCCACAGAACATTACCTGGTAAGACGCGCACCCAGGGGTTGTCGCGGAGCCTATCATGGCCCCCTTGGGCCAGATCGTAATGTTCGCACCATTCAGAGACTACGCTGGACTTGCTGTGGTTGGAGCCGAGTAGCGAATCTTGAAGGGCTCCGGGGTTCTGGGTCTGGGATATATAAGTATTGATGGTTCTGGGAGAGGTTTAGTAAACAGCAAATTTCGAAGATATCAACTATAGCTCTGGGAGCAGTATCGACATCAACAGCAATTACGAAAAAGAAAAAAGAAAAAAGAGAAGAAGAAGAAGAAGAATTACTCTGGAAGTAGTATCGGCTATCTTACATCAGAAATCGTAGCAATATCTACTCTGGAAGTAGCATTTATACGAGATTTGGGTATAGACAACGATATGTCTTCAGAAACACCAACACCATCACGACCAGGTACTCCAGTTCCGCCAGTTCCAGTATGTATAACCTGAAACTCTTATGATATCCAAATAAGTATTGCATATGCTCATACCTCTTTCAGGATTGCAGCCAAGTGCCGTCCACCCCCACTCCACCCTATGCCGCCCACAATGCCCTCCTTGCAACTCTCGAGGACCCTGAAACTACTAAACGCTTACCCTACATTCTCCCCACTCTCCGCCCGGGTACTACTCTCTTAGGCTTCCTCACCAAAGAGCTCTCTGTAGATCGTTTCAACAAGATATCCACCTATCTCTGGTTCGCCGGTCCCCCGGGCCAAGAGCGTCCCCTCCACTGCCAGGTTATGGCAGCCCGTGAGATCGTAATCGTAGAGAAAATTGATCTCCATCTCTGCTGGGAAGGGAGACAGCTCTATCTCAAGCCCATCCCGGCATTCCTTCTTCATCATGATTTTTTTGAAGAGCATCTGTGCACTTCCCCGACCGAGGGTGGGAAATTAGACCTGTACGCCAGCGCCTGCGGCTTTCTGAGATCCTACACGCACCTGATTCAGCATGAGAGTGATCTGGATATCGCACGAGACATGAAGCTTGTCCCCGCCAGCGTGACCTGGGAGCAATGGTCCGCCTTTGCCGCAGACATCATCATGAGCACCAGCGGCATGATCCTGAGCCCGCGGTACGACTACGGGGAGCTGCGTCTGACACGGCTCAACCTCATGTACGAGGCGCACGCATTCAAGCCTTTCCACTGGGGCGACAGCGGATACAGGTTCCTGTTCGACACCATCAGCTTCGAGTGGCTGGTGCTGACATTTGGGTATTTCTCGGTGGTGCTGACAGCCATACAGGCGCTGCTGTCGACAGAGTATGGCGCGGCGAGCGCCAATGTGCAGAGGGCGTCATTTGGGTTTGGGGCCTTTGTGTTGGCGATGGCGGGGATGGCGTGGGTCGTCGTGGGCGGGTTTGTCGGCATGAGGGTGTATATGTTCTTTTTTAGCGAGACGTGGATCGGCAGGCAACAATATAAAATCCATTATTTGGATCGGATCTTAGAGGCGCTGGCGTCCGAGTGACTGAGGGCCGGGGGGGGGGGGGTGGGTTCTTGCTGCGCGGGAATGGTGGCCGGGGATATCGTGAGTTTTAGTGGGTGGGTGGGAAGTGCTCTGGATAGATGATTGGTCTTTTATTCGACCGTTCTATAGACATAGATTTTTTTTTCCCTTTGTTTAAAAAAAAGTTATAGATTAGTTATAGACAAGACTTGAATTATAGATTTCTTTTGTTTCCACCCCCCTTCGATTCCCGCGGAAACATAAGTGTATGTATGTATGTGATATAAAATAATATCCGCGGAAAGACGCATAATATATGAATCACAGATTATCACTCGGTGGATATTTGAGCGGGGAGTACATAGCTGTTCCTTCGTCTTATGTATGTCTCAGGGGAATGGGCGCGCGCTGGCTCTAGGTTGAGTACAAAACAGTTTATGGCGCGCATGGGCTAAACACGCTACTGCAGATACTAGTCCGGTGTAGTATACATTACGTCGTTACAAGGACTCTTAGAGACCCCTATGAAGGAAACTAGGATTACGACGTGCGGATGAGGGGGTAAGCCATGGCAACCTGATCTAATCCGGCCACTGCCTCAAGCGTCGAGATAGGCCCTAATTAAACCAATGGGGTGCAGGTACATACAACGCATCTGTGGCCTAGGGCTAGGCCGATCGTAGGTTCCAGCCCAGGGGATGGTGGTAGCAGGGTTAAGGCTCTAGTAGCTGTCTACATAACTTTTGTCATTAGGGAAACATTTCATGTCTTTTGGTGTCGTAAACCGGGTTTTTTGTTTGAGAAGCGAGAGGGCCAAGGGTCCTCCCTCTACTGGTCCCCTAACCTTATGGGATTGAAGTCTACCATTGCTCCTGGACAACCGCTGGTAAGCGCCTAGAGCTAATAATGGTGGCACACAGCGGCCGTAAAACTATGCCTTCCTTCCTTCACCTTCCCTTTTCCCTATAGAACGTGTAGAGATAGCTTTTCTGTCTTGGATGGGTGCTAGTTGATCATGGATTCTCACTCGTCTGTTTGAGCTGTGTAGCTGGCGGGTGTGGTGTGGTAGTGGCTGCAGTTCGCGCACGAGTAAGTACACATCACACGAACAGGTCGGAGTGATAAAAGGGATGGAGCTGGGGTAGAAAGATGCATATAGGAATACTACGGCCCCTACAATGGGGGAGGATGCGTCTCAGAACACTGGAAAAGACAAGTTAACACGATCATCAAGGATTGAACCTCATGGGTTAGATGGAGAGTCGTGAGATATAAGTAGGCCCTGATCCTCTCGCCTACTTTATCCTCCGATTTAGCGTTGATTTGATTTTCACTTTAGGTGGCGACCACACAGCCTATAAACAGTCCTTTGGCCTATGTATATGCATTAATGCACTTCAGGGAGTTACAATGAGTCACAAGTTATCACTCGAGTGTCTAGTTTGATAGCCGTGTGGAGGGCCTGAACCTGCATTAAGCGCTCTCCGGCCTCGGAAAGAAACCCACCTTCTCTGTTTGCTCATAAAACGCACGTTTATTGACCCCATCATGCTACTTCCTAACGCTTGAGTATTAATTCTGCGCTCACTAAGAAAACACTATAATGTACGTATACGCAAAGAAGACCTCTACTAATATTTTGCCGGGGGTAGTCCCATCTGTAGTAATAGGTACATATAAAAAAAGAAACTAGTACCTAGAAAGCCTGCGAACCATCCACTCGTGTGCTGCAGTACCCTACTGAAATATCCACCCAGCGTCCCGAGCCGTGGCAGGGTTGTACACCACCAACTTCATCTGAGGCGAAGGGCTAGGGACCAAGATAACACCCGACCCCCCCTCGAGCCGCTCGTATCTGCCGCCGCGCTCGTCAAAGATGAGCAGTGGCTCCCCCTTATCATCCCGGAAGGCCTCCCGCTCCTCCATGATATTGTACCCTATCACCGTACAGTCAGCACCCTCCCCCCTACCTACCTGGGCACAAAACACCTACCACTAAAAATCCAATCCAGCACTCCCCACCACGCGCGCAAGACCCGGCCGACAAGCGCCGCTACCCCCGAGCCCAGCAGGAGAACGCCCAGGACCGTGTTATAGCGCTCCCTGATGGCCGCGCCGTGGAGGCGCATCACGTCCTCGATGATGGCTAGGGCGCCGTTCTCGACCACATAGTGGAGCGCGAGCTTGCTGCTGTAGAAGGCGATGAGCGTCAGCGGGAGGAGGAGGCCGTAGTGGGCGTGGAGGTAGAGGGCGAGGCTGGTTAGTGTGAGACTGACAGGGAGGAGTGGAATGGTTTGGCGGTCGTGATGGTCGTCCATTTTGTGGTGTTTAGTGGTGTGGGACGGGGCGTGGAGAGTTGCAAGTTGGGGTGGGATTGGGGGTGGGTGGAGAGGTAGTGTTTGGCTTGGTGAAGGGGGCTAGGTCTACCTCTCCTGTGCGTATTTACAGGCCTACGTTTATACTAGGTTAGATGGCCGAGTGATTATCTATGATACAGCACTAGTATCATACGTTGTAAGCTACAATACAAGCGAATCGAGGTTTCTAGGAGTGTAACTCGCCTGAAAGAAACATCTGTTGATGGTTCATATATGTAGTCTTATTTGTTTTTTACCAGTATGTCCACGGTACGGTCAAGCGGGTTAACTAAGAAATATTAAGACTATTAGCATCACTGTCCGGGGCCAGGACTTTTTCGCAGGATTATATTCTTTTCTTATTTTTCTATATGTCCCCCCCCCCTGTTTATCTACATATTTTTAAGTCTATACAATGTTAGCTTTACAAAATCAAGAGGCATCAACGCTCGCCTTCCCCGCCCCCTGCCTCCTCTCATTCTCCTCCTTCTGCATCAACTTCTTCTCCGCCCATGATGAAGCAATCCTCACAGCCTTCCTCGGATCCTTATATACTAATAACAGCCCCTGCACCTCTGCTAGCGTGAACCTCCCCTCAGGGACTATATCTGCAAACTTTGCCGCCAATCTGATAACCTCCTTCTTCTCCGGAAAGTCTGGAGGGATAGAGTTCGGAGCCAGATCATCACCGCTGACATTGTAGATATCCTCGAAGGGGGCGATGATGACGGATCCCGAGGCGCAGGAGAACGCAATCTCGAGGTCGACACGTTTGTCGGTGGGAGCAGATACTCCTAGATGTCATCCAGGGCCTTGGCCTTTTGATCGTCCTCAAGAACCACGCTTGCGATTGAGCGCTTGGGGCGGATGGTGGCCTCTTGCTAGGATGCACCCCGATTCATGTCGTCCATGCGCGTAGGCTTGTAGACGGCGGTCATTCCCTGTCGCGGCTCTTCCCCGTGGGCGAGCACATACTAGAGGAGTCCCTTAAGCACATCATGGCTGCGGCCATATGCCGTCAGTGTAGTGATTGATCCCCTCTTCGTTCTCGTCATATTCGCGTTTACTGCGAGCTATAACCTTGTTGACCCTGATATTATGACCATTATGGCGGAAGCGGTACTCCGCATCGGATGAAACTTGGTAGTGCGATTGTGGGGTAGCTGGGGAATCACGTCCGTCACTTAATCGCAGGATAAGATCGTATTTACGAGATCCACGAATATCACCGCCCTTGACGTCCCCCAGCTAGGTGTGGAAGTCGTTGTACAGGTGTGGAAGTCGTTGTACACGGTGGTGTAGCCGCGGCGGACGAGGCGGATACTGCACGAGTAGTGCTCGTCGACAAGGGCCCAGTTCTGTCTCCCACTGGTAATCAAGGTTTGTTAGCTGTTAATGAGCTTATTCACTAGGGGAGATGTCTTTATAACTACTACACACCATTATGACCCACTATAACCGGCCCTTTGATTCATTTAACATTTGAGCTGTTATCATTGATTAACAATTGAGTCACAGAACTACATGTAGTTTCTGTAGATCTCTGGTTCAAACAGGCAACAGCACCAAAACTCCGGGGGGACGAAGACCCAGAAAAACACCATAGTTGATACGTAAACCGTTCAAATGCTTGTGTTTTTAAGTGAAATTCATTTCGTAAAAATCTGGTAGTAGGTATTTGAAGAGGTAGTACAGTGGAGCTAGCTTTGGCAGCAAAAATCGCCATACAAATTTCTGTGGGATAGACTCTTCTAGGTCTACCACAGTACCCAGTCTAATACGTTAGTATTGGTATTATGATCACTGCGTTGGGCGACAGTGCATATTTCATACATGTAGTATATAGTGACGCCTTATGAATCATCGGCCGAGTGAGAGGATCTTGGATAACTGGTACTTGGCTAGGTAGACACATTGAAATGCCTGGGCTCTCATGAAGTCGGGGCAGGGCCTTTGGTTCACCAATGGGTGTGCGAGAACTAGAGACAGGACTTGTGGCAATCTGTGGCTCACCATGCAAAGACCAGTCTCTAGCTAAGAACGGCTGTCGGCGGTGCAAGAGAGGCGCGCTTGGCGCGGTTGTGCGGGGTAGTGTGATGTGTGTATACATGTGCTTGTCGTCCTGAATCGTGGGGAAACAGACGAAGACACCTATCGATTTGGATTAGCTTTACCCATGTCACAGCTAGCGAAACAAACCTAGCCGTTGCAACCGCGTCTTACAAGTAAAAATAAAACAGCTATCATAAACCTCCATCTACGCGAAACTCCCTAGCCTAGTTGGGCCGGGGGAGAATCTTAGAATACCTTTCTATTATCATAACCTAGATTTTTTTTTTTTTTGCGGTAGCAGGCCCATATAAATGCTGTCTAGTAGGTAGGTAGTACGCTTGAACAAATAAAAATTCTAGTGAACTTCCAAGGTAGAAATGGACCCTCAGGAAATAATTATAGTACAGATAGACAGATATCAAGAACTGAGTCGAATATATCAAGAACTAAGAACTGGCGGAAAAACAAAAAGACAAACAAAAAATAAAAATAAAAATAAAAAAGACACACAAGAGAAGAGAGCGAATATGGATAGATAATCGCAGACATAGATTGTGGTGATTTGGTGTTATGGCACGGTTGAGGTAACATGGACGGGAAGCCCCCGATAAGGTTTGTCACAGATTTTAGGATGAAAAGGAAACAAATAGAATAAAAAAAACTCCCGAACCAAGAAATAGCACCTTGATCATCCATAATCTCGATTTAACCAGGGGGGAATTTCGAGAATCAGTGGTTGTTGAGGCCTAAGGCATCGTTCAGCAGCTCCTGCTCCTCTTTCTATAAAGGGATTAGTATCAAATTGAATAATGGGCACATAATTAAGAAAAACATACCACATGGCTAGCCTTGAGACCGGTGGCAACACTGGCACTTGGGTTTCTTCCGGCATACCGGACGTGCTTGTCCGCATGGTTTTGAGTGTTACGAAGAATTGTGTCCAATCTTGGCTGCACAAAGCTCCAAGCTCCAGCATTGAGTGGCTCCTCCTGAGTCCAAACGATCTCTTTCAGGTTGGGGTATTTGTCGAACTCGTCGCGGAGCTGAGCCCAAGGGAAGGGGTGCAACTGCTCAACACGAGCAATGGCAATGTCATTGATATTATTGGCTTCGCGGTGTTTCCGGAGAGCAGCATAAACTTGACCAGTGCAAATCAAGAGACGAGTGCACTCGGAGGGATCTTTGAGACCATTGCCGTGCTCAGTCTCGGGAATCAACCATTGGAAGTGTGAATCGCCGGTGAAGTCTGAGAGCTCAGAGCGAGCAATTGGGTGACGGAGAAGAGCTTTACTGAAGAAGATGATCAAGGCTATTGATTTTTATAAGAATCAGTAATGTCTCGTTAGTTTAAGGTACTGTAACTTACGTTTCCTAAATTGACGGTTCATCTGCCTTCTCAAAATGTGGAACAGATTGGAGGGTGTGGTCATGTATGCGACTTGCATGTTGCAATCCTGGTGCTGGCGATCAAGTTTTGCCTCTGATGGAAAAACGCGGGGGTCCTCGTTACACAACTGGAGATATCTTTCAATCCTTCCAGAAGAGTGCTCAGGACCTTGCCCGTCATACCCGTGAGGAAGTGAAAGAACCAAACCAGTACGCTGGTGCCACTTGGTTTCTCCGGAAGCAATGAACTGGTCGATGATACACTGTGCGTTGTTGGCAAAGTCTCCGAACTGGGCCTCCCAGATAACCAAAGCATCGGGAGAAGAAAGTGAGTATCCGTATTCAAAACCAAGCCTAAGAAGATGTTAGCCTATATAGCCCAGAGAAGCAAAATTCTAGAAAACTCACACTCCAAATTCACTCAACGAAGAGTTGGAAATGGCAAATTTAGCCTGGTTCTCGCTGATGTGCTGCAAGGGTGTGTATGTATCCTCTGTTTCCTGGTCATGGAGGATTGCATGTCTTTGTGAGAAGGTACCACGTTCTACATCTTGTCCGCTGACACGAACGTGCTTGCCCTCATTGAGCAAACTGCCAAAAGCGAGCGCTTCAGCGGTCGACCAATCGATGTTCTTACCCTCCTCAACAGTCTTCTTGCGGCTTGCCAAGATGCGCTGCAAGTTCCTGTGAACCTTGAACCCTTCAGGAGCGGCCGAGATTGTATTGGCAATGTGTTTCAGGGTAGCCTCGTCAACTGAGGTTGGAAGGTGAGGTAGGACTTCGGTAGCCAATTCCTTGGGGGATTTGAAGCCTGGTCGTATATTAGTACAAGAGCTTAAAGGCCATACATGATTCACCTACCGTTCCATGCACTAGCAAGCCATTCCCTGGCAGTGGGCTGGTAGTCCTTTGATTTGGCAAAGCTGTCTTCTAACATGCCCCACACCCTAAATCCCGGCCAATCAGATACGTTTTTGATAAAACTGTGGCTTTGATGTGGGGGCAACGAACCATTTTTTGTGCTCTTGAATGTCCTCGTCGGAGAAACTGCCCTCATCCAACAAAGCCTTAACATACTGGTCCAATGCTGGCACCTTTTCGGCAATTTTCCTATACATCAAAGGCTGGGTAAAACTGGGCTGATCGGTCTCGTTGTGACCGTATTTTCTGTAGCAAACGATATCTATGACGACATCTCTCTTGAACTCAGCTCTCCAGTCCGCCGCCAACTGACAGACAAAGTTAAGGGCTTCAACATCTTCAGCATTCACGTGGAAGACAGGCGCGTCAATCGACTTCGCAATGTCAGAGCAGTAAGGGGTAGAGCGGGAAAATCGGGGATCGGTTGTGAATCCGATCTGGTTGTTTACAATAAGATGGATGGTACCACCGGTCGAGTATGCAGGGAGAGAGTGGAAACCCATAGTTTCATAAACCACACCTTGTCCAGCAAATGCGGCATCACCGTGTACAAGGACTCCCATGGCACTAGTGTGGGTCTTTTCGTCATTGTTAAAGTGTTGGATTGCACGGGTCTTTCCAAGCACAACTGGGTCCTCAGCCTCCAAATGAGAGGGGTTTGCAACCAAAGAAAGCTGCACTCGTTTACCAGAGGGGGTGGGTCTCTCAAAGTTCATTCCCAGATGGTATTTGACATCTCCAGACCCCTCATCACTGGGCTCAGTTGTTCCTCCAAATTCACTGAAGATACTCTCGTTGGGTTTGCGAACGACGTTGGAGAGAACATTGAGACGACCACGATGAGGCATACCAATGATAATATCCTTCACACCGTGGTCAACCGATCTATCGATTAATGCTTTCATTCCAGGCACCAAAGCCTCACAACCCTCAAGACCGAAACGTTTGTCATTCGGGTACTTGGTTGAAAGGAAAGACTCGAAGGATGTCGACCAAATCAAACGGTCAAGAATACGGCGCTTTTCATCGGGGCTGTACTTGTAAGGAGTAGGAACCTCGACACGTTCCCTAATCCAATCACATTGCTCGCGATCGGGGATGTGAACGTACTCCACGCCGTAGGAGCCGCAGTAAGTCTTCTCGCAAGCAGCCACGATTTCCCTCAAGGTCATTTTCTCTTTACCTTCTATAGCAAATCTTGGGAGAATACCAGGACCAAGCGTATACTCGTCATCGAGATCTTTCTCGGTGAATTGGTAGTGGTCAAGGTCGAGCTCGCGGGGGTTCGCGGTCCCGCCAATATCCATTGACCGAATTCCAAGAGGATCTATCTTTGCTTTGTGGTGTCCTCGAACCTGATATGCACGAACAAGAAGTTGCACCTTCAAATGCTTTGTGACATCGGTATTACCGCCAAGGTGGGCTCCAGGAACAATCGCAGGGACGCCACCGGTGGGGGTAGGAACGAGAGTTGGGGGTGCTTGGAAAGCTTGTGATGCAGGGCCATCTCCCTCCATATTTTTGAAATATACCTGCCACGAAATGTGAACACTTTTAGGGTCTTTCTTCCATGAGAGGTACATTTCATCGATATAATTTGCGGTGTTTCCTTGCAGGAAAGCATCTGAAGGATCCTATAAATATGGGTTTTCTCAGTTTCGACCATACGCGGAAGTTTATTTGCCGGCATTTATATTTCATACCACTCCTTTAGCATTAGCTGATGCAGCATAGCTTCTTGATTGTACAGCCAAGAACTTTCTCTGTGCTGGTAGAGATCTAGACCAGCGAGGTGGAGTAGTCACAGAAACTGAGCCACGAAGGCTGGAGATAGAACTGCCGCTAAGGCGACATGAGCGAAGGCTCAAACGAAGCATGCTGAGGTATCAAAAGATGCTCGTGATGGGTATAGAGAAGAGGAGGGAGAGAAGAGGAACAATACGATGAAAAACGGTGATGAATATGGTGGCGGTTACTGTGGTTGTAGTGATAGATGCTCGGGGGACGGAGGGGGGCAATCGATGCTCGGGAACAAGGGAAACTCGGAGGGGTGACCCGAGGAAGTGCCGTAGAACTAGGGAGGGGGTCCGTTGAACAGGGCTCTCTCTTCTAGAATGAAGCAAGAAAAGAAAAAAAAGGTCAAGTATGAAGCGCACGAGAGGAGATTCGTGGGGATGTGACCTCCGACTAGTCCCCTTGCGGCTCTAGCGCGGTAAAATACCTCGTTCCTTCTGCACCCTGAGCGAATCGATAAGCACGATCTAATCTCTCCCTGGACAACCAAATTTCTGAACCCTTGGCGGAGAGGACAGATGACCGTGTTTTAGTTATGTAAGAGTGTCAGCTACAATTCCTACGTCTTCAAGTGGTTGCAAAACGTAGCACCCTAAGTGAGCTAGAGCTGAGAGCTCCAGTCTTTTCAAAATCACCACCGGTCGCCCCGTGGGGAGGCGGAGGTGGGGGCAGCACACGGGCATGAGACCTAATATTGGTACCTGACGAGTGATATCGTGTGAGGATTTGATTCCGGTTGGGAAGGAGATATTCGGAACCGGCTATATAAATATCCGCAAGAGGGGGGGGGGAGTAAATCTGTGTAAAAACACATTCCCTAACCTATCTATACCAATATTGTAGGCTACAACGCCACCGACAGTAAACTATAGGGAACCGAGGCTCGTTGTTTATATCTTACCACCTCGGTGGAAACGATTTTAACGGCATATTGGTGCCCGAGAAAAAAAATACCATCCCCGAGTTGTCCCGAAGTAACAAAGTTCCGGACCGGGCCAGGGCCCTGAATCTCTAAATCAAAAGTAAGTCTCCGACTTTCGAATAAGTATAATTGTAGTTGAACAGTGTACATTTACAAAAATCTCCCGTCTGTCAAAGTTTTGATTCCTGTTCTGTCGAAAAGGCAATTTAGGTCTTTTATCAGATCCCTGTAGTGAAGCTTTTACCATATGCCCACTGAAGGAGCCACAGAAGCTGTTTACGCCACGAATGAACCCGTGACTTGGAAAAACAAGCTCTGGTCTTACCTTGCGCCTTGCGGGACGTTACCTGAGGTTCACTCGGTAGACTACAAGGTTCAAGAGTATGATCGACGTCATGCCTTCTAACCTCTTCAGATTTACGATCTCTTCGACAACGACGGCTATACTGTGGGAAAGTCTGCTTTACCCCCACTAGTACCATAAACTGATATTCCTATATTATGTACAAGTTAGTGACTAGGGTTGACCATGTGAAAGCAGCGCTAGTGCTACATATGAGTTGTCATAGCACATGATGATGTCTCGTGGATCCGTACATAAAGATAGCGAACATCTCAAGATAATCGATCCTTCGCTTTCGGTGCCGCATACCGAGTTGATACACCATTACTTATGATTTGGTGAGACACACATCGGCTCATTGAAATTACCTTAAGGCCTAGAGTCAAGAGATGCTCATTGCATCAATATTAGATAGATTAGTGGATCATGCTTAGTGCGAGCAGATATCGGACGAAATTCAGTTTCACCTGAAGTGTTTAATTGCGAATCGGGAAGCACAGGCCCTCTGCCCGGCAACGCACTGTAGCCGACAGGCTTCTCTTGGTCAGGACATCATCACCGAATTTCACCAATCTAGGAGTTCTAAATATCCATGGGCGACGGATATAGGAATCTTGAGGTTCGTTTTCTTCTCTCCCCACATCAGACCAGAGGATGATGAATCTATCACCTGATACAGAAAACCCGTTTCTTAGTGGGTATGAAGAGTTAAAGATGCCAGAGATAAGAAAGTGCATGCGTGAGGGGAATACTTAGTTGGGCGGCTTGATAAGATGTGCAGAGTGATGCCCATGGATGGTGATTCTCGCATAAGTAGGGTACAGTCAGTTCAGGCGTTCTGCATCATTTATAATTTACTGACTGGTGATTTGTATAAGTTGAAGCCGTAGATCCTAGAGTTCGTTTATGCACACGAAACGCACCAAATCTGATTCGTGATGCTCGATAGGGGACCATGGCTATTGGAGGTTGATATGCGGGGTTCCCTCGTTGACAGCATGCGGCCCCACATTGGGAAGCTGCTCATGCCTCCTGTACCAGACGTGTCGACTCGGTAAAAGTGATTGAACGGGAAAAGCCTTCCCAGAAATCATCACCTCTCACTCGCGTGGGTAGACAATTGGTTAAGGCTGCATGTTGGATCAACTAAGTGGTGCCCCGTGACCCGATCCCTGAAGAAAATGAAATTTTACATGGTCTTGGCTCAGGGTCCGTGGCTTTATCAAAATTGTCAATCAAAGACAGTGATTTCTTGCCCATTGGCCCCTTGGCCCACACTCACCTACCGGGGACATGCTCGAACGAACTATGTCTCACAGTCCACATCATCACTTTCGTCATAAACGTGGTGAAGTACTTAGGTACCCCTCCGTGGCCGTAGAAGTCTTTTACCACCACCCCAACCTCTTGTCCTTCCTTCCTTCCCTCAAGCGTTTTCCTTTTTGTGTTTTTGGATTATCTGGATTATCTTGACGCGTTTTGGTACGTTTTACAAGCCCATTCAGGGGTAGAGTGTGTTTCCTATAACAAACTCAACACCTTGTAGTATATTGTCACACATGCTACAATAACTAACGATTAAGGGACAGATCACTTTACTCCGTGTTGAATTACACTGAAAAATGGCTCTCCTCACTCTTGAAAACAAGACCATACTTGCAATCGCACAATACCTCGGACAAAAAGACGTCAAGTCTCTCCTCCTTACAAACCGGCAGCTTGCGAACCTTTTAACACCTCGCTTCTACGATCTCGCTGTTGCAGACCTACTAGCAACACAAGAATTCAAGTTAGAAACTGTTCTTGAATGGGCTGTAATCGAAGGCCATGAAACACCCATCACTCAAATTGTTCAGAGGGGAGGCGATGTTACTGTTCGAAGTGGTGCGGATAGCGATACATTGCTTCACCTAGCAGTCAAAAATGGTCATGAAGGAGTGGTGCGAGTGCTGCTAAAGCAAAAGGGAGTCAACATCACAGCACAGAACAGGATCGGAACAACGGCACTGCACTTAGCGGCCGATAAGGGGCTCGAGGGTTGTTTCAGATTGTTGGTCGGAAAAGAAAGAGGAGAAGCCCTAGTCAGAAAAGCAGTTGGCATCGAAGACCATGCTGGATGGACCGCCCTACACTTCGCTGCTGCAAGCAACTATGTCGAGATTGTCAAAACCCTTATAGAGAAGGGGGCGGACATCACGCATATGACTATCCGTGAAAAGACAGCTCTTCACTTAGCGGCCGAAAAAGGATTTGATCTGGTGGTCGGTCTTTTGATGGATACAGGATTTGTAGCAGACGAAGCAGCAGGGTTTTTCGATCGCGCCGGAAACATGCCACTTCATTCCGCGGCGAAAAACGGACACGTAGCGGTAGTAAAGAGGATGTTAGAGAAGGGAGTCGACTGCATGACCACTACCAAGGCTGGTGCGACCGCGCTCCATTGGGCAGCTAAGATGGGACACGAGGGCGTTGTTGCGGCGTTGTTAGAAAATGATGCTTCCACAAATGTCGTGACAATAGACGAGAGAAGAAGCACCCCTCTCCAATGGGTGGCGGAGTCTTGTTGCTGGATGGTCATATTCAAGGATCGTGACCCAGAGGTTATTCTAGATCTTCTTCTGGAGAACGGTGCAGATGTCAGGGCTATGGATGCCAGAGGAAAAACGGCGCTTCACTATGCTGCCGAGAACGGCCTGCATACAACAAAACTAAAAGAGGAGAGGAATACCCCCGGTAGAGCGTCAAAACAAGTAGACTTAGGGAATCAGGTAGCCGCGCAAACAACATACAAGAATATGATCACACTATTCTTGAACGGAGGTGCGAACATCAACGCTCGGGATATGTCCGACCGGACTCCCTTCCATTACGCAGTAGAGCACGGGGATGAATATGCAATGCGGGTCTTATTAGACAAGGGTGCCGATATTGAGGCGAGATATAAGGGCGGGAAGACAGCTCTGGAAGCAGAATACGAGCTAGAGACTCGACGGGCGAATATTGTACAGATTCTATTGGAATATGGTGCTCAGGGAGAGGAACAAGCCCAAATCGATAGCAAGAAAACGATTGCTGTTGATCGGACGGCGGAGGCCCGAAGAGTCGCGGAAAAACTAATAATACCTCCTAGCAAAATTGTACGGTATTCCTTGGTACCAGAGGAGTTTGGGGGCAAACCGAAGAAGGAGAAGGAGAAGGAGAAGGAGAAACAGAGGAGTGAGTTTAAATTGTTGAAAGACCGCGCTTCAAAGCTGTTGAAACCAACGGGTTTGGTCTCTCGAATTCTTGGGTGGCGCCGAAAGTAGTTATTTAAAAAGGTAATAAACTCATACCTAGGATTTTTGGACCGTAGCTGACGATTATCTAGACGATAGTTTGAATTATTTCCTTGAGTAGTAATAGTATTTAATGAAGTCATGAACAATGTATAACTTTCTTTTGTTTCATTTGTTAGGCAGGAAATTTTTTCTAGGATCGGCACTTCGATCCACGACACCTCACCGATTTCATTACAAACAGAGTTCACAAATTTTATTCATACCCTCAAAAACCTGAACATTCAAAACCGTCATCAAAGCCCCTGTCTCCCTGGGGCGGGGGTGTCTTTACAACGTTCTAGTGTGCAATGTTCTCAATATTGATCCTTGGCAAACATAGAGCCTCGAGTGATTCTTGATGACCAGTTGCTAGTTACCATTATCTGAAAAGCGTTATCCCAGAACTTCACTAATTGATATTTCGTGCACCTGCCCAGTAAGCATAGGGTTATGTTTACTCCATAAAGGATGTGTTCTCAGAAGGTGCTGTGTCCGAATCCTGCAGCTGCTGCCGGGGTGATAGATGTCTAGAACTTGAGCCTGTGTCTCTTGACTCCTTAGCCCTTCCTTCAGTTTAGTTTTTTTTCCACTTGCAAGGAGAACTGATCTTTGGGCCTGTCTTCAATCAAGACACGTAATAATAAGGAGTTTAGAGTACAAAGTTATCGTGCCTGCACCCATATAAAGGGAGTACTCTAGACTGCACTGCATGTCTTGAATCTAATTTTTCAGCCCGGAATCCCTCTGATCGGAATGCAGATCCCGAAAACGGAGATTCCAAGCTTCCAGTGGTCCGATAACTCTATTGCCTACCGGTTCTTCGAGTATCCGAACCCCGTTGTAGCAGAATGCTCATAGTCATTGAGGCTCAAGCGGTATCGGCAAGTTCCGCCCCGTGTTTTTTTGTCATGGTTGCGTCACTCCACGGCCAACCAACAAGTTTGACAAAAACCCCAACACCAAACCCAACAAACACCGGTGAATATTGTCTATATAGCTGCAACATACACACATACACAATTCTCTCCTCATAGTACATTGTTGTAGTAAAAGTGCTGGGACACAATGGATTCTACGCCGGCCCTGACGGCCATTTGCGCCCTGAGCTCTCTAACACTTAGAGGCGCGAGCTACATTTTTCTACGATGGGTATGATACGATAGCTACAGTTACTGGTATAGGGTCCTTGGCTAATGTTTGAGTTTGTGTTAGATACCCGGTCATGTATGGTGATTCCTGGACTGGGCCTCTCCTGGAGGGAAATTGCTAACAAGCTCCCAGCATTTCGTTGGCATTATATTTTCCGCATTTGCCGTTTACGCAGCCGCATTCACAATCATTTACCTCGTAAAACCAGCATATAAAGTGGTTGACAAAACAACAGAAATCACCGTCGTGCAGCCAAAGACACAGGAGATCAAATACGCTGTCTCAAAGACACCTGGGGTTGTGGTTGTGGAGTCGGAGAGCACGGAGACAGACCCCTTACTTAACCCGAACAAGCTTTCTGCAGTTGAAGCCACACAGACTATCGTATATCGTCGTAAAGACACACACCCACTCAAGACATTGCTGCTGGGAACTCCTTCGCCCTCGTCTCGGGCGCTGTCTTGGACGACATTCGCAATCAACAGTCTTTTGGCCCTTGCAACATGGGACCTGACTTTTCGTACTGATTACTTCTACAAAGCACAGGACCTCTCGTTCGCCCGAATTGGCTATGTTGGTCCCAACTCTGCAAAGCTTCTCTTTCGCGAGCCTGATAAGCTCAAGTATCCAGTGTCAATTTGGTACCAGGTCGAGGCCCCTGGCATTGTTGACGCACATCTCGTTGACACAATCCCCTTCCTGACTGAGTCCACCGACTACACAAAGACCGTGACAATCCCGCATCTTAGCCCAGAAACCAAATACCACTACTTTACCTCCACCGCCCACAACGGCACCTTTACCACCGCACCCCCACTCAGAAAATCCCCCGCCGGCGGCAAATTCACCTTCCTAACCAGCTCCTGCATCAAGCCGCGTTTCCCTTATGATCCTTTGCAGCACCCCCTCGCCATCGAAGGCTTCAAGGTTCTCGGCAAGATGCTCGGCGAGCTAAAAGCATCCTTTATGCTGTTCCTCGGCGATTTTATCTACATTGACGTCCCCCGCCGCCCCGGCATCGACGTCGAGTCCTACCGTCAATACTACCGCCAGGTCTATGCTTCCCCCGACTGGCCAGCCGCTGGGAATCACCTGCCCTGGATCCACGTTCTGGACGACCATGAAATTGCCAACGACTGGTCCTCAAACACAACCGGCATCTATCCTGCGGCCATCGAGCCGTTCAACCACTATCAGCACGCACCCAATCCCCCGGCCGTCCGCACGGCTGACGATGAAACGTACTACACCTTCTCCTGGGGCTCCAGCGCATCTTTCTTCATGCTCGATACCCGCCGCTACAGGTCCCACGACAGCGCCCCGGACGGACCGGAGAAGACCATGTTGGGGAGGCAGCAGCTCGAGGACCTCCTCAACTGGCTCAAGAAGGACGATGGCGGTGCCGATTTGGGCCACGGGGAGGAGGTGCAGTGGAAGTTTATCATCAGCAGTGTCCCGTTCACGAAGAACTGGCGCTTCGGCGGAAACGACACGTGGGCTGGATATCTGCATGAGCGTAGGCAGATATTGGAGGCTGCATGGGGTGTGGGTGGCCGCAGCGGTGTGGTCGTATTGAGTGGTGATCGCCATGAATTTGCTGCTACCGCGTGAGTTATCCATTAGTGCATTGTTAGCTAGCCATTGGTATCTTGACTGACCAATTCCATTCCTTATGTGTAGTTTCCCACCACCCGAGAACTCGCCGTGGCCAGCAAGCAGCGCGGTTCACGAGTTTTCTTGTAGTCCTCTAAGCCAGTTCTACCTACCGATCCGGACGTACCGCCAAGAAGATAACGAGGACGTCACCATCAAGTAAGTAGCCCTCAAATATCATCCGCTCGCCCCCCTGCTAACGGTACCGCTAGGTACCAACCCGACGGCAACGTCAAATTCGGAGCAATCACAATCGACACGACAAACGTGGAGCAGGCCGTGTTGAAATATCGTCTGTTCGTCGATGGCGTCGAGGACTGGAGCTGGGTGCTGACGGCGCCGGCGAGAGGGAAGAAGGCGAAGGGTGGTGAGAGGAAGAAGCAGTGGAACTGAGCGTTGATTTGAATGTGTGGCATGAATTCACGTTGTTTATATTATCATGATTCTAATGTAAAGTTCTGCAAATGTTTTTTCTTTCTCTTTTTGAGCAGATATGCACATGAATTTTTGGGGCGTTTTCTATAACTAGTGTAATTTAACGCGCGATTTTTATGCTTATCTGGTTCGTGGTAAATCTGAATCTAACGGCTAGGGGGAGAAGCCCCCGTAATTTCCACCACACACACGGGAGAGAGAAGAATCCGGGGCTGAACGAGCGAGAATACATGATTGGGCGTCTGGGATTCTTTGACAATGTCCTCTGCCGCTGTGAGTCAGCGCCGCACAGATAAAGCAACCCGTACCTTTTTAAAGGCTGCCTACGTAATCGGGGTACATACTCGAAAATAAGCTGTTGGAGTATCACTAAGCGACTTGTCGATGCTGGCACACACACACACTAACTGGTAGTGCTTATTTCAACGGCCAGCACTGAGAGGAACTCAAGAACATCAATCTACATCTACATATCTATCTATGCGTATTTCTCAGGTGTGTACCCTATGTGTATGTAGATACCCCACAAACTGATCCCCTCTCAGAGTAGTAGGTAGTACATAGTTTTGAATAGTTGAGCAGAGCAGAGAGCAGAGATCGATAACGATACTTATCCGGCCCCGCGAGAATCATTACCAGTCCTGATCCAGTACCCCGCGATATCTCGAGGGGTGGGAGGGAGAGAGACTCTGACAGAGAGACCGGGATGCCCAACAAGGTTTTCGATCCGCCACACTTTTGTCCTGTTTCTCCACATTATGCTGCGTGTGTGTGTGTGGACCAATTAGCCTGTCTTGTCTTGTCTCATCTCGCTCCGTACGTCCCCTTTTTTCAACTCAATAGCAGGTGTTGCATATAACATCCACGATGGCGCCGCCGCACCGTGCAGCAGCAAAGCATCCAGACACCACCACCGAGACCGGCTGGCAGAGGATGGGCCACAGCGACGACAGTCCAAACACGTTTACGGGGGAGGAGGCGGGGATGGTGATGGTGTATAGGGTTTACAAGCGACGGTGGTTTGGCCTGGGGGTGCTGATGCTGCTGAATATCGTCATCTCGTGGGGTGTATGGCAATCAACTCTCTCTCACTCTGTTGGGTTTTACTGACTGAGGATGCGTGTAGTGGCTCACTTTTGCGCCTGTGAGTGACAGCGTGCAGATATGGTTTGGGTTACCGTCTCAGACGCCGGTCAACTGGCTGTCGACGGTGATATTCTTTGCGTTCGCTGTTGCCAGTCCGTTCGTGAACCCCGTTATCTAGATAGATGCTTGGGTGGCCAGTAACTGACATATCATATCCCCATACAGCGCCGTAATCTACACCCTCAACCACCACGGTGTCAAGACCGCCCTCCTTATCGCCTCCATCCTTACGTTCTCTGGCAACTGGATCCGCTATGCTGGCACCCGCACGCAGAATTTTGGTGCGGTGATGCTCGGACAGATCCTGATCGGCTTTGCCCAGCCCTTTGTGCTCTCGGCGCCGACATACTATAGCGACCTGTGGTTCACGTCGCGGGGCCGCATCTCGGCGACTGCGCTGGCAAGCTTGTCGAACCCGCTCGGCGCGGCGCTCGGGCAGCTGGTCAACCCCATGATTGCGACGGGCCCGGACAAGGTCCCGGGGATGGTGCTGTGGGTCTCAGTCATTGCGACGGTGGCCTGCGTGCCGTGTGTCTTGGTGCAGGCGAGGCCGCCAACGCCGCCGTGCGCGAGCGCGGCGACGCAGAAGCTATATTTCCGGGAAGCGCTGTGTGCGGTGCTGAGGAATAGGGAGTTTTGGGTTGTTTGGTTGCTGGTAAGGAGGCTTTCTAGTATAGTTAGCTATGGGGGTGTACTGAGATGGAAGGTTAACGATTCGATACTGTAAATGCCCACAGTTCTCAATCTATCTAGGCTTCTTCAACGCCATGTCGTCCCTCCTAAACCAGGTATGCACCATCTTCCCTGTCCCCCTACACCAATTCTCACCGTTAGAATGTAGATAATGCTCCCTTACGGCTACACCGCCGACACCGCCGGCATTGCCGGCGCCGTACTAATTGTGGTAGGCCTCCTAAGCAGCGCCGTTATATCTCCCCTCATCGACCGCACGCACAGCTTTCTCCTCGCAATCAAGATCCAAGTGCCCGTGATCTCAGCGTGCTACATCGCGCTGATCTGGGCGGTCGATGTCGGGGGAGCCCTCGCACCGCCCTACATAGTGTGTGCGGTCCTCGGCGCGACCAGCTTTAGCCTGCTGCCGGTGGTGCTGGAGTGGGTTGTGGAGCTGACGCATCCGGTGAGCCCCGAGCTGACAAGCTCGCTGCTGTGGTGCGGGGGGCAGGTGCTTGGGGCGGTGTTCTTGCTGGTGATGGATGCGCTGAAGGATGTGCACGATGGGGGGAAGATGAGGAGGTATGCTCTGCGCGCTGTCTCGCTGATAATAATGGAGATTGGCTTACATGATATAGGTCGTTGATATTTGAGGCGGTTGTGGCAGCAGCGGTGTGTCCGTTGGTGCTTTTGCTGGGGAGGGGCGACAACGGCGGTGTGAATAGGAGGATTGAAATCGACAAGGCTGCGGCCGCAGAGGGGAATGGATCAGTGGATACAGCTATTGAGTAGACGTAAATTGGAGCTAGGGGCTAAGTACTATATAGTGGTAATTTGTAAAGCAATCAAATATATTAATCATGAAACATGAGGGGCGAGTGATGCCCTGTGAACTACTCAACGGGTGACCAGTGTTGGATGCGTAGACTCTTCCAACTGCTTTACCGTACTTATCAGCAATAGTTGATACCAGTATTGAAACTGTTGACGGGGGGGAGATTTGCCCCCACCCCACTCATACCACATCACTCAACTCTGAAGGACACGGCATCGCACTTCTTGACGGTATATCGACCCTCACCACAGAAAGAGCACTACCAGTCAGCCAGCCCCAGTGTCCAGTCGATAGGGGTCCGCCGCCGTACGTACGTACGCGTCGAGACGAAGCACCAGCCAGACCAGCTGCGAGGCCCAGGCACCTACATACACGAACCTCCACCTCCACCTCCAGGTGGGGTTTCAACGTGGCCGTCACGGGTCCTTGCTTAGCAGGCATATAGGTATGTAGGTAGGTAGTGGTGGAGATACCTGATCATGAGGTTTGAATTATTATAGAGAGGGATATGTATATGCATGCATGACTGGAGGTGATATTCCCTTCCCTTCCCCTCGCTACATACATGCTCCTCCCCAAAGCTCCCTTCGACTACATTACCCAGCGTGTATGTACAATGTATAACCGCTGTCTGTCCCCCCCCCCCCCCCGATGTCATGGTGGTGGTGCCAAGACGTAGGTGCCAATGATCACGGTGGGCTTTTTGAGGCCGACGGGGCTTGGCATACTTTCTGTTTGGGGATATTAGGTATTTGGCGGGTGATGGATGGCCCCTGTAGCTAGCGGGTAGAGATATAGATATTACCTTCTAGCTCCCACTCTTTCTCTCGAGAGACTATAAAACCTGGCGCCTGGTACTACCTATACGGACGATCGACAAGAGACTATGGCCTTTGGATTTAGGGATAGTTTATCGGCGCAGATTCAGGTTATAAAGTTATGGCTAGAGAAAATGGAGCCTCTTCAAACTCTATAAATTATTACCATCTATCATCAAGTACCTATATCGGCGCTCTAATAACCATAAACATGACATTTTTTTAAAAAAAAGAGTCCTCATAAAATATCGATCCCTCTCCCTATACAGGCAGCTTCCCTGTAGCTTTTCCGCGCTCACTTTTCCTCTTCGACCTCCAATTCCACGTCCACGCCGCCGCAATTGTAACCATCATGAGTATCACCGTCACCATCACAAACGCCCAAAACTGCTTTCTCACAACCACCCCACCGGCCAAGTTCGAGCTATCCGAAACCTCCACAAGGCTCGTACTAAACAGCGCCTACGCGCCACACATCACCATCAGTCAATCAATCGATCACCACCGATCCAAGAAAGTTAGGGCAATTGCAAACATACAGCAACCAGTCCAGCCGGTAGGTAGATCATAGCGACCACCGTTGCAATGCCCATGAACCGCGACTCGTCTCGAGTCCTCTCCGCAAGCGTGACAAGAAGCTTGTTCTCGGACGCGGCATCAGCGGCCAGGTCCCTCAGTGCTGAGCTATTGCCCTCCATGGCCTCGTCGTTGCGGAAGTCGAGGACTTTGAGGATCTGAGACGTTAGTGCTGTACACTCTCTTCACAAATTCGTATTACATCTATGGTCGGATGTTTACCATTAGCCGGATATTCTCAGATACTCCTAAAAGTTCTTTAATGCTCCGAATGTGGCTTCTAAGTGCGCTTTCATATTCGGCCAGCTCCATCCTGAAACAGGCATCGGCGCCGCGGGCACATGCCTTGTAAGGCTTCAAGTTATCGGCATGAACCACAAGCTGGAGTGCCGTGTCAAGGTTCGCTTCAAGAATGGACAGCGCCTGAGAGAGACTGTTTCTCAGAACCCCAATATCCTGACTGTGCTGAAACTCTACGCCAAAGTCGACACTTCTGATTCTACGGAACTGCACCCGCTCACTCTATTTCGGCCGCAGTAGGGCGTAAGTGAGAAGCCCATATAACCGAGTCCCATACGGGTATGGGTGTCACTTACCATCTTCTCAAGCTGCTCGCCCAAGAAATTAATGTATCCTCTCCAGCCCCTCTCACACTCCACCAAGAAGTGTAAATGCAGCTGCATCGGATGGCCCGCATCTCCCTTCTCGACCACAATCCTTTTCAGCCCCTCCTGCGCGCTCACCGGTACCTGTACCAGCACCCAGACGGATGCATCGTCTTGGAACGAGTACTGTTGATATATGGCGCAGTGGCGGCACGACCACGGGAGGTCTTCATCGCCCCGGCCGTTCTCGGCGTAGTAGCGGATATTGTAACAGAGCTCTGTAGTCACGGTACGGTACGGACCCGCTCGTTATTATTATACTCTCGGAGTGCATGTATATACAGCTAGAGGGAGGAATAGGCATACCATATCCCTGCGGCAGATCTAGATCACTGTCAAAGTGGAAGCGCGTTGAGCAACCTGAGAAATAGCGGTCGGTTTCTCCATTTTTGATGCCGAAGGCGAAGATGAAGGGGAGGTATTTGGGGAAGATGGAGTATGAGCTGCAAAGAAGACAGAATAGCTCAAAGGTTATTTTGAGGCGTGACCAGGTGTTTAGTTGGTGAATCAGACTATATATCTACGGGATCAGCTTGGGATACGTAAATCGTATCGTTCCCGGACATGGTTGGAGAAACTAACAAGATCTTTGTACCCGTTTTGTCGTTAGAAGTTTCCTGCAGATAAAGATAGAGTTAATCAATCGGTCGACCATATTATTGGATATATGAGTATTATATGCCTTGCCTTCAAAAACGTCTCTAACTCTACAATGTCAGAGATATGTGGTTTACCCGCTACCAGAAACCATATCTACATTAGAAAGACTCTGACATTACCCCCACGACTCCAAATTCTCATACCTAAGCTAGCATCCTGCGCCGGCGGCGACCACATAACCCCGCGATACAGCACCTCCAGTCGAACTTTATCCTCATAGTCCACAAACAACTTTTCCCCACGTCCCTCCAGCTCTTCGCGGAGCTGATACAAATTATCGACGCATGGAACCACGCGGGTGATCCCGAGCGGGTACTTTCCCAATGTGACCTGGTTGCGGCGGTTAGCACATCCGCACTGCAAGGTAGATAAACATCACCCACAGAAGCCATGGTGTCGTGGATTATTTCTGCTGGCTGGAGCAGTTTTCGGAACTCGTGCATATAATGACCATTTATTGGCGAAGGAGCGAGGGGGGAGGGGAGATATGGGCGGCTATGTAGATAGAGTATGTCCAGAGAGCCCCGGTTAGGATCGTGAAGAGGACGCGGTATTTAAACAGTTGTTCTGTGCCTAGCTAGCTTCTAGAAGCGCGTGGGGCGCATGCATTGGTGTAATCCGGCCTCGTTTCAAACTTTCTATCAACTTTTCATTATTACACGAATATAAACGTGTTCTTGAGCCGCTTTGAACGAATTCGTTCTTGACGAAAGAGAGTCATATCAAAACATGGTCACCATACATGAGTGACACCATTTGCTACGCGTATGCGGCAAAGTTTACGGCTAGGGCGCTTAAAGACCTTTGAGTTAATGTTTGTACGTATTAAGCACATTGCACATAGGCACATGCGATTGAGAACATGCAGTTTACAGTAACGGCATAAAAGTTTGAACTCTTGGGGCAACACTTGTTTCAATCCCGCTTTAATTGATCCAAACTCCACATGACCACTCCCCGAATCCAAAACTCCTCCATAGATTTACCCTTCGTCAAAAGAAAAAAGAAGAAAAAAAACTCCTTTGACAAAGGAAACTTTTAATAAAACTTAATAAATCGCAAAATGTAATAAATATGATATGTCTTCCAGATACAAGTAGATGTAGAGTATGTAAACTCTTGAAAGCGCACTCTCCCTTACTCCGTCTCACGCAAACTCCTGAGCTCACTCTATTAGCTTCATGTTAGCATCTGTTCCCAAAAAGTATTAGGTGTAGTTTCTATACATCTGTAAGTTTTCTAGGCGTTATTAATCTAATTTTATCCCCGCGTTGCTATCCACTCCATCAGTTTTCAATCTGACATGCACTAAATATCAGGAAGTAGTGGACAAACCTCCTTGTACCATTTATCATCCTCTGGCCCGAATAGCTTGGTTAATAACTTATTGATCTTCAACTTCGACATGTATCGACCCTCAACCACAAACTCTTCGGGGTCTGCACCGGGCATGATAGCTATATCTCAAGGCTAGAAGGTAGGGAAGTCTTAGGTGAACTATTCGAGGCTTAGCTTGGGGAGGCTAGGGAGGAGGAAACTGCTGCCTTCTTGGACTTATATACCTACGCCTCATACTCGCACCTCACCCATTGGATATATGTTTGTGTCTGTTGGTGTGGTAATCCCGGGCGCCTAAACGACCCGGCCCGCACACCCCCCTGCAGCATTTTGCATCAACTGCGAGGCGCCGTAGCCTGCTTTGAATTTTGACTGGCCGGTCCCCCGTCATGGGCAGCTAACCAACAAGATATATCTCATGTACTTTCTAAGGCTCACGATAAGCTATCAGCTATGTACTAACATCACTACATATAGTACTCTATGAGACAATAGGGGTTTAGATTTCGTGTGATAGCCCTATTATGCGCGATTGTCCCGTTTCCGAGACTTCCCTGCGTTTAATCACTCGTGAACTTTATTTGGTAGTTATGATAGACATTATTAATACGGCCGCCGGAGTGTATAGCTTGTTTTCAATGTCCTTATAGGCGCTCATAACAGCTTTCTGTAAATAGCATGGCGCTTCAGTAGAATGAAAGCTATTTTCATTAGCTGTGACTGGTGATATGAAAATTTTATGAAGCATGCAGATCCTATGCATCAGACACACGGCCTGGGCTTCATCCTTTGATATTTGTTGTTTTTGAAATCCATATATAAGCTTGAATCCTTTGATAGATTAGAGAATAGCCATAACCACCATCGTCTTCTTTTACTTATTTATTTATACCAAGTTCCTATATTCGGCCACGCCGAATCAGTGTTCAAAGAACCTGTACTCAATTCGTTCAAATATACCAGTCAATTCCAAGCCGCGAAGAATTTCCTATTGATCGTTATTATTAAACCCCGCAACGGTCTCCAATATTCATTCCCAATATACCGATATCAATTCCTAGAAGTTCAATATCAGTCTAAACCCTCAAAATGAATACTGGTAGTGACGCAAGCAAGCAATGCCAGGAAAAATTACTCTGCGAACTCCAAACCATCGAACAAAAATCCACCTCAAAGCACAGCTTCTTCGACCCTATTTCTGTTACCCATCTCCTCACTCGTGAAAAAGTCCATAAGATCATCGTCGACTCTAATATAAGTCTTCCCATCACCGACGCCTATAAAATTACAGGCTATATTCTCAGCCCTGGCACTCCATACCTGATGTTCTTTGCAATCCTGCTACACATGCGCTGTGTGGAGGCTATTGCTACTTTTTATCTGAATACACAGCGACTAGACCGACTTCCTTTATCACTAGAAGCCCTAGAGAATGAGCACGTCTTCGCCGGTATGAGAAAAGCAGATGATCTCAGGAGGAAATTCATAGAGGTGCAACATAAATTTATTCCACATATTTTTAGCTCCACTAGGCCGCTGGAGCTTGTTGAGATGGATATAGTGCTGCCATTTTTGTCGCAGACGCCACTTGGGGATATAGGGGTGTTTAGGACAGAGGTATCCAGTTCGGCCCATAAGGATTTGATGTTGCTACCAGATAATGTATGTGTTATGATCCGTCCCATCTCGCTATACCCGTTTTTAATTTGTATGTAGGACGGACGAGCGTTTCTGATCCGCAAAATAGTCCCCAATCAACCGGAGGAGAAGGAACAGTCCAACTTAGAAGAAATCGGAAAATTAAAGCGTCTCCGAGAACTCCGAAATCCAAACATTACCCCGTTCCTTTGTGGCTATATTCAGGGGGAAGAATGGAACATGCTATTCAGCCCTGCCGAAGACATGAATCTCGAGCAACTAATGGACTGGGACAATAAAGCCCCATTCGGAGAATTCAAGCACAATTTCGATTTTTACATCGCTCTGCACGGGCTGTCATGCGCTTTGAAAGATGCTCACAGTCTGGTCCTCAAGAGAGAGGATGGGTACTCGCATAAATACTTACACGGGGATATTCGCCCTGAAAATATCTTTGTCAATAAGGATAGATTCTTACTTGCAGACTTCGGTTTTTCAACTGAAATCATTGGAAAAGGTAATTCAGTCTGCGAGACATACCTAGTCCCTAAAGATCGAAGAGCCGACTACCAAGCACCGGAGTGTAGCCAGGCGGTTCCTGTTACACAGGCAATTGATATCTGGGCGTTTGGGTGTATCTTTGCTGAAATTGCCACCTATATTGAAAAGGGCAAAGAAGGCGTAGTGGAGTTCCGCAGTAAGAGATTCAGCGAAACAACGAGCAGTGGTAAAAAGTGCCAAAACCAGCTCTTTTGGCTAGATGACAAAAGAAAGATGCTCAAGAAGTCCGTACTGCTCTATTTCGAGACATTGTCAAAGGCGCCCAGAGATAAGCAGGTCCCGGAACTACTGGAGCTAGCCAAGGAGATGCTTCAAATCGATGCCAAATGCCGTATATCTGCAGCAACATTTTGTGAAAAGATATTCTTCATCAGTGTTAAGTCCCTGTTTGATGCAGTGCTTAGCAAGTTCAAGCAACCTGGCGCCGAAAAACGGACTATTGAAGCCTGGGGACATGTTCTCGGGCTCACAAAGCCTTGGAGTCCGCCCTCCGGGAAACGGGTTAGCGCACTTGGAGTTCCTTGTCGGCAAAAGCTCCTCCAGATATTTCAGGTGCTGCATGAAAAAGGCAAGATACCGGCCTGCTGTGACTTGGTTGCGATTTGTGATTTTCTCACAGCGGGCGAGAGGGCACAGGTGCCAATCTCCATGAAATAGTGGCTTTCTGGTTTGTTTGTTTATTTACCGCTCGCATTAGCTGCGGTTATGTAGGACTTGTTTGTATAAGAGGTATGCTGTAGTGGCAGAGCCTTGGATATTGTTGTTGATAAATCATGTAATACTCTACATAGTCGTTTAAAGGGTGTAGAAGGTGATGATGTATATGTGATCTACTCGTAGTGGCCCCCTGATTAGGGCTATCACTAGTCCCACCTGTATGAAAATTGGTTTGTTGAAGAAGTTGACGGACCAGGAATGATGCTGCGAAGAAACATATCGCAGCGCGAAGCCGTGTGCGTGTTAGTATGTGACTGGTGAGTGGAGGTTTGGAGGTAGGAAATTGGAGTTTCAGTGGGTGGTGTGATTGCTCGTTCCCACAATCCACTACCCACAGAATGGAGCTAACTCTTTTGGGCATCGAGTGACAACCTATGAGAAAAGCGGCAGGACACGATATTATATGTATACAGGGCTGGGTATGAGGTCAGATATACACAACGTATCTTATAGCAACACCAAACAAGGGAGTGAGCAGTATTTGAGTTTTTCACTGCTCAACCCTCAGGCAAAGCACCATCACATCAATTAGATATCCAATAGGATATCATTACATCTAATACGGAAATCTTCCCTAGGAATGCCAAGGGGCTACTCAATTGCAAGATGACACGACAAAAATCAAAAGGGTCCAAGAAAAAAGCCCCAAAAAATTCCACCAAGGACTCTCCAAAGAATCTCCAAATACCCGATACTGATCAACCGCATCCTTACACTCACTTTCCAACTGTCCAAGAGAAAACAGAAGGGAGTTGTATTTATTTGGGTAGTTACTTCGCCAACAAGCCTCTTAGCCGCTTAACAACACATCACGGCTTCACAGCGCGGATCATTGTTCCTACGCCCCGTCTCCCAAAGAATCCCCTTGCTAGAGAAGAATCGACATCCTCTGGGGGGAGTGATGAAGTTCTTACACGTTTTTCCCTTGCAAAATCGGCGATATTCAAGCATATTCATCACAAAGCTTTAAACGTTCGTTGCTTGATAGATGAAACCACATCACACTCGTTTGTTTCGAAATCCTTAGTCGGGCAGTTTGAGCCAGATGAGAATATTGCGATACCAGAGGACCACAGGAAGCGCTTCCAACTGGCGTTAGGTCCTGTTTTAATACCCGGTACGGTCCTACTAGGCGTGACCGATATCTGCTTGCTTGTAGATAATCAATCTTACATCATGTCTGCCTGGGTAATGGATACGCTTTTTCCGAGCCACCCAGAAGTGGACATTCAAATTGTGTTAGGCCGAGAATTTCTCCGTAACTATCCAGGGCTAACTATGAAGCCGACGTATCTCGGAATAGACTCTGTGGATCTCATCCCGTGGTCTATCGCTGATGGAAAGGACGTGCATATCAATGAGGATGGTGAATTGCTCATATATGTATGCGGATATTCGGAGGATTACGTCGACGCAAGAGGGAAACAGTTGACAGTGAAAGAAAAGGGCGGCATTGGGGTCTTTTTCGGGCCGGCTTCAAACCATAATATGCAAAGGTTAACTACCTTCAATGGAGAGCCACTAATTGAGCTTGCTGTTCTTGAAGGTATTATTTATGCTTTAAAGGAAGTGTTACACGGGCGATGGATTGAGGGGAGTTATACATATACGTCTATTCATATCTGTATAAACTCGCAGGAAGTCTTCAAAGTTATAGGCTCCAAGGAAATACTTGAAAAGCATCGAGAAGCTGGCTGGAAAAATAAGAACGGGGAGTTGATCAAAAATGGTTTGGCACTCAAAGTATGGGACACGTGGGTAACTAACCAGATATCGATGTATCTTGACAATACCTGGATGAAGGAAGAAGTCCTTACTTTTTCAGTGGCGGAGGGAGGGGACAGGTCGATGAAAGCCGCTTATATTCTTGCCTCTTCGGGCGCTCTGAAATCAAATTGCATCGGTCTTGAAGAATTCAGAGGAAATACGGCAAATAAGTGGGAGGGTCACCTCTTTACATTGATCGAGACGTTCCCGTCTGTTCAGTTTGGTACTGGAAGCGGTATAGAATACAAGCTCATCGATTATGAAAAGAAGGAATTCATCAATGCCCAGGACAAGGCAAGTGAGGTGACTTCCGAACCTGCAAAATTTGACCCCTCTCAATTGAAGAAGATTGATATAAAGGGGTTTTATCCTTCGAAAGGAATCATCAGCATATTCAGTTTTTGGCATTCACTTGAAAAGCGTAAACCCTGCACTGTTTCACAGATCTTTGCAGTATCAGAGCGAAGTTATATAGAGGAGGTAATACAGGTTGCGGAAAAGAGAGGAAGACTTATGAATAATGTCAGATGGGGTGACATTATAGATCGGATCCTAGGGCATAAAAAGAATAGTGGAGATACCAATGGTACTTCAAGTGGTTAGCCCGGTCACCGGTTATTATTCTAGTAATTGCGATCCTGAAGACCTCATCGGATTATCAGTATAGGATCTTATCCTAGAATTTCTTTTATCGCCCTCACATTCTCGCCGCTTTTCTTACAGTATTGGTATACGGCTAGTGGGACCAGCTGCGGGTACAATATTAATACCGTTGAATTATACATGTATCCAAACTCTGAATCGTACATGTATGTGCTTTTATCGGGAGATCGAAGCAATCATACGAAATCACTCGTGGTGACTGGAAACAATAGTTTGATTCTTACTGTCCGTTTGGGTAGATAAACTTATTATACAATCAAGCCAATAAAGCTCCATTAAAGATACGCGTGTAGCACTAGGACAAATTTTCAGTAAACTATCACCTTTTCCACCAAAGTACCTATTGTTTAGCTACCAGAATCAAATACTTGCACTCTCTAAAGACCTCACCTCTTGTGGAAGCCCCAGAAAATACCTCGAGTTTAGGTTTAAAGAACTCTGGAGTTTTAAGTTTTTTGTTTACCACTGTCACGAGGAGAAATGCATGATCGAGGGGATGGATGTATCACGCACACTTCACATATAACTGACCGTTAAACTCTGTTTCCATACTTTATAGATAGACATTGCTAAACTTCTAAACGGTCGTTGCCCCTCCATGGCCCCACAAGGTCCTGAACAGAAGGTACATGTATCGGACGCTGATATTAAACTGAGAAATTCTGTATTAGAGCTATTGTACGTTCCTTAAGACTTTCTAATACCGGATCTCGCTCGCTACAAACCAGCAGTAGTTTCTCGGAGTTCATCCACCAATGCAAATACATGTAATCATCAGAATACCTTATATAAATTCCGCGTCTATCAAGATACATCAATATCATCGTGTAGGTTGGTTTTGACTTTCGAGGTACATATGTATGGAAAGTTATAGTTATATTTATTATGTTTGAGAGTCTAGCTACATGTAGTCATAGTTCCTAGAGCGTTGCCTGGAACACATATGTGAATACATGTATTTATGTGGGTATATAAGACACCTCTTTTGCACTCAAGTCAGTCATATCAATTAAGTCTCGTACTGCTTACCCCCCCTTTCCCCCAGAAGATCAAATCTCAAAATAATGGCACAACAGCTTATCGAGTGATATTCTGTGATCCGGTGAGTGGGGTTTTGTTTCACCTTTTCGGCAACTGATCCCGCCCGGTTTCATCATTTGCTAATAATCCCTCGGGCCAGAGTATACGTATAAGTACGGGAAATGGATAAAAGAGGCCTAAATCCTTGATATTATTTAAAGTAGGCCAAGTACATAACAACCATTCATAAAGACATTCACCCATAAGAAAATCATTAAAGTTTCACACGAGAAAGTAGGCACCCCTCAAAGCACGTTAATATATTCTCAAGTGAGTGGATACATATGATTTCTTTAGAGCACGAGCGCATTTTGGGTTTCGTATTCAAGTATTAAATTTTTATGGGGTCCGATAGCCCAGAAACACAGTAATTCACTATATTAGATTTCAAGGTTTTATACCCATGCAGCGAGCTCGCCGAGAGCGAGCTAGATTGCCTCCCCGTACCAAATACTCGGCTCCCATCGAACTTTTGGTCATAGCATCTCACTCGGGAATAAGTGTGAGACTAATCCTTCGAATTAAGGGAAGAGGTGGGAGACGGCGTAGACAGACGGAGGGGCTAAGAGAGAAAGATAAGCAAGGGCTACACGTCATGAACACAAAGAAAGAAATCATTACGCACCTTCACTCCCTCCTGCTTGTATGAAGAATACACCCCCTTTCGTGGGCATGCGTCCCGCCCACACGCACTCCTCTCGACAACCCCCTCATATCTAGGCTTTCCAAAGCACGTGAGCTTTCCATCACCTGAACGAGAATATTCAGTATTTTTGTAAGAGAATCTAGTCAGGGGCAACATACCTTGGGGGCAGGGAGATACTAATGTTGTCCATCTGCAACCACACACTGTATACTCATAAACCCTAAAATGGCACATGGGCGGCAGGAAACGTATCGATGAGCAGCTGATCTAAGTCGGTGAGATATGCGTGACTAAAGACAGACTTGTTTGAACGTCGCTATGACTGCTGCGGATGGTGGTCGGGGACGCTGATGATTTCGATGGCTGGGCAATGTTAAGAGGAGAGATGGTTCGGAATGCCGGGTATATCTCGTATATTATCTAGAATAGGGTGTTGGGGTTCGAGTTTCTTTTCTGGTTTGTAAGATCTGATGGCGATGATGAGTTCTGACTTTGCATAGGCTTCACAGGGACGCAACCGGGAGGGACAGAGGGTATAAGTAATGAAGGGCAAGCAGCAAGAGGGTTAGCAGGAAGTTATACGAAGACTTACCAAGCTCTAGTTAATTAGTCAATAGATGCACACGCCTCTTCAAATAGCTAGGCTGACGGGCGTCTAGTCTGTCAATACTGTCTTTAGGCCTAGAGTACGGTCGGGGCGTTCACCGGGTGAAAAAAACTTCAACTGTTGAGACAAGACCAATCACTCTTCTTTCTAGAGGAAATGACTTTCAGACAGACAGCGGTAGAGGCATCTCATTAGAATCACTTCAGTAGAATCTCTGTCCCCTAATTCTTGCATAGGTGGCGAGTTTGAAAGTTACCCACTTGGCCATTTCATTCTGAGACTGAGGAGGGGCTGGTTTTCTGCGACTAGGTCGAGGAAGCACATCGAAAGACTTGGGCTCGCGAATACCGAATGTGATTGTATATTCTGGGTGTCCTAGAAGGTCAGTTTCTCGAAGGTGTCTGGGCGATGAAGTGTCAAGGACATCGAATGATAAACCAGAACTCCCCCCAACAGAAGCAGACAGAAAAAGAACCTTGAGAGAAAGTTAACAAAGAGGCCAGCACAACAACGGTTGATTTAGCTCCAGAATTCTTAGAATATAGATTGATTCTGAAACCCCAGCTTGCAGAAATAGGAGGCGGAGTTAGTGGAGACAAGGGATGTCTGGACCATAGTATTGGCCATACGGAGCTAGTACCCGTGGATAGGGGTGAGATTGTGACAAAGAGCGAGAGTTCCTGTGAAAAGACAGAAAGTTTTACAAAGATCTAGTGTCATTTCCCTGCTTATAACTGCAGAGATGTGGGGAAGGGAAGCGGCGAGGTAATAAGAGATCAATAAAATTATGTGGGAAGGCATTTGAATGATTCTAGACTGAAAAACCGGGCAGAAAACAGGCACCTGCTCCTTGATATGGTGACTTACGACTTATGTGTATTGAAACGCACGAAAACGGCACAGAAGCCTGCGACGCCATGTTAGACGCAGGCGCAAACGCATACCCAGACAGATATCAGAAGACAGCCGAGCTTACGGGGTACGGCATGACTTAAATTGGATACTAGATGAGTTGTAAACATTTTATGTAATTTTATAGCAATCTCACTCGTCTCATCGTGGGTGAGAAATGATTATTCGATCGATATATACAAAAGTGCCTCTTGGCTTTCAAGACACAGCAAATGTTCCGGAAAAAACTCGACAAAAGATGGAATTATATTAGGGATAATCACGAACAATCCCTTGGGCCATCCCGGAGTGGAGCTTGACAGCTCACCTACTATGTTACTTTTGCCGGCCGACCTGTGGGTGAGCACAGCAAAACGCACATATTCCGATGAGCAAAAGGTTTTTATTGGAAAGTAATGGCTTTCGAGATAAAATGATTTCACATATGGTTCAAGACAAAACTCGAAGTAGCAGAGGGGCGCGTATTGTTGGGCGCTGGCGCGTATTTTACTAGCCCGCACAATAACACCTCAGCCGCAACACCCGCGACAACACAATCATGTGACTTCTGGCGCGGCTAAAAAAAAAAAAGAGTCGATGGGTGATATATTGTGATGCAGGTAGGCTAGAGTACCCAGACAAAATTGAGACAAAAAAAAGAAATACCGGTGTATAGTAAGCACTAGCGTACAAATATACGCTATGGTCTTTAAGACATTAATTCTAGGGTACATGTTGACTCTAACCGATCCATCTAAACACAAGTACATCACAGAAGCAAAGTTTAGTTATCACCATGCATCGATATATACAGTACGTTTAGTCGGTGGGCGTTTTTACAGGGATTGGACAGGTACAATTAACTCAGCCTCCTCCTCCCCTACTCTCTGTTCCCTTAGCCGCGTCTGACTTCATAAACAACTTACCGAATAACAGATACCAGAGTTGAGATCTTGTGCCGTTGGCACAGAACTACCGAAACCATGGGAAACCATGAATCCATCGGCTCATGCACCTCTAATTTCTCCCCACCAGATCGGTGATATTCGGTACCGAGCTTATCGTTAGACCTATATTCAAATTACCATATTTCGATTCCTATTAACCTGTACTCTTGACGTTTTAAGTACTCTGAAGAGTAAAATAACTGGAAGACTGTTGAGGCACGGTTGGAGGGATACCCTCATTCCCACAAATCGTGTTCACCACCTACGAGGTGTGGGGTCCTTTCACACGAAAAAGGTGGCTGCTAAAGTAGCAGCCAATAGATATTTGTGCGGCAATTGGGTGCTGCGCTCGGTAGGTGATTGACTTGCTGGGCAGGAAACAAATACAATGCCGCAAGTTGATATAAAACTAATAGTAACAAGAGGTGGGCACCCAATGCAAGAGCCAGGAGACGCCAAATCCTACACACCAATGTCGGTGAATGAAATTTAAAGAAACGGAAAATAACATGCCGATGAGATACGGAAGAAACTCGGGACTAGCCCAGTCAAGTAGAAAGAAAGAGCCAACAACAAAAAAAGATAGTGAGTAAATAAATGAGGGCAAGTCGGAAATACAGTCTATTCACAATCACCAGCGCTGCAGCGTGCATGCATGAATCGACAACATTATAACTGAATATCCGTAGGTCATGGGGTCCTTTCTGGCACAGCGTTGCAAACCGTCGATCTTCTTTCGTACTCCATCAAAGCTCTGATGGCCCGCTTTCGGCCATCTATCGTCTCTGTCGAAGCAGGTCCACGATCCGCTGTAACCCGCCCAAGTGCTGTCAATCCCGTCGTATCTTGGATGCCAGAATCTGCCCCATACGCCAGTAGCATCCTCACCATATCATCATGTCCCAGTCTTGCAGCCCAATGTAGCGGCGTTGTTCCCTTCGGCGTAAGAGAGAGATCTACTCCTCTATCTAGTAGCAGCCTTAGGATTCCTATATTATTACTCCCAATTGCCCAAATAAGTGGTGAATTTCCATTGATATCCGTAACGGATGGATTGACATCGTGGGAAAGCAAAGTGGCCACAATATTCTCGGAACCACTTTTAACGGCCATGTGAAGCGCCGTGGTCCCTGCCATCGTCCCACGTAGTGGAATCCGGATTGAGGTGTCGGCTCTGTGCTCTAGGAGGAGTTGAACCATATCTTCATCCCCTTTTTCGCACGCAAAATGAAGCGCCGTCTTGTAGTGTTTATCTTCCTCATCGGCCGAGGGGAGATAATTGATATCTGCACCCTTTTCAAGTACCAACCTGGCAAGAGACTTATGCCCACTCCATGCAGCCCATTGTAGCGCTGTAAAATCATCTACATCCTGAATGGCAAGCTTATGAAGGTGTTGGGTGAATAGAAATGCGAGCCGTCGGTTTGTCTGGAGAAATGAGTTGACATCCTTCGGCCCGAGACGTTCCACAACTAGGAGGAGAATTTCGTTTGGGAGGCTTAAAAGAGACGACATTGTCATTGGCTTGATATAGGTCTGAATGTTTCTCTCCTGGTGGTAAAGGAGAGCTGTTTATTTTAACGGTGAGAAGGGGAGAGAAGAGGAGGAGTGTTGGATTTTTTTCCCCGACGATTATGTCGTTATATGCAAAGCCACTTGCCCTACTCACATTCCTGCTACGGGCTATGCTGTGCCGCACCCAAGACAGCTTCAAATTCACTGATTCCAGCTCTAATTGATCAGGCTATTATGGCTACCAAGACCCTCCACGCCCCAATCCCAGCAAGTTTATCGCATCCCGGACAAGGGATAAGGATACTCTTACTGATATTGACTACATATTGTATTTACTTTAGAGTACCTCCTGACATCTTATTAATAGAGTCATGCCCAACATTTCGGGATGAAGGGTGCAGTCAACACACGAAGTTGTATGCTTACGATGTTTCTGGGGCGGATTCTTGGCTGCATGGATTTTCACACATTCTTTCCCTTGAAATTGACAGGGATAACCGGTTGCAGATCGAAGGTTGTGCACCCCACAGAGCACCCCACCATCCCTAACTTCCTCAGCTCACCTACGAGAGACCAGTACCACCCACCCGAGCACGTTTTCATATGCATCACTACGCAACTTATCTCTTGATCTACAAGTTTTTCCCCTCGGGCGGCGCGGGGGTCTCATCAGCTTATCGGGCAGAGGAGGTCAAAGCGGTGCCAAGTTCCCGTAGGCGGTCAACATTACCCTGCTTCAGGGTCGTTTGTCAAAATTATCATTGACACTAAATTGCACCCCACGGGTAACACAGATGCTACAGGATCGATGATCGAATCTATTCTACTAACATAAAGCTGCTGGACCCTCCTTTTAATTTGCGCGCCGAACCAACCCAAGATCTTCCAACCTACTAGTAGCCTTTTCAAGATCCCAACCTGTGCGGTAGAGCACATCGATAAGCCCCTTGTCGGCAGTCGTTTCGGGGAACCGATGTACTAGCTTCTTGACTGTCTTCCGGTTTGCACTAACCGCCAGACCCCTTTTAATATCCGTAGCCTCCTCTGCCGGCCAGAAGCGCTTTTCGATTTCTTCCTTGGTAAGTTTTCCTGCAATCAGACGTGAGATGCTGACCCTGCTGATGACGGCAGTTTGTGGGATAGCTTCTTTGGGGGCAAGATGTTCTGAAACCGATTCTCGTAAGGCGGGTGAGCTTCTATGGATGGATGCTGCAGCTGGCAGCAGATGGGTTTGTGTTGCAGCAGAACCTTCCTGGGCCATTTTCTGTGGTACGGGTGAGCTGCTGTCAAATCCAGATCCCGGAGTAGCTGGTCGAAGCATCATCTTTTGGATGTTAGAATCCTTATCCGGTAATTTCTGAGGTGATGATGATAGAACATCTGGGGTAGGCTTTACAGTATCGGGTATTGAAACTTGGCGGGTGGCCGGGCTTTCTGGGAGGCCCTTCGGGGCTTCGGTTGGGGTTTGGCTGGATTCCTTGTAAATAACAGGATTATGTACTTGGACAGCAAATGGATGTAGATCTTCAATTACAGGATTCTCCACAGGATCCTTCTGAGATGTTTGTAGGTATTCATCAGGGCCCTTGGTAATGTTATCGGATACAGGTTCCAAGGCTGGTGTGTTTGACACAGGTAATGCCCCATCGTAAATACCGCTATCACTTTCGTAAACACCACCATTTTGATTCATAGGCGTGTTTTCGGTTGCACGAAGGGTTTCTGTTGCGAGTTGCAAATTCCAGTTTGCCTGCTTAAGAGACGCAATGAGACCTTTGATATTCAGCGTGGGGAATTGGTCCTTTAAGATCTTAAGATCAGCTATGTGGCCTTCGTTAGACACATCGCCCGCTGTTATTGCATCAGAGAAAGGAGTTCGTGGTCCTCTTTGATACTTTCTTGCCAGTTCAGAGCCAGGGGTTGACCATGTTTGCCCTTGTGCTTCGGCATTAGCTCTGGCCACGGCGTGTCTTAGAGGTGCAGCCTTGGGTGGCGTGTTTTTTTCGGTTTCTGAATTGGGTTTGTTTTCAGCCGCCTGAGTCTCTTCCGAAGCGCAGACCTCGTCTGTAGGTGCAGATTGTTCCTTATCGGGGGTAAGATTTGATGTTCCAGGAATAACCTCCTGCACATAGACCACAGTGTCGTTGTCCTTTTTTATAGGAAAACTACATGTATCATTCAAGCCTTCCACTTTTTGGCCCTGTTCCTGCCCTTCATCCTCTGCCATATCGTGATTCTTTTTCCTAGAAACCCCCTCCCTAAAAAGAACTTGGGGTCCAAAATCTTCAATTGTGTCTTCAGTCTCCGAAAAGCCGTCAAGGACTCCGGCAGGAACCTGGACTTCACTGGTCGCAGAAAGAGAATCTACATCTTCGTTGATATGATTAGAGTGCTCAAAGCCAGACTCGTCCTTCTCATCGTCGTCATCCTTTTCACTGCAGTCAAGCCTCTCGTCCCTCCCTTCGTTAATTTCATTTCTTGGCTCCTGAGTTTGCTCCTTATCTGTGGGTTCTCTACTTTCCAAACGTTCGATAGTTTTATCGGTATTTGATGTGTGTTCCTTGTCGAGTGTTTGAGCCTCCTGATCTTCCACAATTTGAAGCAGCACTCCTCCGATTTGTCCCTTCTTCATGTTGAATTGGAAATTGCTCAATTCAAGCCCACTAACAAGCTCCAATATTCCAATCACAATTCTTAGCTTTTCGATTGTTTCCATTTTGACCTCTCTACCGCAGGTCTCACTATGGCTTGGGTCTGTTCGTAGTTGTAAATCTTTGATCTCGCCAACAATCCCCATCGCGCTCATTCCGGGGTACGGAAAAAGTGGAACTGGCTGATACAAACCAAAGCTCATGGGCCCCTCAAGAACCGAATTCATGAGCATTTTATGACAGGTCTTAGTGTTTTCGTTCTTACATATACCTTCAGCTGTTTGATATCGGGCGAGTAAGGCAAGGGCTACTGTGATGATCTCGGCAACTACCGTGATACGACGTAGGGAAATTGCCTCTAATGATGTAAAATATTAGTTCCGAGTATACGCATACAGGCTTCTTGGCTGTTTTGCCAATCAATTTTTGGGTTGGGGATTTAGCTAACCAATGATTTCTCTGAACGGGCTTCCGACTGATGAAGATATATCTAGTGACTCTGCTGTGGCCGTGATAATGGCCCGCCTGGTGATCTTCTTAAACATTTCCTCCTGGCCGAAAATGAGACAAACGTTAAGCCATGAAATCAAATCATCCCCCTTGCTGAAGTCAAGTTTGTCATTATTGAAGAGCGGTGATGACCAGGCCATTACCCATGGAGCCATCAGATTTTCAAGCCCATATCGTTGTGATGATGCGGCAAGCGCATTAAGGCCCTCCAGACTAGCAGGAGGCATTGGAGTTTTCCTCACAAAGTGACAAAGCTCAAGTAACACTCTTATTGACTCTGGGTCGTTGTCATCAAGGATGACTTGACATTGCTTCTTGTGGGAGGTGTCATCTGGAAAAAGGGAAGAGAAGACGGAGGAGGCCATCGACAGCTTCCTGGAGCAAACGCGGAAACGGTACAGGACCTGATTTTGGACGCTTTTGTTGATAATCGTAAGGTTTCCATCTGGATCTAGAGAAATCCGATCCTCAGTAAATGATGGGCCCACTGGAAAGTTTGTGGGGGAGTCCATGGTGACGTGTGAAGTGTGAAGTGTGTGGTGATGGTGGATACACGCAGACTCTGATGGTAGTAGCGCTGAGAAGAGTGGTGGCCTGTAGTTGTGGAAATGGGAAACTTAAATAATGCTAGGCCCGGGTAATAACTTTCCACAAGCAAACCTGCACGTACTTAATTAATTGCATGTAATACATGTATAAGCAGTTAGAGCACGCATCATAGGATATGACTCGATTGATAAAATACAAGACAGCAAGCCGTTTTGCGTTAGTAAAAGCACTCGTGCTGCGGGGTATGCGAATTAATAGATTAAAGGATAGACCAAACCCCCGTGAATACTGGCAGCTCAAGGAACCCACTTCATTCTAGCCGTCCAAACCAGTCCATCATATGTATATGAAAACTACATGTATGCTTGGCGAAACCTTTAATTTTCAGGCCGCCAACCATCCTCAATTCTGGTGCAACACTGCCAAGCCCTTGAAGATAGATCGACCGGGCCCGTAACCAAAATAAACAAATAAAAACTAGATCTAATATCTACTGCTATGCTATGCCCAAACCCTACCGCTATGATGCTACTTTTACAAAGACAAAAGAAAACCCAGTATGTAGGTAAAGTATAAAAACAATTTTGAGACAGGAAGAAAGTCAAATGAACGACATGCATACTAATAATAAGACTAAAAAAGAGTTGTTAACGATGAAGATAAAGCCAATAGTGTCCCAATACGCTAAGATATTAGAAAAGGAAATTCTACATGACACTTGCTCGCCATCTCTCTACTACCTCTCTCTGTTTGGGGTCCAATATGATCTCACCAGCTGGGTTCATCATTCCCATTCCTGCAGGACCCGTCCCCATGCCCCCCATTGCGCCGGCACCACGACCTATTAAACCAGGCCCTCCCATGCCGTAACCCCCCATACCCATGTTCATCCCAATCATTCCTCCTTGAGAAAATCCTTGCTGTTGGTGAATAGGAAGCTGTCCGAAGCTGCCGTTGGAAGCAGCACCACCTTGCAAGCCATAGAAAGATTGTGGCCGAGCACCAGCTGACATGCCTATTGGCTTTGCATGAAGAAGATCAGCCAGATTGCGGCGGGACTTAACCTCTTGCTGAAGCATTACGGATTCGCGTCTGAGGGCTTGGTGTTTCTCTTCATCCTGTTTTTCTTTCTGAAGACGGCGCCGGCGCTCTGCAAGAGTTTCTTCAACCTCAGGCTTATCGGTTTGCTGATCGCCCCCTTTGTCGCTTCCGAAATTCATGTCAAGAGCACCAGTCCCAAATTGCTGCTTTTCTTTCAATCTCTTCATTCTTTCTCTCAAGGTCTCGCCTTCTACTTCTTCCTCATCAGCGCCACTACCGGAGCCGCCAAGGCCTGGTACATCAAGCATACGGTGGGGCTGAGGTTGAGCCATTGGCTGCCCACTCACCATACGTAGCCGATCACGACGCTTGCTTAGTGGCTCCGCATCCTCCATCTCTTTTTTCATCAGGAGGCCTAGTGGTATCTCATCATCACGGCGTTTTTGAACGCCAGGGGCAACCTGAAATAATACACCAAGAGGCACATCCTCATCTTTTTCGTCGTCATCCTGGTCATCGCCCTCCTCCCATGCCAAATGAGTCTTTTTGGTGCGTCTGTGCTTTTGCTGTACCTGTGCAACAGCATCAAGCTGCAATAGAGTACTTCGAATTCCGCGAGGAAATGCAGAAGCAGCTGTACGATTCCGAAGTCTTTGTTGAGCCTTTCGGGACTCGAGCTCTGCGAGAAGGGTGGTGGGAAGAGGTTGGAGCGAGGGGTCTAAGTTTGCTGCAGCAAATTCTTCGGAAGTACCTGAAAGGCGCTGTTGATCGTAGTACTCACCAGTTTCAGGATTCAGATGGGACCCAGCATCTTCATCTTCATATCCGGGGTTGTGGTTGTGGTGGTCAGGGTTGTCAGCACCCTCCAGTGATGTGCGAGGAGATTCGCCAGGATGCAACTTGACATTAATAGCGACGCTATTTCGGTAATTTCCTAGATTAGTGGCAGTCGAGCGGTTGCGGTTATGTGCATATGATGGAACACCACCGGTAATTGGATGATCTGTGAACGCGGCTGCGGGGGCACGAGCAGACGCATCAAGGATACTGTCAAGCGTCGCGACTGCTGACTCCTCTTTCAAGTCTGGAACTATTGGCGGGAGCTGGGAGTCAAAGAACTGGGACGCACGAAGAGCGGGTGGGAGATTGGCGAGTGAGCGGCGGTTATTGAGAGTAGGATCATTCATTGTCACAGCTGTACGCCGGTGGAGGTCTTTTTCTGACGGATGTGCTACTGAAAGACGGTTGTTTGTGGCTTGCCCGAGGGACTCTGTGGACATCAATCTGCTGTTTCGGTTGTTGGGTCGAGCTTTGGACAGTGTTGGTGGGAGGTTTAGCATCGCAGGGACGGGAGCTGGGTAATAGACTAACCCTGGGTCTGGGTAGACCTGGCTTTGGTGATGATCAGGATATGCTTGGCTTTGACGGTGGTCCGAATAAGCTTGATGAGCCGGCACTGGCGAGGGTGGAAGATAACCTTGCTGGTTTCGAAGCGGAAACCCAGGAGCTTCGGGATTATCAAGGTCAAAATGCACACCGTCAAAATCCTTGAACAGATCCCCCACACCAGATGCAGATGTCGCTGGTCGGTAATCCCGATCTTCGTGAATATGCAGCCCCTGTACGTCAACTGGAGGAAGTTCGGGAACTGATTGTGAGTGCCTAAAAACTGGATGTATATCTTCCGAGGAGCCACTATACTCCTGGTCTGAGAACTCTGGAGGCGGTGGTAGAGGAGTGTGTATAGATGGAGAACTGCCTCTAGTTCTTCTCGGGCTACGTGGTTGATCATCTTCATATTCAAGCCGTGGTGGTACAGCTGAAGTTTGGGCTGAGACACCCCTTTCGTTGCTGTCAGCACGGCCATCCAATTGTAGTCCGAGCCGAGATGGGTCTTTCGTTATCTCTAGGTTACTGTGCATATTGCTCGCGCCGCCATGTGCCATGGAGTCGTGTACTTGCTGCTGTTTCCCGTGGTTGTTTAGATTTTCCCCTTGCATCAATTCTGCATTGTTACGGTATGGTGAGTAAGGCTTCAAGACGAGAACGCCAGAACTGGGGATTTCGTCGTGTTCTTTGGCCTTTTTATTCAGAATGTTTTCCTTACCTCCTTTCCCCTTTCCTTTCTGATTCCCACTTCCACCGTTCTCATCATCGTCATAATTCGATTCGGCATCAGAGTCGACCATATCGTAGGACGTTCCAGAATGTATACTCGATTTCACTTTAGACCCAGATCGCGATCTACCTCCTTTAGCTTCACTCGTACCTAAAGCAGAAGATAGGCTTCCGAAATCGAAGTTTCGGAGCTGCAGCTTCGGGGGTTGAAACGTCGGCGACTCAAGCTGGTCATCGTCGCTCATGTAGTTGGCGGGAACAGCAGAATATGACATTTTGAGAGAGAGAGGAGTTGAACGCTACACGCGGGAGCGGAGGCGGGGAGAGAACCAAGGATAGGTCTGGCGATGTGGTGGATGTTGTTTAAGCAAGTTGTGGCGACTCCGGAAAAGCTATGGAAGATAGAGCATGGGGAAGAAAGTTTTGAATAGGAGGTTTTGTTTGGGGGCTTTCTTGTATAAGAGAGGTAACTCTTTGGCCGTTTGAACTTTGCCGATCTAGACAACCAAGGATCCTTAATATAGTAGGTGACAGGGTGGTGCACCCGAAAATCCTTCTGTTCCAAGTTCCAACCTTGCTTGTTCCTACGTATGGGTCCAACGGCTCTCGTGGTCATGACTTTGATCAAGTCCTTGTGGTCTTGCCCAGTGGGATCTTTAAATTTAAGCTGAGATATCGAAGGTATCCAAACAAATCACTCTCTGTTGTAACTACGGCGAAGTAACTTGGATTGTCTTGCCCGGAATCTACCGCTGCTTTTGATACACCCGGCGTGCAACAATGCGTGACGATGGGCCAACAGCAATAACGTGGGCCCTCTGCGAATCTTCTTCCCTGAATTAGTTCAATTGCCGGAGGGAGAGTAGGTGGGTAGTTGAAAAGATTCGTTATCCAGGATATAACAAGTAGGCAGAGCCAGATCTATCTCTCAGAAATAAGCAAGACCTTTGTATGAAAGAGCTGGAATCTGATGGGTTTTAATGTCTGATGGTGGGGTTCTCGCCTAGATCAACGCGCATGATTTACATATATCATTTCAACCCCTCTTCTATGTGCACCGCAATAACAACTTTGGCATCGGTCCACATCTTATGTCTTTTGGATCTCTAGCTATGCATTATTTTTCTCCCTTAAGTTGCGTTTTCTTATAAATATAAATGCGAGATGCTGCACTACCGCGCCGGTAGTCTAGAGTACCCGGAGAAACAAACAAGCCTACATGGGTATGCCTGTAGGCGTCCGCCAGAGATATGTACATGTACTCGCACCTCTTACCTGCCGCGAGTAGAGTAGGTACCACATGTAATTCTGGGGTGTGCATGTACCTACCTTATGGGATCTATTCCCTTTCCTTCAATATAAAGTGGGGAACACTGACATTGCGAATAACTGTTCCAGAATACCCAAGCCCCAAAATAGCAAGCAAATTCATATTTTAGACTAGTCCTAATTTGCATAAACTACAAGCTCGAGCCACCCCATGCAGCAAGCTGCAAAGGCAACGCAGTCGATCGAATAACTGATACCTATTGGCAAAACAACCGTTATTACCGGCAGCTTTCTATTCAAAGGTTCAGAAGAGGGGAACCTTTATCTATATTCTTGGTAGGAGTCCTGAATTCTAGGTCGCCAACATAATCTCACCAACCAAAGAGTGATTAAGACAGGCCTCGAGTGATCTATCATGACGACCGTACACGCAACAGTGGCAACACATTCGACTCTCTACAAAAAAAAAAAAAAAAGGGCACGCGGTCAAATATTTATGTCTCAAGGATTATTTCTATGCCGAAATTATATATTTCGATTTTTCCGCCCCTACTGTGGCGAAGATCATCTAGGGTGAGCCATGAGCGAATTGTTGTCCGAGCACTCGGATTGGTGTGTGTATGCACAACTAAGGACACGCTGCATCATCTAGGTGGTGCATGGTCAAACCTGTGGGACCATGTTCATAGACCTGACTTCTACATAGTCAATTGCTCGATAACACAAGTCATACCCGAGACGTCGAAATGTCTTCCATCTGTCAATATTTCGATCAATACAGACTTGTTACAGAATTTGGCGACGACTACTGCGATCACATTCTAGATCCCGCTTCCGAGGAGTTCTCGTATAATCCCGATACGCCACAGGTTCAAAGGAAAGAAAGATGGAGCAAGGAACGAGTTCTTGGCAGAGGGGGGTTCGGGACTGTTTGGCTGGAAAAGAGTGAAAGAGGTGCACTTAGGGCGGTAAAACAAATAGCCAAGGCGGAAACATGCAATAAAGTAGAATTGCTTGCTTTAACGATATTGAAAATGGTAGGAGGATTGCTCTTATTGGGTCTATCATAGAAATAAATAGTGTGCTATGCTGACAGATTCAATTATATAGCACCCACAACATTTCGTAGAACTGTTTGGGTGGTTTGAGAACGAGGAGAACATCTATATTGCTATGGAGTACATGAGATATGGAGATCTGAACAGCCTGATTCTCAAAGACTATTTGACCGAAATTCATGCGAAGACGATCACGCTACAGGTGCTCGAAGGTCTCAAGATCATGCATGAAAACGGGTTTTGTCATCGAGACCTCAAGCCACAGGTTAGATGCCTGCCTTTAGGTTGAGACCTACATAAAACTAAACGAAGAAAAATATAGAACATTCTCGTAGTATCCTTATCCCCTGTGACCGTTAAGATAGGCGACTTTGGCGTTTCAAAACAAATAAACGGCACAGACCTGCGAACGATGGTGGGAACCCCAAATTATACAGCACCCGAGGTTCTAGGTTATACCTCATCGGATACATCGTCCTACACAAATGCTATTGACATTTGGTCACTTGGATGCGTGATCCATGCCATAATTACTAAGGAAACGCCTTTTACGGACACACGTCAGCTCTTGAATTATGTTGAGGGCCGCGCCCCTTTTCCAGAAATGAAGATGCTTGATAATGGTACAAGCTCCACCGCGATCAAACTTATTGCCTGTCTCATGGCCGTACAACCGGAGAAAAGATTGACTGCGGAACAGGCACTAGGTCACCCTTGGCTGTCGTTTGATATGGAGGTGGAGGAGGCGGACACATTATGGACAAATATTTCAAGTGATCCATTCATGTTGACGGCGGAAATAGGGCTGGGAATAACTATGCCAAAGTGTGAGTACATGTACATCTATGTGTTCTTACAAGGTATTTTTCTAACGGACCAACTTCAAGACCACGAAGATCAACCCTCACATAATTGCCTAACCCCATACTGTGCAATCAAACATGGGAATACAAGCGCTCTGAGAGTACATCTCCAGGAATCCAGGGTTGATATCAATGCAAAACAGCGAGGCGACACCACTCTACTACATATGATTGCAGATGGTGGCGACGAAGACATGATGAGGCTTTTACTAGAGTATGGCGTTGATACCAAGACCAGGGATGGAGATGGGAGGACTGCACTTGACTTGTCAATTGAGAAAGGAAATCAAGAAATGGTGAGGCTATTGTTGAAGAGTGGATCAAGTACTGCGGACAAGGATTGTTTTGGAAAGACCCCACTTCATCATGTGCTAGATCACGGGCATTGGAATGGACAATGGTGTACTGAAGAAGTTGTAAAACTGTTGTTGGAATACGGGGCAGACGCAAAGGCGAGAGATATGCAAGGGAATACCGCGCTCCACAAGGCCGCCGCAGAAGGATATGAGACGATCATACAACTACTTTTCACATTTGGGGCCTCAATAACGAGAAACAATTCGGGATGTACACCGTTGCATATGGCCTGCTCCTCGGGACATACAAAAATTGTGAAAATTCTTATCGAAAAGGGTGCGGATATCAAGGACAGAAATAATTCTGGATGTACGGCGCTCCACCTAGCAACCGACTCTGATTCCGCGCACAAGAACACAGTGGAATTTCTTTTGGGAGCTGGAGTAGACATCATGGCCAAAAATGATCTCCATATGACGGCACTCGATAATGCGGTGCGGAGAGGGGATCAAGATATTGTTGAACTGCTCCTTAATAATGGGGCAGAAGTACATGTAGTAACAGAGGGCGTCGGTTTTAATGCACTTCATGCGGCGACTCAGATGCAGCACGAAGGAATTGCAAAACTGCTTGTGGCGAATGGGCCGAAAGCATATCCTATGACGAAGAACGAGAAAGGCGAAACAGCACTTGAAGTTGCTGCTCAGTTAGGATGCGAATCTGTAGTGAGAGTCTTGCTCGAGAGTGTTCCTGAAATTGTCACAAAAACCTCAAGCACAGCACGATCAACAGCCCTTCACTTAGCCGTCAGCAATGGGCACGAACATGTTGTTAGACTGCTCTTGGATAATGGAGCAAATGTCATGGCGAAAGACGAAGGAGGATCCACAGCACTTCACCTTGCAGTAGCGAATGGCGATAAACCCATAGTAGAACTTCTGATACAAAATGGAGCCAGTACAAAAACAAAAAATTCCAAGGGTCAGGAACCATTGGGATTGGCGGTCGAGAGCGGGTACACAGATATACAGGTTGTATTAGGAAAGGAAACTGATGTCAGCAATGTTCACGCAGTGATTCTTATCCTCTTTGGTGTAGGCCTTTTTTTTGGTGACGCTCATGGGGCAAGGTTGACAGGCTGTGTTTTTGGATCAATTATATCAATCAGCATCTTTAGGTATTTTCTTTCTGCATCCCGTTTTTGGGCTCTTTGTGTTTTGGGACTAGGACTTTTTCTGTGTGGTGTGTATGGGTCTGATATGGCCGTTGGTCTCGTGGCTGTCATACTGTACGGCAATTGGGTCATTCAAAATCTACTTTTCGAACAGATCATGAAGGAGTAGGTGTATATGAGTTTTTAGATAGATGGGGTTTCACTTATTGGGATTATTTCTTAGAATTTATTTCTTTACGTAACATATAGGGAAGTTTGGAATATAACGGCGGTATTGTAGGAGGAATACTCATGTACCAATGCCAGTGCATTATTACATCGCCATTTTCCCGCACCGTATTATTTAATTTGTTTATCGGCGCTATCGAAATATCGCTACATGATAGAAGCACAAGCTAGCCAGGAGTATTTAGATCTATGAGTTTGTTTAGCATAACAGGGAAACTAAGATTAAGATAACCTAGGTATTTTAAAGGACGGGAGGTAATATAGTGCGTACCACTTGGCTACATATATTCACCCTAGCTTGGACTATGTCAATATACAGAGAGGGGAATGAGGGTGAAGTTCCAATCCCTGTATCGGCATATTCAAGGAAATACGCATAGACCCTAATATAATATTGTCAGTCAGTACTGTGTTGTTTATTTTGCTAATCACAAGCTATCACTCGTATGGTATGTGCTTTATTGCCCTCGTTACCTCTCTTGAAGTGATCGTGCACATATTCCGGTACGCTAAACCAAAAGCGGCCCTAATCAAGGCGAGTGATACTGTGTGCAAGCATCTACGCTCAACAGGACCACACATTAAAGCAAGCCTATGATAAATAAACTAATATAGAATGTATGTACTCTTTTTTACATGCAAGAATCCACAATTTGCCCCCCCCCCCCCCGTCCGAAGAATCAAAAATAAAAAAAAAATAAAAAAAGGAACAAAATGCCCCCGCCCACAAATGCAATACCCCTTGCCAAAAAGAATGCCCCAGAATGTTAATACCAATAAAAAGAAAATAATTGATTGCTGGCCTGCCAGCGCAGCCAGAAGGGTTTAATTATCATGACCTCTCTAAGCCCTTTATAGGGGGACTAACTCCCTCTACTTCCTCTGCTTCCAACTCTTCTACCATTAAAAACCCATTTTTCTACCTCCTCCCTCTTTTCCTCTTCATCCTGGCCTATGGTATCAACAGGTGACCCAACAGCAGACGCGTAGCTTGAGTCTACTGTGGGAGCTTTCTGATGTGGCTGTTGAGTTTGGGTTTGCACTTGCATTCCCTGATTCTGATTATAAAAGTCGTTTACCTCTTGGGAGCTGTTCTGCATTTGCATTTGCATTTGCATCTGCATTATCTGCCTCCCCTGCATCATCAACAATTGCTGCTCATCAAACGAGCCCTTGGTTGGAAGCATTGCATTTGCGCCTGGGTGTGATAGACCTGGTGGCGGGGATGAGAGGCCGGGTGTTGGCGATAGGCCAGGCGGAAGAGGTAAGCCTGGTGGGGGAGATAGGCCTGGTGGTAATGATAATCCTTGCGATGACGGAAAGCCTAGCCCAGGAGGCGGTGATAGCCCTGGCGGCGGCGTCAATCCTGGAGGACAGCTCACAAAACCACCAGCACTTGCTAATGGGCTCCCCGGGAGCACCCCAGGGCTGCCTCCACTACCATTAGTATTTGGGTTTCCTGCCGCACCCCCCATAACGCCCCATCCAGGTGGTGGGGCAACTGGGCTATTTCCTCCGCCGGTCCCAGCAAGGCTGCTCTTGATGCTGCCGTTGCTTCCACCCCACGCGCCTCTCCTTAGTTTCATCAGAGCGTCCAAACTCCCATCACCACCTGTTTCTTCGCCACCGCCGCCAAAAGAAAGTGCACTGAGCGGTCGCTGGGCGCCAAGCCCTTTCCACCCCTCTACAGGGAAGACTGCACTGTTCCTCCATGAGCTCTCACTGCGCTCACTTATCGGTGTGAGCGACGGCCTTCTGAGCAATGGAGGCCGCTGTAAAACCTCGCCCCCGGGTGGCCCAAAGTAGCCACCGTATGCTCCCGCCGCCTCTGATGTATCAGAAGCAGATGAAGGGGGTGCCGGATAGAAACCAAATTCTTGTCCGTAAAATTCGGTATCGTATGCTAGTGCTTCTGCGTTGGCTGCGGCGACCATGGTTTCGTCGTCTTCCTCATACCCGTCAGAGTAGTAGCCGCTCTGAGATTCACCTCGCGAATGGGTGTAGTTGTAGTCGCTTTCGTAGCCATTGAGGGGGTCGTTTTGACCTTCTTCCTCTTCAGCAAGACGTTGCTGTTCCTTTTGATATGCATGGAGCGACTGTGTCAGCGTGGAAAGAGCAAGAGGACAGCCATTTCCATCTAGCATTGTGCCGTCAGGAGCATAAAATTGGGCATGTTCTTGGGTAAAGCCGAGGCCACCACCAATTGGGTTGATGAAGGGAGGGAAGGAACGGTTTTCGGCGCCGGAGCCACCGCCGTTTGTGGCGGAACCATGAGTGCCGCTCATACTACCATCCTCAACCATCATAGCCCCGCCACTGGAGACCCCAACTGTTGATAATGAGAGTCTCTGGTCCTCAGACAATAGGGGGTTTGAAGCGCCAAGAGGTGTAGCTAGGGCAGTATCGGGCGCCGTTACATACTGGCTTATGTCTTGTGGGGTTGGGTCCATGATAATTCCATCATCAAAGTACATGTCGTCTTCCTCATCTTCGTATCCCTCAATTCCATTACCAAAATTTCCATCCTTTTCCTCAAGAAAGTCAAGGTCAGAGTCTTCGTCAAGGTCGTAGCCTCGTGGGTTGCCAATACGCTTCCGCAGTGGGACCTCACCACCTGCACCTGTATAGGGAACTACCGCACTAGGGTTCGGGTCCATTGTCGGGAGCTCTTCTGTCTCGTCTGTATAGTCTCCCTCTGGCGATACAATGGTGCTGTGTTGTGAAGACTCACCCTCAGGGACGGAAATTCCAATGGACATGGGGTGAAGGCCAATGGACATGGGCTGTAAAGCCATGACCAAGCCATCATCGTCATCGTCATCGTCATCACTGCCCTCATATTCCTCTCCTTCTCCAAAGATTGCTTCATTTGCACGCTCAAAGCCGTCATCGTCCTCGCCGTCCATATCGATATCGTCCATATCCATTTCAGCATCTGAGTCATCGGGATCAAAGTCAGGCGCTACGCGCGGAACTAACGAGAGGTTATCATTTGAGTGTGTTGTCGACTCCCCTGCAGCGCTGCTACCCTCGAAGGAGAAGCGGGAAGAATTGTTAATCAAATGGTGTGGAAGTGAGAGAGGATGATCGAATAAGGTGACTCTTGGACGCCCATCCGGTGGTGAGTGAAGCTCGCCTTCATTATCAGATCCTTCTTCTGGCGCTGTCTCAACTATGGGCGGCACTGGAGCGACAGCTTCCTTTGTCGAAGTTGGAGGCGAAGGTGAAAGGTCCTTAAGCAGAGTTGGTGGGGGTGGAGGAGCCTTCATAGGCGGTGACGGAGGCGACGTCATTGGTGGCCTCTGAGGCCCTGCATCGGATAATGACCTTTGTTGCTCCCGCTCTTTCTCCTTATTCGGAATAATACTCCCCTCAATTCCTTTCTCATCTTCAAAATGTTCTTTAAAGCCATGGCTGTTGCCATCTTTAGTCACGACCTCAACCTTCAACAATTCCTTCCCCCCTGTTTCCTGTCTATTCACTGGCAACAACCCGCCCCGCCTCGGTCCTGATGACCAATCAGGATGTCGTGTCCCGTATATAATTCCTGGATCAAAGTCGTCTGGAAGGTCACGCGCTGTCTTCTGTTGCTTTTCAATTGCGGACTGGGAGCTTCGCCGGCGTGAGAGAAGCGACATAGGATTGAGAAGTGTCAACTTTCTCTTATCCTTTGGCGCTGGCGGTGAAGGTGCATTATGCTGTTTCCGCTCCTTCTCGGCAGACTTCCGCGTCTTTTTTGGTGAATTGACGGGCTCGGTCGGAGTACGGCTCCGAGGGGTGGAGTCGGGGGCAGTTGTAGGGGTAAGCCATGTGTCTGGGGTGCCGAGGCTGGGTGAACCGCTACCAATGTTGAGTGGAGGGAGAATTTCTGGTGGTGGAATTTGTGGTGGAGGGGTAGTAGAAGGCTTGTTGTGTGTAGATTTTGACGATTGCTCGTTGCTAGACCGACGGTGATGGCGGAGGAGATTTAGGCGGGGCATCATTATTTTTTTTTTTTTCAAATATACACTGCAGGAGAATCTCGGGTAGGTGGTGATTGACGTATTTGAAAGTATGAATAGAGCTTCTGGAGTTTATAGTCAGAGCTCACACAACACGATGTCTAAGGTCTAGGTGAGGTTACCGAGCACCCGGCTAAGCTTTGACTGTATATATTGGAGTGGTGGACCTTGCACAACTAACTGCTGGTGGTAGCAGGTACCTCACCTTTAACAGTCAGTCTTGAAGGAAGAGGGAGGTGGGGGGAGGGGGCGTGGTTGGGGCTGACTGAATGACGATGATGGTTGCAAGAAGAAGTTGGGGGTGAGGTAAGGAGTTGTCGCTTCTCCAAAATGTTCCAGAAGGAGGAAGGAAGGAAGGCGCAGCCTATACGATATGCGATGGGTAGTCACCCGCGGATGCCAATTTGCTTGTGGAGGGGAGGGGGGGGATAAGATCTCTGCTGGGTAGGATGTGTGATGTAGAGTGCCTTTACATACATGTACCTACATGTACCTACTCTAGAGGGTAGAGGTAGTACTCTCTCTGCTGTGCCTTTCTTTCCTTTCCACACTCTGCCCTATCCCTCCCTCCCTACCCTACATACCTAGAGTACACTAGAGCACATACTACTACTTACACCCTGGTCTTTACCTCCTCCTCTCATTTAAACTGATCGTGATAGCTACGCGATATTGTTTCAAAACGCATAATCCTAATACAAATCAGCCCAACGTTACAATTCGATACTGGCGCACCGACTAACTTGGATATCGCCACCAGTCGTACTTGAAGATCAACCTTCAGGAAATGTCAGAAAAGAAGGTGGTTCGTGAGTGAATGACGTTGGTAGGGGTGATAGAGCTGTACCTATTTTGGCCTCCTTACCAGGTTAGAGGCGTGCTATAAATAGATGAGGGCTGAGTTGGTGTTGTGTGCGTGTGGTCTCAAATATACTATTAGTATGGGTACATGTAGTTATATGTATGTCTTCCTTCATGAGCGATCACTCTTGATTACATTACATTACATGCATGTATAAGTTACACGTAGTACATGTAAGTACAAGTATACTTCTACGTGTAGCTATGGGCCACTTTTCGAATCATTTATATTTTAATTCGAATATACAGTATGAAAAAACAGGGTGAAATACTACCATAAGACTACGGAGCTTAGTGATGAATACCGAATTAAACCGGCGTTGGAGGATGAGTACTGTACCAATACCGTATTCTTACCGCATTTCTAGCGTATTGACGGGAATACCGTAGTGATCCACCCTCTTTTTGTACTGTATCATTAATTGATACCATCTTAACAGTGCTACTCCGCTCCACACCACTCCAGATATAAATATCATACGATATATCAGATTGATTACTCGTAGGTTATCTTAGATTGTATTGATGTAGACTCAACTACAAGTAAGCTAAACTAACAACGCCGCCGAATTCCTACGGTATCTTCACGATTCATTAACCTAGTCCCCATGACACCGAGCTATACAAAAACCCTATAAGGGGACAAATATCAGTACCCTCCACTCATACTATCGTACTGTAGGGAATCAGAATGATGAAATATACCTAGCGAGACAGAGCCAAATTCAAACGACTTAAACAACCGTACACCGTAATACGGAACCGAATATCCCCAACTTGAGCTCTTTTCTGATTCACAGTAATCCCATAAGGAGGTTGAGGGTGCCCCAGAGCATTGGCGCAATTGGCGGCCAACTGACAATCAGCTGACAACTCCAACTCGAACCATTCCTACGTACATGGCCCATTGTATCTCTTCCACCATACCCGCCTCCAGTGGAAAATCATGCTCGAATACTGGTTCACCGCCGCCTCTCATATTTGCGAGGACTGACTGTCGAAAGCGCGTACACAATGCGGATTTCCAGGGTCACGACACGCTGGACCAGGTATTCGACCACTGGCCCCGCCCTGCAGCGAGTTGATCTCTGAGAGTCCCCTATTATCCTCCACGTTTGTGACCCATCGCCCGTAGTTGTGCTCGATCCAGAAATTTTCCCCCTCAAGCGGAAATATATGTGCTGCTTCCCATCATGTCTAGAAGCTTATCACAGCCATCCGATTCGCAACACCCGAGATGACAGATTTCCCATCTCGAGCACGGATTCTTTGGCGAGATGGGTCTTGCTGGCCTGACACGTTGAATGAAATGATCTGATGAGACAGGGTTTATTACTATTATGTAGTATGGATCTCGGACCCTGGCATCATAATAAAGCTTAAGAACTTCGAGAACAACCTGTAAATATATCAGCTGAAAGAAAACTCAAAGAACGTTCTTTACAACATACTGCTCCGCCGAAGAAACCCGCAAGCCACCTAGTCCAAGCCATCAATTCCTTTTTGTTCTCTGCTATGGTGATGCCCAGCTCCTTGAGGGAAGTTTCGATTTTTGTCTCCATGTCCTTCCCCATGTCCTTGACGGAAGTATCTATCTTATCCTTCAAAGTCTTAATGCTTCTTGCAAGTTCATTAGGCTTACTAAATACGACATGCTGATGGGGTGTTTCGAGTTTGGCAACTCCCTGGTTTGAGGTTAGTTGAAATCTGTACTGGGAGCACCTGGCTTAGGGCGGTCAAACCTTATCAATCTAAGCAATTTTTTCAGGTATCTTGAGAGCTTCTCGGGCACCGTGGCCGTGATCGTTGCACTCACCACCGGAGATGGGAAAACGCAACGTTTTGTCTCGTGAAGGGCCTTGTGAACTTGGATTGTAGAGAATTGACGTGAATTTTGGCGTAATCAGAGATTAAAACCTTTTTAACTGACTCTGGCCACGGATAGGATGGAATTTCGTTGCAATTCTAAATTGCTCAAATCATGGTTGCGGACCGACCCAAAACCCTAAACCAGGTAGTCAAATCCTTGCAAAATTCCAATTTGGTTCAAGACCATGATTTGACCCTCTCAAATTGTGATTTTCGTGGCTTCCAAACGGGGCGGTAGTTTTTGTGTGGATAGCCCGCCAGGAGCTCAAAATTTGGAAATGTGTATATACGCTATAGGACACGCTGTAGCTATAGGCTGTGATGTATGTAGGAGGTTTTGATGGTACCGAATTTAATGCACCGATATCTTAGTGCACCAAACCTGATACCGTGAATGATGATGTTTTCCCGCTTTGGATTTTTCTGAGCTCATCTCACTTGGTTAATGCTTACATGTAGTAATGAGGTTAGTCGACGTACTGCGGCATCTCGAAGTAGATCAATGAAAAGGATGACGAGAGAGAGGATGATTGTACTCCAGTACTCGTCCTTAATCTGCCCCCCACTCGAAGTATTGCTTACATGTCTTTATGAGTGTTCTCATGTCACGTGACGGGCAGTGCTAGGCGCCGGAGGAAACGTAACATTCAATTGTTAAGGTGTCCACCCGTAGCTACCCGCTACGGGTACTTGTAGCTCGTCTCTTTTCACTCATCCTATCATCATCAATACATACCATCACCCCGCTGTTAGCCGTAGCTAGAATTGCCCCTCATTCGTATCGACGAAGAACAGAGACAGTTCACAATAAGCGGCCAAGGGTCTCCAATTTCTTACGTGTATTACAATATGTTGTAACTTGGACTAATGGTCTATTAGATACATCTAGTCGTTTTAGTTAGTAAAGCTCAAGCGATTCGAATTGACCTCTGATGCCACTCACTAAATGACTTAAGGCCGCTATGAGGGGGGCGAAATATACCAATGCAGTTTCGGGGCAGCTGGTGATGGACATGAGTTACTGCGTGCTCTGCAGCTGCAGTAGCAGGATCACACTCTTGATTATATCTAAATTATATAGTATCAGGGAGAAGCGGCATCTGACGAACTTTAAATATACGAGATAGATACGAATAAAAGTTTACACTTGATTGTATGTCCAGTGTCCGCAGCACAGCTCCTACTTAAATTCTTTCAGCCCCAGCCCCAACTCACCACCTAATGCCTTGCCCAATTCAGCGAGCACCTCACGGAGCTCGGGTTCTAAGCATTTCGGGTGCCCCGGTAACGCCCCAAATATACGCTCCAAGTCTTTAGCTAGTTGATCAACCGAGAAGGAATAATACGGGCGCACCGGCATCGGAAAGAGACCGATATCCGCGTATGAATTAATGATAGAGCACAACACAGTAGCATCGCAGTCCCGGTAGTAGTAGCTCTTGCACTTTTTCCCAGGAGATTGATAATGGAGACGGGCGTCCTCGGCGATAGTGAGAAGCTTCTCTATGGCGGTGTTGCGTTTGGCAGCGATTGCATCTAAAATCCCGTCAGTAGTACTAAAGTATTGTAGCGATTATCAATAGAAACCTATAACTCTATCCGGGAGCTGCTCAATTATCCCCTCCTCCCCCACCTCCTCTTCGCCCTTCCAATATTTCGCCACCATTCTCGTACAATGTTTGAACCCCGCCTCACAATCAAATACCCACATCATGAGTACTAGCCGATAAAGACCCGGGTTATATCCCACATTAACTAGAAGCCGACTTAACCATTTCTCTCGCCATGGGCCCAACGAGCTAGCCATGTCGTATTTATCCGCAACAATCACTACATCAAGTATCTGATCGCTGGATAAATATTCTTTAACATGGTTATGTCTGAAGTGCACAACATTACAGATGGTCTCTAGAGCATCTGGGGGGTCTTCGGGTAGGTCAACAGTGATTGGAGCGGCTGAAGATAACGAGGTGCCTTCACGGAAGTGTGGGGAGAACATGGCTGCGAAGACCGGGGAGGCAAGGGAAAGGATCTTGGAGGAAACGAGGAGGGAAATGTCCCCCGAGGTCTTGAGAATCACGTCGCCTTGGGGGTCGATTCTTTGTAGCGTCATCATGGGCTTGACGTCTCGGCGATATCGCGGAGTGGGGAACTTGGCAGGTACCCGTAATCTGGTGTCTTCTTACAGCCTAGCTAAGTATGTATGCCCTATAGGAGGACTCCCCAACGATGAATGACACTCTTGGCACCGGCCCCCAAACCACATTTCATGATGTTCAATACCCGTACTTCACCAGGTGAGCTTTCTCTTTGACGCGAGCTTTATCCGGTTTATTTGTGAGGCTACTAATTGTGAGTTTATTGTAGTCTTCATCAACTCTCTTGTGCTACAATCACAACATAGGTTGGTCATGAGATTAAACATACGGCTGCACTGCAGTATAAGAACTGCCGGAACGTATTATATTAACGAATCCACATGTGGCGTTAGTTCAGCAGCCTCACATACTTCAAAATTTGGGAATAGGGCTAGACGTACTTACTTACAAGGCTTTACTAGCCAGTGGGTCACAATATGCGCGAGAGTTATGACAGTCCGGTATATACGATGTTCCAGAATAGGCATTTTATCACGTTGGGTCAGGACATGGAGCCCAGCGGAAACCGGGTAGTATAGATGAGCCAATAAGGGCCCCGCGTGGCGACAGGGATCTCGCTAGATTAGTAGATAGAGATATCTCGATACAAGTATGTGGTACCGGTACTAGATCGATAGACAATTTCAGAACTAATAAACGAATATTGTGTGACCCAGATCTCAACGGAATTCTAAAGTAACTTCTACCAAACGAAGGGAATCGAACAAGTTCATCTGTACCCTATGTAACAGTTGTGGTGGTCCCCGTTCAAAATATCTGCTCGATCTAGATCTAGCTAGCTAGAGTTTTGATTACAGCTCATGCAGGCACAGCTAGCTAGAGTTTTTTGATTACAGCTCATGCAGGCACAGCTGCACAGAACAGCTGAGCACAGGCCCAGATCTAGAATACGCTTCATCGTTCCGAGCTCGCCTATCGATTTCTTGGCTGTGGTACGCCGGGCATGCCGACAGGTATCTCTACATCTCAGCCAACATTTATATAATAAAACCCATCAGGGTCTTCTCGGTGAGGGAGTGTACGGTAGATTCTACTAGTACTAGTACTATAGTGGATTTTTGCATAATGGTAGACTACGCTACGCTGTACTACAGTGCAATAAATCCTGCCGCTGTTATTGGATACAGCTCGCTACTGACATGATATATTAGACCGTTGTACGACGGCACCGGTTGTAATACCATCATGCGAAGGTTTGGCGAGTGTTGCGTTCGAATTCAAAGTCGGCGGCATCGAGGGCGCGGCATATCATGAAGCCGCCCGCCGGGGGAATGATCGCGAGGCGAGCCGGCGCTGGCTTCATGAAGATATACTCGAGTTGCAATGGTGATGATGGCGGTTGGGAGTACGATAAGGTTACGGTTCGGTCAAGGGGGGCAGTTCTTTGGGGATAACTAATCAATTTAATAACTTTTTTGGAGTGAAGAGAAGAGGGTTCGTGGGTACCGTAGAGTGAGGGAAGGGAAATATAAAGGGAGCAGGATATCTGCCCTTTTCAAAGCAGGATCATCACCGACAAGCTCCAAATCTCGAGACTCATAACTTCCGTATATCAACAATTGCAATCATGAAGCTCTCTGTCCTCTCTGCCTTTGCGCTCCTCTGCAGGTATGGCCCCAGAATTTGACCCGGGTATCCCATAAGGTCAATGATAGTCTCGTCCCCAGCACTCCTACAACACCATAGGGAATGGGCACGAGACTAGGTTAATGATCAGATCAACTAACATAACCCCAACTCTAGCGTTGTCCGCGCCGAAGCAGCACCCGAAGCAGTACCCGAAGCGGCGCCCGAAGCCAACCCAGACCCGCAAAGATCCCTCATCGACGTTGGCACCCTCAGCCTCGCAACCCTCATAACCTTCATCACCGTCAAGCCCAGCACCACAAGCACCACCACCACCACCCCCACCTCCACCTGCACCAACATCACCAGCGTCATCTACAAGACCGATTTCGTCTACGTAACCCTTACCAACACCACCACCGTCACGCTCCCAGCCACCACCGTCACCAACACCACCACATTGACGCTCCCGGCCACCAGCATTATCAAAACGACCACCCTCACGCTCCCGCCAGTGACGGTGAGCAACATCACGACGATCACGGCCCCATGCCCAAGCACGACGACGGACCCGTGCCCGAAGCCCTGTGTGGTGACAAAGACCACAGACGATTGCGAGATCGATAGGACCTGTGTGCCCACACTGGTTACGGAGACGGTTGGCTGCTCGACAAGCAGTTGCCCGGTGGCGAGCTGCACGAGCTATGAGGTTGTCACCACGTGCTTGACGTGCCCGCCGTTGGGAACCACCACGGTCAAGTGCAGCACTACTGCCTATTAGAGCGCGAGCATGAGGCTTTGGAAATTAGGAAGGGATAGGATGTAGTGGGGTGGAGTGTTTGTAGAGAAATAAAATCTTTCCAAAATGGATTTTGGTCAGGCTGTGATGTTTTTGATTAATATTCGCAAAATATGTGATTTGATAAGCCTTGTGCCAATTATATCAGGCGTAGTAAATCTTGAAACCAAATTAACATGGGTTTGGTACATGAGTGATATTTCATGATTGTGGCACCGCATATATATACTCGTACTCGCCCCGCCCAATAACCAAGCCAGCCGCCCAACCAACCGTAGATACAAAACCTAAACCCAATAAGCCATCCACAAACCCCTCTGTCTCCACCGGCCGAAACCCACCACCAGCCCGCCGCCAAACCTAGGGCCACAAACGTACGATGAACAGTGAACAGGTCCCTACACATAAACACAGCCCCCGCTAGCTAGAAAGACGCCACAGAAAGCCACCGGCGCCGATCGATTGCAGACATACCGTACGTATACATGCTCGCAGGTACATCAGTCAGTTGTAGTTACACACCACCCACCCACATGCACCGCTATTCCTACTGCCACCTCGGGCATGTGGTGGTAAGTGTCGGAGGCCGGGCTATAGCTAGCTATAGCAATAAGAGCAATAGAGTAAAGAATATCCAACCACCCGACCCGAGTATAGTACAGCGGCGTGGGGGGAGGGGGAGGGGGAGGGTCTCACCAATACGATACCCAGCCCCCGGGGGGGCGACTACGTGGGCATTCGTATAACGGGGACGCCTGGCAACAGTCAAGCCCGGTCTTGGCACGAGCGAGTACTGGTGAGTGAGTGATATTTCATGATTAGGGTATGCACATACATGTACATACGTACCGACATCGGACGAACCGGTGCCTCCTTACATGCAACATGCGTCCATGGCCCGATAGGACAGGAGGTGCCGCTACATACATACATACATATATGTAAGTATCTCTGCGATCATGGATAGCTAACTATTCACCGTATAGGCGCGGCGGTGGTGGTGCATCCCAAAAAACGAAACCATCGCGGTCCATAGTGCGCCCATGAGCCGGCCGACCTACAAGGGGTCAGAGGCTCGTACACTAGCTCGACGAGCCAAAAAAAGGGTCATCTCTCACCTAAGTACTTAGTAAGGCAGCAGATAGAGGCTTCATTCCGACATGGCAAAAGGGGTAAACTGTTTTTTGGGCTTTAAGGTAGGCCTATTTCATGGCTCTAGGGCCTAGCATAACATATGTACATGTAGTTAAGCTATAAGGCTCAAGCCTAAGCTCGAGACTGAGAGAAAAGGGCTCAGGTTCGCTGATGGCATGGACGAGACTCGACTGCCGATACATCACGGCACCCAGCTGCAGTGCACTTGGTGCTGATGGGGGGTTAATTTTGTTGTTTTGTTTGGGGTAGCTTATATTAGCTGTACTGTACCAACACGGGTTTACAGCTCACGTACTATGGTATGTGGAAGTAGAGCGACACCGTGTGTGTATTGCCACCAAACATCCAGATACCTTCCTAATTTAGAAAGACAAGCTGTAATTTTTATATACCATAGGCCCCCAGAGCCTAATTAACCTATCTAAAAGAATATAAACAACTATTTTACAAAAGTCAAGAAACGCACTTGCCCTCCGGGCCCTCTTGATCAAAAGACCAAAGTCAGTACCAGCAACTAAGTCTCGATATACCGCCGCTCCCTCGCATACCGCTGCTGCATCACGCCGGACCTGTTGACCCCAAACCTATTAAACCTCTCCCTCGCCGCATACTGCCTCCTAAACAGCGAGCTCCCGCGATGCAGCACGACATCCATCCCCCCACCCTCATCCTTCTCGGCCCAGCCGCTCCCCTCCCCGCCCGACTCGGAAGTCGAGACCTCCTCCACCAGGGGGGCTGTCCCATACGGCTCCGGTGTTGGGTCCAGGAGCCACGGGTGCGCCAGGGCCTTCTCCGCAGACATCCGGGAGCGCGGGTTGGCGACGAGCACAGCCTCAACAAACGTTATCCCAAGACTGCTAATCCCCGCCGCCTTCAATGGGCCCCTGGGAAAGGCCGCGTTGCCGCTGCAGTAGCTGGCAAACAGGGCCATGTCCATCTCCGGGTACTCTGGCTGCCCGAACTGCCTGTCTATCTCGATGCCGGATTCGGACTCCGAGTCCGAGTCCGAGTCATCGTCGTCTTCGGGCGAGCTCTGGAGGAATGGGAGCTCGCAGGCGAGCACTTCGTGTGCCACGATCCCGAGGGACCAGATGTCGACGAGGTTGGTGTAGGAGCGGCGGTTCTTGCTGGGCCGCACGAAGCCTTGGAGTTCTGGGGCGGTGTAGTGTGTTGTTCCGCAGGCGGTACGGAGGGAGGAGCCGCTTTCGTTCTTGGAGAGGCCAAAGTCGGCGATTTTGACTTGGATGGGGGAGGTGGAGGCGACAAGGATGTTCTGGGTTTGAATATGTAGGTTAGCGTGAGGGGCGGGAGCGAGGGGGGAGGGGGGTGGAGTCAAACCTTAGATTTGATGTCGCGGTGGCATATGTTCTGCTCGTGAAGCGCAATGAGGCCGGTCAGGATCTGGGTGACTATTGCCTTGGCCTGTGATTTCACTTCGGACCCAACGCGCTTGAGGTACTGGCTCAGGTCGCCGTGTCTCATGTACTCCATTGCAAAGTACACATAATTACTCCGATCATCATACCATCCGATAAAGTCCACAAACGACGGATTCTAACCCCCACCCTTTAGCACCACTCTCAATCTCTACTCCTTCCTATAAACACCGGCAGGGACCCTCACATTCTTCAACTGCGCCAGTATCTTCAGTTCCGTCGGCCAGTTGCGGTTCTGGCCGGTGTACCGTATCCGCTTTACGGCGCGCAATTCCACGTCTGCCGCGCGCTCCACCTCCTCGGGGTCATCCCCAGGTGCCGCGAGCGGGTGAGCGACCTTCTGCTCCAGCCAGACGTCGCCGAAGGCGCCGGTGCCGATCAGCTTGATGCGGGCCCAGAGCTGCTCCTGCTTCTCGCGCGAGTGGATAGTGAGGTTGTTGTGGAAGGTTGTTATGAGCTTGTAGTCGTCTATGGGCGTGGGGGTGTCGGTGGTTGTGGCCATGGCGGTGGGTGTCGGAGTCGGGTTTCCAGGTGTAGGTATTGGAGATGAGGTGGGTATTATGTATAGGGCCAGAGGAGGGAGAATAGGACAGGTTTCATTCATTCATGGCCCGGGGAACACTTTGTCGTCCCCATCATCTTAAACCACCCCCCGCATTCCTTATGCAGGAGGGGTTTCATAATTAAGGGTTGTGATGTCGAGGTGAATAAGCCTACCCCTATATAACTAAGGTTGTGGCAGTGCTGGAATCGCTTAGTGCTTGCTGCACAGGGGTGCTTGAGGGGTTGGGGTTGTGGGATCGTAGGTGAGGCCTGGGGTATTTTTAGAGCTTATTATGCGTTCATCAATTGTAGAAGTGTATGCTGCCAGCAATCTATAACCAATTGAATACCAAAAGAACCTGCTATATAAGAAAGCAGATGTGTGGTAAACATTGTACCCCCGGCAGCAGAGGTACAAGCTGTTTAGCTGTTTCCAGTTCGGGTTAGCTGGCTTCTTCACCAATTATCATCCGATGCGCGAGTGAGAGCGGGTGTTCCGGGGAGTAGAAGGGGGGAGGGGCGGTGCAAACAATTTTCGTTGTTTTCGGGGTATTGTATATAGAGACCTACATCGTACTCTCGCGTTCTGCTAGGCTTGGGCCGGTATGTGGTGGTATATGCAGTTTAGCCGGGTTGAGGATAATTATCATGACTGGCTCATGGGGGTGTATAGACTCCCAGTCTGTTAAGCCACTCATATATGGCAGGATGGTCCCTAAAATGGTAGTTAAAGGGCCCGGTTAGTTGTATGTCCAAAAAATGGCCTTTGGTATATAAGGTGAGCTATGATGATATTGGGATTTGGACACTAAAAAGAGTAGTAAATTGATTATTCGGTCTATGGGTAAAGCCCTAATTTTTATAGACAGATGAAATAGAGAAAATAAGAAAATAATCATCAGATAAAGAAAACAAAAAAAATCATATCTCGAATCGGGAAGATGAATCCAAATAAGGAAACTATCTTCCCGATACGGAAGGAGGGATAAACAGAGCTGATGGGTCAGCTTTCTTTACCTGGAAAGCAATGTCCAGCAAGTTATACTCTGGGTTGTAAACCTGTAATTGTGCTTAGAGCTTCTCCTCTTCTAGGGACGGTTAATTTCTGCGTCCGCTAAAAGTCAATCTGAGCTGATATGAGCTCTCTGTATTGGTGATTGCGGGTCTTTCTGCTTCGAATTCCTTCAAACTTGAAACCAGTTAGTCGGCCAATCCTAAGCTATAGTTACGGTGTGGGCCGTGGCTGTTGAACTAGACGTGGTGCCATCATTTGACAGGTAAAATGTTCCTGTCCTCCTTCGTGACTATTGTTGCCTATCGGGTCGCCAACCCAGAGCTCCCCGGTATTAATTGGTTGAGCTTGGAGGTAACGATATCAGTGGAGCAAACTCAATCCACGAACGATATTTAGGGAGCTTCCCGACAGCTTTGTGATAGGCAGGCAAGAGAGAGTTTGCTGGTGTTGATGGTCGGTACGTCAATCACAAAGCTCGATGCGCAATGCTGCATGATGATTGCGGCTCTGCAGGGAAGCCCATTAGATCCCGTCCGGGTAACATATTTTGTGTTCATTGTGTCATCCAGAATTACAAGCGGTAGAGAGAGAGAGAGAGAGTGTGTGAGGAGAGTGAAGAGAGGCCTTCTGATGAGATAGAATTCATCTTCCTCATCTCCCCCCCTCCCCCACCACCACCACCACATACCCATCGACATAGGGACCCCCTCTGTCCTGCTCTTCTCCAGCTCTTCTACTTCTCTCCCTCCCTGATCTCTCTCTCTCTCTCTCTCTCACTCACTGCAGGATCTCTAAATACCCATATTGTGAATGAATTACTAATTTTTTTCCCCCTTCCCTTTTCCCTCAAAGCCTGAATACCAATACCAAGGTCCATCCCCTCTCCCCCTCATAAACACCCACCGCTACAGCATTACAAGGCCTTGGATTTAAGAGAAAAAAAAAGAAAAAGGAAAAAAAATTCTACACATCTACAGTCATAGTTAACAATGGCATCTAAAGCACCTCCCCCCGTGTCAGCCGGTCCTTCAACGCCTCTCCTCCCTTCCAGTGCCCGCCGTCAACCCATGCGACAAGCACGAACAAACCCCGTACGCAAAAACGCCGCAAACCCCAAGCTCGTCGGTAGCAGCCGCCTTCCCAACGGTACCGGCTCACATAGTGGCCACCCTACGCCCTCCACCCAACCCCCCGCAAAGTTCTACCCCGCCCTCACAGCCTTTACCGATGCTGTCGACGCCCTACCCTCAGAGACGATCCGCCACTTTACGCTCCTGCGTGAGGTGGACGCGAAGGCCTATGGACCCGAGGCCATTCTGCGCTCGCTAATCACGGCCGCTCAGGAGCTCCCGCCCCCCGACGACCCCTACGAATTTGATCCGGCGCTGGAGGCCATGAAGCAGCTCGACGATCTACAGCGGAGGCGGGAGGAGCTGGTGACACCTGCCGAGGCAATGATGCTTCATGAGCTTGAGGCTACACAGTCGGCGGAGATTGTGTCGGGGGCCCGGACAATCTTGGGACATCCGGAGACGCGGCGGTCGCGCTGCCACCAGATCCGGACGCAGATCACGGAGATCCTCGTGACGCTGGACGAGAAGATTCATGTCATCACGACGGCGTACGAGGCACTCCAGAAACACCTACAGCGGATCGACCACGCGTATAGCTATGTGCAGCACGAGATCCCGGATGTGTACCGGTTGGGAAGCGCGGAGCACTGGGCGTACAAGGAGCCAGTAAAGAAAGGGACAGCTGCGGCGCAAGCGAGGGCCGCTGAGCGGGCGCAAAGGGAGGCAGAGGAGCGACATGCGGCGGCGCAACAGCGCGAGCTGGAGACGTCAAATACGCGTTCGGAGACTAGACGTGAGGCCCTACTACGACAGAAGGCGGCGGCGCAACAGGCCGCGGCGGCAGCATCGGTTAACGAGGAAGATGAACAAGCCCCTAGAGAACCAAACCACGCGCAGCCGACGAAGAAGCTTCACGGAAACTCAAAGATACGGAAGGAGCAGGAGGCCCTAGCGTCGGCAAAGAGGATGGCAGAGCATCAATCGGCGAACGGGAATGGTGGGCTCATACCGGCCGCAGCGGCCACAGCTGCCGCCACTACTGCAACCACACCCCTCGTCCCACCGCAGCAGAAGAGACGCAAGACGACCAATACAACCAAGGAGACGCCAACGGCGGATAAGGTGTCGGCACCGGGGACCGCTAGCAAGGGTGCGGTCAGTCCGAGGGCTGGCACGCCGGCTAGCACTACTAGCAAGAGGGGAGGGAAATCAGGGTCTGGGACGGGAGCGGGTAGAGGGGGACGAAGGTAAATTCACCCCAGTCTCGTTTTTTTTTTTTTTTTCTTTTCCTTTCTTTTTTTTTCCTATCTTTTCTTTTTTTTTTTTTTACTGGCCATTGGGGTTTCCTATCATTTATTTGATTTTTTTTTGTTTTTCATGGATTCACACAAACACACTTTATATTTTGGGGCGGTCTATCTCTCTCTCTCTCTCCCTCCTTTCGTCTCTTTGCGGCTGTACAAGTATTGTTTGGAGAAAAAGGCGTAACTTGTAAGATCTATCGGTTTCATGTGGGGAGGTTTATCTGGAGGAGTTTGATATCCTGTTTTTCCTTCCATCTATTCTTTTTTTTGTTGTTGTTCGCTGCTTCATTATTAGCCATTTGGGGGGAGAGGGTGGGGGGGTTAGGAGTATGTATCTTTTGACTGTCAGGCGTTTACCGCGCGTGAGTTTCTTCTCTCTTTTTTTTTTCTCTACTACTATTTGCTTCTTTGTATAATTAGATGGGGATGTGGGCTACTTTAATAGGTTTTTAGGGAGCCGCCTTCTCAGAGAAGAAAGAAAGGGATACACCCTCCTCCCGCACGGACAAAAAGAAGCCGCCGGGTGTTTGGTCCCTGCATTGCTACTGCAGCTGTCCGTGGGGGAGGCGGGGGGGGATGGGAGAGGAAGCCCTCTTTATCTACATATATTTTTTTATATCTATTATTTTTTTTGTGCCGCATACCCCTTTTATTTTTGTTTTTACTTTCCATACCCCCTTTTTTTCATCTGTTTTTTTTTTCACATTCTCACTACTGTCGGTCAGTCAGTCTGACTGCCTGTCTATCGTTATTGGCGCTATCGATACTTGGTATTTATTGGTTGTTATTGTTATTGTTATTGTTGTTGTTATTGCTCTTGTTACTATTTGCTGTTACTGCGCATTCTGCTACTTCTGCTTTGTTATTGTTGTTGTCGTCCCCTATTTCCCTGGCACTCTTCTTTCTACCCCTGCATATCCCTCCATCCCTCCCCCTCTCATTCCTTCATCCTTCCCTTTCCCCTCATCCATTCCCCCTGCCCCTGGCAACACAGCTGCGTCTGTCTGGTGTGTTGTGGAGAAAGTGGAGAGTGGGGAAAGTGAGAGAGTGAGTGGAGAGAGAATAAGGGAGAGAGAGAGAGGAACGCGTGGGAGAGAGAGAAAGAGAGCGATCAAGCGATACCCTCCCTTCTTCACCCCCCACCCCTGCTGCCTATTTTCTTTCTTTTTTTTAATTTCGCTTACACGGCTTCTTCCGAGACAACCGCACCTTCCGCTGATCATTTCATGTTCTAACCACACATGTACGCAGGAACGGTCCTGGCCCTGTCACCGCCGGCCCCGCGGCGACTACATCCCCGCACTTGGGCTCAGCCAGCTCGCCCATCCACGCTCTCCCCCCTCCTGTCAAGACAAAGAAGGAGAAAGATACCGTCGCTGACGATGCTGCTACCGCCGCAGCCGCAGCCGCAACCGCAACCGCAACCGCAATCGCAGCAGCTACTGCTGCTATTACTGCTGTGCCCACATCACTCCCCGTCGCCCCAAGACGTAATAGTAAAGTAACGGGGACGGCCCCAGGCGCAGATGCCTTCCGCGATGAGCGCTCTTCTACAAACACAGATATAGTCATGGGTGGGACTATTATCGAAGCGCCGTTGCCGCCTCCGCCTCAGCAGTCCTCGACCACCAACACAAAGGGGCCAGACGCGCAGCTCCTTCCGCCCCCCGAGAAGCCAAAACGGAAGAAGGACCTGCACCACAGCATCACCGTCGCCAGCAACAACCCCGACGAGATGCAAGGCGTCGAGCCCACCGACCCCCACCCCCACCCCCGCCCCCAGCAGCCCCACAACCACACCCACCACGGCCGCAAAGACTCGATCGACAAAAAAGACGACAAGAAGCGCAAGCGCCACGACGACCACACCCCCGCCTCAACGGCCAGCACCGACCACGCCTCAACCGCCACCAGCACAACCACCGACAAGCACACAAAGTCGCACAGCGCCAAGGCGCGCCCATCCACCTCTGACGGCCTCCAGCAGTCCTCCTCAACGGGCAGCTCTAAGCGCGGAAACCGCAAGCGCGCCGACTCCTCCGCTGCCGCCCTGATGAAGGTTGAGGAGCCCGAGGAGCCCGAGGAGCCTGTTGATGAGGATGCGGACGCGGACGCGGAAGACGACGCGGACGAGGACGAGCCCCTTTATTGCATCTGTAACCAGGTGAGCTACGGCGAGATGGTTGCGTGTGATGGCGATGCGTGTAAGAAGGAGTGGTTCCATCTGGATTGTGTTGGGCTGCAAACGGCGCCAAAGGGGAAAGGTATGTTTTTTTCTCTCCCATTTTCTTTTTTGGTCTCGAAGGGATTGGATGGGACGGGATTGTGCTAACGAGTTGGGGTTGGTACAGCGAAATGGTACTGCGAGGATTGTCTAAAGGAGAGCATTTCGCGCGGGAGGAGGACGGGCAGTAGGGCATAACTTATAGAGGGGGGGGCATAGCGGTTAGTATAAGGTATTGATGATCTGGGAGGGCAATGGCAGTGGTACTAGTGGTAGGCATCCATAGCATAACATAGCATAGCATAGCATAGCATAGCATGCAGTGTAGCATACTGGTTTTTTCTTTTTTATATTTATCTTTTATTTATTTTTTTCCTTCTACTTTACTCTTTTCTCTCGTTACCTTCTGTGTGGGTGTGTGTATGTGCGTGTCGGTTATCCTATCATTGTCGTTCTCACTAGAAATGTTACACTGGGTGGCGCCCTCTCCTCTAGATCTCTCCTCTGTTTCCATCCTTCCCCCCCCCCCCCCCAATCCTACGAGCGAGTAGTTTTATGTATCTAGTAGCCCCCCCCCCCCACTCCCCTCCCTCCCGGCTCTACTTCCTATTTCACCTTATTTCGCGGTGTGTACGGCGTGGATTAATATAGAGACATTGGATACTGCCACAGCGGGTGCGTCACGGTGCATCACTCGGCTCGCGCCATTGGTGGGGGTGGGTGTGTGTACGTGTGTTGCGTGCGTGCGTGCGGTACATGTACATGTAGGTACATATAGACGGCCAACATTCTTTCCACATCTCCGAGGGGCCATAATTAACCCGTGTCCGCTTCTGCATGTCCCCCATACAATTTCTTTTGGGGATGGGCGGGGGCGGGCGGGGTGTGGGGGTTTTGCATTCGCGGTATATATGGGGGGCCCTTGCGGGGACGAGCAGTGGTGCTGCTGCGTGAAGAGCCGGGCAGGGCGGGGCAGGGCGGGGCGGGGCGGGGCGGGGCGGGAAATGGTCTGTAGGTTGCAATGGCGGGCCCTCGTTGTATGGCCTGCGGCCGACAGCGCCCCAGATGCCTAAACACAACACGGCCCCTAACCCATGCCTCAAGTACAGAGATCCCTAGTATCTGAAGACTCCTCATGCAACTAGACACGTAATAAAGGGCTCAGATCTAGAAAGGTGTTTATACCAGACCTCTCCCTCACCATGAAGAACATTAGGACACTTATACCTACCCCTGTGCGACCGCTTCCCGACGCCCTGGGTGGCGCGGTCTCCGGCGGCGGGTGTCTCTCCCCTCAGGAGACAGTACTTATATATACCATTTTGCATTGCAGTTAGTTAGGGTTATTTAGGGTTATTTAGGGTTCAGTTCGAGACGTTGGATATCACCCAAATCAATTCAATCACAGGATGTCACTCGGTCCATCGTATCGTGCTCTCGAGGCTATTTTCATAAGTCCAAAGGTCTCTAAAGGAGTCTATATCTTCCTACTAAATATCCAAACAATCCCCCCGGTAATAAACAAAATAAATAACCTAAAACCACCCCAATCACTGACCGCCGTCGTTAACAACCCACGGCATCTCCTCGTCCGCCAACTCCGCACACGTCAGATACGGCATCTCCTCCCCATGCCCGGCCAGCCTCAAATTACACCCGACCAACCCCCTCGCAATCTCCCTTACCTCGCGCACGATCTCCGCCGCGCTCTCGACCACCCCGCCCACATCCGCACTCCCCGGGTACCCCGCCACATCACCCGCCGACACATCGAACCCCGCCCCCAAGGTCCTAAACAGCGCGCCCTCGCACCCCTCCCCCCGGTGCACCCACACACACGCCGCAACCCGCTCCCTGACCACCGCGGCCGCAACCCTCCCTCCCCGCCCCCGCCCCCCGCCACAGCAGCACCAACACACAGCAGCATCTTCACCGCCTGCACCACCAACCCCCTAACACGGGCGCCCTCCGCCCTAACCAGCGCAACCACACACTCCGGCGCCGCCGCCGCCGCCGCCCCTGGACACCACCCGGTGCCGCCGCCCGCGCCAACAACATGGACAAACGCCTCCCGAAACACCCGCGCACACCGCACGCGGTACGCCAGCTGCAGATATCCCGCGGGGGACTCACGGATGCGGGCTCCGAGCGCCGGCCACTCCAGCACGCGCGCACACACTGCGTCGGCCACGGCGTCCAGCGCCTCCAGGCCCGCCGCGAGCGCCACGACCGCAGTGCACTCGTCCAGCGTCGCCAGCGCCGCGCGCCGCCGATAGAAGATTGCGAAGAGGGCGCGGAAGGCCGCGCGGTGCTTCTCCTGCGTCTCGCGGCACGGCGGGACCGGCTAGCATACCGCCCACACATCAGTCAGCACCCCGCAGCACCCAGCACCCAGCACCCAGGGGTCCTTACGCCCAACTCGTGCGGCCCCGCCGTGACCTGCAGGCTCGGATCCCCGTCGCCGTTGTAGTCGATGCCGTAGTAGAACCTGTACTGGCCGCCGACGCCGACGCCGAGGCCGCCCCCCTGTCGCCCGCGCGCAATGTGTGCCGCGAAGCGCCTGGACACGCTCCTGAGCACCGCGGAGTGCAGGTAGAATGTCTGCAGCGGGACCACGACGAGGACGTCGGGTGCGTCGCTGTCGTCCGCGCCGCGGAACGTTCCGCTTAGCTGCGACTGCGGCCGCGGCGGCGGCGGCGGGAGGCCGGTCATGTTTTTGCGTGTATGTGTATGTGTGTATGTGTGAGACAGAGAGGGAGGAAGGGATACCTGCTGCTTGATCATTGACAAGGGCTGGTTTCATATATATAGACAATTCAGATAGCTAGCTTCCGCCGCGTTCTGGGCGAGACTCGTCATTACCACCGTCTCAGATGATTGTGATCTAGAAGCCACTTACATCCTCCTCCTCCTCCTCCTCCAACACCGTAGATCATCCCAGCCCCCATATTGACTGATGTACCCATACCCATATAACCCAGGGGTGCCAGAAAGTGCGCAATCAAACCAGCAATCCAGCCAGAAGCCGGAGTATCGTACAGCCATTGTGAGCGTCATTTTACAGGCTAAACCCTCCTCCTCCTCCTCCTCCCCCAAATCAATGACCTCTAGAGACTGCATATCCATCCATCTATCCATCCACCGTCCCAAAAAAAAAATCGAGATTCCGGGTACATCGCAACCGGTTACCGCACCCGATCGAAATGAAGATCAAACAGCAACTGGCGATGTCTACATATGTTGTGCATGATCAGGCACGTTATAAGTATTACTGCTATACATACATGTACTACTACTAATTATGGATTGAGGACCGCGCGCATTCACCCGGAAATGGAGAGGGGGGGGATTCAGGTTAAAGAGGGGTTGGGGGGGGGGGTGGAATTATGTTTCACCTTATGGGGGAATCGTGATTACTGATGTACTGTTTTTTATTCTGTCACGAAGCACAGAGTACCTACGTACATATAAAACTACAGTAAGGCAAAGTTGCATATATATATAATTACAAGGAGAAACAGAACCAATCAACAAATCCTCTCCCCCATAAGTCTCTTTTTTTTCATGTAGGTATTACTGACGGCGGTTACCACTACCACTGTAACTGCCCTTGTGATTTACGGGGGTTATATAGCTCATCTATTATGGTAAAAATTACTAACAAAGAAAAGGCATGTCTCACTTCACAAGCCATCACTCGTTTTCACTCCCACACCTTTGTGAAGTTGAGAAGTGACAAAAAAAAAGATTAGTATCATCATAAAAAAGAGAGAGAGAGCGGACAAACATGTCCGCAAAAAAAAAAACCAACGCCATGAATCCCCCTCCCTACCCTGCCCAGTTATTTAATTTATCACACACTGATTCATTGTCCCCGTTCCACATGACAGGCACAACACAGCACATCATTACAATTCGGGACCGATCCGCACACAAACAGAAGTATAGGAAGAAAAAGAAGTAGAGAAAGACATTTTACAATGGGTCGTCACAGACAAAACACACAAGATGAGGGGGTTTCTACCCCCCTGCATAAACCATGTCTGCTTGGGCAGAAAGGTGGAGGGGAGAAGGGGGGGTTCTCGTCCGTCTGGGTCCCGTAAAGGCATAATAATACTGCGCAAACTCGCGCTCGTTTAAATAAACTCCCAGATTGAACTGGTAGGAGGACGGACAATCATAGAAAATAAGGAAACCATTCAAGTCGTTTAATCGACTTTTGCGTTGGCCAACTGTCTCGTTGTGGCGTTCGCACTCAAGTTGTTCGCCAGCCGCACATTCGTATTTGCATATTTCTTTGTATGCTTCAATTTCTTTCGCGCGACCATCACAGGCACCGAAGACTTCGTGACCAGGTAGTTTGAGAAGGATCCGAGGAGTACACTGGATGATGTCAACTGCCTGAATATCGAGGAGGAGAGTATGCGGAGGATATACCCTTTGAGAGCGCTTCTGCCTCGTGAGCCAAGAACGACTAGGGTAGGTTCTACAAGATCGATCTGCATGCAGGGGTTAGTACAAGGCAAAGATAAGAATTACTAAACCAATTTCCCTTGTTTCACATAAAGCTTGCCTAGTGATATAAGGGTATACTTACGATTTCTGTTAAAAGATGTTTTGGGCTTTTGCAATGGATCACCTCCACGGTACACTTGACTTGTAGCCTTGTCTTTTTTAACAGCTTTGAAACCAACCCAGTGATCGCTTCTGCGGCCACAAATCTTTCCTGCTCCGCTTTTGTCCTTTCCCGACTCCTCTCGGACCTTTCCAACACTTGAAATGGTGTTCGTGGTGATGCGCTCCCGGGTGTTTGCGTCCCAGACATCAATGTCTGACTGGACGCCACTGATAGTTGAGTAGTCATATCAGCGATGATCCCGTCATCTGATACAATCTTACCCCCATCTTCAACGGTGTCCTGGTCGATTGCGTAGATAGCCATGAGGGTGTCTCCGTCCCTGAGTACTGTCCCTATGGTCCATTCGAGTGCGTGCTGAGCCTCACCACTGAGATCCGTAGCAACAAGGTATTTACGAACTCGTCTGTTTCCCTCTTCGGCTTCCTTGGCAATTGCCGCATAATCACCCCGCAAAATAGTCCGGACGACACGCTGTGATTCAGGTGTTGAAACAATGGGGGAAACACTCATGTCCATCCTCTGCGCTCGGCGGAGGTCTAGGACATCCGCTTCCGTGTCAGATGACATGGGGGTAGAGGTGTGAGATGGCAAATCAAAGTTAGTGGTCGGGTGCACCCCCGATCGACGGCTTGTTGTGGGGGAATTTGCCCCCGGGACAGTGCTGCCGGAAGGAGTGATGGATATTGAGGGTAGTAGCGAACGTACTTTGTAGCGTGAAGATACTTCCTTACCTGTATTGAAATTTAGTTAGTTACCGAACCCCAAAACCCATAGGGAAATCGATCTAGGAAACAAACGTTCTTCCTCTGCGGCGGCCAACAAGCTCATACTAGTTTTGCGCATGCTTCCCGTCCCTTTCTTGGCGTCAATACCGCCACCTTTCTTTCCCTTCTTTTTAGAACCTCCACCAGCTTCCCCGACACTCCTGATCATACTCTTGATGATTCCGGTAGATTCCCTAGTATTCTCTTCAAAGCTCGATTTAGCGCCCTCTATGCGGCGCGACCTTGACCCCGGTCTGCCCCTCTCCTCTTTCTCTTCTTCTTCACTCCCGGGGGAGCTCCCCAAGCTGCTGGACTCCTCTTCAGACGAATCCTCTGGTGCGCGCTCGCCCTCTGGATCGTAATCCTTCTGCAGGCGAACGCCCCCTTCAGGGTTAATAGACTCGCCTGTTCCTGCACGTATTTGTTCTCCATCGCTGTTTGTTAGCGGTTTGCGCTCGGGCAGCTGGCCCAGTATGCCACCGGAATTCGCAAGGGCCTGGTCATTTAGCCGGGCGTATGCGTGAGCAAGGTCTGGCTTGGGCTCATTATCCATTCCGATAAGGGGGTTCTGTCGGGAAGGCGATGATAACCGCCCTACCGACGATCTAGGTGATGCTGATCGCAACAGCTCCTCTCGTATCAACTCTCCCGTATTTGGAGATATTGACCGCCGCCCGATGCTCCCCCGAGCAGAGGGTGCGGCACTTGGGTCGCGGGAGCGAGGCTTTCGGGGGATGGGGGGCGCTACAGAAGGCATCATGGAGAAGTTGTAGGCATCATTTGGGGTCAAGCTGTTTACTTGCTTGTCACGGTCTTTGAGCAGTTTAGGAGCGCCATTGAGACTGGGGCCAGATTCTGAGCGGTGCCTGCCATTGACATTCTGGGTGACGGTTGGTGACCATGTAATTGTTGTTGGAGCTCTAGTGGGAGGTGGGTCTGCTATATCAATTAAAGAGGATATTGTAGAGCCACGGTTAGGAGATGAGGTACGGCTATGGTGTGGGGGAAGTACAGAGGTGTACGGCTGCCGGGGTGAGGAAGGGGTGGAATATGCACCAGAGGTGTGCTGGTGTACAGATCTCCGGGCGGGTGTTCCAAGAAGCTTAAGGATCTCTAGACGCTCCTCCTCGAGGGCAGATTCAAGAGACATCTTGATGTAGTGAGCAAATCAGGTTTCTAGTATTAGGTGGCACTAAATAGTTGTCAGTTGACTATACGATAGGTTGGTTGGGCTAGCCAAGCAATCAATAGATGCAGCAAGTAACGAAGATGAAATAAACGGATATATTGAAGGCAATAGTTCAGACAGAAGAAGCTGGATGGTGGGGGGCGATATTGCTGCTTTTTTTTCCCCCATGAAAAGAGGAACAAGGCTTCCTTACCTCCTCTGTGAGGCTGCTATCTGCAAAGGAAAATACGCTGTCCTTTGAGGGAACGAAAGCTGGTGATGGATGATGATGCTTTCGAGTAGCGAGTTCAAAGATGCAACGGTAAAAGTCTAGCGGGGAGCCAGATGTGGGCTGGTGAGGTGGCCGTTGGCTAAGAAGTACTCTCTTGTGATTACCGCGTGGATACGTAAGGGTGGATAGAATGTAAGATGGAGTGGGATGGCTTGAAGATAAAGAGGAGAGGAAGAAGAAAATATTCTAAGTAATGGAAGATCCCTGAGTGAAAGAGAGCTCTTGGGTCGAATTTGAATAATGCCGAGAACAGTTTATTCTAATGGTGGTGCTGCTAACAAACAAGTGTGTAAAGTGGGTGCGGGTGGACTGATGACGAAGATCCAAGTCCCGCCCAAATAAGGAGGATGTGCCCTGTCTGTTTGCTTGCTCGCTTTGCAACCCTGTTCACTGCTGCTTTATCTAGTGGCGTCTGAGTGCCTGGGAAGGTGGGGGGGGGGGGGCCTAGGGCCAAATGTGGATGTGGAGCTCTCTAAACGCAACAAGAAAGGTGCCAACTTTCCCCGGCGGTTTGTTCAGTGTAAAGAGTAAACGACGAAATAGCCTCCGCCGAAAGAACCCGCATTTTTCGCCCGAATTATGGAACGGATAATTCAACAAACGGGTGTTTTAGGTGCGTATTTCGTTACAGCTTCTCATTGTATTGTCTCCTGTTTTCTCTTTCTCTTCTCTCTTTTTTTTTCCTGCGGAACCTACCTACATAGTAGGTTCATGCAGCTAGTATCACTGCAACCAACGCCCTGTGTGTATGCCGACGAAAGCGATTGCACGATGCAAACAAAACGGTAAGATGGGAAGAGTCCACCTTAAAAAAAAAAAAAAAAAAAGAATGAAAAATATTAGCCAATTACCCAAGTGAAAGCAGCAGGCACAGGGCCATTAGAGTTGGGTACATATAGGCACCACTTACTGGCTAGGGAAATATTGGAGAAGAGAAGATGGGAAAAAAAGCAGCAGGGAAGAGAATCGCGAAATCCCCTCTTCTTTTCCATACTTGAACTGGAAAAGAAAAGAAAAAAAAAAAAGAAATGTGCGTGGGTGGTCTGTAAAGTACTTGGAGTCTATAGGCTACATACTAAATTCCGCTTCGTCAACTGCATCGTGGATAATGAACCCACTATCATAATTAACGTCCAGGTTTTGCATATGTGCAACCCTACACGATACACTCTTTTCGGTTTCTTCATCTCGCCTGCTTCTGTTTCCGGTACTCTGGGTGGACTAAGACACGCAGACCCTATTCCTCCTCTGATAGAGCAGCGCCATCTGGACATGCACAGAACGTGATGACCTCCCCTTTGCATTGGCAGGGGTCCACCCCCCCAAAAAAAGTTTCGCTGCCATCCAGTCCTTTATCTGATCCGCGAGCTTGCCTTAGTTTCCACCTCTCCTCCTTCGGCCTCAAGATAACCCTCCCTCTCTCTATGTCCTTCCCCGATTTCTAACCTTCACCTCATTCGCATGTTTCGCCGTCCCCCCACAAACCCTTTGGATTCTATGAACTTGTTCCATTCCCTGAGCACTCACTCTGTTTCTAGCTCTTCCTCTTCAACTACTACCCGCACGTGCTCCACACCACCACAACCGTTACCTCCCGTTCGCTTCGTTCCCACGCACCCATCACCATTGCCATGGTGCCTCTTGGCCTACATCTCTTGGTCTCTTGGCCATACAACTCCGGCAGTCATACACGCAGGCCAAGCGAAAAAAATAAACGGGGAGGGGGGGGCAGTGCAATTAACCTCTCGTCTGTCCTGTCTCCCATCTCAGGGAAAGCGGGGGTGCGTAAATTATGGTATTTTGTTGGATTAATTATTTTTTCAACTGAGACACAAATCAAAGCCGGTATTCTCGAAGTAGGCAACGGTTGATTTTTTTATCAAGAGCACCCTGAAATGGACGGGCCCTACAAGAGAAACTTCTAGACTCCTCCGTGCGTGGTCATTTGGAGAAAAAAACATCAATACCTGAGGTACCAGCACGAAAGAGAAGGTTCACCGAGACCTTCGGCGAACCAAATTCGAAGTTCACGAACCCTCCCCTCTCTCCGTTCCTCGAAGCCAGTTCTTGTCTAGGCTGCGTGACATCCGTTCACATCCCTGCCGGACCCTACCCGCAGCGGGTAGGAAGAAAAAAAAACCAAAAACCACGGCCAAGTGCCAAGTAACGTTAGATACCCCCGTGTCGTCCGCGCCGAGACAGAAATCATCTCCAGAGAATGATTACATACATACCAGGGGGGGAGATCGTGACGTACTCCATGCTTGGTATCCAAATAAGCATAACAGAGACATAAGGGGGAAAATGGTTGGCAGACAAACACATTGTGTGATTTAAGTGGCTACATGTCAAAACTTGGCGCTGTCCCTTTACAACTCTCCGGTGGTGGTTCACAAAGTTTCACACAATGCGTGAACAACATGGCACTTATCTTTGACCGACGTGAGTAGATACAGTCACGTCGTGTTAGCTTTTTTTTTTTCGAGTGATACGTTGTGTACCTACACTGGAATATCATTACCAGGAGAACCCCCCCCCTTTCCCGGGTAAAGATCCTCCTATCCTTCTGATCTTTTACCTCATATATAGAGACCAGCGCATCGGCATGATTATGTAGAGTATAACACTCGTCATAATCATAAATATATATTTTTGTCGTATGATATGTTATATTTGATCACTTATCGTCGAGAAAGGGGACCTGCCCAAGTTTAAGGTACCCATGTAGCAACCGAAATAGCTCTAGGCATCGATCAGGTTTGTAGATTCCAACCATATCTCGCCAAGCTCTTCCCACCCTATCTATCATCGCCCAGCCCTTGGCCAACCATTCAGCCCGGGAAAACTAGTTAGCTAAGGTACCGTGGGAATTGAAGGTTGACAGGCCTAGGCAAGGAAAGTACCTGACCAGTAGAGCCGAGAGAGATGATCGTACGCGTCCTTCCTCCCCAGGATCTAGGCGAGTCCAATAACCATGATCATGCATGTAGGCACTGGATTCCAGCGTTGTATTAACCAGAGAACCACTTACATCATGATCCATACAAAGCTATACATCCCCTCTGCTTATAGTCGAGTACATACATAGCTAGAGGTGCTCTACGTGTACGTATTCTATCTGCCCATTGCATGTTATCCCAGCGCCTCCCAGCTCGCCTCCTACAATAACTAACCCCCACGCACAGTACACACGACAATGGATATCGGGGCTTGAGAGAGGGTTCAAAAAAAATAAAATAAAAACGACACGAGCCGCCGTCACCGTGCCGACCGACCCGCGACGGCCCACTAGAAGGTTAATCCGAACTCCGGTCGTATCCCTAGGTACATGTAATTGATTTAGGTTTAGGTTCTGATTGCTTTGTGCTGGGACGTGGGGTCACGCGGGGTACTTTGGTGTTGGGTAAGTGCTGTAAGTAGGTACATGTACTCAGCTAGACCACTTGTAATTAGTCACGGCGCTCGTGTACTCAGGAATGCGGTGTGTGGAGAGGAGATACATGCGTACGTGGGATGAATGAGACCTTTGAATGTGCCAGTAAGGTGGTCGTTGAGATAGAGTACATACATAGGTACCAAGATATGTTGGGAGGGCCAGGACCAGGTCAAAGGTCTCACGGCGGAGACAACACAGTGATCTGTCTCAAAAATCTCAGAGCGAGTGAGTATTTATGAAGCCCTAACCCTAGGGGGAAATAAACCACCATGTCCATAAAGACGTTGATCATCCCCTAGCTTGTGGTTTTCTGCCCCGCCCCCCGCCCCGCCCCGCCCCCGCCCTCCTCTTCCTCCCCGGCAATCTTCGGTTCTCATCCGTAGGAATAAGGTACATGTATGTAGGCAAGGCAAGAGAGCTAGTATCCAGAGTACCTACCTCGGCGGTACACATGCTCTTTACTTATCCAAGCCCCGGGCCTACTGCATATTCTGGGTGCTGGGTCACGATCAGATCGGGATTTAGCTGCCCCCCCTAATCAGACCGAGTGCTTGTTTGTGGGGTTACCCCGGTTTTTTTTTTTTTTTTTTGGCCCTCTTTCATGTCTTCACCCATCGTGATCAACCGCTGGTTTACCACTGTTTTGCGGAGTAAAGAACGACGTTGAGATCGAACCCCCGACCCCCCGTCGCGTGGAGTAGATCTAACTACCGCTTCTTGCGGCAGTTCAGACGCGGTTAGCTTGTTATAGGTAGCCAATGTATATAACAATAACAAGCCTAGAGCTGGAGCTGCGCTATGTAGGCCGGACTGGAGCGGAAATAAGCCAGTCGTAGCTTACTCAGTCGGATCCGTATACTGGTGATTTCCCGGCGTTCTGAGCGGGAGGGTGTATCTGTTGAAATTACGACACCTTCGGCACCGTGTTTGGTGTTGCGCATGTGTATTCTGCATAGCCGGGCCGGGGAATCGATATTAATACACTGCAATATCCCCCAGCACCACGAGATTCCCGATGTTTCCGCCCTTTTTTGGACTACTAGGCAACAGCTCTTTTGGCATTTGTTTTTTTTTTGTTTTTGCCTTTGGCTTTTTCTTTTCTTTTCTGCGCTGTTCATGCCGGGAGAATTAACAGACACAGCCAGGCAAAGGCAAGGATACACTCCTCCCAAAGAAGCACCACCAACCAATCACAACGACCGGGCCAATTCCATGTTCGTGCCTCTCTGACTAAGAGCAAAGTGCCTGTTGTCCCAGGGGCTGCTCATAACACGTGCTCCTTGACCCACCAGTGATTGGAGACTTGCTATTATAATAAATATACCCGCCTCTTATAATACTCTGTTTCAATTAAGCCTCTGGAGCATGTATGTATGTATGACCCGTAGTGTTGGGTCCGTGCGCCAGCAGTTGAGTGTAAACTTTGTAAATTGGACCGACCGAGATGAGATGCAGAGGAGAGCATACATACATAGTGTAACGAGGGGCCGGATTCACGTGGGCAGAGCACCTGCGCATATATATCTTGGCCCCGGCCCATGAACGATCGATCGCGGTATGTTGCTAGCAGTGGAATTGGTCGTATTTGTAAGGGCTTTATGTAGTCGATATTATCTAAAACTCAATTACTCAGCGAACTGGTGTTCCAAAGCCCTAGCTGGGAGCGAACTGGCTAGAAACTACATACACACGCGTAAACGCTGCTTAAACAATAGTAATCAGTTAAGGAGCGACGAGGATATGTGTATATGTGAGCTTACTTTAACGCTGCACATAGACGGTGGCAATTGTATTCAGGGATAGACCTAGTCCCAGGCTCCCCGGCCCTCGATACATCGCAACCCAGGGAGATAAGATGATGTGACCCACAAATGAGAGAGCCCGAATTAAGGACAAGTGCCGATATCTGTCCTGAACAACCTTCTCCGGCCATTGATGTTTATCTCGGTGTTTTGGATCGATAGCGCCTTGCCTTAACCGCCTAAAGCTTATAAATGGTTGTAAATCTTCCGGCCATTGATCAATACATGCGAACAACCCAGCCTTGCATGGGGGCGGGGCACTCACTCACTCACTCCCTTCCTGTATATCCGTAGCTGGATCGAGTCCCTGGCCTTATCTCCCGTCATCGATTAAGATCTGCAGGGCATGCTATACCGCGCCGAGTGCGATGACCGCCAGGCCAATGGCGGAGGGTGTTTTAATAAGGGCCGGCTCCCATGCAGAGTAGAGTATATACGACACGATGTTTCAAAAAGACACAAGCTTAGAAGAGATGCTGCATAGATTCACACTGATCTCACTCGACACTGATCATGACGTACCCTTGTGGTGTAGTTTGTGTCACACTGATTACATATGTATACATCCGCCGCCATTCCCTCCAAGACATACACGAGTGCTCTCTCCCAATCCTAAACACGGGAGCCGAGTAAAAACACGGCCTCATAACCAATCCAGCCTGAGCCGTGGGTGGGTGGTCAGTCAAGTGCCATTTCGCAGCCCTGATCGTCCCGTGTCTGTATATTCATGAGATATCACTCGCGGCTGTCCCATGGAAGTAGTTGTGTTACATGGCACTTATTGGCTGGATCTGTATATGTGATCGACGTCTGTCTGCGTATGTGGCTCGAATTGCGACTCAACGGTTCCGCCAAACAGGCGGCCGGGATGGCCTTGATTGCCAAAGCACAAGTGGGCTTCTAGACAGCTCGTGCTGGCGATATTTTCCGACTGGGCATGCATAGCTGTACATGTGGGTGTACTGCGTAAGGCCACTCACTATATAGAGTTATATACACAGACCTACGTTACATGTACACCTTGGTCCATACACCAAGACTCGCCAATCGATCGAGGCCCCGAGCCTCAAAAAAAGAAGAACCAGACAGGCATCAATTCCAACATCCTTTGCCCTATTAATAATAACGTGGTGACCAAAGGACTCGGGGAGGTTGTAAGCAACACGGGTCTTCCAATGGGCCAACCGGGCTCAAATCAAGCCACCCATCAACCAAGGATCCACCGAGAAACCCTCCTAGTTACGACCACCTTCAGGATGTCTTCCGAGGGGACCCGCAACAGGTCCGGTACGTCCAACCCACTTGGGTCGGCCCCGCCTATGTAGTTATAAGCATATCAAGAAACCTACGTTATCCCGAATATCAAGACGGGACAGTCACAGACCCAGTTAGGTTTCCTGGCCCCGGGGGTTTACCCAGCTGCTGATGATCAGTGGGAGTATAAGGCAGCTGTACATGTCAGGGCTATAAGCTCCGTTCATTCAATACACGATTATCCGGCAGGGTCAGGTCTCTGCTTAACTAATGACCGGCCAAGTATCCATAACCTAAGAATTCGGCTGCAGCTGGCCCTATCTTGGGCCTAGGACTAGTGTGGCCATGAGCCTTAACTACATATGTTCCGCTATATATGCCCCAGAGCCACGAAACAGGCGAAAGGGCAGTTCTACCTACCTCAAATTAAAGCCCAACCAACAGCATACCCCCTTACCATGTCGGAATGAAGCGGCCCCTATCTGCAGTTTTGCTACGTCAGGCGAGAGGATGACCTGTCTCTTATCATGATCATTGACCACCGGCTTGAGCTAGTTAGCTTACGAGCCTCTGATCAGGCCGGCTCATGACTGTATCCAAATACAGAGGGGAAATCGTCAGGATTATCATCAGTAATATGACTGGGAAATTCGCCGTCTACCGGGCAACTGATGGGATGTTAGAGTATCAGCAAAGTCGTCGAATGGGGCTGGGATGCATATACCATACGAGACGGGAGCTTTGGCAACCGTGATACATTTAACGATACGTCATTTGCGATGCACTTTATGGGGTGGTAGAGCGCGGCCGTAGTACAGCCGCTAGTAGTCTTTGTTGTTACACATAGCTAGAATAAGCCTATTCAGACCAAGACCAGGACCTGCCAGAGTCTAAATAGTCTAAATATTCCAGCCTTTGGACGGGCTGCCCTGGCTTGGCTGAAGGGCTGCAGCCCCACGCAGTCTCTAGTCCGCCTAGTCCGCCTAGTCCGCCTAGTTTTCAGACGGACTGTCTTGGCCGGAGGACCGTAGTCCCACGCAGTCCATAGTCCCCTCAGCCCGTCTACCTCTGGACGGTCTTGGCCGGAGGTCCTGGTCCAGCCGCAGTCCCAATATGCAGTCCACAGTCCGCCCAGTCTTTGGACGGGCTGTCTTGGCAGTCCCATGCAGTCCATAGTCCCAGCCCGTCCACTCTCCGGACGGACCGCCCTGACCAAAGCCGCCGCCGCTGCACACTACCGTTGGTGGCCCAGTCAAATTGTGGCCGGCTGCAGTCGACTGTGCCAAGCCGAGCGGTCCAAAATTGGGACGGACTACACGGACTGGCGGTTTTTCAGCCAAGCCAGCCCGATGTCAACCTTTTGGACGGACTGGACGGACTGTGGACTGCATAGCGTAATGGCCGCCTAGAAGAGTGTAGTGGTCTAGTCTTGTTTATAGTAGCTAAATGAATTCCCGTCCACATGAAGGTTGATCTTTGACTGTGGTCATGATACATATTGTCTATGAACTCCTGGTTGGAGCCATAGGAAGAAAGCGCCCGGGGCCAACCCTCCCAATAAAAACCCGAACCATACCCGATCGCGAGCGTGCCCCGTCCCGCCACCTCACCTTGCTGTCTTGTAGATAAAGCCCGGAGCGTAATGGCACTTGCGTCCATATATAGAAAGCGGCCAGGTCAATGTTACATTGCAATAGAACCCACCGACACCCCAGGCTAAACAGTTAATGTTAAATCAGTATGGGCGATATCGAAGACCGCGCGACAGGTTAAGGCTCAGCCCTGGCCCGAACCCGGCAGTAAAGCTGTAAGAGGAGGCCCGCCATAGTGTATACAGTCACAACCCATCACTCGGCCGGCCGTGTGTCACATACATGACCATACCTTATCCCACCGCCGCCCCAGGCCTACAATATGTACATAGTCTCAATCGACCCACCCGGCACCCCCTATAGCTAGTACAAGCAAATACATACTTATGTAACCGCCCACCATATCTCCAGGGCCGGGCCAGAGCACCCGACAGCCCCAACCCACCACGCACATCGGTACACCCGGCCCAAGCCCAAGCCCAAGTCGGCCCAGGACCAGATCGGGCCAAAGAAAACAGAAAGCATCCAGCCAGCCAGCTCCGATCGACATATGCATACACAAACACCTCCAACTCCAACCCCAACCCCCAGCGCCAACCGCGACCGCGACCGGAGCTCCAAATACACCAAACCAAACCCAGTCGGATCGAACCCAACCCCCAAAACGAGAACCAGCCCGTACGGTACGTGCATGTCCTCGCTACAACCCACCCCGCCCGTCGGGGTCTAGAGTCTGTTTCTATGTATGTGCGTGTACCCGTCCCCCCCCACCCGCCCGCCCGCCGGTACCAATACAAATACCAACCCCCACCCGCCACTCCCATAACGAACGTCACGCTCACAGTCTACGACGGGCGGACTGGGCGCCTTAGTGGGTACATGTAGATATGTAGATATGAAGTACGTAGGCAATTGAGCAATTGAGCAAGCAAGCAGGCAAGCGGGCAAGCAGGCACTACCATGGACCCACCGCCGCCATAATCGCCCTCCCATCCCAACTCCATCCCAACCCCCGCCCTATCCGCACACGTACACCCACCCCACCCAACCATCCCGCCGCCACCGCCGCCGTACAACCCCAGGCGACACCAAGAAACCGACGCTACACCACAACCCAACCCAACCCAGCCCGACCCAACCCAACCCAACCCGACCCAACCTGACAGACAGACACAGCGGTTCCCATTACCGCAGTTAGAAGCATGCGGATGTCGTGTTCAATAGCGGGAAGTTGGGACTGCCCTGCCCTAGGCCTAAAGAGCTGTTTTTATCTTCCGGGCGTACTCCCCCGGGGGTCACGTATTACAGGTAGGTACAAGGCGAGTGATAGTTTGTGATCTACTACTACTACTACCGGTGGTCACGCCCGGTTACGACAATTCACATTACGGGGTCTAGAGTATCTCTGTTCTTGCTTCCAAAGAGTCAAGAATGTGCTTTTATAACAATACAAACCCAGGGCCACAACCAAACGAATAAGCAATGAAAATATATATATATAATATAAACCACCCAGCAAATACACAGAAAGAAGGAAAGGAGCTAAAAACCCATATCAATCTATATGCATCATCACCGCTCCTCTCCTCGAGCCATGCGCTGGCGGCGGTCTCCTCCTCATCCCCCTCCTATCGCCCTCTCCAGACCCCAACACGCCCCCCCCGGCCGCCACCAGCACCTCCACGACCCCGTCCTCACCTCTCGCCGCCGCCAGCGAAAGCGCCGTCTTCCCCTCCGCCGTCAAGCAGGCGTCGGCCCCGCGGTCCAGCAGCAACTTCACGGTATCCACCATCCCAAACAGCGCCGCCCAGTGCAGCGGCGTCCGCTCCCCCGGATCCCGAACATTGACGTCGACGCCCTGCTCCAGCACCGTCTCCAGCAAATCATGGTGCCCGCTCTTCACCGCCCACAGGAGGAGCTGCCCGTCCAGTTTCTGCGACGAATGCGTGCCCGCGCCGCGTGATAGCAGCACCCTGATGGTGGCCTCATACCCAGACTCAAATTGCCTCTCCAGCGGCACCGACACCCCCGCGCCAATCGCCGCGTTATCGAGCGGCGTGTGTCCATCATTGTCCCTCGCGGCGATATCCGCCCCGTGCCGCAGCAGCATCTCGCAAACCTCCGGGGATACCCCCATCTTCGCGGCGAGGTGCAACGGCGTCCGCCCGCGATCGTCGACCGCGGAGACGGACGCCCCGTGGTCAAGAAGAATCCCCAGCATCCCCTTGACGTCAAACCCCGCAGCGTGGTGCAGTGGGGTCTGCTCGTGCCGGTCGACCCCCTCGATGTTGGCGCCATGGGCAAGGAGGACCCTTAAAACCTCTGGAGCCGAGGCAGCGGTGTTGACAATAATCACGTGCAGCGACCTTCCGCCACCGCTGTTGCGGGTCCGGGCCTCAGGATCGGCTCCGTGGGAGAGGAGTAGCTTCGCAATCTCCGGGCTTGGGTTGATGGAGGCGCAGCACGTGTGTAGCGGTAAAACACCCCCCATGACGCGCATGTTGACGTCCAGGAGGTCACGGTCGAGGAGCAGTTTCACGATACTCTCGTCGCCCACGCTGACTGCTTCGTGCAGGGTTGTGACCCTGCGGCGCGGGTTGGGGATCGTGATGTCTGCGCCGTGCGCCAGGAGTATAGGGACGATAACCCGAGGCTTCTTGCCCACAATTGCATGATAGATGACAGGCTGAGAACCACTCATGTAGCTGTTTACATGCGCACCTTCACGGAGTAGAAAACGGAGCAGACTCTCGTGGCCGCTCCGACAGGCCCATTCAAGGGCAGTATTTCCATCCACATCTGATTTTGCCTCTGCGTGGATGATGGGGAGGAAGAGGTTGGCGAGGCGGCGGCAGGACAGAACAAGGTGATAGACATCGCTGAGCTGGGTAAAGGAGTGGAGTATGTTGAAATGGAGCTCATTGGGAAGGGTGAGAAGAGACATCTGGACTGCGTGGGGTGGGGGGGGGGGGAGAGATGGTGATATTGATGGGAGGGGTGATGGTGGTATGTAGTTATCTTATTCTCTCGACTGATTCTGATGCAACCTGTCCGTTGGGATGCCAAGGATAGATCTCCCTCCCCCTTACCCTGCTGTCTTGTCTTGTCTTGTCTTGTCTGTACCTTCTCTAATAGCAGTAATAGATGTGTTCTTTGCATTCTGCATCACTCGGCCTTCTTGGTGACTGGTTGATCATTGGCGTGGGGTGCATACCCGTTATGTAATCAACCATGTCCTTTACCTCCGAGGGCGGCTGCAGACCTTCAAACTCGATCGTGTATTGCTTGTCAATGGGTCCACTACAACTGTACATACATGTATGTTTAGAAGTGGCCAGGACTGGCGGGTGAGAAAAGGAAAAACCATCAAGTACGTTTCGTTATACGGATATATACGTAATCTACGGTCTTTACCTAGAGTATCATGTATTCATTTATAGCTACAATCAAGGCCAGACGAGAAATGCAGTTCCGACTCTCCTGCACCCAAGCGAAGCCCCCATCCCTCCCCCATCCCGCGTAGCACCCATCACGCCCCGTTACACCGGCCCAACCCTGACCCTGACCCCACACCGGAAAAACTCCGCCCCTACTGACTAATCCTAATCCCAAAATAGCCACGTCCACTACTGATCCCACCAGATAAGATAAGATAAGATAACGATAACAATCCCATCCATCAATAGACTTGGACACACTACACACTACACACCGGGTGTCCACCGACAATTAACATCAACGTCCCTCCCCCTTTTCAGTCGATGTTTCGCCGGTACGTAGGAATGGGACCCCCTAGGATCAACGCGCACATAGATGGACGGTCTATTTCCGGCTGCGGCCCAGACCTAGACTGACAGACCGGTATCTGAGTAGTAGGGCTGGCTGGCCTGAATGAATGAACGAACCTGCCGGACGGACCCCAGGGGGGGGAAAGAATCTTTTCTCTCCATATATATAAACCCGTAGCTGCTGTCTACCGTCGAATACGTTACCTCCTCAGAGTCCAAACCAGCAACTAGCCAGTCTAGTGTACTAGTGTAGCCAGCGAGGTCCTCTCGCTATCCATTCTTTAATTCTCACTCTTTAATTAGGTCACCTCCCACCAGCAGGCTGGTCCCCCTCCGTACACAATGCAGCTGTACATCCTCCACTTTCTCCTCCTGCTCCTGCCGTTCACTCATGCGCTCCCCTCTGCAACAACCCTCACCCCCACGGCCATCGTGAAGCGCGCGCCGTCGCCGCCCCCAGCGCCGCCAGGCGCACCACCACCGCCCCCTCCACCGCCGCCGCCTCCACCTCCACCAGCGCCGTCGCCGCCAGGGCCCCCAGGAGCACCACCACCACCGCCGCCGCCGCCGCCCCCACCACCGCCGGGCCCCCCGGCAGTGACAAAGACAGTAACGACCACCAACGTCCTCACTAGCGTCAAATGGCTTACCTCGACGACCACGGCCGCGACCACGGCCCCCGCCACCACCCAGAAGCCCAACCCCCCCCAGAAGAAGAAGAAGAAGGGTCCCAACGGCATCCAACGCTTCTTCAAGAACCTATTCAAGGGCAAGCCCAAGAAGACCAAAAAACCCGCGCCAAAGACATCCACAAAGCTCACCACAATCACCACCAGCATCTCCGGCAAGAACGTGACGCAGAAGCACACCTCCGTCACCACCATCCCTCCCCCGGAGAAGAAGAAGGTGGTGGTGCTCAAGAAGCTTGTGCAGACGCTGACGCTGACGAGTAGCGCTGTGAGTACGCTTCCGCCGACGGCGCCGGGGGCAAAGGGCGTTGTGACGACGGTCGTGAAAACGGTGACGACGACGACGACGAGGGCGCCGAGCTTGACGACGAGGGTCGTTACCACCACTGTGCGGCCGAGGCACAAGGGGGAGAAGACGGTCATCAAGACGGTCACCAGGATTGGCGTTGTGGTCCCGAAGGGGGGTAAGAAGAAGGGTGATGCGTTCAGGGGGCTGGTCAAGGCTGTGAAGGACCGGAAGAAGGCGGATGATGAGAGGAAGAAGAAGGAGAGGGAGCGGAAGAAGAAGGAGAAGGAGCAGAAGAAGAAGGCAAAGAAGCAGAAGAAGAAGACCAAGAAGGAGAAGAAGAAGGCTGAGAAGGCGAGGAAGAAGGCGGAAGAGGCGAGGAAGAAGGCGGAGGAGGCGAAGAGGAAGGAGGAAGAGGCGAAGCGAAAGGCGGAGGAGGAGAAGAGGAAGCAGGAGGAGGAGAAAAAGAAGACTTCTTCGACCTCTTCGACCTCTTCTTCGAGCTCTACTAGCTCTACCTCGTCGTCCTCGTCGTCCTCGTCGTCGAAGAGTAGCTCGAGCTCTTCAACCTCTACTACGACGACCTCGACAACCTCGAAGCCGACGTCAAGCACCTCTACGACATCCTCAACCACCTCGAGCACAACAACTACCTGGAAATAAGCTGCTACTCTCGACGAGCATCCACATCCAGAGACGAACTTTTCCTTTCTTCGGGCAGCATCGTAAAAAAAACAAATTTCTTCAGGGTATTTGTTAGGAGTTTTGGGTGTCCTTTATTTATCTCTTTCCTTCTTTCCTTCTTTCCTTCTTTTTCTTTCCTTTTTCCGGTTGGGGCACATTTGCATTAGATTGTGACGATAAACGGGAGCGAGTTCATGTATGTACTTATGTAGTTGTTAGAAAAATACAGATATGTGGTATATATATACCTATTAAGATCCGCCTAGCGCCTATGAATTAGTACATAACGTGCCCTACCAACCTGTCAATGAGGAAGCATTTGCTCTGCTATGCAGTAGCAGGGTCTGTTCATGTTCATATGTATGTAAGCCTCCCACCGCGTACCAGGCTGGGGTGCGCCGGCCCAGTAACTTTACCAATTCCAAGCGGTAGCGGAATACGCCCCCCGCCATATTGCCTACTGCTTACCCATACGACTTCCTCTTTGCAATTGGGAAGTTGGGGAGTCTGAAGCTTTCAACAGCGTATGGGGTAGAGGATCCTTTTTTTTCCAGAATAAACATGATATGTAGTTTTAGACTATATGTGTATCTATATATGCATGTTCTGTCTGGGCGACGATCGTGAAGTTTCCGACTTCGTGAGGAGCTGGGCGCCCTATGCAGTCAGGTTACTTCGGCCCCAGCAGGTTGACTGGTCCGTGAAGAGGGCAGACAGGCTTCGTGAAGGGGACGATCAAAGGTTAAGGGTCGCTTGGCAAGTAGACAAGACGGAGTTTCTATGGACGGCCAGGGCCTAACAAACAGATCGTTCAAATGGACATGGGTTTACAAGGGTGAAAAACTCCCTTTAAACGGGCCCTAAGTTAAACCTTTAACCTTTATGAACCGTGTCCTACCGGGGCGAAGCAACCTGTCCACGAAGCTATTCTGTTTACAAAGCCCAACATCATTGATGTCTGCAGCTGTACATGTATTAATTACAAAAGTTAAAGGAGTGTACCTGACAATACCCAAGAGTCTCTAACTGGGCTAGGAAATCTAGATCTATACTCAAATGCTCTCTTGTCCCACAGGGCCTTTTCCCTACCAACAGGGGGGGTCCGCCTGTATCAATGACTTCGGGTTCTATATTAACACGTATAGCTCCGGAAGTCTTATATCTAGCCCTCTGGGAGGGGACGGGGGGCGGGAGGCGGGGCGAGGACAGTGTCTTGGTGCGAGGGCTATAGCTAGTTTTCTGTTGTCACAATAACGTGCCCGTCCCTTCCCATAGGACCAGCCTTAAGACTTCCAAAGCTGTATCTATTTAGCGAACCAGCCGACCTACCGGCGAAGCAACCTGACTGAGGCGCCCTCTTCACAAAATGGGAGACCCCACCGCCAGGCCGGATAGAACATATACATGGCGGAATAGAGGATCAGGCCCGCCAGTAGTTACTCGTATGTAAGAATGCTGACTTACATAATACAGAACAAGGTTAGGGTTAGGCTTTAGGTAGCTCCTGGGTATGTCATGCATTAGCGTGCCCGGCCCTTGCCCAGAAGTAATTAGCAACCTGTGAATTTATTTTGGCAACAGGCCAAAACGAAGTTTTCACCCCTGTAAACTCTATTTCAACGATCTTTTGATCCTAATTGAAACTCCGTTTTGTCTAGTTGCCAGCCGGGCCGTAAGGGCATTTTCGGCAACCAGGTCCTTGAAACACAGTTTCAAGCCCGAAGACTCTTCACACAAAACAAAACGCCATTATCTTTGCTGAGGTTCGCCGAGTGGGCCCCAAGCACCCCAACCCAAAAGGTTGACAAATACATCAAACCACTTACCCTCACGATCTCCCAAAATCGAGATCACATACATGTAATTATAGGGCCTTCGAGCGCGCGCTCATGATCAGGGTTGGGCAAGAACGTATTTTCCATCCTCCCCATAGGTATTATCAGGCCTGCAGGCTCAATAACCTGCAGGGGGTTTTCTAGTAGCACATACTACCTACTTGGCGTTTCTCCAATTAACGTAGTATGTTACTCTACCAATGAAACCAACTGGAATCTAGAACTTCATGCAGGCTCGAGGCCTAGGTATTGTTACACAAAGGATTATTAGTGAATAAATCCGAGCCTACCTTCCCCCTCCCCTTCACTAGGATTTACATGAAGTGCTGAAAATTTTTTGGGACGGTTTGTTAGTTACGACAACTACGTACTAAATACACCAACCTTCTGGGATTCTCTTCTTACATACCGGTACCTTTTTGTCTTGCGTCTTCCACTCTTTCTCGTATCTCTATTAGCAATTTCTTCTCTACCCACTCTTTCATTCCTTTCTCCTATACTCTACATACTTTAACGAAACACGGTCGTTACCACTATCAGTTCATCTCAATAGCCGGTCATGACAAACACCCGCCTCCATGCAGATAGGCTAGTGCGGGCAATTAAATAGCTATAGAAATATTATCATCGTAGATAGGTCTTTGTAGATTATATTAGTTACCCCAATATTCATCCCTCGTATAATCAGATCCAACTATTATAATCGATTAGCTGTCTCGAAAAACTCATAAGCTACACATCTAGGAACGTTTATAGGGCAAATACCACACAGCGCATCTGTGAATACAATCTAGTAGTATCCCATTGTAGGTTCCGCTGGGTGGTGCTGCGGCGAGCGAATACGTATGGTCAATGTTGCAATCTTATCTCATCAGATCCTGCCCCAAAAGGCTTTAGCGTGGTCGACTGACCCAATGAGACAGACTCAGCCTACGCGCTAATGCAGGCTCGAGAGACGTTACACATGATTGGTACCAGTACTAATAGGTACATGCTTGAGTGGGATATAAATCCAAGGCCATCTCCCTCCCTCTCTTTCACCAAGACCCACACGAAGTGCTGCCAAAATTCTCAATCACACGATTACTTATCGCATCATATACGACATGTCATATTTGTCTTACCCTATTGGCTCTGTCCTTATGTCTCAAGAGGACATGGGGGAGGCCGATCGGTAACTTTTTTTTTTGATCTAAGCTAACAATCGATCTAGTGGGGCAATTCTGTGTATCTCTCGGGCCCCTCATTTATACGCACACACGATCGATTCCGCCTTACGTGCCGTGGGGTTGATTCATGAGGCTGAAAGCATACATGCATTCAATCTATCCAAGCCTATCGATGTGCCTGAAGCTGTCTCCGGACAGTCAGGTACACCAGAACATCCCGACCTGCTAGCTATATACACGTTTGAGACGCCCGATGTTCAACATACGCTAGAACAGCTTGAGCCGCGAGATTTATCATCCGAACCACTTCATCTATATGAGTCGGTCCATGATCTCGAACACTTGAATCGCCCAAGTCCGGAACACCCATTACTGGATGAAACTATCAATGAGCCCTCTGCACCCGAGAAGCAGATACCTCCCCCGGTTCGAGTCTCTTGCGAAGGAAACTGTAATGGAGATTTAATGTATACAATCCACCCTCCCTCCTTGCTCTTGGTATACTAACGTGGTCTATAGTGGCCCTCACACATGCAAACGTGACGGAAAAGCGCTCCGTATTACCTGCCTTAGCGCCCGTTGCACGTCCAAATTCCCTACAAAGCATGGCTTCAACCGTCACTGCAAATCGGCGCACAAGCTCGGGAATCTTATCGACTGTGAATTTGCTGGATGTACCAGGGTTGGTAGTTCAGGGTTCACCCGTAGGGACAATATGGTCCAGCATCTGAGAGATGTGCACGGAATGGAAGCCGCTATCCGGAAATACCGAATTAAGGGGCCGGTACGGGGGTTTGTGCATTGATATAGCGGTTTTGTGGTTCATCGGTTGTGTATGGCGGCGGCGGCTAGCCTACGGTTCTTTCCTTCATCCTACTAACACCCTATGAGGGTATTTTGTATTCACATTTTTTTTTTTGACGCTGGTTATCTCTCGACTCTTTATTCCCCTTCCCTTATATCCTATTTTCTTTGTTGAAGCATATACCCACTCCATTGCTGGCCATTTTCTATCTTACTGCTTGATTTCTCTACCAAATTGTTTCCTGTCATTTTCTGCTTTTCTTACAGTACTCTATCGGTACCTTCCCAGTCGTTTCTCAGAACTCTCGCCCCACAAAAATTAAAACCAAAAACACGAAGATTGTGGCTTTTCTCCACTGAATCATGGTGGCGGAAGCCTTCTCTGCGCCAGTACGTTTGATATGCGGTAGTTTTCAGCTAGTATTCCCTCTTAAGGGCCCAGAGACACATTGGCAATCACAGCCTCAACAGAGGTCAGAATAGACCTACACTAACTAAAAAGAATTGGGTGACCCTGATACAAAGAAATAGAAAAACAGCAAAGCAATTATGCTGCATATTTTCCTAGTCATTGATTATAATACCTAACCGCGTTGTCATGATAAATGGTACCGCCGATCGCGAGTTGTAAATTACTAAACATGATCAACCAGGGTTTATAATCTTATAATCATAGAACCTTTACTGATGTAAGCAACTAGCTCTTGAAGGAGCGGGTCTAATTAAACGACTTTACTTGTATCGCGAAAGCCCCAGTGCAGTGCGATCCACAAAGCACACCGAGGCGAAGAAAAACAGAGTATATCGAGCTGCTTTCCCCCCGCCTCCCCCACTTATGAGATCTGCTTTTGGTTTTCCTCGAGCCATTACACCTACGCCTCGAGCTATCTCGATTCTCGAACTAGGTCTTGGCAGTGATTTCTCAACAGTTCTTATTCGGTTCGATCACCCGGGATCTAATACGCGGGTATCTCTGCTCTGGCGGCTTGGAGAGTGTATATTAAGTTGAGTCGAGTCAATTCGAGTCGAGTCGAGGAACACACCATGTATCGAGGTTCTTCGGCTCATAGAAGGGATACCTCGTATCACCTCGATCGAGGCGTTTGCTTCGGGGCGGGGCACGAAGCGCTTCGCCATCGTGGACAACACTGCCCCAGTGGGCCGTAGTTCTAACCCTTCAATCAGACCACTAGAAACCGTCGTAGCTTCAGAGTGAGCCTGTTTGCCCGTACCTATATAGCCACTCCCTCACTGGTCTCCGGGATGAACCCGGATTAACATCTAGTGACCCCGACAAGTACGGGCCGGTCAGCCGCCTGAGCCCCTTGAGGCCTTGCAAAATTGGCCAGGCGAGGAGCCTCGAGCTCTTTAGCTCCTCGATATGGCCCGTAGAGCGACAGAGTTTAGGTACTACTAGGGGTCTTGTTGCAATTGGCCACCATGCGTAATACGTATGTAGCTTGTATGGCCCAGAGAGTGACTTGGCGCTAAGGTCTGACATGGTTCGCCGACTGTATGAAGTTACGGAGCTGTATTGGGGGTGTTGTTTCTTCAGCCTTGTTTCGTGCGCTGGTCTCTATTGCTGCTATAGCTAGCTAGTGGCCATTGGAGGATGATCGGGCGCTACAGCAACATTGCAAGTAATTCTTGCAATACATTTCTCTTATCGAACGCCCCAACTAGCAATTCAACAGAGACTTTCAAATAATAGACACAATTATATATTTTAATTCAGTATTTGGGGGTGTTTGGCCCAGGCCATGCTCTATTCATGTTGACGGCGTTACTAGAGATCGAGTGATTGGGTGTGATCGGATCTGAATCTACGGAGGCTCGTGTAACATTGGCCAACGACAGCTGGGAGGACCAATCAAACAAATTAAAGGAGATGTAGATACGTACATGTATGCAGGTTTGAGGGGCTAAGACAACCTGGTACTTTCAATGTCTCAACCAGCTGCCCGTGGGGTCCATGAAGAGAATTAGAAGGAGATTATGTCAGAGGGGGTGATGCTTGTCTGGGGAATGCATGATGAGGCTCGAGAAAGAGAGCGCACCAGGTCGGCCAGGGTTGAGGAGGAAGTAAATGGACCCGGAGCTTTTGGTTTGTTTTGTTTTTCTGTTTTTGTTTTTTCTCTTTTTGGGGGGAGAAAGAGTTTACCCTACCTCCGGAGAGCGGGAGGAAAGGTTCTGTCATAGCCCACGCGTACGGGCTGCACACACGTATGAAGTATCAATCAATCAATCAGCCCGGGGTCCAGGCTACATAGCTAGTGGTAGACATCAAACACCCGGCCCAGAGCCTTGGCGAAAATGCCCCCCAAGCTTTGTATTAAATCAGTCATGAATGGTGCACTACCTACTACTATAATCTCTAGATCTATCTACATGTACAACAGAAAAAGTACTTGCCTAAACATATAATCTTCTAGCGGAAGCAATTTGTTGTAAGATGTTTAAATTGTGAGATTCTATCGAACTGATGAATTCTTAAACAAATTGAAGGGAAAAGTTCTCCCTATATAATACAATTTTTCACTAAGAACAAGTGTTCTTTTAAACAAGAGTACAAGTAGCCCATGGCCAGCGACAGTCTGCCAGACCGAAACCATTGCCAAGATAACATAATCTAGGGTTGTTACTTTCGAGTCTGCCCGCTTATCTGACTATCTTGTGGAGGCTGCTGGATTATGCGCATGATATACGCGAGTGACGATGTAATTAAGGGGGTTAGGTTAGGTCGGGGATACATTGATCAATAGAGATACGTTGCTAACCAACCCCATGTATTATTTCCTATAGCTATCCCCTGGATGAATGAGACAGTGGAAAATCTCTCTCATGAATAAACCCGCCAGATTCCGGGCGCTAGCGCATGAGAGAGGTTTCCCGGTGTCTCGTTCGTCCAGGGGATGGGCCTAGCTAGGACCGGTGCTGTGCCCGAGTGATATCTGGTGACCGAGGCTGAACTTTTCAATTCACTGAGTGCTGTGTTACCAGTTATCTGCGCCATGCGCCAATGAGTTAGATTGATACCCAATAGATATTGTAGAAGTGAATTATCCCTGCCAGGCTCGGTACTAAAAACGCAACTTTACACGAAGGGTGGCTACATGTAGTCGTGGATAAAGTTGGGTCTATCTCCCCTCCCTCTCTTCATCAAGGTTCACACGAAGTGCTGCTATTTTTAACTACCACCCGGCTACGACTGCCCCAGCCTACTGAAAGATATCTGTCTTGTTATACCATTGGTCTTCCTTGTCTCAAATGAGAAACATGGAGGGGACCAATAGGTAGGTTTTTTTTTTTTTTTCGCTTGCTGATGAACCAATGCGTATTGTCACGGGCCGCCGATAAAGCTCAACCATTCACACACTTTTCCCCGCACTTGGAGATGAGATCGAGATCACTCTTTATGACGGTACTGGCTACCCCGACCTGCAGGGATACCCTGAAGATGTTCCTGCATCAGATGACAGACCCGATGCATTCGAATACTCAAGCCCCGATGGTGATGATGAATTAAACGGGCTACTTGGCTTATCAGTACCGTTTAACACATCTGAGCATGGCTCAGAAGACATTGGTACACCTGAATCCTCGAGTGCTTCCTATACAGTCGAAGAGCTTAATTCCTGGGACCTACTATCTGAACCATTATCTGGTCCATACGAACCGATTGATGCGTCTGAACAACCGACTCAACCGCTGCCGGTGTTTAATTCCCCCGTTCTAGATCTAGACCCCCAAGTCCTCATCCCAGTACCAGGCATTGAAGAAGGTCTCGCGGTCAACACCCCAACGCCTCCCCCGGGAAATCTTTGCAACGGAAAATGCAAAGGGAACCTACTGTATTTTTCCCTTCGCTTCCAACGGACGTATCGTCTACATGCTAATAACGACTGTGAACAGGGGCCCCCATAGATGTCAACGTCTCCAAGGAAAGCTTAAAATCACCTGCCTCGACAACAACTCATCATGCAGTGCCAAATCCTATAACAAGAACGACTTCAACCGCCACTGCAGGACAAAACATGGGCTCAGTAATATGCAGCTGATCGACTGCGAGTTCGCCGGGTGCGGTAGAGTTGGCAGTGAAGGGTTCACACGTAAAGACAATATGCTGCAGCACATGAGGAACGCGCACGGGGTGGCATGTCCAGTGAGGCAGTTTCAGGTTCGGGGCCCGGTGCATGGTTATGTTTAGCTGATATCGGATCTTATGGAGGTGGAAGGGGTTGCTTTTGTTTTTGGTCATGATTTTCCCGACTTTTTTCCTTTTTTTCTTGAGAACCTGTTCTAGACTCTCTTTTCTCTCCTTTGTTATTTGAACACTCCTTCCCGCATTTCCTATATCAACCGTCTTTTGAGATAGCTCTCTCTTATTTCTTCTTCACTTTTATATTTGTCTTTAAAACAAAACAAAACCAAAAAACACTTGTAAAACGATTATAGTTACGCCTTCCCCTGTGCCGCCGACCTAACTGTCTACCAAGTAACCAAGCTTCATACCCCATTTGCATTGACTCTACCAGGTAGGCAGTAATTTTAAACGAAGGCTATATTATATGTAGTTTTTACATAGTTCCAGTTCAGAAGTCATCGGTATCGTAGGGCAGGTATCGCTGTACAACGAAGACAGTACAGCGACAGGTAATAACATAGTAACGGAACGCCCTGAGAGTACAAACACCAAAACAGGCATCACTTATTACCTACCTACCGCTATAGTAGAATCCGGAAAGGACGCAAAACCCGCAACCCGATGTCATTGATAGACTGCTTTTATCATGCTCTTATACATGCTTTTGGGTAGCTTAGATTGGGGTGTCATTGCTTGACGTGACGTCGACCGCTACGTACAATACAATACAATAGGAGGTGTTGTGTAGCTCTAGCCGGGCCAGGCGCGCTGGCACCCGCCCACCCTAACCAGACGCCCGCCGGGGTCACAGGGGCTTGTTTGCTTTATACAACTGAAACAAGAATGACAGGTGTTCCGCCAGCTTTGACAAAACATATATGACCTTCAAGAAACGGTGGTCTACATCAGGCCTAGCGTGCAAAATAGCGTTTATCTATGGCTTAGTAACGTAAGTGGTAGTTTCGTATGGTTCTTGGCAAGAACTCCCAATAAGATACTAGCCTACGGGGGTGAAGTTGGAACGGCCAGGGTATCGGTTGCCATAACTGCTGTGGCTAATCCAACTTCACCCCCCGTACCCTTGTACCGGGTGCATGTAGACTTTACGTGGCCAAGACGTATTACACAAGAGCGACGTGGTTACTGTTGTACTAACATGCTGGAAAAGCTTGTATCCAGTGTATTTTTCGCCGTACATAGTACATGTATGTACGATACAGACAAAGATATCAAAATGTCTGCCCGGATCCCATACGTACTACCATAAGGAAGCAGGTGCTCATCCAGGCTTTGTGAAGAACCATCAACAGGCCAGGTATGGGGGCCCCAAAGCCGTCATATATCCAATCCTGATAGTCCAAGAAGTTGAGGAGTGCTCGAGAACGCCCCCATGAACGCCCTCCTAGCAGGCGCCTCAACCTCTTTACCCTCAACGGGAGCCCTGTGTCCCTGACGCCCCCTAGCAGGCGCCTCGACCTCTTTATCCTCAACGAGAGGTCTGCACCTTTGATGCCTGGGAGGCCCTCCGTCAGGCCGGACTTCTTCCTCAGGATTGACGCGAGCCCTGCGCTTTTGATGATTGGGTGGCTGTTCACCCCCAGAGACAACGACAGCCCTACGCCCCTGACGTCTGGGAGGCTGCTCGTCACGATGGCCCTCCTCATTTCCAGAAACAACGAACACCCCGCGCCCCTGATGTCTGGACACCTCTTCTTCTTCGGAAACAACCAGAGCTCCGCGCCCTCGGCGTTCGGGCGGCCCTTCGTCAGGCTGGGCCTCTTCCTCTATCCTGAGTATCGAGTGATAGTACATGATCTTCTAAGGGATTTGTGTCACATCAAAAATTTATATGAGATCAAAGCAGACATGGCGAACGGCATAGCTTACACATTTAGGTACTCTAGTACGATGATACCATTACGCAGGCTCGATGAACCCAAACATCCGTTCATGCAGGCTCGGTGCCAAACGACGGCAGCTACAGACGGGGTCGAGATAGGTGTATGTAAAGCCTAATCCCTCCCCATACTTTCTTGTCAACAGGCATCCGAATTGCTGCCAAATTTTTCCATTTCTCAGTTATAACCGCTAACCTACATACAACCTCGCATATTGCGCAATACATCTATCTTATTGGTCATCCTTGTCTCAAACTAGAGCCATTTAGCAGACCAATGGGTAAGGTTTTTTTTTTTGACCCCGCCATGGCCAATTAAACGCTTTTATTTAGAACGCCCTCATGCCACTCACTAGATCTACTTGGTTTAGACCTATCAGGAGTATTCCGAGAGGCTCAAAATGGGCCACTGGATATATCTGAATTTCTCGACTCCGCTTGGAGCATCCGGATATCCCACCAGAACCGATTGATCTACCCGAACCGTTTCTTCAAGATGGCTTACACCATCCTAACCATTTGAAACCCCCCCCCCCCATAGTAGAGGGCCAGCCACCAGCAGTTATCAATAGTCAATCAATCGTTGAGGGCCAGAATCGCTTCTCGGAGGTCCACTACAATGGAAAATACAGAGGGGACCTAGTGTAACCTCCCTCATCATTCTACTTACTCGTTTGTATACTAACCCTAAAATATCTTGTGAAGTGGATCCCATACCTGTCAACGCCCCGGAAGGAGACTCCGAATTACATGCCTCAGTAACGACTGTTCACATGTGCTTACCACAAAAACGACTTCAACCGTCACTGCAAAACAAGACACGGGTTCAGAGAGGCATTGCTTGATTGCACTTTTGCCGGATGTGTGAGAGTTGGCAGAAGAGAGGTGCATAGAGCAGATATTCAGCGGATGCGCTTCAGAATCTAGGGTCTAAGACATGGTGTTGAGGTTTGGGCTAAACTGCCGGTGATTGGTGGATTGGTGCCATCGGGGTGATATTTGATGGAGAATTTCTTTTTTGGAAACAGACACCTACTTCTGAAAGTCAGCCTTTCTTTGGGTTATCTTTCCTTTTAACTTTCGATTGGCGAAACTTGCGATTTCCCCCCACTATCACCTTCTCTAAGTCGTTTTCTTTAGTTATATATCAACATGTTTCTTTGACACGTTCTCTTGTACCCCCGCCTCATGCTCATCCTATCCCCAAGATAACAGTTACTTCGCACCCTACTACCCGGCCCTCTTTAAACCCTTTCTTTTGTGTTCTATTGCCTTCCTTTCCCTTCCCTTCCCTTATCTTTTTGACAGCCCCCCCTCTCAAGAAGAAGAGAAAAAACAAAGACGACCGGTTTTTGGAACAATGGAGTATACTTTTATAACCCCCTACTTAAATCTTTCCAATTGATGATCCGAAATCACTCAACAAGGTCATGTAAAATGACGCTTTTTGTAATGTTGGATTGTTGCCCCCCACAATCGACCGGTGACCTCCCTTGAAGAGCTAGATGTGTGATGGCACTCAATTATTATTGATATAGCCCACCGCCTCAGCTTGAAAGGTCGATAGTAGAGTCGGGGAGACGCATATCCCCCTATATGACCATTCAAATAGCCTTGTCTCCGGCTCATTTAGGAGTTCCGCCCCTCCCATTTGTTTTAACTTTGTGCAAGAGGGGGGGGGGGGGTAAATCCGAGTATAAGATTCTAAGGTGGGTTTCACAGCTCCCAAATTATTAGCTCATGGATAAATTTCGCCTCTTAGGGGTGTATATATAAGTATGTATGCAAACACTCCAGGTCCCCCCCCCCCCCCGCCGGCTCTATTAGGTATTCATGTCCACATAAAACTAGCCACGAAGTCCCCATGAAAAATAACCTCAGAAGTCGTTTATTTGGCGATCAGGGAACCTCTATCGTGCTATCCAGCCAATGACAATACAAGTTAGCTCATAACAAAAAAACACCTGTGTAGCTGCGCCATTGTATGGAAAATTATTTAGTTGATGTTGATATAAAGTTATTGACGCCTGATGTCTTGTCTTCGCGAGGTTTTGATCAACGCAGGATTTGTGGTGCGACGATACAATCTCCTGCATTCCACATTCCCCTAAGTCCTGAAATCTTATAGATATTTTTAAGCCTTCATGTTTGCCCTAAAAGTTTCTAGTGACTTGAGATATCACTACTCCTCGCACGAGGAGGGCAACTTCGGCGTGTACTAGAGGGCGCACACTCTCTAAAGCCCAAGTTCGGAAAGATGTCTTATTTCAGAATTCTAGGCCAGGCCGTCCCAGACTTCCGGACGCCTGGGTCCTGGGAACTAGATCTAGTTAGGTCCTTGGTTGGGTCTGGGTCTCCTCGATTTACTCCGAGGTTTTGAACTCTCTTGGGGTCTCTTTTGGTTCTTGAAACACAAAATCCCTTGCCCAGACTTAATTCATGTCCAAGTTCCTTTTCACTGTCGGGGCTCGGGCCGGATAGATTGGGTCGGAGGTTATTTCGGGGTTTAGGTAGGCCCTTTTTCGACGTCCTTAGTCGGATCGGTCCGACTTAGCGCTGGGAGTAACCACAATCTCGAGCCTAGCAACTCTGATGCTTTTATGTACCATCCGTGTCTTCCCCAACCATCGATAACCACCATTCTGCAGTGATAGATAGTATTAGCTAATCTAAACTCCCAGGTATTTGTTTCCATTTGGCCCCAGGTTCAATACATTGAGGGAGGCACGGGTCAACTACCTTTGGAATAATCAACGGCAGCCGCCCTTATTGATCCCTCAGATATGTTGTGGTGTAGACGGTGCCCGTTAATATAGGAATAATGCAAAAGCATAAGTTCGTGATCTATAGAAGAGCCCATGCGAATCGGTGTGCACCTCAGTGACGAGTCTCGCTCTACACGCTTATCGACCAACACTGAAAACAACTGGGGCGCGGATGTGCGTACCGACCCAGTTTTGAACCGATATAATGAGTCACGATCTGGCCTTAGTAGTCTCTCTTAAAGATACTTGTAGTACCATGATCTTCCGCGATGGCCTGTCTGTTCCGGACTGCGCTTCAATGGCAGTCGAATCGAAGTAGCGATCGGAGTGAACAAGAAAACGCCGTACATTGGGGGCTACTCAGGACGAACACCAGCCCGTGCATGTTTATCTCCAGAAATAGAACACGCATCACTCTGCAAGCCGTGTTGATTCTCTTTCTTTCTGGCGGGTGTAGGGTCCCATGTCAATGTCAAATCAAGGATGTGAAACATGAGGTTGAGAGGTTGATGGGCTAGGTTTCTTAAGAGGACGCCTGGGGCAACTATAGGTACTGCCATGTACCCCGTGTCAGGCTTAACACCTTTCTACGCTAGTAGTTTTGGGGGGGCCGCTTACTCGTAAAGTACATACAAGTACATGTATGAGTTTGTTATAACCCGTTCCACTTGGAGAACATTTATTTAGTGAGGACATACTGATGTTTGTACTAAAAGTATCGTACCAACTGCGCTGCGCGTAACGGGGACTTATGAAGGTGCCGATTCTAGTGCAGGTCCTGTAAGGCGGGAATGTGCAAGTTGACTGAACTGAGGAGAGTTCCTGATTGTGATAACCGATCCCCAGATGTGAGATCAGATCATCTTCCGTGGAGCCTGCGCGTGTTATAAGACCCATGTAGTATGTACTTGCGGTGAAATTAAGTATTGTCCCAATCACTTATTACGCTGGCAACCATTCAACCCCACCAGACTTGAGACCCTACAGAATCACAACCACTAGCTTAGTCCAAGTATACCAAACTCAAGCTACGGTCTTTTCTACACCAAAAAACAATTATATCCCACTTTAACCATCATGGTGAGGTCGGTTACTATCATGCGCGAGAGACAATACTTAATTTCACCGCAAGTACAGCGCTGCACAATATGATGAAGTATGTATTGGGTGACAAACCGCCTTTTCCTACGCATTACTTCTCAATATTCCCCTCAAATCTTTATTCCATACCTCTCATCAGTCCTGAAGCCCGTCCCTCTATACACTAATCAATTAAAATGATAAGAATTCTATAATCTGGTCAAATGTATTGGTATCGTTTTGCCCATCCGGGGAGAATCGCTCGGCATAGTATCCGTGCTGCGTAAGAATTCTGCGGGGTCGTTATGTAAGTATGTACCTACAACGTACCTACACCTATAGTTGGAGGTATGTACTTACATAACAGCCACCACATACAAGCCTGGATGCATTTGTTAATGAAGATCCGGCTAGGATCGCTCTCGATACCATTCTACTTTACATGCGGCGACAGAAATCCTCGGGAGAACTTGGGTTCAACTTGCAAGTTTATAAATGGCATTAGCTTCTGAGCTGAACCCCATCAATTCCGTGAAAGGGCATACGGCCTGCAAGCGATATTTCTTCTGATTGAGAGTGGTATACCTCCTGTTTTATGCGAAGCGTGAGTCGATGCCGGCTTATGCTGATACGTTGCAAGGACGGGACATCTACAAACCTCTCGCACCATGATGTCAGAACGGTAGTACAAATAAGCGCCTCTAACGCTATCTTATGTGCAGCTTCTTTGCTAGATGCGATGCATGTGTCTGTCCCACCGATTGGCCGTGGATCCTATGGTCTAAACCAACACCATCTCTGCTTCGGAGCCTTTCTACTACAGAATCCCTGAGAGTTCAAAGTATAGAACGACATTTCGCATCTATAGGTGGGATACCTATATGCATATCGGCCTATCTTCACCACATGACCTACAACCACATGTTTACTTCTAAACCGTGCCAGGACCCTCAATGACCTGAAATACCTATAAATGGCCATTTTTCAAATAGGGTTTCTCCTATGTCTAGATCCTTCAGAGGTTGTATCGTCTTCTAGTCTAGATATCCTCTATAGCTCAATCGGGCCGAAACCCACCCTCCCAACTCCACCGGAGCAATGTCTATGATGCCGCAATTTCAAGATTCTATTCCCGCCGACTCGGAAGATGAGGACTACACTACATGTGATTCCTCTAGCAGTAGTGGAGAGTGCGCTTCTTCACCCTCCATCTACTGGTTTACTATGCCATTTTGATTGCCCTTTGAGCTGACCTCTTTACTCAACGATCCTTAAAGAATTGCAATTGTGAGTGATACAACAACCTTCGCAACCACCATATTCGACTACAAGCATGAGAACGGCCGCCGGTAGTATCTTCTCCCTCCGCGGAAGACCGCTAGTTAACGGTGTGGGGCGGGGCAGGTACCATTCGTATAGAGAAGGCACCTATTGGGCGCCCAACGATATCCAACAAAACAACCAGCTCAATCTATTGTAAACTATCTCTATGTACATATAACAAGGGATAAAATACTGATTCGAATCAATGTAGCCACCAAGTATATAGCCTAGTGCTACTAGACGAGCTATACGATGCGCCTCTCGGCAGTGACGTAAAAAGCATTCTCGACGTTGGCACCGGCACTGGTATCTGGGCAATTGAGATGTCGGACAAGTTCCCCTACGCAAGAATTGTAGGGAACGATTTATCGCCCACGCAGCCGTCTTGGTACTTGATCCGAACAACCACCGTACCCAAACTACCATACGCTAATGTCTATAAATAGGGCCCCAATAAACGTTGAATTCGAGATCGACGACATCACGCAAGAGTGGACACACCCGCCTTGTAGCTTTGATTTTATCCATGCCCGCGCCCTCGCCGGCTGTATTCCCAGCTGGCCCACATTTCTCTCCCGCACCTACCGGACCCTCGCGCCCGGCGGCTGGTTCGAGTCCGTAGAGACCACACTAGAACAGCTCAGTGACGACAACTCTATCCCGCCCGACTCCGCCGTGGCAGAATGGTATCGATTACTCTCCAAGTGTGGCGAGGCTATCGGTAAAACGTTCGATACGAAGGATATGAATGTTTGGATGGAGGAGGGGGGTTTCGTGAACGTATCGCAAAAGGTCTTCAAGGTACCTGTAGCACCATGGCCGATTCTTCCAGTGGCCAAGGAGGTTGGGAGACAGAACCTGGCCAACATGCTGGAAGGGATGGAGGGGTTTACGCTGGCGCTACTCACGAGGGTTTTGGAGTGGGATAGCGCGGACGTTGATGCGTTGCTGGCGAGAGTGAGGTCGGAGTTTCTGAATAAAAAGGTCCATTGTTACTTTCGGATGTAAGCTTATCACCTTATCACCTTATCATTCGATCCCAGCTTGTACATACTAAGGGTGTAAAGGTTTGTGGTTACCGGTCAGAAGCCACAGGACACAACCGCGGTAGGGAAGAGTACAGCTGAGGGCTCTGGTAAATTGATAAGCGAGCCGGGCCCGAGCTCTCAATATCATGAATGAGATACTAATGGTAAGCAGGTGGGTACAAGTATATATAGGAAGGGGGGGTTATCATGATTTTGAGCGATACCTAGAAGCTAGACGCAAATTCAATGTTCAAATATATCTCCAGTCCCCAGGGTTTTAGGCTTACAATAAGAACCATTCCATGAAATTGTTCGTGGAGATCAGAGCTCGACCGAAATCCCTTGACGGGCTCTCTTTCAGTTCTATCAATCTAGCGGCGTAATGGCTAGGGTCAGATGTCTGATAAATATCAACTTATACCATGGTCAGCTGTTGTCCCAGGCGTATTACAGGCCATCTACCCACCCAGCTAATAATACCGATAGGAGTAGCCCATAGTCCTTAGTCCCATCTATACCTCAACAACCAGGAAATCTTTCCCTGGGGCAATGCAATACCACAATGCGGTAACCCCGGCGAATCGGTATTGCGTCGGCGCGGGGCCGGGGGAGCCGCTCCCCAGTCGTAGCTATGAGCAACTGCAAAGTGCGCATGTATATACACGTCCCAGGGGGCAAGTTATCTCCATGGCCGTGATATATATATCTTGCTTGCCCTTTCTCGGCTGCTGGCTGGGTTGCACCAGCTCTTCGTCCTACGATTTTCGGACTAAGCTTGGAATTGGTGTCGATATTATTGCCATTATAGGTCATTTGACGGGGCACCAATTGCTAACGCGCCGGGACCGAGAGCCATGGCCCTAGAGGCTGCGACTTCAGTCCCAGCTGCTGCTTACACAGAGGTGGAGTTAACCAGGAGACGCTAGCTAGATGTATTATCAGTACAGTTGAATCTCTATAAGGGTACGTCGAGATCAGAGGTTGGAACCCTTATAGGGTGCTTACCCTTATACGAGGATTGATTCTGTATGAGCGGGGCCGGGAAGGGCCGTAAACACATGACACCCAGCTTACAGGGCGATTATTCCTATAGGGGGTACCGGCCCTTATAGGGAGATTCGACTATAAGTTTGTGGACACTGTGAGTATCGCTCTTACTTTGCACTAGGGAGCGGGGAGGACTTGTTGCATATTCTAATACCTAATGGTACTTACCATGGTTGCAGTATCAATGCAATGACGTTCTTCTTGCGGGACCGATGATCTCAATCTCGTTACTAAAAACCCCCAACCGGGAGGGCGCGACGATGACGAAACGACGAATGGTGAGTTCTCAGCCAACCATGGGTTGGAGGTAAAGGGGTCGGTGCGCTTTTATTGACTTTTGTTGTATCCGGCTAGCTGGCCAATTCGCCGTTGAACAAGGCTCGCCGTTAATGTCGGGCCCGGACAAGACAGTAGCCGTTACCAAGCAACTACCCGCTCAATGCTAGGGCTGGGCACATCAACGTCTTGGTGTTTGCCCGTCGACTAATTCAAATCAGGGGTTGTTAGTTCAAATCAGGGGGCGGGATCGATATGTCGAGCTGATCTGATTTATATGGAAATATTCGATGGGGTCTAGCTGTCATGGTAAGGTAAGGTATGGTGTGCTAGCTATAAGCTATCCCTTGGTTGGAGACTCGGGCCCGGGGTGAGGCCGGTGCAATATGGCTCAGACGCTTGATTGAGGATTACAGTTTGACTCATGATCATGATGCACCGCCGATTGTCAAGATCGAATTCATTTCTCTTGGTGTGATACAGACAGGCAGGGCGGCCGAGCTAAGCTTTTGGCCCCCAGATGACTCTAGTATGGATACACTGTAGCTGAGCGTTAGTTGGTAAATTCATCTAATTCCCAGCACCCCAGGCCAGCCCGGGGGTCCTCAGAGTGATGCAACAGCGATAAAGAACCGCAATTTCGCGGCTGCTATAAGAAACCATGCCCAAAGGTTGGAAATACTTTTATATATAGATCAAATTACATCACTAGACAGAGCTATATAATACTCGTAAGGTCCTGACGTTTGTGAAATGGGCCAGCCACTATTGCATACACCCAAAACCATGAGCTTGGCGGATCTTTGTACATGTATGGCATGCAATATTGGCCCATTTCGACACAAACGTCAGACTTTACGAGTAGTACATGAAAACAAAAAAGTTAACTGGGTCCATGTACCTAGCTTTGGCGGTGGTCGCGACGCCAGAGTACCTCGTTCCAACTTCACCCCCGGCCCCGTATAACGCTTATATTATATATACACACCTACAGGCGCCAGCCCCTCCCCCAACGTCTTCCCCACGGCGGTTTAATCTTTTTTTCTTTCTTTTTTCCCCCCTTTCCATAACTCACCCTGCGGTGTAATATTCTTACTGATGATGTGCTTCAAACTTTCCCCACCGACGGACCAGGCTGAACCTGCTCCCCTCCCCAACTGGGTCTATAAAGAGGCCGAACAGGGCCCCATCGTTTTCTCCCATGGACCGCAATATTCACCGGTACATTATATACATATATGTCCGCCCCATGATACCCAGCTTACAGCCAAACCGACACAGACAACACCCAAGCACGACGAAACCCACCCACCATGAGCAGGGCCTCCCATGTCCCCCACTCCAGTTCCATATACCGTAACCGTAGTACCCCGCGGATGCCACGTGCAAGAAACCGAGACGCTATATGACTGGGCCCGGCGGGTGACCAAAACCACCCTCTGCAATTAGAACTAGCGCAGCGCGGTAAGACATCATGAAACCGTGTTCCACACTCTAACCCGTCAACCCAACCAACAACAACCTCGCGCCCGCGTCCCTATTCGCTACGCCTAACCAGGGACTCGCCAACCGGGGGGAACCCCGGAGGTGGTGGTTGCGGTGGTCGTGGAATTCAGTACTAGGCCGAGTGATGGGCTGTGAAGAGGTGTGTTTCGAGGGATGTATCCCGCCCATAAACCGTCGAGATAATGCTGACGTCCCTTCCCAACATGCCAACAAGGCTAGTGATAGTAAATCCTGTGGTACTTGTTGGTGTGGCTTTTGGTCTCACATGAGGGGTGTCAGCATCGACGGCTTATGGGGTAGTGGCCATGTAGTTGTGGTCTATCGGGGCTTTATCGGTCGGGTTACGGCCAGAGACGGGTACAGTAGGGATTAACTAGCCTAGGCTACCCGCGTCGTGGGTTTGCGTAGCCGGTGTGTTACGTTAACGGCAGAGATGCCGGGCGGCCCATCACGAATACTACTCGGCCACGAACGGGCCGGAACACCACCGCAGCCCACTCAGCTCTGACCTACCCGGGTCAACAATATCTACCCACCGGGCAACGGGAGAACGTACGTATCCCGCCCGCCCACCCGCCCACATCCCACCTACCTACATGTACCTACAACGCTCCCGTCGAACCCGCCCTATCTATCCATCCCACCCTGGGCAAGGTTACCACACACCCCACCCCAGAGCCCATGTTGCTACACAAGTACATGTAATTAATTAACCGCACACACACCACAACAATACACCCCCGTCCCCAATCACCACATATCACTCGCCTCAACTCTGTACCACCATCAATCCCCCGGGGGATCCCACACGACGGACCATACCGGGACTGACACCTCGGCAACCCGACCCCCGGGTTCAACCTCGCAACGGTTCACCCTCACCCATGCGGGTAAGTGGCACTGCTCTACCTCTGTTCTACCAACCAACGTACATACATCCGTCGGTCCCCCCTCCGCGCGAATTATCTGTCCGCAAACAGGGCCTGGAGGTACCTCCGTAGGGGCCTTTCTCTTTTTTTTTTTTTTTTTTTTTTTTTATCCTATTCTACTCTACGTAGCTGTTCCGCCCTGGGTGCTCTAGATCTATTCTACTACAGGTCAGGTAGCTAGGGAGATAGACACCACCCCACCACCACCACTGCTACTTGCTCATCACCACCCACACCGATAGCAAAAAAGGGAAGGCAAAAAGAAACGAAAAGAAGCGGGAAAAAAAGAATTCCCATTTGCCCCCCACTAGTCCCCAGGAACAGCCCTAAGAAACGAAACGAAACACATAGGCATATCTACACTTTCCCCCATGGCCAGCAGGCGAGATAGCTATCTACGTATCTATCCAGAGTACATACATGTAGTAGTATCTATGGGTGCACTCCACCCCCCTCCCCCCCCCCCCGGACCCAATTCCCTCCTTCCCGAGTCCCCCGTCCAGTACAGGCCGAATTCAGCTCCCTCTATCTCCCTCTATCTCCCTCTCCTCTCCTCCAGCGCAGCCCGATCGCCCCGCGTAACACAAGCTCTCCAAACCCAAACCAAAAAAAAAAAAAAAAAAAAAAAGCAAAGCGTACATAACCAGTACATACAGTACAACGCCGAAACCTCCCCGTCCCCAGTAGCACGCCAGTCAGCAGATCCCTTCCCTTCCCTTCCCTCAGCTGCGTGCGTGCGGCCGGCATCCATCCATGACCATGAGTGAATGACAGAACGACAGCAACTCTCATGAACTCTTCCCCCCCCCAAATCTAGTAGAATATCCCAAGCTATCTGCTACATTACATACGCGCGCACCCTTCGCTACGCACCGCTCGCATAGCCATCCCCGTTACATCCATCATCCATGGGCGCACGCACTCGAGCAGACCCAGGGTTAGGGTTACATTGCCGCCAAGCCGCGTTCGGATCCGTGCATACGTCGGCCAGTAGATCCGGAACAGGAGATCGCGCGGGGGTGGTGTGACAGCTATCGTTCACCAGAGGAGCTATCTACGTACATGGGGGGGGGGACACAAGGGAGGGGGGAGAGCACAGCAGCTGGCCGTAATGGCACGGTTTTACGGTAACTCACAGATCTGTAGATGGACCTTGCTAAGAAGTGGTTCTTTGGTGGTGGTAGGGTAGAAGCTATGATAAAAACTACTTAAATACATGACATAAGCTTAACCCCCGGGAGCGCCGCGCCCACAATTACATGTAGCGAGCTAGCGAGCAGGCCAGGCACAGACAAAAGGCCCGGCCAGCCGTCTACTATAGCTAGGGGGGGTGTGAGGTGGGAGGGGGAGGCGCGAACTCCAAATAAAATGGAAAAGTAAAAAAGAGCAAGAAAAAAAAAGATAACTCCATAGATCGTGAAGGGGTCGTTCTTCTAGAAAAGAAAAAGAAGAGGGAAAAAACAAAAAAAAGTGGAAAGGAGAAAAGTATCAAAAGGGGCCCAAGGAGGGCGGGATTGCCAATTGGTTATAATAGCTATAAGAATAAAAGAAACGGTTTTTTTGAAGAGAATGAAGAGTCATGCCAGTAAAAAAAAAGAAAACTAATACACAAAAAGTTGAAAGATAAACACCATCCCGTCCGCCAGCCAGCCCATGACAGAAAAAAAACGAAACAAAAAAAGAGAAGAGCGAAGTGGAAAAACGCCGAGCTATGTTATGAGTTCCCCCCGTTACAAAGGAAAGTCGCAGAACACCGGGAAAAAAACAAAAGAGGATAAGGATGAGAGAGGAAAAGAACAGATCGAGGAATAATCCCCGGCCCACTTCCCCCCTCTCCCCCCTCCACATATGATCATGGCAGCCGCTAATGAAGATGAAAAATGGAAACTAACCCCTCCCCAATAAGTCCAGCTCCAAAAGAAAACGCTGGATCCTCATGCAAAATGACTAGTTCCCGCTAGTAGTAAGTCGAGTCAAGTAGCTATCGTCCGTTCCAGATAATAATAATAAAATAGAAAGTGAAAAAGAAGAAATAAGGCCGCCCAAAATAAAAAAACAGAAACATAAAAGAGGCGGATAGGAGAAGAAGAAAAACACCCCGTTTTTTTCCCCGAGAAGCAAAAAAAGAATATACAAAAGATTCTGCAAGGGCAGAAAGAAAAAAAACCCAAGCTTTTTTTTTCTCCACAGCGCCGTAAACAGAAGAATAAAAAAGCAAACACACTTATATATAATATAAACAGCCCCCTGGGTTGAGGGCAATCCAAGGTAAGGTCTGATGGCCCCGCAGCGGACACTCGTCCCACTCCTCATGAAAGGGGAGGAGGGAAGGATGGAAGGAAGGCTAAGAAGAAAGAAGTTGTGAAGAAAAGAAAAGAAAACCAGACCTTACTTGTGATCGTCAAGGTGAATGGGGGCTGGCTCCTTTCCTCCTTGATGTTTTTTCTTCTTCTTTCTTGAGGACTGCGAAACCAAGGAATTAATATAAACCCCCCTAGGGAGTAGAAACAGGGGATGAGAAGAGGCATTGAAGACCTTAAGATATCTCCCTCCCCAGCAAAAGAAAGAAAAAAGCAAGTTCCGAAGGTATTTTTTCGTCGTGACATGTTATAGTAGCAAGCGGTAGTAGTAGTGACAAGGTAGTTGGGTGGGTGGTGGTAGCAGGTATGCGGTGACTAATTCGCTCCTAGATCCTAGAAACCAAAGTCTAATCATAGTCCTCATCCACGACCCTACCACCCATACTCCGATCCTGCCCCAATCCCCAAGCTGTAGTCGTAGAAATCGTAGAAGGCGTTGAAGAATAGTGGTACATATTATCGACCTCGGCCATCACAATGTCGTCAGCAGGGGTACTCTCCCTCGTCAACTCGGCCATGAACTCATCATCCATATCCCCAAACATGAACTCCATCTCCAAGCTTCCCTGCGCTGGCCTCCACCCCGCCGCTAACACCGGTGAACCATGGATACCATCGCTGCCAACAGAATCGTCAGACGATGACGATGATGCACTGTCGTAGCCTTCATCCTCGAACTCGAACTGGTAGTCTCGTGGAAAGTAAGCGCTTACGGGGGCAAAAGTTGTCGGTACCATTGTTACGCGGGCACGGCGATGGGGGTGAGGATGGTCTTGGAAGTAATTCGGTGATGACAATGGTGATGAAGAAGCAGAGGTGGACATGGTTGAAGATGTGCGTGTGCGGGTCTTTCGGGTGTGCTTTGAAATCTTGCGTGAAGAGGTGCGGGGGTGGGTAGACATTGGGGACACTGTGGGAATTGAACTTGTGGGGGTACTGCTACTTGTTGATGGTGTTGATGTTGTGGGGGATGTAGATGTGCTGCTGCTGCTGTTGTTGTTACTGCTGCTGCTAGTCGTGGTGCGTCGTGAGCTTGAGGGGCTGCGTGGGAGGAAGCCCATTTTGGATTGGTGATTGGTTGTGGGGGGAAATGATGGGATGTGCTTGTATAGTGTGGGGGGGAACGGGAGAAAAGCTTGTGGATTTCCTTGATCCGCTTTTTTCTCTAACTTTGTTGTCTCTAGTGAGATCTTTTTCCTTTCTTTCCCTGCTTCGTGTATTTGGTTTTTCTTTCCCTTTTTTTTTTTTGCCTCTTTCTTTACGAGGCAATTATACGTGCAGTGTATAAAAAAAGGGGAATATAGAAATGTTGCTCTGATGATGATGTACGGAGTATAATAACGTTACAACACCCAAAAGACAACTCCAAAGAAAATGGAAAGAGTAAGAAAAATCAACAACGACGGGAGCGTGGGGGTGAACGGTAGAAAGTTTGGTTTTGTGGTGGAATAGTACACAAGCAGTAGTAATGCAATAGCGGACGATAGTAAAATAGCAACAATGCCGTAAACTATTACCACTATCCAAAATGCGACCGAAGCAAATCCAAGAAACCCGAAACTGAAACCGAAACCCAAGGAGAAGAGGGAAGAATCACGAGAAGGTATGTGGTAGGTAGTTAAGTGGTAATGGAGGAAGAGTTAAGGTAGGTAGGTAGGAGTAGGTGAGGTATGTGAGAAGAAGTAGTTAGGAGAAAAAGATAGAGAGGTAAGTGTGGGTGGGTGGGTGGGTGGATAGGCAAGCAACACCTAGTTCGGAGAACGGGGGGGGTGGGTGGGAAATTGTTGTGTGAAGTGAAAGAGAGAGAGAGAGGGGAAAGAAAGGAAGGAAGGGAGAGGAGACGCAGGTTTTGCGGGTGGTAGGCTTTAAGCGGGTGGCGGGGCGGTGCCGTTGCTGACTACAAGCGAGTCACGAGCAGAAGCAGCAGCAAGCAGCGAGCAGTGAGCATCAGCTTGCTTTGAAGAACGAGGAAAAAAAGTGAACTTAACCCAAGGATGATTGATGATGGGACTAAACTGCTCTAGTAGCAACTACAGTAGAGGTGTGCAGTACAATCAATGCTCGATGCACTCTGGGGATCATGCAACCAACAAGGAGGAGGTGTGGGAGAAGCAGTAAAAGAAAATGTATGCAGCAGTACGCTAGAAAAAAAATAAATAAATAAAAATGGTGAATGGAAAAGATGGAAAATCGAAGGGACAAAAAAATAAAAATAAAAAAATTGGTGAGTAAGATGTTACCTACTATGATGAGTGTTGCCCAGTCCTGATTTTGAGTGGAGTGAGTTAGCCAAGTGACTTGTTCGACCACTGACTCAAAGGTTGTTTCTTCCGGGCGTTTTTCGGATTTTTTCTCCCGGGGGGAGGGGGGGGGGGGGGAAGGGGTATCTGGATGAAATGCTCTCACTCTCTCTCTTGCTTGCTTTCGTGAGTGAGGAGGGTTGCCACGTCGATAGTAGAAATCCTTATTTTTGGTGCGGGCTTTTAAAAAATAAAATACAACAACAAAAAAAAAAAAGAGAGATTTCCCACAGCTGAAAGAGCTCTAGCTAGGAAATAGAAAATAGAATAGAGATAAAGAGTCCGGCCGTCGTACGTTCTAGTACTCACAGTGGAACATCTATCTCTACTAAGAGCTACCGACATACCAAGTACATGAAGTACTTAGACAAATACAAGACAAGCCATCTACGTGTTCGCAAATAAGTTTCGAGGTTCGTCCGTTTGATTCGAGCCAGTCAAACAACTCCGACGAAACGCTGCATGCCAACCAGAAGCGGGGCGAACCACACAAGACGGATCACACACACATCATTGGATACATGTATGCACCACCACCCTAGCTGTTGTACCCGTGAGAAGCCCTTCCCTTAAAAAAGACCTACTTACATACATCCTGTTACCCGGCCTCATGTCAGGTCGTCTCAACCCAACTCGGACCGGCCAGCAGCGTCGTCCTTCTTCTCGGTATCCCGCCCGTCGCTTTCCATCCATGGGGAATACGAATTGCGTGTTTTCCGTCGTGCTGGGATTGGCTTGCTTGTTAACCATACGTCACATCTCCCCCTGTAGATACATACTGCTACTACCAATCCAATCAATTATTGGCGGATTAAGCTAGTGCACTGCAACGGTCCATTAACCCTAATGCAGCGAGATACATGTGGGTTTAGGCCTTGGAGGGGATTAGCACGAAACGGTAGAAAGAAGGAAAGAAAGAGCTCCCTGGGAAACATCGAGGAGGAGAAGGAGAGGGCAAACACCATATCTAATCCTGGATCGATCTTCTAGCTATGGCTGGCTAGGTAGCTAGAGTAATATTGTGCGATATTAATTAGATGTACTCTCAATTAACTCCCCCCGGAGAACAAACACCGAAGCTTCTCCCCTTCTTCCTAGCTAAATCTAGGTAGCTATTACAGCCATTTGGTTACATGACATTGGTACTTACAAGGTAGCTACAAAGTAAATAGTTAGCTAGGCTCGCAACGTCTATACTCTAATCTTACCGCCCGTGCGTATCTCCTCTCTCCCATCTCTCACCAGAAACACCATAACAGAGCAGGCAGGTACGAACAAGACGCACCCTCCCCAAAATCAAAATCAAAATTAAAGAACGTGCCTTTGTCGCCATCCATCGGTACCTGACCGCAGCCAACCCAGCACCCACCCGTCCACCCAGCCTTGCAATGAAACAGCAGCATGGCATGGCATGGCATAGCATAGAAAGCAGCCACCCTACCCTATCCGCCGCCTGGCTACAGACATAAGGCACTAATCATAGGTAATGTATGCCGTCGGGAAGGAAGGAAGGCACGATTCCCTCCCTTCCTCATGACATCTGGCTGGAGTAATCCCTATTACCTACGTCTCTACGCTATTACTCTATCTACTCTCCGTACATCTACGAACAAACGCGTGTACGCTCCCTACATAATACTCCTTCCAGCAAACCATCTCCCTCTCTCCCTCTCTCCCTCTCACACACAAATCAAAGATTAAAAGGAAGGGAAGAAAAAAAAAAAAAAAAAAAGGGATCGCACACCGCAATGTCTCACACAACCCGGCCCACGATCCCGCCCACACCATCCACTCACAGTACCTCCCCTTCCACCTCCTCAAAACCCGAGAGAAAAAAAAAAGAACACACAAAAAAAAAGGAAGAAGCAAAAAAAAACCTGGGGTCGGCCGGCGCGCGCGCGGGCACGGACGGTCAGACGGACACGCCTCCAACCCAACCAAACCCGGGTTTTTCTCTCTCTGGGCCTCGTAACATCAGGGCCCCGGAAGTTTCCCCTGTGTAGTGTAGTACTGTAGGTAGCACAGTCCACTTTCCATATGGTTCGGGGATTTCTCGAAACTGCCCTTCTTCAGTAGAGTGGTGAGTTGGTCTTGGCACCATCACCACAAACAACCACCCCCCCCCTCGGCGAGTAGGGTATTTGTGAAGTTTGTGGGTTGCGATCAGGGCTGCGACATTTAGATAGAGTGTGGTCTTGAGGGCGTTAAGCTTTTGGACCTATGGTGTGATCTCGTGATAGGCATGATGATCCAGGCAGCGGATCAGCTACCTAGAAAGCAGTACCTACTGGTGGATAACGAACGACAGACGATAGTGGGGGGAATAGGCAGCCTCCTCCTATCGCTCCCAACACGTTCTTGTGTTTTCTACAGAGTTCCTTCGTTTTCTTTTTTCTTTTCTTTCATGTTCGGTCGGTCGGTCGGTCGGTCGGTCGGTGAAGGAAAGAATCTTCACTCTATCTACCTTACGTTACTGTTCTACGCCTCTACGTATCTTATTTACAAACAGCCCGTCGAATCGCAATGGCATTCTCGAGAATTCATTCATCCAAAGGGCGCGCGGAACGTGCCGACCGCTCCAACTCCGGCTCCACATGCGTGCTCTATAATTAGCCTGTATAAGGAAGGGGTTATTGGTAGGCTACCGTAGATATGTCCTGTTGTATGTTAAGCAGAGTAAGCACTCTACTCCAACAACGCCATTGTAGAGCAATTGGATGGTTGGCTAGATGGCGACATCGTCAGAGTTTTATCTATAAGCGGAGTTATGTTACATCAGAAACGTTCTTTCTCACCCTCACGGGTCACCGAGATCGAAGCCACAGTACCCTAGCGCAGGAGAAGTTTTATTTTTAGGTTTAGGTTAGCAGGCACATGGTGGGCTAGTACTAACTAGGACAGGGCCGGGGGACAGACGCCATACCATGCGCCACCCAGTGGCGCACGCAGGGGGCTGACTGACCTTACCGATGGGAACCGAGTGATAGTTGGTGCGGCACATGGACTGCATGCATGATTACATGTAGTGAATGGGTGAGTGTGAGGCTAGCCTGAGGGAGGGCGCGGGAGTGCCTGCAGGCGGAGCGGATCTATGTAGGTATGTGATGTGCATGGCTCATCGGGTTGAGATGGATGTGGATAGGGGTGAATGGGTGGATGGATGGATGGATGGATGGGACGGATGGATGGTGGTGCGAAGTGAAGATGGTTGTGGTGGTGGTGGTGGTGGTTGAGGTGATGGTGGTGGTTGTGATGGAATGCGCACCGGAAGGGTAAGGGTCATGGGATTGGGTGCGCGTGGCGGTTATAAGTGGCCAGAGGTGGGAATTATTGATGGCAGATTTAATATAATTTATCGGCTGAGATGGATGAGAGCACTGAGACTTTATATTTTTTTTTTTTTTTTTGTTTCGTCTTCGTCTTCGTTTTCGTTTTCGTTTTGTTTCATTTCCTGGGTTTCTGGCCGGGGATCGATGACGTAGGGTGTTTTTTTTTTTTTTTTCCCTTTAGCTACATAACGGGCAGCGCTGTATTTTGCGAGCCGGGTTTTGCGCGCGTGTGTGTGTGTGTGTGATGTACCGGTAGATCTTGTAACGTAGTAGCCTCAACGCAGGCACCGGTGCAGTGCAGCACAGTTGCAGTGCGGTGCAATTAATTCTCTCGATTGTCGCAAACGCCGTCGTATAGACAAATTAATTAATTTAAGGCTACAGTACCAAAGTAAAGACTAGTTCAGATCGACCCATGGTGTAGTATTGGAAAATAAACTCCATCAATATTGTTATTATATTACTTGCAATTGTATTTGTGGGTACGTACGACGTTGATCAGGAACATTCGAGAACGTCGCTGGCCTGGGACGAATTACAGGTATGCAGTGATCATGAGGTGCAAAATATTGGAAGTGAAGAGTAATCAATTAAGGCCCGTAGCCAGTCAGGATCGTATGACTACTACCTACATACATACATCATACGTCTAACTCTCACTTCTGTAGTACTCTTTCTGTATTCGATATTCTTACTATTCACTATCCCCAAGGGAGAAATGGAACCTCACATATGGGCTCATAGGGAGAGAGGGCTGAAAAGAAAGGAATTATATTCCTAATTGAATTCGAACTCCTCCCCTCCCCGCCCCACCCCCCGACCGGTACCGGAAACCGGAAACCGGAAACAGGGTGCGCCGGCACCGCACACATTCCCGTGATGGGGAGATAATCTCCGCGCGGATGGCCACAAAAAAAAAACGTGGTTAACGGCGGCTAATGAGCGACGTTCCCGCCTAGTTGGGTGCACTTTCCGCAAGATACTAACAATTAATTCGATAGGTGGACTTTTTTTTAAGAAAAAAAATCTCCGCACTCTGATTCTAACTAGCGGGGACGCCGTACTGGAGTAAAGCCCTTCAATCATTCTTATGATCAACTGATCTCGAGATATCTTTTCTATTAGCCTCCTAGCTGCTGTGTACTGAGAGATTGGTATGAAGATCATGTCTCGGAAACATAATATATCTGGTAGTTCGTTCCCTGAATCCCTTTGATCCGGTATGTTGAGGGTTTTTCTAATCTCTCTCCCTCCCTCCCTCTAGCTCTAGCTCTCCCTCTCTCTCTCTCTCTAGTCTTCCTCGTTTCAATATCCCGTCCCGGAATACTCTCCAGGGCGTGCTACCTAGCTAAGAAGCACAAAATAACCCCCCCAGTACTCAGTCAGCCATCGCACTGCACTGTATACCGCACCGTACACCGCCTAATCCATCAATCCAACGTCAGAGTCACCCCAGAAACCAGGCGTAGGGCCCGATTCTTCCTCTCACGTACCTATCCCGACCCTCCCACCCGTACACCCGCCAGCCTACATGATACTGAAACCACCACCATCGCTACCACCGAGAGAGAGAAGTGGAGAAGAATAGAGTAAGACAGCTTTCTCGCTTCGTTCCTGGTCTACACATGGCTAGACGCACACATGGACCTGTCATGTCATGACACCCCCGATTAACCCGTTGCTGTGCGCCCCATCATCGCCATGGCATGGACCCACACCGATCCGCCCTATCTACCTGTATGTATCTACTTGTATGTATCTATCGTCCTACCTATCTGACCCCACCCCCCGGAACCAGATCAGATCGCTCCATCTACATCTTGCCGTGGGACAGAGCTCTTGCGCACCCCCCCCCCCTCTCTCGTCTGTCCATACTATTCGAGCGATCCACATATCCATCCGGTAGAAACAAACCTTTTCGTTCTTTTTTTTCCGGCCCGGCCGCCGCTTCATGATTGGCCATTGGGGATACTCGTACCGACCCCCTGTATACGTACCATAGGCGGGATTTTAGGCGGTATTACTTCCTATACATACACCAGCCCAATAGCGACCCACTTCTTGCTATGCCACCACTAACCCACCCCACCATCACCACAATAGCTTTCCGCTCGCCGGTGCTGTGCAAACACGTAAGCACACTACCACAGGAAAGCCGAGTGATTGGCTGTGATCCGGACCTTTTTTTCCTACCTGGCGGATAGCTAGATTTCCGTACATCGGGGGACCCCACCCGCACCCAAAATCGTTAGGGTAGCTGGGAAGGATAAGGAGAGACTTCAATTATCCCAGATAACTACAGGGCCAAACAGACAAACAGGTGCGGGATCGTGGGCGGGCGATTGGCCTTAACCCCCCTCTTGCCCGTTTCATGCCAGTGCAAGACAGGGCCGCCGGACGACCTATGCGCTGTCAAGCGCTCGTGCGTCTATCCATACACTACGCTCGAGTCGGAGATATATATATATAAAAACACTCCAGATCCAAGATCTGGCCGTGCATCTACCCTCTCCTACTGGCCATAGCTGCTAAATGTGCATTAATGCCCCTCCTTGCGTTTGAAACGTACGGGCAGAACGCAGTAGGCAAAAGAAACCACAAGGACCCCTTTGGGGGTGGAGGGGGGCAGAACTACTGGAACGGCCAACACGGGGGTGAAACCCGCCATTGTCGATGGGACTGAAACATTTAGTGATCAGCACCGAGGCTGCCTGCACAGACCTGGCTTTGGGAAAAAAGAAATTATTGCGGGTTGTTGGTTGGTGCGTTACACAGGAGGGCCGGGACCTTACGAGGAAAAAAAAAAAGAGATTCTAGATGGAAATGACAGTTTATGCTACTAACCGGGACAGAGCGAGCAGGGAGGGAAGAGCAGGGAAGAGCAGGTAGGAATTGGGGAGGTGGGGGGGAGGGGGGGCGGAAATAAAGGTTGTTTGAGAACCCAGGGAAGGGGGGGAGGAGGAGTTGTTTAAAGATGTTGAAGGAGTGCACTTTTTTTTTAAGCTACATAGTTTCCATTTTGCTTCACTTTGTTCAGCACTTTTTGTTTTTCGAAATTGTTGAACGGGCTGGACGGATATATAAGTACACTTTGTTCGGCTTTAAAGACTGCTATTTTATTTCTTGAGAGAGATAGTACATCACGCATCGAATCGCATTTGTGGGAAGGATCTTACTTTTTACTGCTACGCACTTGCATATCTGCATACCCGCATATAGGATCGGATTATCTATTCTTCAGCAGCAGCACGACAGGTCGAATCGCATCACAGGAATTATCACCGAAAGACTCATTGTTACGTACCTGCATATCTTTTGCATATCTCATCTCACAATGCCTCTTCTCTCCCTCCCCAACGAGCTCCTGCTGCTCATCGCCGACCACCTCCCCCTCTCCTCCCTCTCCGCCCTCCACCGGACCACCCACCACCTCCACAACCTCACAACCCCACACCTGCACCGGGCCGCCCTGCTCCCCCGCCCCAGCTCCTACGGGATGGTCCTGCCCGCCCTGCACTGGGCCGCCTGGTACGGCCACACATCGCTCGCCCGCCTCCTGCTAACAACCTTTTCGCACCCCGTGGACGCCAAGACGGACGAGCACGGCAAGACACCACTGCACTGCGCAGCCTGGCAGGGCCACCTGGAGATGGTGCGGCTGCTGCTCGACAGCGGCGCCGAGATCGACGCCGCCGACACAAAGTACGGGAAGACGGCGCTGCACCAGGCCGTTGTGCGCGGGTGGAGCGAGATTGTGGCGCTGCTGCTCGAGCGCGGCGCCGACGTGGGCAGCCGCGACCACGGCGGCCAGACGGCCCTGCTCTGGGCCACAAAGTGCCAGAGCCCTGAGTACGAGTCGCTGGTGGGTATCTTCCGGATGCTGCTGGAGCGGGATAGGGCCTGTGGCGGGGGGATGCTGGACGCGAGGGAGGATGAGAGGGGGGAGACGGCGCTGCATTGGGCTGTGTGGAGGGGTCAGAGGGCTACGGTGAGGTTGTTTTTGGAGTTTGGGGCAGACGTCTACGTGGAGAGTTGTGAGAGGGAGACGGCGCTCGAGTGGGCCGTGAGGAAGGGGGATGAGGGGATCCTGAGGATGGTTGTAGGGCGAGGGGAGGTGGCGGAGATGGTGGCGGCGGAGGTGGAGGCGGAGGAGAAGAGGGAGAGGGTAAAGGAGAAGGTGGAGGGGTTGGGGATGGAGGTGGGTATGGGGTTGGGGTTGGGGAACGGGGAGGAGAAGGAAGTGGACGGGGAGGGGGAGGGGGAGAGGGCTACCAGGTGGGGGAAGAGGATTAAGAGTATTGGGAAGGCGGTGGGTAGGATAACGCTGTTGAAGCAGCTGGATAGGAGGCATATCAAGGAATTGGGAGAGGCGTAATGGTTGTAAGTATTGAAAATATATGTATGTATGTATACAATGTAGCTATGTAGTCGAGTGTTTATTTTCTTTTCCTATTTTTCTATTTTCTTTTCTATATTATTTTCAGTGGAGTTATGGTAGTAAATAGCCTGATGTATTTTTTTTAAAGTCATTATGTAGTTTAGTGTAATGGATCTTGTTCACAGTCAAGCATCTCATCACCCCAAATTGCAACAAATTGATCATTACCACCATGGCCAGCTAAAACCCTGCCTGTACTCCTTCCACACCCCCGTACAACAACAACAACAACACAAAGCCCGAGTGAGCCCCCATGACATGACCACCACCACCCCCCATTAATTAAGCGAGAAACACCACACGCCTCCTCCTCCATATGTAGATCGATCTCCCTCCCCCCCAACGCCGAGCCCATGACGATCCCCATGTGCTACAGCCAAAGTCTAGAACAAAACAGCCTGGCCCGTCCGTCCGTGAGATTAGACGCCGCGCCATGCAACAGAAGATCTAGAATCTCAACCGGCCTTTGTCTCACCGCCGCCGCCGTCGCCGCTGCTTGTTCTAGATTGGACACTCCGCTACCCTCCCCCACACCCGCCTTTTCACTATGTACATACTAGAGATGTAGATGTCAACAAAGGCAGAATCCCGCGTCGGCAATATAAAATACATTTGTTGCTGGAGCTTGGATGACTAAGCGGGTATGTAGCCATCAAGTATGGCGCTAGCCGGTTTGGGCCGTGTTTAGTAGTAGATAAATGAAGTGTGGTGCTATGTAAAGGCCTGCAGCTGGCCTAGGCTATGGCTACTCTTCCCACATGGTATGTGGGCCTAGACCTGCTCCTAGATCAGGCCCGCCGATATATATAAATGGAGTTTATGGCTAGTTCTAGCCTGACACTCGAGCTCGGTGATCAGGGGCAGGAACTGCACCGTTGGAGCCGGCAAACGTCGTCGATATGATATGATATGATACCAGCTATAGCTACTATCGCCCGACGGGCCGAGACCTGCCCGGGACTGTGCAAACTTGATCATGAAATAGCAGCGCAACTATTAATGCCAGATCCGGCACGTCGACAAGTGCCGGGTTTGGGTTGGGTAAACTGCACTGCACCGGACCCTGAGCGGGTCTCGGACTGTCGGCTGGGCGGTGCTAGTACCATCGCGGCATTAATGGGGGAGTGGTTAATTGCCAACCGTCAATGTTGACTATATATATAGCTATCGGCGCTTCAGACTTAGGCGTGACAATTGCCGGAGGCAGAACGGACGGTTCCTGCTCAGTGGGCAGAATCAACCGGGTTGACAGTGCGGCGGGATTAGCTCTGAAAATAAAACAGTTTATCGCGGTATCTGTGGGGACTGAAAATGTACACTCATGGGGATGTTAGCAGCTGCGGTAGGGCCAAAACTGGGTGCCCCTCTGAAATTCAAAATTGACGGCCGTCAGTTCTTGGAATTGACAGTTGATTGCCGATCTCTCTCTCTCTATTGACCTGGATTGATCAATCAATAAGTATTTAATTACTTTGGGGGCGGGGCGGCGTTCTAGTGGCCATGGGTAACAGCGGCCACGGTATATAATGTTTTTACACGATTTATAATTGAAATATCCGAGAGGAGCGCATACTGCTACCGTTAAGTTTTCAGCTTCTCAACTCTATTAGCTCAAGACCCCCCCCCCCCCCATGAAACGTTAAACTGCAAAAGTATGATGATGATACCAAATTTTAGCTATAGCCCCGAGCGTGCCCTTTTTTAGGAAGCTTTTTCCTGTAGTTATATCTAGCTATAGGTACATGAACCACTTTCAAATACTATACATCCACCATAAAAGAACAAAAGATATACAATTACAAGCAACTCAAACATAAGTAGGCTCCAAAGGCGGGTTAGCATTGATCACCAGCCGCTTCACAAAGTCATTGAACCACCCGCCCGCCTCCGGGGCCGGAACATCCGCATCCACACTGACACAATTGGCATCGAACCTTGCCGCACTCGTATCACTCGTCCCGTCCGACTCTCCGCCAGGCTTGACCCAAACAAGGGAATCCACAATACACTCGCCAGTATCCGTTGTTGGCCGCGTTCCAAATCTGTGTATAACGCTCAGCATTAGCCACCTCATACTTGTTCACTCAGCCCCAGGAGGATAGACATACCCAGCGTCTTTAATATTGCACCAATGCCCCCCCTGGGTTCTAATCCCCTGCGCCCCAGACCTTCCCTGGTCAATGATAAATTTGCTTGGCAGGCCCTCAGCCTCCAAATACGGCGAGAGCGCCTTTACGTATTTCAATTCACTCCAGTTCGGATTATCCGGGCCGGGGCCGTAGATGATATCGGGAACCGTCGCATTATACGCATTATAATTCGACACATTTGTCGCAAAGCCCCTGATCTTCGCGCCAGTCCCCGCGCCGTCGACAACCTGTTTGAATATCTTCGCAGCTGGCTCCAAGTTCGACGGCCATCCCAGCCAGTTGCTGTGTGCAGCATCAATGTACAGCGCGATATTGCTGCGCTGCAGCTTCTTGATTGCGTAGGAGAGACCCTCGACATAGCCTGGGGCTGCGGTTACGCATGCCGGCGCGGTGGCGAGGTTGGTGACAATGTTGCCGAGCGAGTCGGGCTCGAGGACAATGGCATAGTCCAGGCGGTCATAGGGGGGCGCAGAGAGCGCAGCCGCGATTGTGTCGATGAAGGTTTTGTATTTTTCGAGGCCGCCGTTGGCGAGCGAGAGTTCACCAGCTGAGGCCTTGGCACTACAGTCCCGGTCAGGGAGATTGTAGATTACAAGAGGGAAGATGAGCTTCTTGTTGGGAGGGCGGCGCTGAGCGCGGATTGCCTCATCAAGGCGCGTATTGAGGCCGGTGATCTAGAGGATTGTTAGCCAATTCCTGTCTTTGATATATATAGATACTATAGGAATTGGGGGTCTTACATCACCGAAACTAGAAACCCACACGAAAGTGCTAACTCCCTGCACAGTTCTTGTACGTGCGGCATTGAGCTCATCCCCGTCGTCGAGAAAACTCTGGATTGTCTCTTCGAGCTTTGTGGCGTAGCCAGAGTTTGCGTATTGGACACGGTTGAGGAAAGGGTTATCGCCGTTACATGCTGGCTCTTTCGTCCGTTTCTCGGTCAGGAGGGGGCTACCCGCTACAAGGGCTTGTAGTGAAGGTGAGAGGAGAAGAAGGGTAGAGAGAAGTGGGTAATGCATTTGAGGTTTTGACACGGAGACTTACTTTGGCGGAGAGACTGTCTGAGGCCCCTAAGAGGACGGTTGGAGCTTTTTTATAGTTAACATACCCAGAGGCAATTGAGAGCTAGCTCGTATTCATCATATTCAGTATATTGAGCTCATTTAATACTCGAGCTCTACGGCACGCGATTCCGGGGTTAAAGTCGTTCGCACTAAGAACACTAATAAATCAGCCAAAGTCATTTAGGGAGCAGGACTAGAGGTATCTGGGGACTTACGAATACCAGCTTCCAGAGATAGACACCAAGGCCAGATGATTAAGTAAAATATCTAGAGACATCCGCTTATATCATAATAAACATATAACTACAGGGAAGTAAATCCGGGGGTAAGGAGATTTGTGATACCATCACCGGAAAGCCGGGGCCGACATGCCGTTTAATTTAAGCTTAAATGGAATAGAGTGCGGTCTAAGCATTGGCGCTCTAGGATTATACCAAGAAGTATTTTTCCCCCTCGGATGATAGGAGATGCTCAACTTGGACAGAAATATGGAGTTTGGCAGGCCAGTGAGTCATGGGTTATCACTCGGTAATGTGAGTGTGATGTCTGATGTCTTGATTTTTGTTTCGCGCAGAGTAATTGGCTGTGGGCCATTGGTCTTTTTGTTTAATGGTAGGCCAATAGATATGAATATAAGAAGAAGCCATCTGCGTAGATGCTTGACTATCTGCGATTCAGAATCTAGATCTAGATGCATCATGTCAGTTAGGGAAACTGACCGTCCTCTGGATAGGGGCAACTGACCTGGCCCCATGGGCGCGTGGAAACACTTTCAGTGTCGATAGGATCCGCCTTCTTGACAGAAAAAGCATCGTCACTGCCTAAAAACCTCCTTACACCACCTATACTGCTGTAGGCCAATCAAGGTGTTTTCGCTGGAATGATATGACGTCTTCATAATATCAGGCCATCTGCGAAATCCTGTGTCCGGTTGTTTTATTGGCTTTCATTCCAAAGATATGATCGAGGCACTACGATGTAGTGATGGTTACCGAGACTGAGTGTTTTGGAGATTGTGCAGGCCTGAGGAGACGTTAGATCAATAGAGGTAAGTTTATCGGTCGTGGGAACTGGTAGGATACCGGGTTCGTGCTAGCTGCAGCTATGATAGGTTCTTGAGGATACGCCTATTGATAGAAAATTCGAGAACTGTATCTGGGAAATGATATGAAGGAAGGTTTATTTTTACGTTTGGTCACGTGAAGGGCCTTTCTATTGAAATTTCATGCTTTTTTGATGCTTTCTCCCTCACGAAAATGGTGTGAACGGAGGATGTTCACTAATGGTCACTCAATTCCGGATCCACTTTTAGATCAGGGGAGAAAGATCAGGTTCGGTTTCATTACTGACAAGACTGGCAAGTTTTTCCAGTACTAGATTTCTAATTATTAGTGCTGGTTCATGATCATCTATCCCGCGGATGTCATATGACGTTCAGTTTAGATCTCCCAAGGTAGAAGATGGGCGGTGCACTCATGGGATATCACCCGGGCCTCTAGGATCAAATATACCCAGGTAGGATCAGTGATCACTCTTCCGGATTCATCATACACCCTGGTTGGCCATGCATGCGCGAACCCACTGGTTATGCAACAAGATACCTAATTGGTACAAGTAGCTCATGAGACTTAGGAAGTTGGCATACGTAGGACGGGCCGGCAACTCGAATCTCCAATAAGGCACTATCTGCCACTTCAGAAACTATCATTCACTAGGAAAAGTTTTCATGAAGGGCAACACCAGATATATGTGCCGTCTGTCACGTGTTGTAGCATGAACCACTTTCGAGTGATTGGGAATGACCAGTAAAGATTTCAAAAAGCAAAGAAAGTGACGCCAAGGTTTGGTTGCTGCTTATGTTGCATTATTCAATGGATGACTTTCTTCTTGATAAAGGCAAAATTTCTTAATTATCGGACTAAGTCTTTGCCGTTTTATTGTTAGCTTTCTTTCTTATGCTGGTAGGAGGGTAAATTTTTGGGAAGGCCCTTGCGTTTGCACTCAGTTGCGCACTGGGGAAGGTACGTTCGGGATGCGAAACAATTCGGAACCTGGTAAATTGGCAAATTCTGAGACAGTTCTCAACCAAACAACGTGTAGGTCTTACATTTACACTACATAGCTTGATTACTATGAATCATGAAGGCTCCTTTCTCGCCTTCCTTTTTGGAATCATATACTGTTCCAGCAAACATGTCAGCTCCTGTTAAACCCCCCCCTAGAGAACGCACAACAACGCATAATATACGCAAATGGAGTGAACGAACCCAAGACCTGTTAAGCCATGGTCACACAATCGTCAGATCTGTAATCTTGAAGATCACAATTGCAACACAAGCCATAAGAGCCCTGCATCATGAGATTTATTTTATTTACCCATAGCCTCCTGAATGTACCTGTTTGAAGAGTCGTATTAGCTCCAGGCCTGGTTGGGTTTTCTTTCGATTTTGTTTTTTCCTTCTAGTCTGCCAAATTTCAGGGAAATGTTCCTCGGAATCTAGCAAACAAAAAACGAGTTGGCCGGGAAACAGAGAGTTGACACGGGAAACGGGAGACCGTGGCCGGTGGGGATGAATTTACGGACTGCCCGCGGCTGAGCCTGGAGGTTCTTATGTTTCATCTTCCGAGCTCCTGGCCAAACTGTCTGGACAACGGCACTGACTGATTCTCCGCTCCGGGCATGCATACCCGACGGTCGTCCCGGCACCCGCGACGTGGAACATTACAGGTGAGAGCGTCCAGTTAGAACAGAGCCTCTCGCACTTTAGGCCGTGACTTTCAACTACTCGGCGTCAGGCCGCACTATCTTCGAGCTACATAAGAACCCCGTCAGACATGTATTACCAAAATGGCACCGTAGCCCTTCGTATCTAGCTCTTTTTGATAAGGACAGAGTGGTTTACTGACTGTTGTATGCCGTTAGGGAATCAACGATCACGGCACCCTATGCATCGCTGTGGTCTATAAATACATAGGTAATACTTGAAATAGACACGGCTCCGCTTTTGGCGGTAGCCTTTTTTTTTTTTTTTTACCCTTCGAAGAGCAACGAAGATCACTTAGAAAGATTGGGGGCGGGGTCTGTTGTTAGATCAATCAGATCCCTAAGATTCTATACGTCAATCTGGCCCAGGAAGGGCTTTGTTCGCGCACGTGAAAGTGCCTTGACCATCGCTTGACCAGTAATATGTCTTTTTACTTAATGAGGATTCCAGCGATGGAGCACAAACTCTTGGTGGCCCTCTGGATAAAGCGGCAAAATCATTTGAAATGCACGCTTATCATTACATTTGACAGTAGGGCTCCAGTGGAGGTCATATGATACTTTGCTGCAAGCTTTGACTGGCTTCACGAGTCATCACTCGCCGCTCTTCGGGCGTTGAGAAGACTGCCGTTACTTCCATAAAAACAAGTACTATTGATGGTTGCGGTACTGGGGAAAAAAAAAATATATACCGCATTTTTTTTCCCTATTAATTGCCGGCCTTTCAGTTTCAGAAAGGCTCACCAGAGTTGCTGGCGGAGTTTGAATGGAAAATCAAAGGCTATTGTCCGCGACTACATTCCATGGCCCACCCAATTACAGGCAGAGCTAGAGATACCTATCAAGTTCCTTTAAAGGGTGGCCCATCTCGATATCATATACCACTATCTTAGACCCGAGGATCTCCAATCAATGTGAAAATTGGAATGATTATAGTGAGTACCAGGTCGGGAGATGGTTCTAAGGGCATTTCAATCAGACAATTGGCGACACGCTACAGAAACGTTTTGAAACAAAATCTCCTGACGATCAATGAATATCTATTAGTTTACTGTCTGGCCACGTCCAACTTGTACGTAAAGGCAACCGACAATTGCAATTCCGTTGGGCCATGTAAATGTATCCGTGCCCCGAGGGTTCCTGACGACACCGAGGGGTCAATTCATTTGATGAACTGCCTTTGTTATACTCTCACCTGCATGATCGTAAAACTATATTTCTTTCACTCTCTGTATATTTAGTTGGCAGATTTGAGAACCCCATATGTCGCCATAGTTTTAAATCGCTGGCATTAATGCACTTGGTATGTATTCGAGATACGATCCCTCGCCGTTAAAAAAGCTACCTGACAAGCCCAGGATTCTGCACCATATGTGGGGGATTTGCGCGGGTCAAACATCCCCAATCCACTAATTCAGCTGTACCGCAAATCCCGTAGTTGATTTTGCCACTATCTACTGGTTAGGCATTACCGAAAGTCGTCGGCAACTAAATGATAGATGTGGGGGATTTGCAGCTAAAGAAAAATAGTAGCAAGAAAAAAAAAGAAAAGGAAGGATCTGTTTTTCTAAACGCGACGGAGCACGCTTGAGTGATTTTTCGGGCCCCAGTCTAAATGCTACTAAATCTACACCGGGCGACAAAGCTATTCCGTATAATTGTTGCCTCTATACGGCAAGATTTCGGTGGGCCCGGCGGACATGGGGTCACATGGCCATCGGAAGCCTGAGGCCTTCTTGCTCGCCCCCTCAATGATCTGGACCGAGCTAACCTTTCACTCGCTGGATTATTTCAATTCCTTCTTGCTGTATCCAGGATGTAATGAGACTGGCTGCAGCTTTGACTTGTTGTTAAAACAGCGCAAGAATTATACGCAAGAACTCGGCGGTCGATGCTTTTTTCAATGCTCTGTGATCATACGAGGCCTAGAGGACAAACCTGCTTGCCCCACTCTCACACTCTAGCTCAGTACTCCCCCATCCGGCGCGCGGTCAAGGAGAATACGTAACTAGGAGGCACTCCATTGATGCGATTCAAGAGGTTGTAAGAAATGATTGACCGCTAGTGGATAGCCTTGCAGTTATTCAAGTAAGCAGCCCCCAGATTGACACCCGATGAACCACTTCCTAGTGAATCAGGTTCGGCGATGCTCCCTTCGGACTCTGGCAACTAGCTACTTACCCCAACCCAGATATGAGCCATTGGCAGTTGAAGATTTGATAAACCTGTACGCACATACTTATCATGAGAACTATTTGGTTTGACTGACATTGACCCCGCGTTTAGCGCTGTATTATGACAAGTCAGTACGTATGAGAACGTAACTCCTGGGCTAGGGAAGGCGTGGCTTGATTGTGCCCGCGTTGATTGTTGTAGTAAGAAACAGATCGTCCACGAGACGTTCACGATCTCTCGCAAAGTATGAGCTGTCCCCCTTCATGACAGGAGTATGTATCAAGGGATAGTGAGAGTACTTATCTGCATACTTCTGAACTACCCCGTGTGTTCTCGGTTGCAGAATACAGGCTTTACAATTAATCATTGGTATTATCTGGCACGGGCCGAAACACCGCCGAGCACTCGGACAACATCTGAGTATATTCGGCTCTTACTCTGAAACCTTTAAAGAATGGAAATATTTCTCTCTGACTTTGATTGCACAAAGACAGCCATAGTATGAGAAGCCAAAGACTTGAGATACGTATGTACATGTACCTGAAAGAATCGGGAAATCGGAGCTATATTGTTTAGTGCAGACTGAACAACGCATCGTTTTTGCGGTCCGATGCGATTGGAAATAAATTTCTTGAAATTGAGCTCAAATTTCAAGTCTAACTATGCATTCTGCGCAGAACGGGCGATCATTATAGGCTGTTTAACAACCACATGTGAACGAAACGTTCAAAAGGAGCTTTCTCTTAATTTTCCTCTTCGGCCTTGATCCTCTTCTACCATGTCGGGATACTTTTTTCCCGTAAAAGATAAAAGCCGGCGGCCAATAGGTTCTTTGTGCAGTAATAGTAGGGGGGCTTAATGGGAGAAAGGCTGTCCATTCTGTCTGGTAATCTATACGGATAAATATCGTCATAATGTGACAGATGCTAAATTAATTCCTAAGATTACCTCAGCACATATGAATTATGCGATTACATAAACTTTGAAAATATTTTTTTTTTCGTTCCCCAGTCAGATCATATGCAGTTCTCTGCTATGGAACATCGCATGTGTGTTGACGTTGGCAAGCCTACATGTAGCTACCAAGTGTGGGGAGCCTCAGCTAATGTGCCCGGCCATGGAATTGATTGCCTTATCCGTGGATGTTCAATCGATCTAAAATGGAGTGGTGAAAATCTTGGTGCAAAATTTGCAAAGTGTTCACATAATGGTCATTTTTAGAAGTCACTTAAATTTTTTTCTCTGCGTCAGGAAAAAGGAAAGAATAGGCTCAAATCCCACGTTAACGTCCCACGGGAGCGGACCGGAGCTTCCCGAACCCTAACCCAGTGATAGGCCAGAGCCGCACCTTAAATTCCTTTGGTCGGTTACCCGGACGCCCTTCAGCCCGTGCACAGAAAACCCTGATCCTAGATGAAACCTGCAACGTTGTACAAGTCATCGTTCGAGCAACCTCGAGATTCCTCCGAGCTTCGTTCATCCTGAATCCCACATACTTGCTTGCCGGCAAAAGAATAAGAAAATACGGGTGCTCGGGGCAAGGATCATTTGTATTGAGTGGCGGCGTTCTCTCATACAAAGAATCCCTGTCTTCGAAAAGTTCTTTGATATTTGCTAGTAAGCAAGTAGCTACCCAGGGAACAGCGATGACTGGAATCTTTAGCTATCCCTCATCGAGGATTCGAGAGATGATCGTTCCATCAGAAGGATTACGGATGTCTGGTTTGACCAACCTGCTATCTATAAAGTGGTACATGACCAGTGAAATAGCTGACATTTATCCCCAGAGCCTAGCTTTGGGTACTGCTGTAGTAAAACCGGCCTGCTTCACTGATGCTGGTAAATTTTACTGTACCAAAAAGGGTATCTTCTATACACTTGTAGAATCTCAATCTCCTGGGAATACTCGTCGATCGAATGCCACGGTTTTACCTGGAATTGGGATATTTCTCCCTCCTTTGCTGGTCTGTTTAGTTCCAAACCCTCGACATTGGAATTCAATTCTGGGCTAAGCTAAATCAGTCAAGTTCTAGCCATATTATAAATTTCAAAGGGTCAAAATACTGGGGAACCTGGAGTCGGAGATACCAGCTAGCGGAAAGCTTACTGTAGCTACTTCTGTTGTCCGGGGGGGATGCTGACAGGGATCCTTCGGTTTAGGACTTGATCCTGGGATCGCTGATATTCAGGGTCGAAACTTTGTTGTCAATCAAGATGTTCATCTTGGTGAGATTTTCATGAAATGTTTGTTTGAGATTTCTGGCGCGGAAAATCTAGCTAATAGTAAATATCTTAAAATAAGGCCTCGAACAAGTCAACGAGTACATGCTGGACTATTTCCCTAATCCCTGTAAAATTATTCGGCGATCTCCGGCCAATCCTGTTGGGCTGATAATCTTTAGCAACGTATTTTATGCAAGACAGGCCAGAAACAGGAGTTCCAAAAACACCAACCAATTCCCGATGCGATATGCATGTTTACATCATCCATAATCACGACCCTCACTTGGGTCAACAAGTCAAACATTTGTAGCTCGTTTATCGGAAAAAGTCAGAAGGGTCTATAGAATCCTGGGGGCGGTTCGCAGATGCCACATCAATGTATTCCGAGATCGAGAGAAACCAGATTAATCGAAAATTATTCCGGGCGCCGGAACAACTGTTGCAGAACCGACGATACGAAAGAAATATATAACTTATTTCTTAGAAACCTGGGACAGAAATCGATTTTCAGTAGGGGAAGATATCAGCTAACCCCATTAGCCGGTCCCGGGAGCCTGGAACTTCCCCGATGCTCAGTTAGGACTTATGTCGTCTTGCCACTTCGATTACCGCTGTTTCTGCCACTGCACATGCCATTGGCCATTAAATAGCAGGAATATTGAGAAAGGAAATGGCTTGCAGTTGGATGGGATTTCGTGCAATATGTACGGTGGATTATCGCCAGCGCCGATGTGGAGACCAGGGTGATCCAGTTAGGTGTACGTGGAGTGGGGACTTAAACTCGTTTGGATCGAACAACTTGTTTCAATCGCCGGACAACTACTAGTAACGAAGGGAGGCTCATCAGCCCTTTCAAATACCATCCTCCCTAAACAAATGGAAACATACCTCTCATGAAAGGACGGGGGGGCGTTAATGGTCGGTAAAGAATATGAGTGGTAGAAGCTTGCTTAGCGAGCAGGCAGACACTGATGATCATGATCAACTTTAGTGCTCCTCCTTCAGGCGCTTGATCGCGCTTCGTTCAATCAGAATTCAACGTCTTTGGGCACACGGGAGAAAATCGTTAAGTATGCAAGTCGGAGAAGTCGCATCCATTTGCCGCCACGACCCCTCACGGGGGACATCCTTCTTTTTTTTTTTTTTTTTTCTTAAACGTCTATATTCAATTCGCTGACATGCACACTGATATATGTACATCGCCTTGCCGATGGAAGTACTCTGAACCCAAACCAACCTAGCCTAACACCAACGTTAATACATTGATAGTTAGTGCGCGCCTATCAGATCCCATGTACCTACCACGCTGACGTTGTGTGCATAGAGAACATGGGGGACGAGGAGGGGCAAGAGTAACAGGGCAATCATATCTCTCGGACCAGCGTTGCCTCCCCTCAACATGCGGAAGTTCTTCCCCGATCAAAGTGGATGCGTTATGGATTGGCGAATCCCATAATAGGTCCATTTTCCTGGTGATACCTGCGTTATTTCGCCAAAGCCCCATTGGCTTTCTGTATCACAAGTACGGAAAGGAAAATCAGTCTGCAAGTCGGGATAGAGGTTCGTTTCTCCTGCTGTTCTATACGCCAGTTCGACTGTGCTATGGTCATCAGTCACCTGCCTCCCTTGACTCTGGACTCAATGATCGTGCGGATCAATGCAGTACGGCGGATAGAGAAACCTTTTCTACTGGAGAGGCGGCATCACACGTGTCTGGATACCGCTGCCATGCCCTGGTCAGGTGGTATATCATAACCTTTGGGGATGAGGCAACAGGTCATCGTAACAATACCTAGATACTATTGCCGTTGAGATGGTAGAACAGAGGATTCTTGACCTTCAGGGGCAATTGATCACCAAGAGATAGACATGATTGCCACGAAGCGGGTACATCGAGTTGCCGGAACGAAGGAGAAGAGAAGACCAACACTGGCCTGCATCACCCTTCCTCCGTTGTATGCTAAACATACTTACGTCTCATGTCGGTACGTACCCTCCATAACGAACCAAAAATAGGAATCCTCATCTAGAACTCTTTACTACGATGTCTGCAACGAGGACAATCGTGAAAGAATGTTCGGAGTCAACAAAGATATCAGATCCGCATGGTGGATGATGCTGGCTGGCTGAATACAAAGGTAAGTACCGGTACAATCGTCTATGGTAGTGACTCGTAGGCTAACCCATGTAGCTAGGTACCTACAAGAACACTCCGAGTCAGTACCCCCGGCTCCCCTGCAGCGGAAGTTTTACATCTATTCTCTGCGACGATGAGAAAAATTTCATTCATGGTGGCGATCAAGTGGGAACTCTAGGCGGGCATCGTTCTTCATCAGCATGCGCAGGTCCAATGCTGTAGGATTTTTATTTTTACTTGCACATCCCCCACCGGAAAGCCCGAAATTGACCCTTCTATGCATCTTACATAGAGGGTATCTCTATGATGTTTCGCTAGGATCTGTTTAGATGCCTTTGTTTTCTCGTTTGTAGTATTCAAAAAACGGATTCCCCCTGATTGGGGTCCACAAAAGTTCGCCGAGAAAAATTAAAGACGGAACAACTCATCGTTTCGATTATTTCGAACGCGACTGGTATGATACGATGGATGGGAACAACGACCACAACGAAGATGCAGGGTGGAAATTAGATGGCATGCAACGCGGGCCAGCAATTGAGTCCTGTTGTGGTTTGAGCCGTTTAGCAATTGCTGCTTAGAACGTCACCGCGCTGGGAGAAAGCTTCAATTATGCTTATCGTGTTTTGATAGGGAGCTGTGAGAGGGGTCTTTTGGCGATGCGACGGGCGACTCTAGTTATTCTGCCTGTTTAACGGGCAAAATCTCTCGCATAAAGAGTAAGCAATGATTTCGGTTAACGTTTCTGCGGGTTCAATTTGTTTTGGTAACTGCGGAGATGCCACCGGCTAGAGAAACTATTATGGGAAGACTACAAATTGATCTGCAAGTACATTGACACCTGTTTCTCCCAAGGAAGTAGGGCATGCAATAAGAAACAGGCATTGCGCAGAAGTTTCCAATCTGATGCGATCGCCTTGAATAAATCGAGAGATGATCGATGAACACCGAGAAAGCGGCGGCCGGTAGGCTCTTAGGGTGGTTTGAATATCATCGGATGAACCAAAATCCTGCGAAACAATGGAGATCATTATTGACCCGAGTCACCAAACACAATTCCCCGGTTGCAACACACAACCCTTGGAGCAAAAAAGCTATCGCGAACAACGTTAAATTTTTACAATAGTGTAAAAAAAATTTGCCCGCCACTCCCTTTGGACTTAAGCGCTCAATTCTGTCGGACTGACACTTAAAAATCTAGTTCAATAAGGTTTGACTTATTGTTCATCATATAATCTGCAATTGACGTGGTAGATCTTGCGGCGAGGTAGAGGTACATTGTTGGCGTTGAGGCGTTCTATGGCAATTGTAACTGATGCAGTTGCTGTTGTTCCTTGGTGAACAAGTGAGCGGTGAGAGTGGCGGCGGAGGCTTTTTGACATTGCCATTCTCGGATGCGGCTGAGACTATATTTGTGGGTGAGGTCTTGCATAATTGGAGGTGATGCAACTCCCGTCAGGATCCCAGGTCTACATGGCGATCGAGGACCAGTGCCGGTGGTGTATATTAAGAAAATAAAATAAAAGTAAAAAAAGAACCGAATTTCGTCGTCGTTCAGGTCAAAGGGACGGGACTTTTGATACCAACTTTTTGGTAGTTTTACAGTGTAACGGCCCGTCATGAGTCAACTGCAAGTCAAGCGAAAGCCTCTATCCTCCATACCCAACCTAGGCCACGCCCACCAGTCTCCGTCCTTTCCTACTATGCACTTCTAGCTTGGATTAGAATGGTAGTTTTAGAATCTCACGATGGCCGTGACCGCTCTGCCTTTACGAAGCTTTACTATACTGAGAACTGGAGTTGGATACTGCGGGGTGAAATACGTGGCAATGGAGGAACAGGAACACCACCGGCGTGGGAAGAGCTTGGAAGGTGGTTGAGCAACAGCCGTCCTCAATTGCAAATTCAAATTTAAAGGGGATAGATAACTAGACGTAGGCATGATGCGTCTTTAATTCTAAAATGAACATGTCCTCGTTCACTGTTTGGCTGGATACAATTGCCATTGACACTTCTTAGTGATTGATATTTCTACTAAATTCCTTTTTCATTTTATTTTTTCTTTGCGTGATGATTTTCGCGCAATTAAATTGGTCTAAAAGCAAAGAAAGAAAAAATAATAAAAAAATAAAAAATACATCACGAGTTTACCTAACCGACTTGCTGCACAGTTGTGGTGGTTATGGTAGTAGTTGCGGTAGAGTGATGTATGTACGGTGGTGGTACTGGACTGGTATAACCTACCTACATTTAGATATAACAGTGCTCTAGAGCAGGTGCTTTACATGGCAACAGCACGAACCGACGCCCCAGAGAAGATGCCGGCATCGTGAGAGGTTAATGCACATATAAAAGAAATGCGCAAATGCAAAACGCTAAAAGAAACTGGAGAGGCGAGGGTCGAGGAGAGGATGGGAGTTGAAGAGGGAGCGAGAAAAAAAGCTTGGACCATGCCTTTCCTTATGGAGACGACACCCTGCGGGCCCGTTACCCGGCCTTGTTGGGCAGTTGCTCTCGACAGAGTCAACACCAAAAATAAACGTTGTACTCCTTTTTCCCGTATGAAGGGGTTTAACTTGGAGAGACCGTCTCTTTCGATCCCATGCCAGCGCACCCTGCAGTCCGGTCGTCACTGCATCTCTTCTTTCCTCCTGCACATCTCATGCATTCCCTAATAGCCCTCTCGGTCAAAATTGGGTGGTTCATCTAAACCCCCACCCCTACACTTTTTCTTACCCCACAGTACAACGAATGGAAGAAGGACACGGATTAGCCTCCAGATAGTCTCGTTTCAGCGCTTCAGCGAAAGCCCATTCGACACAACGTGTTTTTTTGGAGGGGCTATGGATTCGAACGTGCAGTGGTGTGGTGGGGTTCACATCCGGCTGGATGGGATTGAGACGAAAGAAGGGTAGCAAAAGGAAAGTGACAACAAACACCACTTCGGGGTGAGGGGGGTAAGGCCCGTAGTGATGTAGGTAGACTCGTAAGGTATGTTGGTAGGTAGACTGTAAGTATCAGTAAAGAGCAGAGGGAGGGGGGGTAGAAGTCGGCTAAGAGATGAGCGGGATCGATGATAGGACTGCGTTGGAAGCAGATCCGATGGGATGGAATGACCAGGGGTTGTTTGGTGCAATGGGGAGGGGGAGTGGCTAACTGCAAAGTGAGGGGTGCTTAGAGGGGCGCTTTACACACGCGTGGATTGACATTTCTGGTTCTGGTTTTTACTTTTTTTTTTTCCCTCTAAAATCTCGAACTGGTGACCTTTTCTTGTAGTCTGCTCATTCACCCTCTTTTCCTTCATGTACATGTACATGTACCGGTACATTACCTACTTCCACTTTTTCACTCTCATCGGGGAAGATCCAAAAGAAGGGTAAAGTGAATTTTTCCACTAAAAAAATGATAAAAAAATATATAAATAAAATCCAAAATACCCTACAGGCCACGACCGTTGATAACAACGGCAATTATAGGAACGCTTATAGCCATATCACAAAAGTTGACGTAGGTAGAGAGCAGTGAGAGTCCTGGTACATGTAGATGTATACTATCTTGATTCTTCAATCGAAAAAAAAAAAAATGAAAAAATGAAAAAATGAAAAAATGAAAGGAAAAAAAAAATATGGTGGGTGGGGAAGATTGGGATAAACTAGAGATACGTGTAATTGGAGGAGAAGATTATGTGAATTCATGATTTGCTGGTTGGTAGTTTAGTAGGCAGGTAAAGGTGGTGTTGAGCAAAGAGGGCTCCGTGCACCTACATTCAACAGAGATCAAAAAAAGTATCACTACGATGGCGGCCATCCATCACCTCACCCATCATCATTAGCACTATGAACCGACGAACCAGCTTATTCTCACCAACAATCTGTAAGCAGCTACAGCAGGAGCAGTACCACTACCGCAACAACCACAAAATTCACATCCACTAACTACCACAAGCTCTTCTGTTGTTAGACCACCCACGCACCAGGACCTAGAGAGCTGCAGGTCTCTCGCTTCTCATCCCTCAACACCACTCAGATCCATTCCTCACGTCCTGGCCACTCTTCAACGCATTATCACCGACAGACAGCACCACCCCTTCCCAGGCCGGGGCCTTTCCCTTTGCGCAATTGCTTGCTGCTGCTCATGCTGCCTGCTGCTGCTGCCTGCTGCCTGCCCATGCTTCTGCTGCTGCTTGATCATGATGCATCCTACTCCTCCTTCTCCTTAGCCAGACGGCGGCCAGTCGGGAATATAACGCAGGCGCCCAATCGAGTTGCATGAACTCCTCCTACCATAATTCAATTTCTCTGGTTCTCCTCACTCGTAGTGCCTAGCTAGCTAGTGGCAGTAGTTCGTCGTTTCTTGCCTGCGTGCCTAGCTGTCCTGGACCGACGACTTCTCCTCCACCACCTCCCAACGTTCTCCTTCCTTCTTCTACGCCTGTCCCTCTCGACCCCTCCTTCCATCCGGTCTTCGCAACAAGCAGAAGCAGCATGAGCATTAGCAGGACGTCCTGATCTTCCCATATGCACCCATCCTTCCCTGAGCGTCATCAAGCCCTGCAGCATCCCTCCTCTCCACCTCCACGTCTGCATTAACAAAGCCCACGCCTCCGCTCGAGATCGTCACATCCGTGCGGAAACAAATAAGTACAGCCTCGGAGAAACTGTTTGGGTTCCGATTTCTGCAGTACATCTCTTTGTTCAGGCTTTCCTTCTTGCCTTTTCGGCCCCTCATCATCATCAATTGATTACCATTCAACTTACCCCCTCCTCTCCCCACTTTCTTGCCTCCCACGCTCCCACTCAGTTATTCAGAGAACTTGGTTTTTCCGGTTGCAATTACAAAAGAATAAAAAATAAAAAATAAGTATTGTCAATTGCCTCAACCGCTACATACGTTACGCACCTATCTTCGGCGCTGGTCGACCCAAGTTGGGGGTTATTTTTATTTTTATTTTTTCTCTTGTCCAGTGATATTTGGTGATCCAGGAAAAGGTTAGACATTAGTGGAGGTTAGTTTGTGGGTGGTCGATTTTTTTTTTCTCTCAGGGAGTGTGGGTGGGTGTGTAAGGAGTGTGAGAGGGTCTAAGGTGTGCTTGCATCTGTTAGCTTGCTTGTGCAGTCTAATTGCTTACCTTACTTGTCTCTCTTACCCTCTTCCTCTTACCCTCCTCCTCGTTCCCTTCCTAGTAGTCCTCCTCTTCCCCTCCTCTGTTCTTTTCATTTATTCTCCGATCCCTCCCCTCCCTTTCATGCCTTCGTGCTTCTCATCTCATACAACCTTCATCCAGCCTGGACCTCATCAAGCTAATCTGATGTCCCCAGCTCAATTCATCATTCCAAGTCAATCAACAAACATGTCCACCTCGACCTCTCCCTCACCTTTTCCCACCTCCGACTCTCGAATCCAGCTACCTCCCATCAATACAGCTAACCTTCCAACTTCTCCCTTTCAATACAGCAGACGTCCCCTCATGCAGGAATTCCCCCCAGCCAAGTATCCTCCTCTTCCATCTGTGGGTTCATACTTTCCAGACACATATTCGAACTCCGGTTCTGCAGTATCATCCGCCGCATCTACACCTGCTGGAGCTGGATTCCCAGTAGATGCTTCAACTGAGCCAACACGTAGAAGCACCAGAGTTGTGAAGAAGCATTCCATTTCTTCTCTTCTCTCTTCGCCAGATTCAGTTTCCAGTGATAGCTCTGGAGTTTCGTCTCCATCAGCAATGTGGTCCGAAGAAAACTCGCCCACTACTGCTTCAACAAGCACTCGCAGCAGCTCTGTAGCTAGCAGTCCATGGACACCGGCAGTACAGTCAAACTACAGAGAGCCGTTTGATGATATGACAAGAAGGAGGAGCAGCCTCTTGGGATTTGAACACATGGACATGATTACCGATCAGAAGGTCGGTGCAGACATCAGCGCAGCAAAGAGAAAGAGCAGGAGGTTAGTTCAACTTGGCACTTCATATCTAATGAGGCATTGTAAAACTAATTTGTGATTTGTAGTTCACCAAGAACTAGCACCAACTCTACTAGATGTGGAGGAGACGAATATGATGTTCTTGGAAGGAAGAAGTGAGCAACACACCCACTATATGGTGAATTCAAAGTACTTATTCATTCTACTTAGGCCCAAGACTCCCCGCACTCCCATGTCATGGGATCCTCAAGACGATATCTTGCTCAAGCAATTGAAGGAGGAGCAGAGGCTTGGATGGAAGGAAATTGCTACACACTGTAGGTTTAGAAGCTGGGATGTCAAAGGTGTTCTATCACTAACATATTCACAGTTCCAGGTAGAACCTCCCATGCTTGCCAATTCCGCTGGCGCCGCCTTGCTTCCGGTACCCTGAAGTACTACCACGGACACCGCCGGCCTCCCGTTGTTACAACCACTTCGTCTTCCTTCGCAAGCGAGATGGCATCCACAGCGGCCGCCGGAACTATCTCGAACAGCCCCAAATTGCTAATGAGCTGTATTAATAACCAATCACCGGCCCCTGTGACCAATCCCAGCACACCGCAGATGCATCATTCGATCCCCCCATCAATGCCCCATTATGCGCTCTCTACACCGGAGCCTCCGATTCGCCAAAGTCACTACTACCAATCCTTGGCACAACAGAGGCAATGGGGGCATTCTAGCTATTCTGTGCCAATGCACACGTATCAACAAGCTCCACAGCTCCCATCCCCGGCTTCATCTTCTCCCCGATACCTCGAGCCCTGGACTCCCGCTGAGGACGAAATCTTGGTAAACAAGGGTCTTTCATTCAACGAAGTCAATATTCTTCTCAGCAAAAGGAGTGAGAAAGAGATCTGCGATCGCATGGCTAAATTGAGATCTGAGAAATGGCTCGAGCCTATGCAGCACAACTCGGGCTTGTCCACGGTTGCTGACTCGAGAATGCTTCGCAGCCAGAACTGGGATGGGCAATGAACAGCTATTGATCACAACCCGTTCCTTTTCTGTTACATCAACAACTCACCTGCCACGGATCAATTGGTGTTTTGGTATATTATAGATCCCTCATGTCTTATGCTTACACGATTTTCTTTGTCTCTATTTTTGGATTCCTGGGGTTAAGGTGCATTTACGGTTTTGGGTTTATTTCTGTTTTTTACTGGAGCATCTGGTTTCGGTGTCTCTTCTCCCTCCTCGGTGTTTCCTTTCCGGTCTGGCGCTATTACATTATATTACATGATTAACGTGGAAATCGAGAGGATTGGCCACTGCGATAAACTCTTTGGCGGGATTCGCTGCTTTCAATTGTTTTTACATTCTTTTTTTATTTATTTACTTTCTGGTGTTACTTGGAGTTTGGCTGTTATTATCTGGTTGTGGTGTTTCGAGAGTTCAACGGACAGGCGCCGTGAAGTACAAATCTCATGATGTTACGAATGATATGTCTAAAAATTGGGAAAGAGGCTTACGATTTGGATGAAATCTGGGGGAGTTACAGTAGATGATAGATTTTGAAAGCTTATCATTTGGTCTTTTCTTTGGATTTTCGTTTGTTTTTGGCAGGAAAGGTTGCCTTGGTTGGGTATGGGCGATACGGTGTTATTACCGGAGTACTTTCTATTTTTCTCTCTTAGTATTGGGAGGACCTTTTGTCCGAATTTACTCTACTTTGCGATAAATCTTTGGCCGCATAGATGATATCAATTGGAAGCTACAGGTTATTTTACTGAATAGTTTTTTTTTTTAGATTTTATTTTTCCCCCTATGCCTTCTCACTAGTGCACGGGTAAAACAATTACTTTGTGGGCTCACTAATTCTTCCAGACATATGCAAGAATCCCGATTATGCACCATACTCCACTCTCATAGGGCAGTCGACCCATGGACGTCCGGCAGCGATGAGATAGACATCCATTCCACCAACGGGCAATGACGAATAAGCCGTACCACCGGCTAGTACCAAGGCACTATATCTTATCTGTAAAGGCGGGCTTTTATATTGAATCCGATATTAACAACATCATCATCACTACCACCGCCGGGACCAATATCACCATATCACATCACTAACCGTTTAAGTATATCTAGCCTACAGACCCTTAAACCCTACCCCCCCTCCATACACCCTACAGGCTACATATCCACCTACATACATACTTACATACAGGTTACAGCGGCCTGAGTGTAGAATAGAGCAGCAGCAGCAGCAGCAGTAGTCTACAGTAGTCACGCGCACTTTGGGGCACTTGGGCGGAGAGATGTGCGTTTGCTACCCTAATGCTCTGCCATACATATATTTCCTAGTATCTCGATCTCATGTACAATTACCGTGCCCTCAACGTATGGTATATACATGTATATACATGGATGGAAGGATTGATGAGTGGGGAGGAGGGAAGGGGAAGGGGAGGGGAAGAAGGGGAAGTGAAAGGGCGGCGTTGCTCTAGAGATAGTGAGTTAGCGGGAACTAGAGTTAGTAGCACTGAGGTTAATGCTGCCGTTAGGTAAGGCGGGTATGGGGACCGCATATGGTTGCTCTTGCGCTAGCAGTAGTAGGGATTGATGTATCAGGGTACGTTGGGAAAGTATGGTATGGGTAGCCGCTTACTCTGATCATGCTCATGTACGTACAATGTGTATACCTACATGTTATACATATGTACTTACCTGGCCCGTGTCGGGATCAATCGATAAAGGGATTTTTTTTCCCTCTTTCTTTTACCTTCAAGATAGGGCGCGGCGGTGGTGGTGATTTGTGGTGATGCGTGGTGGTGGAGTGGGTGTGGGGCGTATCCTTTTTTTTTTCTTTTCCTATTCCTTATATAATTACAATTAAGGTTTTGGTTAATAAAGCTGCGTTAAGATGCTATGGGGTTACATTATTAGTTAATCAGTTACATAAGTTTGGGGTCGCATCTGGCTGGCTCCAACTATGTACGAGTTACATACATTGATCTGGGTACTTTACATACTGGGGCCCCCCCCGGGGGATCTACTACATGTATTAGTACAGTACATACGCGCGCCTGAGTCGAGTACGTTGATATTTCAATTTTCATAGAGTATCCGGATCCCGTATGTACGTACCAAGGGAAGAAAAAGAAAGGAAAAAAAAAAAGGAAGAAAGAAAAAAAAACCGAACACCATTCATTCATTGGAATTCTTTTATTTTCAACCGTCTTGTCCATTTTCCCTTTTTTTTTTTCCTCCCCCCCCCCTCCCACCCCCACCCCCCTATTAATTATTGACCAAGAAGAAGATGGAGAAGAAGAAGAAGAAGAAGAAGCTGAGCTGCAGTACGGCGGAGGATTACGGGGGGGTCCGTGTTGTGCGTAGAGCAGCAGCAGGCAGCGAACATACGTGTCGATATAGTTTTTTTCCCTACCCTCCACCAGCTAGCTAGCTAGCACATCTGGACGAAGCTAGTGTTGCTGCTGCCCTCAAGTGGTTAGAGGAGAGAGAGGGAGGGAGGAAAAAAAGGAATTGCACACAGTGGTAGCAAACGGGCATTGGGCGTAGATGCGAATCAACTCGATATGACGACGCTGAGATGAGAAGCTGGGGGACATGCTCAATGCCTGGTACTGGCTAGCTTTGTTGCTTGCACGCCCTGGGCCAGATACAGACAAAAAGGGCTGCCGGTATTATATTTTAATACAAGTGGTTTTTTTTTTGTTGTTCCTGTCGTCCTGGAGAGTAACGATAAGGTACATATTCTTTTAATTCTCAATTGGCTCTTTTTATATTTGTGGGATTGATGATATACCGTATAACCAAAAAAGCGGGTGTATCTAATGACACTCCGGCATTGCTATGGTATAATAGCCAAAATTCCGATCTGATCCGGAAGTTTTCACGATACCGTACCGCTATGGTATCTATTACATCCCCCCCCTTTGGTACTGTACTTACAGGTTTAATGGCCAGGGGAGCCAAGATGAGTGTGGTATGAGATATACACAATCTGTACACCTGAGAACAAGGCTGAGCTAAGAAAAGAAGCTAGCTAGCTAACAGGGTCGAGATGGATTGCCATCCCTACATCGAGGTTCAGACTGGTCTATCACCCCATCCCATCGCGATGATGGATGGATGGCCTCGTCACCTCACCTCAGTCAGCAGCAGCAGCAGCACGAAGTTGTTACTTTTTTTTTTTTACCTCTTGGGTACGTCTTAAAGCTATGTATAAGCTGGCTGGCTGGCTGGCTGGCTGGCTGCTGGCTGGACGTATGTAAAAGGGTTGTTTCGTCTCATTCAATTAACCTGGCCCAGCCTAGCTAGTGTCTCTCTAGCGAAAGGGAAGGAGGATAGAGGGAAAGAAAAAAAAGTAAAGAGAGAGCAGCTCGAGAAGAAGAAGAAATTCGGAGAAATGACTGTCTTGATCGAATCCGATGTTGGGTGGTGGTGGTGGTGTGCCAGCTAAGCTAACCATAACCGCCATCATAATTCATCATCATCATCATCATCATCATATCATCGTGGGCTGCGGCTGAGACATATTGGCTGACTACGCTACATATAGATATAGGGTAGAGTATGTAGGTGTGTAGGTAGACCTTGCAAAAAGGTTCAATTGAACCCTCCGCAAAAGCCAAGGATTTCCAGAAGAGAAAAAAAAAGGCCTTCTGGAAGGCCGGCCAGCCTTGCTCCGAGAAAAAAAAAAAAAAAAAGACGATTCTATTTCCGTAGTAACGCCGTGACCCAGAAGAAGGCAGGTCAGTGCTCGAGGGTACACACATGAGTGTAAATTAGTTGCGTCGGCAGTTCGCTCGGATGGACCGTGGACGGTGGACCGATGAAAAATATGAGACATGCATTGCATAGTCCTGATGTGTTTCTGCCAACTGTTGGGCAGAAGTGGTTAGGCCGTATCACATCTGCCAGAGCAGAGCAGTTGTACTTGCGAGCTTATTATTTCCCCCTACCCATCCTGAAACGTAAAAATAAGGAGTAGGAAATAGTAATAAGAGTGAGTGTTAATTTCAATCGGTTGTGTTTCTTACTGTTGTGTGGTAGTTAAAGCTCATCGTGACAAGGGGGGAGCGTGACGACAGTGAGTATGGTGATGGTTAGAAAGAGTTGTAGGTACATTAGTAGATGAATGCAGGGAGAAGAAACAGGCCAAAGGTAAGGGTTGTTCTAGAGTAAACTCCGACGCAGGTGGCACATAAGTGTTTAAGGGAGGGGAAAAAAGCTTGTTCTTTTCAAATCTAGCTCTATCCGTGCTAGGGATTTGGGGTTGATTAATCCTGGAGGGGGGGGGTGGAGCATCTACCGACCGAGTGATATACAGTGAAGCCGTGATCCGCACATGGGAAGCCCTCTCCCCACCCCCCAATTTTCCCCCGCAAGCTGCTGTCGGTAGCTTGCACAAATCAAGCGACAAAGAATTTTCCGAAGACGATCCTTTTTTAGTTTTTTTGACGTCGGAACAGCAGCCTACCATCTAGCAAGGAATGGGGGGGGGGGAGGAGGACGCGAGAGGGGAATGTGCACTTTTCTGTTTATGTGCATTACTTGTACGGGTTACCACAGCTCTTCGCGGGCGGTGAGAACAACATCATACTCTACCGAAACCCCCACCAATGTACCTACCATACCTCCTCCTCCTCCCTACATGTGTACAATTACATAGTTGTTCGTTGCAAACTGAAGAGAATGGAAAAAAAATAATCTATGACGTTTACAAAAATCTAGGCCATTATGATATGATACTGTTCTGGAGGGGGGGAAAAAACGGGGTACTTGAAGCCAAAGTGAAGAAAAAATTAAAGACATGTAAAGTGTATGTAAGTATGTGCTTCAGAAGGAAGAAAAAAAACCTAACCCTGGCTGAAGAAGGGTGGGGTGGGTGTTGTTGGACATTTGGGGGCCGGGCGTCTAACGAGAGGATGAGAGGTGCGCCAAGCAAGCCACAATAACATTCACTGCCCATTTAGGGATGGACGTTGCGGACCTTTGAGCATTTGTGTTATGTAGGCCTTAGCTGCTGCACGATCTCAAAATAAGACAGTCGCCTAAATCATCATCATCGTCATATTCGTTCATCGCAAATTAGTAATCTCGATGAATTTCTCCGAGGGGCTCGCCTGTCTACCTTATTTCGGCTCACTTCTTTTTTTTTTTTTTTTTTTTTTTTTGGGTTTGGGGGTGTCTGTCTGAATTCCTCTCCCCTTAAACCTTAATTACATTGTTAGTTATCATATACTAATGTTTTTTTATTTCCCTTTAATTGTTTTGGTTCGGGAATTGCCGTTAGTAAGTGGTTATCGATAGAGCGATAGAGAGAGACAGACACATGGCTGCGGCTCTGCTACTTTCCTACTTATGTACTACTGGCAGGGGTTTACGTGTCGACCGCCGCCGACCGATGACGATTAACCCATCCATCCACCCACCGTGCTCCCCTCCCCTCTCTCTGGTCCGTGCGTGCGTGCGTACAAGAAGGAACTAAAACTAAAACCAAAACCAAAACTAAAACCAAAACTTTTTTTTTTTTCCTGCTCTCCCCCTGGGTCGATATGTAGGTACATTACATTGATGATCATTGACCAAGTCATCAGGGGTAACAACGTTTTGAAACTCTATCATAGCTACTACCGGGCTGGCTGGTTCTCTTTCTTTGTGTGTGAAATGGGATTCTGATCAAAAACAGGCGAGGGTTGACGTGATCGGTACCTTGCATGTCAGTTTGTGTCGGTCGGTCGGTCGCTCGCTCGCTCGGTGCCTGAGGAGGTTTGAATGTGCGAATGACGCCGGCGCCGGTGTTGTTGGAATTTTTTTTTTTTTGCTCCATGGCGAAATCTTGCAGTATATGCGCATGAGGAAGAAGAGCGTAAAAAAAAATTGTTATGATGATCATGGTGATGTGTGTACGTGTGTACATACTGCAGAAGAAAAAAAAAAAGGGGGGGGGGGGATATTTTGTTGCAAGAAAAGAAAGCGGGCCACATTAGTATTTCGGTGTATAGAGAAGGAAAAAAAAAATTTCATCTTTTTTTTTCCTCCTCCCCCCGTCAAAATTTTTTTTTTCGAAGGGGGAGGGGGGGGGGGCGGTGGGTCGCGTTTTGAATGTGTTGAGGGTCATTGGGAGGTTTGAAAAACGGGGACGGAAAAAAAAAAAAAAAAAAAAAAAAGGGAAAAAAAAAAACAACTAGCGATCGCTCGCAACGGTGGGGAATTAAACGTTCTGAGAAGTTCGCAGTTTGGAAAATGTGTGTGTGTGTTGTGTGTCCTAATTTTTGGTTGGAGGCCCGGGGTGTGGTTTAATAGTTTTTTCAATAGTAATAATTGCCAACCCCTGCTGTAATATTATTAGTATTTGAAATTGTAGCAAGTGGTAAGTGGTATTACTCATACAGGGATGGATAGTAGGTAGGGAGGGGCGGCGGGCGGACCAGTAAAAGCAGTGCGTGCTGATATATACCATGGGCAAGTTGAGACGCGCCGAGTGATTTACCGTGACGGAAATTGTCTAGAGGGGCAGCGACCGGGAATAAAAAAAAAAAAAACTTTGTCGTGGTATCGCGTTGGCTTGGTTTGGGTGGGGTTTTAGTGTTTAGGTGGTTTTTAAATAATCCGTATCTCAGGATAAGGATTCTTTATTATTTCGGTAGACTAGCTAGCCGTAGGAATTAAAATTTCGACTTCCTCCTCGAAGGTAGAAATTGACCTTGTCAATAGTAAACATAGAATAATCCAAGCTTTGCTCAGCCATACTCTCTGTCCCGTCCCATTACCCCAAAGCCTATGCTTGCCCCCGCCATGTCATTATCGAGGGGCGGGGTATCCCCTGGGACCTGCAGACAGCCGATATCTCAGTGTAGTCCTTCTAGACCAATATCCACCCCCGACAAAGACCCGCGCAAGTACACAGAAACACCCAAGGGAATCCTCTCCTCCTCTGAGCCTCCCCACTCCTGAACAGCATCCGCAACACCCGGAGCCCCCACCGGCGATGTAGAAAGAAACCTGGCCAGGGGATAATCACACTCAAAGCCCGCAAGTCCTAGCTACCGATCCGGTGGTTAGCTCCACCCAGACACCCCGGAGGGTAATGTGCCCTTGATTCTCGCCCCAGTGCACCCCCGATGACCGGGCGGGGCATATTCTGGCCGGATGGTTGTCCCGGCCGGGGTTGTGGTGTCCTGCGGTGTGGACATACGCTGTCCAGGCGGGGTGCGTAAGTAGATGAAGACATAGCACTGGCCGCCAGTACAGGTAAGTACTGAGTATCCCTTATATAGGCTGTCAGTAAACCCCCCCCCTAGAAAAAAGCAGAGGTTGATAGTAGGTCTTGTTATCTCTCATACGGGGGGCAGCATTGACAGCTTGGGGGTAGCTGTCGCATAAGAGGAAGAAGTGTACATGGGGAGTGGAGTGGAGTGGAGGGTTGGGGGGCAGAGTCGGTTAGTAGGCGGTGCTGTGCTTCTTATATTTATTTGTATTTTTGCCTGTACTTGTGCTTATCTGTACCCGCCCGCCCCCGCCCGGGATGGCTGCTGAGCTGAGGCCCCACCACCACCACCACCCCACCACAGCGTATATATACATGTAGCTATAGCCCAGGCCACCACCCCCAGGGGGCGCTACTACATACATGTATCTTACCCCCCCCCATGGTGGTGCTCCGCGATGAAACAACGCCCGTTTCGGCGCCGTTTCGGACAGCCAACACAGCACCAACACCAACACCGCCAACATTCCCGGGTGCGGTGTTAGTATCACATGTATCTGTATCCGTTGTCTGCCCTGCCGCACACACACACATATGTGGTAGTTTTCGAACGCGAGCAGGGTGGTCATGGGGTATCACTCGGGGCACGTGATCGGCGGATTTGTCCCGCGGTGTTCGTTGGCCGTGGGTCTGGTGTTTGGGACCTGTTCTCGGCGGTGGTAACGCACCCCGGGCGTCCCCAAAGCGATGCAGCGGTGAGAAAGAGCCACAATTCTGCAGCTATTGGCCACCGCGCCCAGAGTTGGGAAATGATTTCTGTAGATCGAATTGCATTGGTAGAGCCATGTAGTAAACAGTACATGCATGGGAAGGGAAATGGAAAGGTTGACTGGGTCTGGCTTTGGTGGTGGTCGCGGCACTAGAGTACTGATCAGCTCGTTGCATCACTTTAAGGACCCCTGGGTACGTGTAGGTCTGGGACTAGGAGTAGGGGCCGGGTCAGCCGCGGCGTTGGCTGGGTTACTGGGTTTGGGATAGAGGGGTTATCGCGGGATTGTCGTGGATGGGTTTACCTGATCGACCGCGGCATGAGAGAGTATTTGTTAAGTGTCAAATCCGATAATTGACACTGAAAGTGATGGTTGCGGGGGGCGGAGTTGGCTATCAACCACACATGGGGGGCATGTAGGAGAAACTCCGCTCTTCACGCTTACTGTGGCGGGATAGGAGCTGCACAGTGTAGTAGACATCTCGGGCGTATCATACGTCCCCACTTTGGGGAATTGATGGTTTTGGAAACCACCTTTTGATGTGGCGTCGGTTTTGACACTTGGTAGATACTCTCTGTTGGCTGGGTTACTGGGGTACGTTTGGGATAGGCTCTGGATTGTCGTGTGGGTTCTGGGGTTTGGGGCTTGGGTTTGGTTTGTGGTGGTGGTGGTGGTGGTGGTTTCATGCGGTGGTTTGTATGGGACGCATACAGACTTTTGGAAAGTTTTATTTTGATTTTTGAAAATTCATTGAAAGTTCTGAAACACACTCATCATGGTCTCGAGATAAGCCCCGAACGTCTGCTAAAAGTCGATGTGCTGGGTGGTTTGTCAGGCCGCTAAACACGGCTGCGTTGGCTGGCCAGAGCTTCTGTCGCTGAGTGTTCATATGTACATACACTAGTTTCTGCTGGGCGCTTCACTTGCGGGTGTGGTGGGAGGGCTGCCATGGCGCGGGTTGGGCTGGACAGCATCCGAAGTAATTCTTTTGTGAAGCCCGCTGTATTAGTCGAACTATCCAGCCTAACCCCTCGAGGGGGGGCAATATCAGGTTGGTGAGCTAGATCACTATTTGAACTCACGGCTGAAGCGTATATACTAGAGAAAAGGTACAAGCTGGCTGTAGAAAAGACTTCTCGTTGGGCCTAGGTTTGGTAGCGGTCTGTGTTACGTTTTTGCGGGTGGGTGGGCGGTGCCTTGCGGGGTGGCGGGCGCTGGTGGGTTCGGGGGCATACGAGAAGGACTTTACTGCCCGTCCACACACCTCTGTAAAGCCCTGAGCGAGTCAGCTAGATTAGAGACTTGTTCAAGTGTGTTTCTCTCCTTTCGTGATTGGGACCTCTATTTGGCTAAGGGCTGTAGAAAGGCGGTATAACTACAAGAGTGAGATGGCCGCTCGGGCTGTAGAGGTGTAGGTACAAGCCCCGCTGGGTGTCCGGGTTCGGGCTCCCAATGGGTTAGCTACATGTGTAGGAGACAGACCCTCATCCTGGTTAATCCCGTGTTGGTGCTCGGGCGTGCGGTGTCTGTCTGCCGCCGCTACCAGCATCGCAGGTTAGCACCCGCGTCCGTGGCTCTGGTGTGGGGTGGCCCTGTCTTTGTGGTGGTGGGGGGCGGTCTTTGTGTGGCTGTCGGGACATCGGGGGTGGACGTACTCTCTGGTTCTGGCGGCGATTGCACTTTGTGGGGGATTCTAGACTCTAGAGGAGAGGCCCTGACGTGTTGGGGCCGGGTGTGTTAGATGGACGGGTGGGCGGACGTGCTGTAGTCGGCAGGAGATCCTTGACCGGGCGGGTTGCGTACGATGCGCACGGGGGGGAATGCCGGAGAGAGTTAGAGCGAGTGTGTGAGGCTCTGCACGGGCGTCGAGATTGGGGCACCCCGGGCCCGATGCATACCCCGAGTACGTACAATAGTATGCAGGGCAAACACCCGGTCGGTTTATTGTTGTTATTGTTATATGTTCCCCGCATTCTTCCTCTTCACTTGGCAGATCTCATATCGTCTATTCGAATTCTTCTTCTTTAGGAGGGGGTTCTGTTCTTCTTTGGGGGTTCTGCTCTTCCGATACACACACAATTAAAGACATGTTGATCCCCCGAGTCAGACTATGTCCGTGATCCTGGAATAAGACAGTACAAATGCACACATGGAGATACGTATATAAGTGGGTATAACTGTAATCATCTCCCCTCTTCTCTTCTCCTCCTCTTCTTCCCCCCTCCTCTCCACTCCCCACACAATGCGGCATCTCATCGCCTCGACCCTCTACTGGGGCACTGCTCTCTCCTGTGGAGTCCTGCAAGTCCCCCCCGCCCCTCTCTCAAGTGACTGGCATCACTAACACCCCCCACAGCGTCCACAATGAGGTCCTCCACCGCTCAACTCACCTCTTCTCCCTCCCAAACAGCCTCCCAGACCTGACACAGCTCACCCCCCTCGTCTCCCCGCTGCTCCTCGACCCCTCCAACGCGCCCTTCCTCCAGTCCGGCGCCTTCTTCCCGGACTGGGGCTACCAATGCCTCTCGACCGACGCGGCCGCCGAGGCCGCCCACTGGCCCCCCTTCCTCGTCGCCAGCGTCGAGCACATCATCGCAAAGTACGGCCTCCTCAACGAGACCCGGACGGCCCGCGAGCAGCAGCACCTCGACGGCCTCATCTCCTTCGTGTTTGCCGTTGCGGGCCACCAGACGCAGGACGCGAGCTGGCACGCCATCCGCATGCCGAGTGGCTTCTTGGCCGCCCTGGCCGCCGTGGACTTTGCCGGCGATGTCGAGAGGGCGCACAAGGTGCTGGACTTTGGCGGCGACTTTATGGTGGCGGCGCGGCTGGCGCGGATGGGCGACGAGTCCAGGGGGTGGATCAGCCCCGAGTGGAAGGTGCCTGTCGACGATATCGTCGACATCTACAAGAGGACCGGCAGGGAGGTCAACAAGTTTGTGCTGAGGTACTGCACCATGAGGGGGCTGGCCGCGCTGAGGAGCGATCTGACGGTCGGGCCGAGTCTGTGAGTGACCGTTTTTTTTGTGATTATTGTCCTGGGGACCTAGTGGTTAATTTTGGTGGCAGGCTCGACTCGATGGCATCGCAGTCGCCAATGCTCGTAAACTCGCTCGACGACTACTACCTCGGCGGCCTCGACGAGATGACCTCGCGCACCGTCTCGTGCTGGTCGAACCTTACGCGCTGGCTGGCAAACGGGGTCGACGCGGACGAAAAGATCCGGAACGGGTGGGGCATCTGCGACCTCTTCCGCGCCATCAAGGCCCGCGGCGGGGCCGGCGACACCGCCCACTCGCACTCGCACTCCCTGCAGGAGCTCCCGCCCATCGCCGAGGACGCCGCCAGGGAGATCAAGAACATCCAGGTCCACACGGACGAGTTTGGCGCCGAGACGTACTCGCTCCCGCCGCTGCCCAGGACCGAGACTAGGCTTAGGCCCGAGACCAAGCCGGCGAAGCAGAGCCCTGGAGCGCCAAAGTTCCTGCCCCCGACGTACATTGCGACGTACACGCCCTACGGGCGCTTCGGCAGCTCCATCTCCGTCGGTGCGTTCACGCCGGGCTCTGACGGCCCCTCACTTGCCGTCGGCGCGCCCAGCGAATCGGAAGACTCGTCGCGCCCCGGCGAGGGAAACGTCTATGTCCTCCCGCTCTCGGACATCCTGCCCTCCTCGCCCGCGCCCTTCTCCGCGCAGCAGCCAGAATACGTTGCGCCGCTGCGGGTCCAGAAGACGACCGATACCGATGCCCCCGCCGTGGACCAGCGCTTCGGAACCGCCTCGGCCGCGTGGAAGGTCCAGGGGATGACGCTGCTGGCCGTGTCGGCGCCCGGCCCACTGACGTACGGCGGCGGCGCGCCCAGCCGGCCCTTTGCCGAGAACGCGCTCGCAGGGCGCATCGATGTGTTTCGGCCCGGCGAGGCGGCGCGGTGGATCTCGCTGTCGGTCAAGGGCGCCGAGCTAGGCGGCATCGGCCGCCGCTGGTGGGGCGAGAGCTTGCTCTCGGCCGACATGGACGGCAGCGGGAACGAGTGGCTGGTGGTCAGCGGGCAGCGCAGCGACGGCAGCAGCGCAGTCTGCGACGGCCGCGAGAGGGTCCATGTCGGTGAGGGCGAGGTCGGGCTATTCCAGCTCGTCCCTACCTCCCCAGGACAACAAGAAGAAGAAGACATCACAACCCTCCACCACCACACCGCCGACTCCCCGTCCCTCACGGTCAAGACGCACCTGATCCCCCTCCCGCCCACCGAGCAGCCATCACCGCCCTGCGCCTCCCCCTCCCCCTCCCCACCCTCGTTCGCCGCCTTCGGCACAGCACTAACCTTCCACGCCCGCACCCGCACACTCCTCATCGCCGGCACCAGCGCAGGCAAGACATTCGCCTACTCCCTCCGCGACGGCGCACTCCAGCACACATACACGCTCACGCCACCGGCCGGCGCCTCCCGCGTCACCTCCCTCGCATCAGGCGCAACCTGGCTCGCCGTCGGCCACGCCGACGAGGACGCCCAGCGCGGCGTGGTCCGCCTGTACCTCCTCCCCGCCACCGCCACCGGCGCCCCGCGCCTAGCAGCCGAGGTGACAGCCGAGGGCGCAGAGCGCTACGCCGCCTTCGGGCGCACGCTGGCCGCGGACCCCGCCGGCGGCCTATGGGTTGGCAGCGACCGGTGGGACGGCGAGCGCGGCGCCGTCTGGTGGGTTGATGTCGAGCGTCTTCTCGCCCCCCCCTCCTCCTCGCCGCGTGGGGTGCTGCAGCGCGTGTTTGGCAAACAGGAGGTGGTGGGTGCCAGTGTGCCTGTGTACTTGCAGGGCGGGGAGGCGAACGCTAGGTTTGCGGCGAGCCTGGCGGTTGCTCCCGCTGCCGCCGCCGCCGCCGGCGGTGGCGGGGCGGAGCTGCTCGTGGGCGTGCCGTATGCGGGTGTTGGGAGGGGGGAGCAGGGGGAGAGGTTCTTTGGCGCTGTCGCGGTGTATCGTAGGGTACTGTAGTGTAGTGTTTTTTTGTCTTTGGGGTATGTGGTATGGGTTTATGTAGTTATGTTTTTCTTTTGTTTGTTTATTGAATTTTTATTATTATCTATTAGTTATGATCTGGCACTTCTGTTCTGCACGTAGAGTGAGCGAGAGTGAGATGCTTGTAGACGGGTTAAGGGTCGGAGATGTAGATTTGTCCTGTAGGTATTGATTGTTACTGCGTGGTGAGTGAGTGGGTGGGTGGGTGCGTCATGGTCTGTCACTCGGTGGTCGGTCCCGATTCGGGTGTTTGTTTATTTGTTTGTTTGTGCCGTAGGCTATGGCAACAGTCCCGATTCGGTGTAGTGGGCTGTTTATCTATGGTAGTGTAGTGGCCGGTTGATTGATTGATAGCCTACCTGTACGGGCGTGTTGTATTCTATGTAGACTGGATATGTATCCATTTGAAAAGAGATATATAGCTATAGTCACTTGCCAGCAAAGAACGTTCAGGTAGTATTATTAAGGGCCAGCTCTAATCGCATCGCAGCTACTAACAAACATATGGTAATAAAGAAGCAAAGGAAAGAAGAACAAAGGGGAAAAAATAACCATCCTCCCATTACAATCACATTCAGATATACATGTATATACCTCTCTCTCTCTCTCTACACGATCAACGCAACAGCCCCAACCACTCCCAAGAGGACCCAGCTGACCACCGCGCCCGCGGCATGAGCAGCCGCACCCTCAAACACCGGCGGGGCGCCGGTATCCGGCGACGTCCCGTTCCCGGTCGGTGCCGGCGCGCCGCCAGTCCCCGTAGCGGTCGCAGTGGCAATAGTGGTGGACGTCGAGATGACCGCGGCAGCAGTAGTGGAGGTGGCCGCGGCGGTGGTGGTGGTGGCAGTAGCGGTAGCAGCAGAGCTGGACGCAGACGCCCCGCCCGCCTTCGCATTCTCTACAAATGCCTCCCACTTTGCGCCGGGGTTGACGGCAAATACCATCCCGGACTTGCAGTGCGTTCCCTGGGCGCAGTAGAACCATTTTGGTGCTGTGTCGACGACCTGGTACTCGAAGATCTCTTTTCCGGCGGTGCCCTCGGCGTTGGGACGGAAGCCGGACCTGACGCCGGAGGGGTTGGAGACGCATGGGGTGTCAAAGGTGGATTGGGTCACGGTATGGTTCCTCTCGCGGAAGTCAAAGGTGATGAGGTCGCCAGGGAGGGCATTGACGAATGGGGGCTGGTAGGTTAGGAGTAGGTCGCCGGGACCACCTACGAGGACGGTATGGGTTGTTGCTGGGGTCGAGGGGGAGGTACCTGTTGGAGCGGGGGCAGAAGAGGTGGGTTCCGGAGGGGCGATGGTGTCAGTTAGGAGGCCTTCCTCGCCATCTTCGCCTGGGGGTGAGGTGGATGTGGGGGCTGGCATCGAGGTTAAAGTCGCGCTGCCAGTCATTGACGCTGTATCGGTACAGGGGGCAGTCTCCTCGGCGCCCTCATCCCCACCCTCCTCATCGTCACTCTCATCATCATCATCCTCGCCCTCACCACCACCGTAGTCTCCACCAACATTACCGTCTTCACTACTTGGAGAAGCGACGAAATGCACACCTGCCACTGCCGGCTTCAGCTGGTTCTCAATTCTCCATGCCGAGACATTGAAGCTCCGATCGCCGTCGGCGCTTGGGACCAGCTTTCCCTCGTAGCTGTCTGGCTGTATGTACAGCAAAAACACATATCTATGTGTCTTGACATCATCCCCCACGGGTCCCATGTATGGCACTGGCGCCGCGCTACTCGCAGACGACAGCTTCGTGAACTCTTCCACGGCAAAGTCGGTCCGGAGGAAGTGCAGTACTTGCGTGGATGGGTCAGGCGTCGTGTCAGGGTCTAACATGACGACTATGTAGTTTGTGGATGTGCTAATGGCCGAAGAGTCGCCGAGGGCAAATTCGGGGACACTGTAGGTATCTGTATGGATATTGTTAGTTTATTGTAACCGTAGATAGGGGAAGAAATGGGTACTAGTTACCATTCGCAGTGAGGATTTCGCCATCCTGGACCTTGCCGGCGGCGTTGGGGTATCTTACGACCAGCTCGATGGTCTCTGGGTCGAATCCCTTGGTGAAGGCTTCCGGGATCTGAGCGAGAGCCCGAGCAGAGAGAAGAAGAAGGGGAAGTAGTGAGGTAAACATTGCTAATGGGGGTGTAGATGTGCCAAAGGATATTGAAGCTCTGCTTCCAAAAATGAATGCAATATAACAGATCCTCAGGACCCACGAATATAGAAGAAACAACAACAAAAATCACGAGAAACAGAAAATAGAAAATAACTGTAAGGAGATGATTGACAATGTAACGAGAAAAAAAGGGCGGTATATCACAGCAGGAATCTCCCCCTATATATATACACTCATCCAAAACGCCCAGAATAAGGTTTTACCCTCTCAGGGCGCTTTGAAACAGCGGTTATCCCGTTGCTCCTCTGGGACCACGACCAATGGAGAGAAACATTCTCTATCAATAGCCCCCCTCTGCTCGGCTTGTGAGCCAATACAGAGTTTCTTACGGTTTGAGCCCCCGGCGCTTAAGGAGGGCCAAGCATTTCGGTTATGCAGGTCGGGTTTTAGAGTTAAACTTGACACACGCGGGATCGATCCTTGGATACAGAACTTAATGTCTGGACGAAACCCAGATTTGGAAAAGTAATATCATGTGGGGTGGCTGTACTGAGATGGATACCTCATCGGCGGTTCGATGGTTGCTGCGATTTGCTCCTGTGGATGACTGATCAGCGCTATTTAAGGGTAGATTGACGGATTGGGTGAATGCATACGCGCATTAAAGATCTTTCAATAGTACTGTTCGTCTAAAATCATGGCGCTCGCTTTCATGGTCTTGGGCACGATTCAGCTTTGATCAGTCCGACCTGGTCAGGATTTGCCAAAAACGGGCGCTGCGAGTATTCCTCACGGAAGTCAGAGGAAGGTAAAACATACTGTGAGGGTGATCATGGATATTTTTAGCGGCCGTTAAAGGAGAGTCCGTAGTTGTGTAATTTGGAGTAATGGTAGATTCTTAACAACTCTACTGGCTACATGTGCTTGTCTCCTTTGTACACAAACGGACTTGGATCTACGCGTGCTCATGACATTTACCTGTATGTACCATACGTGTACAGCGGGGCCCGCAAAGTTTGGCACCCCCCGTCTCAAAGCTCATGAGTTCAAATCGTGCTATAAACAACCGGATAAGAATGACTGCAAAGAGAAATTTATAGTTACATATTTCCACACTGCCGTCTATCACAACGTTTGTAATGTTAAGTTTTCGAGGAAGGGGGCTGGGATATTTTGTTTGCTGTAGCCGCGGATGTTTTTACAGGGTACCAAAACAACTTTGCGGACGCGGCTGAGCTACATGTACTTAATGAAAAGTTCACGTGTATATCAGAAATCAAAGTACGTTAACCCTAACCCATAATTCCCTTTATGTATGTACCATGGAACAGAGACAGCTCAAAAATCGACTCGGAACACTAAACATGCAGTCAACCTCTGCTATCAAATACCGAATAATCCTATTATTTAAAATGGCTCCCACGTTTACCTCATTTAGTCTCTTGATTTAGTCAACCAGGTGTTCAGTCTCCCTGCAGTTGGCTGCAAGCCACATTTCTCGATCGGCGGCCTGGTCGCCACAAGTGAGAGTGATCCTAATGATACATATCTTCCATCCACGCAGCATTCGACGGACTAATGGAGCATACAGAGACTGAAGACAGCGCATGAAACCTTTGAGCGAAATACGAAGCCTGGAGATTGTTCATGACCTCGCGATCGGTCAAACAACTGTACAGTGCCGCCAGCGATGATGTGCCTGTATTGCCAGTGGAATTTCGGCTTTGAGGCTCCAAGGCTGACGGGATGGCTTTTACTCTACACATTGCCTATTTAAGCACTAGAGCCGAGGTCACCGGGCCTGAATTAGGGTCACCGGGCCTGAAGTCACAAATATTTAAGAGTTGGGTTGTTGCGGCTGGGATGCATACTCTGACACTCAGGTGCTGCTTGTTGTGGATCATAGTGTATCACTCGATACCCTGTCGACCCCTGCCAAGGCGTTTTGTGGGGGGTCTAGCGTATGGTAGTCGACCATAGAAAAAAATCAGACAAACCTCTTGTTCAACCTATCAAACGACTGGGAGGTTTCCACACACCTATGGTGTGGTGTGCACTGGGGCTCTAAGATGGGCTTTGATTCATAGCACCTCGCACTATACCTGGCCTGTGGTCAAGCTAGAAGTAAACTGGGTGGTTGCTGAGGTAGCTAGGCTCAAATTGATAGCTCAAATATGGACCGATCTTAGGAAATGGATGACTATGAGGGGCTTAATTAATTCCGTGCCAGATCTAGATACTTTGGGTCTCCTGGTGACTTCTATTTAAGATATTACACATCTGTTTGCCACAGCACAGATCACTCTCCTATTGTGAGGCCTGTCATTAGGGACTTTGGATAGATACATGTAGTAAATTAGAAATCTAGTCTACAATTTAGAAAACTTGAGAGAATATATATGTATATAAGTCTTAATTACTGTACGTGTGTACGTGTCTGTAAGAGCTAAAATCTTCATACTAGATGTGGAAGCGAGGCTCTGTAGCTAGCATATACATATGATCTGTGTACTTATGTAGAGCTCCCGCAGGAATCAATAGTATCACGGGTGAGTATTGATATTATCATATTGTAAGCGTCAAGAAGGTTGCAGTACGTACTGTAGATCATAGAGGCCGGCCGGGGGCAAGCTTGAAAAACTATAAAGCTAGTGTTGTCCCCGCCTCCCACTTTGAAAAGGTCTGCGAACTGCTGCCAGTTTGTATCTTTGTCACAATTAGACATGGAGACTAATCAGTAAGTTTTTTTTTTTTTTTACTCTGCTAACTTGCTATTGGACACGCCCAAGAAAAATCGTACGTGACAACCAGACAGCTCAATCCGGCCAGTACGAGCAGCCGCTTGAGCAATTCCTCTTTGAGCTGTTCGGCCCAATCGCACTTATATCCGGACAGCCACACCCACCTGCAGGCCTGTCGGCTACACCCCCTAGACCAGCAGCAATTGCCCATGGCCAATTGCAAGCCGAAGAGCCTCTTGCAGTTGGAGACCGTCTCGGAGATCCCCCTCCAAAATCCCCCTGCGATAAGAAATGCAATGGAGATCTAGTGTACATTCTCCCTTTACTTACCTGCCCTCCAGGCTCTCTACTTCTCTATATCTTTACTAAAAAACGATACTACATAGGGGCCCCCATCAATGTCAACGCCCCAAAAGAGGACTCCGAATCACCTGCCTCAGCAACAACTGTATGCAGCCGTTCACCACCAAAAACAACTTCAACCGCCACTGCAAGACAGTCCACGGGCTTCGCCAGTCGTTGTTTCATTGCACCGTTGTTGGGTGCAAGAGGCGTGGTAAAGGATTCTCCCGCCGGGACAACCTCCTACAGCACTCGAGAAGGGTACATGGAGAGGACATTCCTGAACAACACTTCAGAGTCCAGGGATCGAACTGGGGGTTTGAAGCTTAATACTATAAAGTGTGAAGGCCTTCCATTCATGAGAGAGAATGATGTTTGGGTTCTCGATATCGAGGCCTATCTTGCCTAGTTATCTTTTCTTATTTTCCGCATTGCGCCATCTTTCCTTATGTCTGTCTGCTAGCCCACACTCATTGTGTATTGCGATTCCTTTGTATAACGACGTGGTTTATTAGTCTGATATTATCAATTCTACACTCGTTTTACCTTTTTCTAAAAGTTTACTGGCAAGATCCGTAGACACAATCGCCAAAGTGATCCTGCGAACCGAAGACTACCATTAATTTGTAATGTAGGTATGTACTTGGAGGAATCTTTCACATACATCATCTCCTACCGTCATGTTTATCAAAGCTCTAAGGGCTACGGCCTGTAGGCCTAGGTCTTCGCCCGAAAAATATACATTCCATAATATTAATACGTTTTTTCCATTATGAGTATAAGTTCGGATTGTCTACTAGCGCGTGGTTCGTCGGTCAATACATGTACAGCGATAGGAATGATCGGAGAAATATCTGTGCACCACATAACTGCTTTTTCCATAGATCATTCCTATCGCTGTATGTATTTACATAGAAACCATCGAAATATTTTTATAGCCACAGGGATCAGGGGTAGGTAAGTAATACATGTAGGCCTAGGTACTTACATGTAGTATCAGGGATCCTTGCAACCTGTATTATCAAGTTTCATCGTTTGAACTGCTATGTAGACATTATGTGTGTAGGGTTGTTACACACGCGCAGGTTCTGCACAGCTACAAAGCCAGCGCATAGGTCGAGTTTTTGTTTTTCTCCTCATAGCTTACGATTAGGGCTTCGCGACAAAGTGAAATAATATAAATGAAATGGTTACATTTGGGGAAGGCTGAGAGTCACCGAGCCTGAAATTGAGGTCCCGGGCCTGAGGTCACATATATCTAGATTCACCGAGCCTGAGCATGAGGTCCCTGTTAGAAACCTTAGGCCAACCATCACTTTTGGTCAAAATTGCTAGTTGCAGGGATCTTTTGCTGGGTGGGCAAACAGCATTTCTCAGGGTTGATGCTTGGCCTAAAACCACTATTACTAGTAATTAGCTGTACGTCGATCCCCTAGAGAGCTTGGTAAGTACCCAGAACCGTGTGTTTTGGGAAACATAGGGTATCACTCGAATATCAAATTAGGGGTCTTCATGCGATCAACTTGCTTGTGCAGCTTCATGCATTAATTGATCCTGTTCATGATTTATGACGGTGAAATGAAATTCAAGACTTCATAACCGTTTTTATTTCTTTGATGCTCATTATCGTAACGTATTACTTGTGGGTTGTCGAGGACAGAGCGAGCTCAGGTAAAATGCTTTACGCTTAAGAGCAGGGGTTTTCGTACGTTAATATGTACTATTCCTTTGTACTTTGGACTATAAAAATTATCCTGACGCTTGGGTTGCAGCTTCAGCGTCGCTTGCGGTAAAACGTTAATTTATTTAACTATATCAAGTGATTATGGGCTATGGAAGGTCACAAAAAATGTAGTGGCTATGTGTCTAGATTTGCGCGCTAACGAGGCCTCAACTATAATGCCAACGGTATCTCCGCACCTCTCTTTCTAAAAACTCTACTTGAACCTCTACCCGAAATAAAGTTCAGGCTGCGGTCGTTGCCGTTACAAGATCCTTACTACACTGCACCGACAATTTTTGTCTCACATACGAATACATAACTACTAGTCAGATTAAACGGGGGCCAACTGACCACTTATCAGGGCTCTTCTTTAGATTTAACGTTGCAAATATCGTACAAGTGTAACTGTTAATAGGGCCAGGTACTACAACCTGTAGTACCTGCAGCTGTCAACTACTCAGGGCCAACAGCCATCTATATGAGATGTGTATAATCATTTTGTTCAATCTGTTAGTCCTGCAGGCCCTTTAGCGTACCTACATTCACAACCTGTTGATCAATATACCTAAATGTATCTATTAGAGCCAGGGCTGGGTCCATCGAGCCATCGAACACATTCACAACCAAGCTGCAACCCCGGACATGGCCCACAATTTTTCCCGCCTCGTACCCACGAACATCAATGATGTAAGGGCATAGTCTTTCGGTCTTGTGCGTTTTTTATATATGGTGAGAATCTCTATAATTATAACTACACATAGAGATAGGACATGGGGGATAGTTACAAATAAATTCCAGATTACTTACAGAAACCATTTTAGTAAAGATTACTGACGCAAAACACCCTATGGTACATCGATTTGTATGGTGACACGGTAATCTATCCTGGGCACGAGGATAAGAAATGATAATTCTGCATGTTTTGGGCTCAAAAAGTGAAGTTATCTTTCGCACTGGATATAGACCGATAGTATCCTCCTATCAGGATATATATCACCCTGTCAGGATATATATCACCGTGATCACCCTGTCAGGATATATATCACCGTGTCAGGATATGTGTGTTTCTGGTAAAATATATATCCTGATAGGACGATATATATCCTGATAGGACGATATATATCCTGATAGGACAATATATATCCTGATAGGACAATATATATCCTGACAGGACGATATATATCCACAGAAGAATATACAGGCAGGGTTACGCCCAGTCACCCCCCAATCACACCCTGCCGTGCTCTGCCTGCCCTCGCCTGCCAAGGCTCTGCTGCCGCTTCGCCATGCTCTGCCGTGCTTCTGCCGCTTTCCGAACTATCACGAACTTTTTCAGCTTCATCACCCAATCATCACTAAACCACTATATGCATCACCGCCCAAATCAATAGTACCTTCAGATCATCTCTTCCATCATTGGGCTTGCCAGAGTTGGGGAACACAATAACTACAAGAATTATTTGCACATGAATCTGAGCCAAATAGATAGGGGTTTATCTACTACTGTTCTAATGATCTTGATAGTTGGCATTCATGATGTATCACGGCATACCACGGGATACAAGGGAAGGAAGGATATTTAGGAATGGGTTGCGGTTTGGGTTTTCTTCTTTGGGTTTCTATGGGTTTCCGTTATACGATGTTATGAGTCATGACTATACAGGGATTAGGATGGGTATATATATGTTGCTACGGATCTTTCCTTTGTTCCTTCCTTTCTCTTTCTTTTCTTTTTCCCACGCTGTTCTTCCTGTTACCAACCCTATAATCGCCTTCGTCTCGTTTGTCTTTAGTCTTGTTTGCCTTTCAGGAATATACGATAGTCTATCTACTTCGCTTCGCTTGGCATTGTGCCAGGAACCACGTGACCTTACCCCGCTTCGCCATAGTCCTCGCCTCGCTATAGTCCCCGCTTTACCATAGTCTTCGCTACACCATAGTTCCTGTTCCTTCCTGCATATGTACGAGGAAGTGGAAACCTTGATCTACAGTTGTCTCTACGTTTACGCTTACGCTCGCCACCTTCTGTGGTACTACGTCCCCGACTTACTTCTCCTCTGATAAATTCCGTTCTCGTTTCCGTCTCGATTGTGTACCTCGGTCCTCTTTCCAACTGCTCCCGTATTGCTCCGTAACACTAAGAACGCGTACCCACTACCGACCTACACAACATTCTTGTCTTGCCCCGTTTCGGTCGTAACTATGACCGACCTTAGCTGGGATGTCCCCATGGGGGATATGCCCAACCCCGTCTTTTTCTTCCCCGGTCCCCTCGAATGCTACTTCCCTGAAAGAAAGGGATACTGCTACCTCGCCCTTCTCCCCCGTCATTACTGGTTCGACGCAGGTTGTCACCTCGGCTCGGAACCCTCCGTCTCTTGTCTTCGGGCGTACGCCATTCGCCACCGTCTTAAACGTGCCGAAGCCCACTGGGCTAAGGCCACCTTTACCATCACTGCCCCGGGCAAGCTCCATGTGGGAGCCCCCACCATCGACGACTCCTGCCCCGCCTACGAAACCGAAGCCATTATTCGTGGCCTCAAGGATCCTGCTCTTGCCCAGAATACCATCGGTCGCCCTCTGGAAACCCCCGTCCCCCGCCCCCTGACCGAGAGACTCGCTGAGTTTCTGGAAGTGTTTGGTCCTACTGAGGAGGACCTTGGGTATGAGCTCATCCAGGCTCATACTCTTATTATTGCTTCATCTTCGCTCTCGCCAATGTCTCCGTCGTCTCCACCGAATCAATCTGTGGCCAGATGATTGAGAACCTCAACCTGGAAATCGAAGCGGCTGAAGAAAAGTCCGCTGACCTCTGGCAACGCATGTGCGAGGCCAATGAGGAAGCCGCTGAGGCAGTAAATAGCCTCAAGGAAGAAGTCGCCTCCCTCGCCGCCGAGAAGGAGGAGTTTCGTTATCGCCTGGCCTTACACCAGGAAGCTCTTGCCGATGCCGATGCTGCTCTTGCCGAGTTTCGTCGCCGCCCTGTCCCCGTCGCCATTGCTAAGGTTCAAAATCGTCCCGCTGGTCAAGCCCCGAAATCTAGATATCTTGCTCCCCGCTCACAGGAACCCCGTACCGTTGACAATTGGCGCAAGCCTCCGGTTGAACAAATGGTCCCGAAGCCGGCGTTAAAAGGTCAGCCCCTTTGGTAAAAACTGGCACACCAAAGGGGCTAGTCCCGCCACCCACCTTCGTACTCTCCGCCGTTGCCGTTTCCGAAGACAGAATGTCTGAAGAATCTCTTGTTGTTTCCTGCTCTGTTGCTCAAGATGCCGCCGTCGCCATTGCTACCCACGCCCTGATAGACACAGGTGCGTCGGGCTATGCTTTTGTTGATCAAGGGTTCGTTCTGCAGCATGGCCTTACCCCAGTTCCCCTGAAGAAGTCACGCCTGCTCGAAGTGATTGACGGCAGGTTGGTAGAATCCGGGAAAATTACGCACCTTGTTAAACTTACGTTGGATATCAATGGTCACTGGGAACTCGCTCCGTTCTTTGTTACCAAGCTAGGACACTACCCAATAGTAATGGATATCCCCTGGATAAGGCACCATGATTTGGCCATCAGACCGAAGACGAATAAGGTCATCTTCGACTCTGATTTCTGCGTTCAGAACTGTTCTCGGTCCCATGCCCCGGTTACTGCCAAGGGAATCTCGATCTTGTACCCAGATGCCCCGCCAATTCAGATCGCGGCCATCGGAGCTGTACCCTTCTTCGGACTTGCTCGACGCCAGCAGAATAAACTCTTCTGTGAGTCGATTCGTGCCATCGACGAAGCCCTTGCTGGAAAGACTACTTTAGATCCCATGGCTCATGTACCCCAGGACCTTCAGGAATTTCTGTCACTGTTTAAGGAATCGGACGCGGCTGCGCTACCTCCAGACCGCCCTCATGACTTGAAAATAGTCTTGCAGGACGGGAAGGCACCCACGTTTGGCCCCCTTTACGGCATGTCCCGCCTCGAACTCCAGGCGCTCCGAGACTACATTACCGAAAATTTGTTGAAAGGCTTTATCCGGTATTCCGAATCTCCTGCTGGCGCCCCCGTATAGTTCGTAAAGAAATCTGATGGCTCCCTTCGTCTCTGCGTTGATTACCGGAAACTTAACGAAATCACGGTGAAGAATCGTCATCCGCTGCCACTGATCCCCGAGACTTTGTCGCGCCTGTCCAAGGCCAAATATTATACCAAGTTGGATCTTCGTTGGGGGTACCATCAGATTAGGATCCAGGAGGGGGATGAATGGAAAACTGCTTTTCGGACCCGCTATGGGCACTTCGAGTATAATGTTATGCCCTTTGGACTTACCAACGCTCCCGCCGCTTTCCAACACTGGATTAATGATCTTCTGCGCCCATTTCTGGATCATTTTGCCACGGCTTACCTCGACGATGTACTGATTTATTCAGAGACCCTAGAGGAACACAAGCGACATGTCCGAGAAATCCTAAAAGTATTCCAGATTCACGGCGTGCATCTCAAGCCTGAGAAGTGCCAGTTTTATGTGCAACAAACCAAGTATCTCGGACTTATCATTACCCCGGAAGGCCTGCAGATGGACTCCAGTAAAGTGTCTACGGTTAAGAATTGGGAAACACCCACCAAGCTTCGAGAAGTTCAAGAGTTTTTGGGCTTCGCCAATTTTTATCGACGGTTTATCTACGCCTACTCCCGTGTGGTGGCGCCTCTTACTGCCTTGACCAAGAAAAACGTAAAGTTTGATTGGTCCCAGAAGGCCGAAGAAGCTTTTCAGAACCTCAAGGATGCGTTTACCTCGGCCCCAATCCTCGCTCACTTCGACTTTGAAAAGGAAGTCGTGGTGGAAACTGATGCCTCCGACTACGTCTCAGCCGGAATAATGTCACAAGTAGGTGATGATGGTTTACTACATCCCGTGGCGTTCTTCTTCAAGAAGCACTCTCCAGCTGAGTGCAATTATGAGATATACGATAAGGAACTGTTGGCAGTGGTGAAGAGTTTTGAAGCGTGGCGTGAAAATCTGGAAGGATCTTGTTTCCCCATTAAGGTATTAAGCGACCACAGAAATTTGGAATACTTTATGTCGACCAAACTACTTAACCGCCGTCAGACACGATGGGCGGAATTCCTATCTCGATTTGATTTTGTTATTCAGTTCAGGCCAGGGAAGCAAGGGGGAAAACCGGACGCACTTACCCGGAGGTCACAGGATTTACCCAAGGAAGGGGATGAACGGCTTACACATCAGTCGCAAGTGGTACTGAAACAAGAGAATCTGGAAGGAGAGATTAAGTTAAGTTTGTTGGCGGGTTCTTTATCAAATGAATCCGCTGAAGGAATGCCTACCGTGAAAGAGTTGTTAATTCAAGCTTACCAAGTGGATAGTTTTCCCGATCAAGTTTTGACCATGCTCCGCACCGGCGTTAAACATTCGAAGAAGATTTCTCTCGCCGAATGCTCGGAAACAGAGGATGGGTTCCTTCTGTATCGAAGCGCAATCTATGTCCCCGAATTTAACGACCTTCAATTACGCCTTCTTCAGGAACACCATGATAAACCCTCCGCAGGACACCCAGGCCGCGCCAAGACCCTTGAACTCCTCAGTCGTAATTTCTACTGGCCTAATATAAGGAAATACGTCGATCGATATGTTCTGAACTGCAATGTATGTTCCCGCAGTAAAGCCTCTCGTAATGCTCTCCAAGGCGTCCTCCGACCCCTCGCCGTACCTAAAGGCCCATGGACCGACGTATCTATGGATTTCGTCACCGGACTCCCGGAAAGTAATGGTTTTAATGCAATTCTAGTGGTGGTTGACCGCCTAACGAAAATGCGTCATTTTATACCTTGCACCGAGGAAGCAAACGCTAGGGACGTTGCTGCCATGTATCTCGACTCCGTTTGGAAGCTTCATGGACTCCCGGAAACCATTGTCTCAGATCGCGGTACCCAGTTTACGGCGGAGTTCTGGAAAACCTTATGTTCTCGCTTGGAGATTGCTCCCCGTTATAGTACGGCCTTTCACCCTCAAACAGATGGCCAGACCGAAAGGATCAATGCAATCATGGAACAATATCTTCGAGCCTATTTTTCCTACCAACAGGACGACTGGAGTCAATATCTCCCCATGGCAGAATTCGCGACCAATAATCATGTTTCCGAAACCACCAAGATGTCCCCCTTTCAGGCTAATTATGGGAGGAGTCCCCAAATGTCCTTTGCTCCGTTACAACATGGGAAAACTATAAATGAGGACCAAGCCAACGGAATGGCCAGAACTATGGCACAAATTTATGATATACTTCGTGACGAAATGGCCCGGGCCCAGAAAATCCATGAGGACGCAGCCAATAGGAATCGAACCCCCGCCCCTAGGTACGCTATTGGAGATGAAGTCTTTCTCTCCACCCGGAACATCGAGACCAAGCGACCCTCGAAGAAGTTAGACTGGAAACGCATCGGCCCCTACGTCGTTAAGCGGATGGTCAGCCCCTATGCGTACGAACTCGACCTCCCGGCCTCTATGAAGATTCACCCCGTATTCCACGTCTCCTTGTTGTCTCTCGCACCTAGCAATCCTGTTCCCGGACAGCTACAGTCTCCGCCCCCTGCCATAGAAATCGAAGGAGAACAAGAATGGGAAGTGGAGCAAGTTTTAGACTCCCGACGCCGCTATGGAAAAGTAGAATACTTGGTTCGGTATCTTGGTTACGAGGAACCCTCATGGCAGCCCCCGTCCGACCTGTAGCATGCCCCCGATCTTGTTAAAGATTTTCATACCAGGTATCCACGAAAACCTAGGCCTACCAGGAGTTAGGCCTGGAGGAGGACCTAATCTATCACGGCATACCACGGGATACAAGGGAAGGAAGGATATTTAGGAATGGGTTGCGGTTTGGGTTTTCTTCTTTGGGTTTCTATGGGTTTCCGTTATACGATGTTATGAGTCATGACTATACAGGGATTAGGATGGGTATATATATGTTGCTACGGATCTTTCCTTTGTCCTTTTCTTTCTCTTTCTTTTCCTACGCGTTCTTCCTGTTACCAACCCTATAATCAAGGGTCTCTCGTCTCGTTTGTCTTTAGTCTTGTTTGCCTTTCAGGAATATACGATAGTCTATCTACTTCGCTTCGCTTGGCATTGTGCCAGGAACCACGTGACCTTACCCCGCTTCGCCATAGTCCTCGCCTCGCTATAGTCCCCGCTTTACCATAGTCTTCGCTACACCATAGTTCCTGTTCCTTCCTGCATATGTACGAGGAAGTGGAAACCTTGATCTACAGTTGTCTCTACGTTTACGCTTACGCTCGCCACCTTCTGTGGTACTACGTCCCCGACTTACTTCTCCTCTGATAAATTCCGTTCTCGTTTCCGTCTCGGTTGTGTACCTCGGTCCTCTTTCCAACTGCTCCCGTATTGCTCCGTAACATGATGGTGAAGATGAGAAGTTGATGGTGGTAGTGATGGCGATGATGATGATGATGGTGATGATGATAGTGGTTTAGTCTCCAGCCCTGGCGTCCCCGCCGCCCTGCCGTCCCTGCCGCCCTGCTATCCCTGCCATCCCTGCCGTCCCCACCACCTGCATGATAGCTTATACTCCCCCTACGATAAGTTAACAGGCTATGAATGTATCTTATCGGGGAGTGGAGATATGCCTATCCTGAAAACTCGTGAAAGTGCACGAGTTACGCAACTGGAGGTATAAAGCATCCTTGGTTTTAGGATACATTAGTATGGGAGATCTTCATCCTCATTAGACAATAAGTTATCTTTTCGACCCGTGTACCACAGGGACATAGATATAGCTGTACATAATGTAGCGAGCTCCGCATATCTATGGTTGGGAACTCAGTTATCTATCAGTCTGCCAGGGCAGTAGAGTTCCCGCCTCATCACATACGGTTGGGGAGCTTGTCTGGCCGTCGTGGGGATCGCTGCTCTGGGTGGCATGCACATGCATGCATGATGCAATCAAGAAATATCTCCTGGCACCAATCATTACTATGGGGCTCAGGTCCTTGCTCGATGCACTCAGGCTCGCTAGTATCAGAGGTATATAAGCTAGAAGGGATCTCATATCTCGAATCACCATCCCACTTCAAGTCGAATCGAATTGAAGAGTTCACCACACCTTCTTACCATTTTGTAGACTTGGGTGACGGGACTGCAACTCGGTCTCGCTCTAAGTTACCTAATCCTCCTTTGGTTTTATTCGCCTCTGCTTATATCGCGGAGAGACTACGTTACTCGCGCGTCAATTAGGTTCTGTTTTTGGGCTTAATTGACGCGCGGGGAAGTTTAGTCCCTTACTAGCAGCCTTTGATTTCTCTAGCTCTCTATTTTTTATCAAGGTAATGGCCCTAACCCCTAACCCCCGGCCTTGCGGTCTGGCGTGTGATTATAGTTCTACTTACATATATACACGCCTGTTTTTGTTTTTTTGCGCTCAAATGAAAGATAGGTTATTTACCCAGGATCTAGGAAAGGATTGCTAACCAAATGGGACCATATGGTTTGTTGAAGGCGTCCTATATAATAACATAACGAGGCCCATAAACACAGGGCCGTAAGACACGGGGCCGTGGAACCACGGCAGCCCTCGGGGTGCAGGCACACTTTCATAGTACTACATGTAGTTTTAAATTTGTGAACAATCCAAATACTACATTCCCTGATAAATTTCTTATCGGGCTTCCTATTCCTTACAACGATAGTGATTTCATACACCACTTTATGAATACCCCCCTTCAACTTGAAGAGGACGAGTTTGGCGAGCTGCTTGATCCGCAAGGACAGCCTTTTACAGATGAGCAAATTCGGTTGTTATACCTAGACTTGATGCCAGTTCCCGAGGCATCTGTTTCTTCCGAGTTTATGCATCTCTTGGAACAATCGAGTCAGCCAAAGCCCCATTCCGTTGTACCGGCCCTCCAGATTATAGCACCAATCGCCCAAGAAATCTCCATAACAGAAGTGCGGTCTGGTGGGTGCATAGCGTAATTCACTCTCTTAAAAGTTCCTCCTCTGCCTACCACTAACGCTCCCTTATAGGGTTGACGGGGTCAAAGACCAAGATCAAGTTTCGCCAGAAATATCGTGCAGTCGGAAGTGCAAGGGGGACCTAATGCAAACTCCCCCGCCTCGTACTTCTCTGCTTCTCACTAACTCAACCCGCGGCCATAGGGGCGGCCATGAGTGCCAACGCCTTCAAAGAAGACTTCACATCACTTGTCTCGACAACAACTGTAAGAAAATATTTTATACCAAAAACGACTTCAACCGCCACTGTGAAACGAAGCATGTAAAGGGAATTCGAACAAAACAGCCATTATATGATTGCACAGTCGACGGTTGCAACAGGGTTGGTAGAAAAGGATTTTCTCGGAAGGACAATATGTTACAGCATGTAAGAACTGTACACAAGATGAAGATCCCAGTTAAGAAGTACTGGTTTGGTAAAGAGTCGACCTCTGAGCATGAGGATAGGGTACTCTAAACTGTCTCTCGGTTGTTTTTGAGGTTGTTTTTGAGGTTGCGTTTAAGGTTGTCTATCTTTTTTTGTTTCATTGGAATTTAATCTATGCTTAATATTGAGATCTACTCTTGATAAAAGAGATATCGATATCTATATGATAATCCCGCGATTTCAAGTTACCAGCCCCTGTTTATAGAAAAACGATCACAGGCTTCCCCAGCCTAGAACTAGGCGCTCGAGGCCTAGCGCTTCACAAACGAAGCATTATCCCCTAACAACACTCTTGATACCTAGATCGTTTACGTGTATGCAGTCATGACCTTCGAAATAAATTAAAGAAGTTTAGAACATAATTATAGTTACGTCTTGGTAGACATGTGCACATTAACGCACATAATCCAGTGTCGAGTGATAGCCTGTGATTACCTGGGTAATCTGCGTGGCTCAATCAGGGCTCGGGCCCTTGCGACCCAGGCTCGGTGTCAAAAAAGCAAAACTGGAGGAGCCTGAAGATAAAAGAAGTATATTTTCCCACTGCCAACTCAGCAGAATCTATCACGCTGCGTACCTACCTCTCCAACAGAAAATTTCCTGTTCCAGTAATTGTTTTACTGTTTTACGGACACTATCATCAGGTAGGAAATATGAAACGAGACAACCAATATGCCTTTCGTTTTTCTTTCGTTCTTGTTTTCTCTCTTTCTTATGCCTAAAAACCTGATCCCCTACCCCTTCTAGTACTATAGTTGTAGACGATCGAATAAGTCGTCCAGTCCCTTATTAGACCCAGAGTTGGACGATGGGTTATAACTAGACACCGGGATCGACCAGTTAACAGAGTATTTTTTCGAGATAGATTCTATAGCTCATATGAGTGCTCGGGCAAGGCCATCTGATCTATTAGATTAGCTACCTAACCCATATCCACATATAACCAAGAATTACAAGTGATCCCGCAGCTGCCAGCTCCCCATAGCATACTAGCAACTTGGAGCTGCTTAAAACTTCACCCCGCCCTCCTATACAGCTGAGCGAACATCCAAATACCCATGAGGCCCCTATGACTAGCAGCCAAACCGATGGTTCCGCAGCGGTAAATGCAAAGGAGATCTAATATACCCTCTTCTCACTCCGCCCACTCTGTCCGTCCCCCTACCGAGCTGACAGAAATGTGCTAACTCTGTCGTCTCCCCACAGAGGCCCCCCATAGATGCCAACGCCTCCAGCGAAGGATCCGCATCACCTGTTTCAGCGATAACTGCGACCATGTGTTCACTAGAAAGAGCGACTTCAACCGTCATTATAGATCTAGATAGGGAGCTATCAGGTAGCTGTTTGGTTGTAATGTTGCGGGGTGTATGTTCTCGCGCAGAGATAACCTGCTGCAGCATTTGAGGATTGTGCATGGGTATATAGTTCAGCGTGTTGGACTTATGGTTACCCGTCGCGAGTAAGGAAAAGGAGGAGGAGGTGATGTATGGCTAGCTAGATGATCGCTTTTGAAGTGGCCCCAGAATTATCCCGAATCATTGAATCGAGGGAGGTTAGTACCAGGATCGGTCATATAATTTCGCCCCAGCGGGTAGCCTTCCGGCGCCCGGTTCCCAAGCAACCCTGCCTCACCTGCACATCTCAATATCGCAGCCAGCAGGTATCCATGGCTCAATTCTTTGTGGTATCTGGGAGTTAGAGCGCAGTTATATAGCATTGCCGGGGTTGAGATTGATTCGCCGGCCACTGTGCAGGGTTAGGGGTGGTTGTAATACACATATACACCCTGGTCAATGGTGTTATGGCTAAGGTGTAGATGATATTGTGGTTTTGCGTTGCGGGTACTTCCTGGTTGGGTGGGTCGCAGAAGTTGTCTGTAAAGTTAAGGTTCTACGTAGGACGAGCGTAGTGGTACTGTAGTTGGGAGCTTGTCTGGGCCAGAGTTGATTCTAGTGCGTAGCCAAGACATTTTGGTATGTAACTAACCCCATTTGAGTATTTATTCATGTTGGTAGGAAAGACACGAAGTACTCAATGCTCAGCTCAAGACGGACGCTATTCAGTAAAAAGGCCCCCCAGTGACCACTCTATATTACCCTCCACCTCCAAAAAATTATACTAAAGATTATCTAAACAGGCACCGGCCACCCAGTGCTCCAGCTGAGCAAGTTCCACCCAAACAACTTCTGCCCATCACCATATCCAATATTGGTATTAACTAAGCAGCACCAGTTAGCAAATGCATTTCCACCCTCGATTAGCTAGGATGGGCATACCATAGTGGTAGTAAAGTACGGCACCTCCCTGGGTGGTGTCAGCGTAGACTCCCTGCCCACCGGGCCCATAGACGTTGTCGTGGGACGCCAAAACCGTGGTTCCACCCCCGGCGGTACAAGACTTGCCGGTTGCATCAACGTACGGGCCGGTAACTGAGGATGAGCGGCACACATTGATGCGGTACTCGTCGCCCTGGGCAGGGCGAGAGGTATCGAAGCCTACTACATATTAGAGGAACACCCCATATCAACCCAGAGGAATTAAATAATACATACCACAGCAGGTCCCCGACGAGAAGAAAAGGTAGTAGTACGGCGATCTATAGTACGTGAACGAACCCTCGATGGCGTGAGTCCCAGATGAGTTATATGCGATCTGGATGGAGGTGCCCGCGGTAGCAGTCGGTGTGCTGGCCATGGGTACCTGATAGATATCGCCCCAGAAAGAACCAAACGTCGCATAGTAGGTGCTTCCTGCAAGGATGAGGTTGGAATCAATTGCGTTGTATGCGGAGCCGGATGAGGAGGCGATGCCGGCAGAACCAAGATCTGTCCAGCTGCCGACTTCCATGGTGGTGGAGCGGGCAACACCAATGGCGGAGGCCTGGGAGCCAAAGGTCGACACGGAGTAGTAGAGGTAGTAGTAGTTGCCGACTTTTTGGATATCGGGGGCCTGCTCATGTTAGAATTTTAAATCTCTCCTTAGAATGGTATCTCTTACCCAAAGATCATTATTTCCAGTCAGGTTAATGATTGAACCAGCACTGATGGCACTTCCTTGGTTGGTCCATGGGCCTGTTATTGCATCCGCAGTAGCAATGGTGATCTTGTTTCCTGTGGAGAAACGGAAATATTTGCCATCAGAGGTACGCCTGATCATGGCAGGATCGTGGACATTGCAGTCTCCAGAGCAAGCTCCAGGAGTCTGTGCAGCAACAGAGGAAATGAGCGAAGACACGCTCAACAGAGCGGTAGCAAAGAATGTAGAGAACAGCATGGTGGTGATCAAAAAATCAGTTTTTCCTTTGAGGAGATGCTGTGCAGGCTGGAGAGTCAAATCTTCGTCGGGGAAGCCTTGAATTTATATTGAGAGCTCGGCATGAGTGCACGGGTAAAGCATAAGATAGACTACGTCCTTCTGAAACAAAATGTTCCAACTGCAAATTCACTCTGATTTTGGTAGTTTGGTAGTACATAGTCTAATTGTTCAGTACTACTGTTGCTAGGTTCTACTAACATGCCCCGAACGAGCTTAATTATTGTTAGCTATGAAAACCATGTCCAGGAGAAAGCAACGCACATGGAATTTAGCCGAAACTCGGATGTTGCCGACTAGGGTTCCCCACAGTAGACATACGTATACCACTGGCCCGCTGAGCCCGCCTTCTCGGAGTATTCTGTACCCCAGTGTGGGGTCAATATGATGAACCACTGGTAAAAGCAAATACCTACGCTAAAAAATCCTGCAGGACCCGATTGCGAAGCCCCTGGGATAATTTCCTTTCCGCAAAGAAATTTTTCCACAGCGAGAAATCAAGTTTACCAACTCGGACATCGGGTTGTCGGGGCTACATGATCCGTACGCTGAAAACCCGCTGGCTTGGTATCAGATAAAGTAACAACTGTTTCCAGGCTAGTACTTTTTTGTATGGAAGATTGGAGTGGGGTTATAACATGGCATGTTGCCGTGGTCCGAACATCGGCCCGTACTGGGATTATTGGGGAGATCCCTGTTATTCCCCTCGTTCCTCCGCAATACTGGCCGAATCTTCAGCCTTCAAGTAGAGTGTTGCTGCGCCTGTAATACTGCCCGGGGATTAGAGCGGCTGACTTTATAATTCTTAAATGCATGATGCTCCTTCTTAAACTCGCCGATCGGATTGTTTCGTCCGAAGAAGCGGAGTAGAAGGCACCTAACCCGGGCGATCTTTACTTATTGTTATTGTGATGTCGATACTCGTGGAGATCTGAAATTTAAAGCTAAGAAGGTTGTCAGTATATATATACTACTGTCGATAGATTTTGTCAACTAGCATTGATAGATATATCGCCAACATACTGGAGAGTATTTTTTTTTGTGCTCCAAGGAGGCGTTTCCTAAAACTCTTCAACGTCCGACCAAACGCCCGAAATACTTGATTGTGGTAGTCTTTGTACTAGACTGTCTAGTGTCTTAGTCACTAGTCGTCACTCGATAGCCGAGCAAAAATCAAACCGAGGAACAAATTGCGTCGAATCCAGCTACCATGGTACATTATCTACTAGGATTTAACCCAAAAGAGTTTGGATCAACTTAAGCCTTTCTTTCCAAGGATCTCGACAGCGTTCATCTCCTTCAGCCGGGTGGGCCGATGGGAACACAAACAGTCTCACATGGTCGAAGGTTCCAATCCCCATTTTCGGTACATTGCTATAGCAGCAGATGCCTTAAATTGCGTAAGCTTTTACCGGTAAAGTATATACTTTAGCCGCCTACTCTCTCCATGGCTCCAATAATGAATTTGCTGTATTCAGGTGGGCGCGGCTCGTGAGTTCGATACCAATGATCAGCTGATAACTTCCTCGGGATATTATAGCCTCACCCCGAAGAGCATGACCCAGTATTCTGACAAATACAGTTGGAGGGAGATAAAATGGGAAGGTATCCTCAGAGACTTTTAAATCGAGACATGCTAGGCCGTTAGTATATATGTTTGGTAACAATCTTCATTGGGGCGTAGCCCAAGGTATCTGCAGATATATTGACGATTATGTCAATCTATGGAAGGTTACGAGGAAACGATGAGATTTAATCATATTTGGCCAATATGATAGCGGAATCTAAAACTTACTGACATGAAGTGACCACATGTAGAGTCCAAAAAAAATCCCCGTAGAGGTAGAGCAGATCGAACCTGGAGCACATATAAAGATCTAGGCATGATAATAGAATCGCCATCCGTATCTCGCTAAACCGGCAGCTACTCCTAGTGCTAGAAGTCTAAGAATGGCTCATAATTAGATAGAGGGTAGGCTTGTTGATTCCAGCGGTTGCTGTTGAATCGGAGAGAAAACACTGGGGGAGAAAGCATGGTGCCCTAAGTACAGAATGCCAAGAAGAATGGGCGGTTGTCTCGAACCAGACGCTAGGTGGGTCACGTGCCTAGGATAATCAATAAACCTGGCGTTGAGATTCACCGAATTGGGTCTGGTTCGAGACAAAATGGGCAGCTGCATATGCTCTCCCCAATGTTGCTACCAGAGCCACTCCGAAGAGATGAAGTTGAAAGAGGTATGTATTAAGTAAAATCGAGACCGCAATCATTCCTAATAAGCTATCCACAGCTAACCGGAGCTATCGGTTTTTTTCGATTATTATTCATGCTGTCCGTAATGGTCGTTCTCGGCGGATGGAGGTTTTGTGAATTTGTTTGTACTCTGAAAAATATGCCGCAGGAGGTGGTGAATTATATCCTCCTTTTTTTTTTTCCTTTTATCCCCTTCTCTCCTTTTTTCAATTAACTGAGAGGCACTAGTGAGTAAAAGGGAGGTCATGGTGCGTGTCTGGTGGGGAGAGACTTAAGTTAACGGGGCTTTATCTCATGCATGATCTACTTATCTATTCGGGATACGAACGTGAGTCTGTGATAAACGGATTATGCCGGGGCTGATATGGGTACGGGGTATGGGGTACTATGGGCTCGTGCCAGTCCCTGACCAGGGCAGGACAAGTAATATCATAGCATGTCACTCGGCGAGCGAGATCCCATGATGGGACGAGAAAAGTTCATTATGAATTACCTTGGCCCACGGTAGTTTACATCTTTATAATCTGTTTAGATGCTTTTAGAGTCTTTAGAACGTCAGTAGTTGTGTTGAAGAGCTTGGTTAAGCAGTACTATAGGTCCCTTTAGAAGGGCCGCGAGCGTACCTGTCACTGAATTAACGTTCTAGGCAACCCCACATGTAAGCCAATAGCGATGTAAGCCAATAGCGTGTTTGTATACTATGACATAGATGAATGCTGCTGTCAAGTCAGTGTTTCCGAGTTCTGTAGGCGGCCTGGACTGCTGCGGATTTGGGAACCACAAAGGGCTAGCTGGATTATGAAGGGTGTTTTAATCACCTCCTAAAGTTTGAGCGTAAGATGGCTTTACGCTTCAGTATGTGATGGGAGAAATGGAATGGTTCAAACAGCAGTTCTCTGGGCTTATGTTCAAATACATTTAGGGTTTATTAGGGCTTTGGAAGAAGGGGGCTCCCTAGCCCTAGGATCAAATGTTTAGTTGGTTGCCTCGAAACCATACCTCAATGCAGTCCTTCGAATGTCACACCTTTCTATTTAGTTCCGCTACCCTTCGCCACCCATCCTCCTTCTTCTCCTTCCTTACACCCTCCGCTATCCCCCCGCTTTCCATCCCCTTATACCTCACTATCCTTCATTTCATCACAGGAATCATTTATTTTGATTCATGTTGTAAGCTGGCTTTAAACCAACCGCTTCCCATCCTCTTGACGGTCTCGGTTTCTTTTTTGCGCGAGTTTGCGAGCTCTTCAGATTTTTTTTGGCATCTCAATTGTCTCTACTCTCATTTAGCTGTATGTTGACCCTGCCTAATCGATCTTCTGAAAGGGAATACTGCCTTGGAATTTATTCCCTTCACAATATTTATCACTATCTTGCTAATCTTTGAGCCTATAATAATGTAGAAACGAGAGTTTGTTGGAGAAGCACTGAATCTTTTGGAATATTCAGTTCGATAAATTCAGCCCGAAAACATGGATCACTATCCTGTAATGGAACGGGAAAGTAGGTTCTACATTGACCCGTTATACCCTTCCATCAATCGATATCTTCATACCGTCAAGATCATCCCAGTTTATGGTGAAAACGCAAAGATATTTCCGTCGTGGCCTGACAGAAATTCTATTCGGGTTTGCGCAGTCTTCGATCCTTTCACGCTTGAGCTGGTGATATTTTTCTTCGACGCCATAGCCGCTGGTCCTGGTAAACAAGGTAAACATTTTATGGAAAAAGTTGTTATAGCTCCTTCATTCTTCATTCCTGTCGGTGATGAAGGGCGTTTTCATATAACCCTCCAACGCCAGAGAAACGTAGAAGACAAAAGATTGGGGTCATATCGAAGTCGGTCTCCACGTGGTCAAGAATCACTTGCAAGCAAGATCGCTAGAGATTTTCATGCTACCTTGATGGATCTAAACAATAGCGATAATAACTATCCTTCGTTACAGCTCTGCTTCAAGATTGAAGAAGATAAGAAGATTTTTTTTCAGCGATGGAGTGTGGCTTTTGGTCGTCGACGTGAGTTAGATACCCCCCCTTTTTTCCCGCTAGGTAGTATATTATTTTCTATATTTGAATGTTTCTGATAAAAGCTATGAAGCGGAGAAAAGGTACCCCCGCGAGCCGCTGCTTCATCGAGGTATTGCGTTCCACTTAGAGGATCCTGATAAAATTAAACTGAATAATTGGAAGACACCTGTCTCTCTTCAAAGTCCAAAAAACTTCAAAGGTCTAATCTCGACATCTCTGGCGTACGAGAGGACGCAGTTGGTTTCTCAGTTGAGATCACTATTTGAAAGAAGAGCTTTGGAAGACCTCGAGTATCATCTTGGAGAGGGAGATGCCGGGGGTCCCCCCGTTTGGGAGATATTTATTCCTTACAGTAGACTTGGGGGATGTGCAATTCCTGAGTACAGAGGATTAAAGTGGCAGGCTCGAGTAATGCCCATCGGAGAACCTGCTCATGAGTCGGTTGAGGTGGCTATTCATGATCATTCCATAAAGATGCTTCGAGAGCCACTTCCAGCAGAAGTTCGGAAGCAACATTACAAAAGCCTCTTCAAGGATTCAAAAATGGCTGAGTGGTTGAAAAACAATGAGGAGAAAAAGTACTGGTGTCTAAAATTATTGCCTCCAGCGCATTTTTCGAAGTTTGGTCCTTCGAGGAAGATCAACCTGATAATTATTCCAGATAGTTCCCAGTTGGATCAAACAATCTTGTCGACTCTGGAGTTTTCGGACAAAAGCTCTCCAAGCTTCAACCCCTCCGAGTACATAGCCATCCAAGAAATTTTCTTAGGCCACCGACTCGGCCGCCTACTTCCGGCGGAGGTTTGTCAAAGAATCAAGCCCACACCTTCCAGTAATCTCCTGCCTGAACAGGTCGATATATACAGGCACGTTCTAGAGCACGATTTTACACTCGTGGATGGGGCTCCGGGAACAGGGAAGTCTATGGTAACTTCAAAAATAATATCTGATCTCATCCAACAGGGCAAGAAGGTGCTAGTGTTGGCAACCAGCGAGGCTGCCCTAGATTTTTTGGCATCAAATGTTTTAAGTACTGTATCAAAAGAAAACTCCCAGTTCTATGAAACTGTCACAAGAGTATACCCATATTCAGAGTCTTGGAGTCGTGACGGACCTAAACAGGAATACACATGGGGTAAAAACGGCATCCTACAGAGGTCTAGTGTTGGCATTCATCGTTTGTCGGCGAATAATTCCCGAGCAGAAAAAGATAGAATCACTAGGGCCAACGCCATTTTTATGACAACAGAGACGGCACTAAACTGCTATAAGGGTTCTGGAATTTCGAGGAGGATTTTCGACCTTATTGTCATAGACGGCGCCAATACGATTAATGAGGGTTTAGCACTAAAACTCTCTAGACAACCTTTCTCAAATTCATTCCGTTGGCTAGTCATTGGTTGTTCAAAGGGTATCGAACCTACATACTTGGTTGAGGATTTTAGGAAAATGGAGATATGTAGTTCATGGTTTAAACGTCTCCTGAGACACCCAGAATTCCTCCTTAACCCCCTTCGGCTCACTAGGCAAATGCGTTGTAGCGAAACTCTATACCAACCGGTCAACGACATCTATTTCAGCAAAGCGGTTACAATGGTACCCGATATTCCTGTTGGTCGGGGATGTCCTGAGTTGTGTGTGGGCTTTATCAACACCGCTAGCATTTGCAAGCCTACGCACAATGTGGCCCACTACGACGAAGAATTGCTGGAAATGGAGAAGTACAGAGTGGAACAGGTAGTGCTTTTCGATGCGCTAAGAAAAATCGCCAAATTTTCACCAAACGCCTCAATCGTCATCCTTTGCTATTGCAGGCCGCAGGAAGTACTCATTCAGGCCAAGATAGCCAACATGCGCGGAATCCGAAAGCCTCCCTCTGGGAAAGTTCTTGTTTCGACTGTTGAAGATTTCGCTGATAGAGAGGCCGATTATGTAATTGTTCACCTACCCCTCTGGAGAAATTCATACGCAGAGTATGCGGAGCATGGGAAATTCGTGACTGCTATGACGCGTGGAAGGAAAGGAATTTTTGTGGTTGGAAATAAACAGGAATTAAAGAGATCTGAGAGGCTTAGGGGCTTCTGGGATAGGAATCCGTGGAACTACTGGTTGGCATGGTTGAAGAACTCCGCCAATGGAGCTATTTACAACGATATCGCGAGTTTTGATCTGGAAGCTCAGCCAAATCTCACGACTACTACCCAAGGGGATAGAGAATAATTATCAATTTAAATAGGGAAATTGCGGTTGCCACTAGAAACCCAACGCTAGACACGATAAATCTAGTTGATGGTTGCGGTTACATCTGTATGATAAAATGTCCCATTCTAAAATTGTAGGAGTCATTGTCAGATTGTGTTGGTTTTTGAACAAATTGAGAGAGACTTGATCGCAACCCAATCAAGGGACCCTAAATACAATACATGTGCTCATAATAGCCTCTGATATTATAAACGGGCACATGGTAAATACCATCGCCCTGGTCTCGGAGGCCGTGCCGTCCCATACCATAGATGTAGCCACAGGTGTGTATATTATGCACAGTTTTGCATATGTATATGTATTCAATGAATAAACTATTCCAATCGATCGCGATTCGATCAGAAAAAGCTATTCCTCAGCAATGGGTAATGCGAGTGATGATTGGTGATGCATTTACTTTTTACGATTACTCACCAATCTTTAGATAGCGTACGTTTGAGTATACCCTCGCCCAACAAATAATATTCTAGCTCATTATAATTCGAGGGTAAGGACCAGCTGTTATTCATAAGCTTTCAAATTGGCTATGCTAAGGCCGAGTCTAGCAGTGACAAGTGGGCGCGCTATACGAAGTATCGGCAAGTGCAGTGTCTTCGATCGATTGGTTGAACCTCAACACACTACATTTATAGCTAACAGCCCCGCGATTTGGTATCTACTCCGCGGTGTTTGAAGTGGAAGAGATCATATGCAGGCTACGCGCGCCCCCCTGGGGCCAATTAGAAGTCCTATCGGATCGCTCGGCAAACAACCTCTGCGGCCAAAGAAGATGCCAGCCCTATGTTCATTAGAGTATGGCCTATAGTTACATGTAGGTGCGTATACATGAATGGCTGTGCAGCCTCACAAATGGCCAGAAGCACAACCCACACAACTACCATATGTACAAGGGCAGAAACCATGAACATTAGAGGCTGGCTGTTAAGAAGTCAGAGCTGCTGCGGAAAGGCTTCAGTGGTATAAAACTAAGCTGGAGCCTTGGCTGTGATTTCTTATCCTGTGCTGGTCACGTATTGATTTTCCTATTAGCAGATCAAGCTTATGTAATATATTTTCAGACACCCGAAATTATGGATCCGATTTCAGTTATCGGCCTCGTAGCCAGCATTCCCGGAATCATTCAGGCTGTTGTAAAGCTTGTCCTTCTTGTCAGAAGGTACATTCAGCGGTCCAGGACTCCACCACATCTTCTAGCACTCAAGGATACTATCGAATACTTCATAAAGGCTCTGGAAACTTTCAAGACTGCCCTTGAAGCCCTAAAAGAATTTGCGGACAAGAACCCCAAGTCTAGAGCGTTCGCGCTACTCCATAGCTCACATGGACCATTCTTGGGGTGTGGGAAGGCCTTGGAACTGACGCTGGAGAAACTGAGGCCTGCCCGCGGCTTGAAGGCGATCTTCAAGAGACCAAAGTGGCCGATTTCGCAGGAGGAAACTTCACAGCTTACAAAATGGGTACTGAAGCAGACAAGGGTATTTCAAGCTGCCGTGAAGCCAGATATGTGAGTCAAGTTAGAGAGAGTTTTGTATTTGTCTGTGTGCTGATTGAGTGAAAGGTCATTCTTGGAGAGGGTTGCATTCGAAACAAATCTCGCTATACAAAGTCTTCAGCGGGGATCAGAGTCTGTATCAAAGAGTATCGGGACTAGAGTTCATACGGCCGAACTTGCTATCCAGCAGGCGGGAGACATCCTACACATAACAAGAGACAAAAGGGTTGCTAAAAGCTCACTTCAAGAGTCAGATGAGGAGTCTAGTCTCAGCTTAGGTATGGCCCTGTTTTCCATTTGTTGTGTCAGCTTAAGACCTAATTGTATGCAGTCCTTCGATGGCTTTATCCAGACAAAATTGCCGAAAAACAACAACAAAAGGCTGTTGGACATAGGAAAATCAAGTCCTAACCTACCATCTAGGATCTTCCCTGCCGAGGCACAACCGAGCAATTTAAGATAAGTACGATGCCATTGGGCTGGTGGGGAAGGTGGGGGGATTGACAACTAAGAGAGAGAATGTAATTGCGTGAAGAGTCTCGTTCGTGTAATGAGGGAGAAGTGGAGACTTGGGAAAGAAGAATTCAGGGCAGACTCATCTAAAGAGCACGTGGGCCCAGCTCGGAAAAAATTGAATGAATGCGCTAGTTTCTTTTTCTTGTATGCTTGTATATATGACCGTGTTTTTAAGCTGATTGTGGAAGGATAATGCGTGGTTGCGCACGTGTGTAATCAGTGCAGGTGAATCATTGAAATTCGTTGTCAGTTCCCTGGTCAGCTAGATTGATTTTTACTAATCTATCTCAATTTTACTATGTGATCCATTTCGTAAGTACCGCTATCGTATGATAGCGCTTAAATAAGCTGACAGCATATATATGAATGTTACATTCAATATATACAATCACTACTGCCGAGCGCGAGGGCTTTGAGGTGTCACAACCCCCAATTTTAACGGTCCCTTTAACCTTCTTTTCCTTTACTTCTACTGGAGAAGCCAAAGCTTAGTGATATGCAGGTAATTATAATGATTCAGATTGAATATCAGTTGAAAAGGGACATGAGAATTTCTAGCTACAAGATGTTTCCCAGCAAATTGAATGGGCATTGTGCCGGCGCGTATGGCTACAATTCAACGAACACACAACTCCAAAAAAGAGCGATATACAAAAATACTTGGGAATTAGATTAAGCTTGATGCCTACATGTAGTTTAAAAGAGTTTGTCTACCCGACCCTAATTCGTTAGGGGGGCGCGATGCTTAAATTGTCCGGGTAATTTTGGTAGCCTGTGATTCTTGACTACCACCTCTCGTGCATCCCAACAAGCAGGTTTATCTCTTTAAGGATTAAGGTCATGTAACGTCCTGGCTCAGCACAGGCTACATGTGTATACATGTAAGTAAGTAGGTACAATTGTACAAGTCCATCTTTTAAGTGCCGAAGATCGATGGTTGAATAATAATCTGAAAGGCACTACATGTATATATATTGTAGTTTTAATTATGAGTGCAGCAACATCATGATCATATGTAGTACCTACATGTTCTTTCTATCGATGCTGCTCTCCCGTGCCACTCTCCTGGGGTAGTAATCATATTCTTGTCAGCATTAGCAAGTGATTGTAACGTGAACCATGATGCCGGTATCTCGGTACCTACATCATGTACCTACCTAGTACATTCAGTCGGTTATCGTTATTTTATCACCAGCATGACCACTCCACCATGGATGCCGTAGCACCCGAAAATCTACTATTCTTCTCCGGCTGTTAAACAGGGGCGAGTTCCAGGGGTCAAGCTGACAGCCAAAAGGGGTTATGACTAACTAAATTTCACTCAAATTCAATAAAGAATTGGGGGGGGGGGTTCGTGGAGGAACAGGCAGCAGTCTCTGTAGGAATATGGGAAATTCACTAAGAGCATTGTTGTGTTGAACCGGTTCTCAAATCTAAATCTATGAGGAGTACTGTTGGTCGTGCCCCTGGGGTTAATCATGAGATTTAACTCTCTTGGAAAAAGAGCCTCAACTATACTAGGAGTCCGGCTCAGTGCGGGCCGGGCCCTGCTAAATTGTGCAACGGTACTAGTGTAAACGAGCAGGTTGATACTGCGGGCATGGTCCCGGTTCAGTTACACAAAACAGACAATTTATTACCGACATTCCTATTTCAGCTACTGAAAAAACCCTCCGAGCCATTCGATTGGTCTATTGGGACCTACTCGAATAACTAGTTACATCTTAATATCTTCAAGGCGTTAAGAGTTATAGCACTAGATAGTTAGTTACATCTCTAGGTAGAGAATTACACCCACTGGTACCTCAGGTAATGCAGGCTCCTAGAAGGACTATTCACCAGCCCAGAAGCAGAATCCGCCAAAGGATCCCAGGAGGGGTAACCTGTAATTACAATTTGAGAATATAAAATCCCCATTGATTCCCACATTATCGATTCCTCACCCAGCAAGCTTCCGGTCCTTGATCAGCTCCAATCAAACGAATCTTCAAATTAGATCACCCACATATCCAACTGCCAAAATGAAGTTCACCATTTCTGCCCTTGCTGCCTTCGTCTCTCTTGTCTCCAGCGTTGCCCTCCCGGATGCGCTCCCAGAGGCAGAGCCAGGCGTCTCGATCGCGAGACGTACTGTCGGCGGAGTAAGTCTTCCCAAGCCACCGAAGCCCAGAGAGCTTCCAGAAACAAACACGACTGTGAGACTAACACGCTCAGATTTACCTCTGCGACGATATCAACTGGGGCGGCAACTGTGGTTATGCTGTTCAGCCATTGTACACCTGTATCAACATGGGCAGTGACTGGAACGACAAGATCTCGTCCTTTGGCCCTGACTCTGGTACAACTTGCTTGTTGTTTAGAAATAGCGGCTGTAGCAATGGTCAATTTTTCGAAAAACTTAGCAACCCTGGGTCTGCCGATCTGCGCAACCAGAACATCAACGACCAGATATCCTCATTCCAGTGCTACCCAACAGGTGGAAACTCGGGACTGACCTGCTACTACTGCGCCCCCTACCAGTCGTACTGCTCGAACGTCGATTGCGTAAGTTTTCCGCTTTGTCAATTTGATGGCTGGTTACTGATGAAGCTGTTTTTAGTCTCAATGCCTGACTGGAAGTGGAACAATTGGAACCTGTTACGTCAACAACTAATGCGTTGGCTGTTTATTTTGTATAAATTTAAAGTTTATATATAATATGATAAAGAACATGGGACATAGTCTTTAGAAATCTGTTTGGTGCTTGTTTGTGTTTGAATAACTCAGGTGCTGAATTGTGATTAAGAGAACTACATATATATATGGAGCGGCAAATGTGTCAAAAGTAGTAAATTATTTTACCACCGGTGGTGGAAATAATACCATGATCTATACCTATAATGTCACTTTTTATGGTAAAAGCACCATATAATGCCAATATATGAGCCCTATTGTCCACCGGTGGGGAAACCACTGGTGGCAGGCACTTCACCACCGGTGCACTGGGGAAACCTTCATAAGTGTTTGTAGTATATAATGATAGCGCAGCATAAAGACTGAAGCTTAGCTTTTATGGAACAAGAACTGAAATTCTTCACCACCGTTGGTAAAATTACTTTTGACACATTTATAATTTACCGCACCATAACATATAATAGCCCCTACCCACCATACAAAAATTAAAATGCCGCTTAATATTTTACCAACTTAATTGGGTTGGGTTGATGTTACGGGATTGCTGGGTTAGGGGTGGATTGATAAGGGGTTAGGGATGATTACGTGACGGCTTGGCAGGAATGATACTAGTTGGATAATGGGATTGTCCTAGTGCGTCGGTGCTGAGTAAAAGAGTTACGTAAGGAGACCGACCAGGGTGGTTATCCCTTGGCGGCTCCAATCATGTATAAATAGATAGCTCGACCACCGTGAGACTGGGGAGTCTTCTTCTCTCATTAGTGAACGGAATCCGGTCTACAATATTACAAGTTTAAAACGCTACAGAACTATTGCTTAGCAAAGCCATATCTCAAGTGAATGTCCATCTTCGAGATATCCCTTTACACTATATTGTTCCTTATCCTTCACTACTCGGACCTCGACAAGACTATATATTGGTGTCTCCGCCAATACGTCGAACTACGAGACAGACTTTGGACTTATTGTCCCGTACTCTTACTCCTCTAAAAGAACTCTCTACATCCCCCACATCTATTATGACAACTCCGGCTCACCGCCCTGACGAAGACATGGAAATGCCAGAAGCCCTTATTATTAGGGACCGTCAGACAGTCGCGGCCCAGAGCCACCCCACCACCACTACTATAGCCAGGGATACACCAGTCTCTGAGCTCCTTAAGCCTACCCGGCGAAGGACCGCTAAGGCCCTGGCCCCCCACAACCCTAGAAGAATCACCCGGAGCACCTCATCGCGGGCTCCGCTAGAAACACCCGTCAGGAGAAATCGGGAACAGACCGAGGACTCAGACGACGAGCTCAGCGAGGTGAGCCTCCACAGCGAGCTCATCGCCCCGATTCAATACTACGAAGAAGCCACGCCCCGGCCGCCCGTCGCACGACAGCTCCTCGGACAAATGGAGGGGTTGGCCCTGCAGACCGCCTCGGCACTACGAGATGAAGCCACTCGCCGTGAGCAGCAGCAGAGTCAACTAGTACGGGACGGGCAGCAGCTCGTAGGGGCCCTGCAGGAGAAATTCCAGCAGGTGGAACAAACCCAAGGAGGTCTGACTTCCGCCCTCGGCACCAGACCAGATTTCAGCAATCTGGCCGACACCTGGCGAGATGGAACAGCGGTTCTCTGTTGCTGGCAACGGTCCAGTTAATAGAATCTTGGCAATTATCTCAGCCAAAACGGCGGTGATTATTCAGCCGAGATTAAAGAAACGATCGAAGCAGAAAGCCTAAGGCCCCATTCTAAGCAGAAATTGAGCGAGGATGCGTTCGGTAAAAAAAAAACGCTCGAGACGAGAGCAACCCGGGTGGAATCGGAGGGCAGGAAGGTCGAGGAGGAGGTAGCTACCTCTCTCGCCAGGAGGACTGTCAGGAGAGAATAAAACTCTCCACAGAAAGATCAGTAAATCGGTGTGGAGGGAGGAGGCAAGCGTTGGGAAGCGGTGGTGGAGGAGGCGGAATGGGTGGAAAGCAGGGGTAGATGGCGGAGGTGACAAATTTCGGTCAGCTCCTCAGGATGAGAGAAGAGGAAGGAGGAGAAGAGCCCGACACGGAGAAGATCAGCCTCCCAGATGTCAGGCGTCGGAAGGAGATCTTGTAGCGGTAAAGATCATATAGGAAAAGCCGTGCGATGGATCGATCGGATGGAAGCCTGATCGACCTTAGCCGAATCAACTGGGATGACTAGCCAGAATCAGTGGGCATCCCTGGAACTAAGGATAAGCCTTGTTAAGTTCTGGAGGAACTTTAAGGAAAGAACTTAGCGTATGGCGACAGTGGCAGTTCAAGCGAGGCTCGGATCCATCTGACCTTGTGTCAAGCGGTAAGCAGAAGATGGATGAACGACAAACTGGCGCTTGATGATTACATCAATGAGATGCAAAATTGGAGTGGGATCGCGAGTCGGCGTCGTCGTGAAATCCATGATTCTGACGGAATAAAACTCGCCGTTGGAACAACGATTGTCGGCCTGATCGAGGAAGGAAGACTTCACGCATTATCCTGGGTTAGGAAGGTGGGGCGAAAGGATGCAGAGGTGAAGGCGCGGCGTGAAATATTAAATTATATACGTCCAGCAAAATCCTCGCCATGGCTGTTCATTCCGTAAAAGGAAAAAAGCCGAAACCAACACTCCCGTAAAAGGGCGTGAAACCTCACCCCACCAATGCCGGCAGCAAACTAGGAAGAAAAAAGAGGTGGGAAAAACAAGAAGATGTTTGCGTTCGGCAGAGGGACCGGCCTGCTACCAGCGGCGGTCGAAAAAAACTAGATGGAGGAAAAGCCAATCACATTTCTAGGAGGAATGACAGGGGATGAAGAGAATGCGGGAAAAAGCGGAGGAAAAACTGGGAAAAAAAAAGCATGAAGAATTTGATTAGGATTACAGTCCTGCAGGATGATTGAAGGAATTAGTGAGGGAATTGAGGGATTTTACATTGTATGATAAAAATAAATATACAAATTCGCACTGCATAACGGCCTCCCTACGGAGATAAGGATAGCGTGAAAAACCTTCCTTGTAAGAAGTGGGGGTATGAATGTGACAGACGCAGTGGTGGAGACCACTTGTGCAACTAAGACAGCGACGGCTCAGCATAAATAGGACCCGTTCGAGCGACAAGGAGGACAGAGAGAGATGCGAGGATAACAGCAATTGAATCGGCGGTACCCATTTCGGTATGCGAAAGGCCGGCCATGAGCAGAAAGGCAGAAAGACCATGTATCGCGAAACCCGACTCAGCTGCTCGAAATCACCACAGAATAAGTATATAACTATGCCCTGAAATTTGATAAGGGAACCCTCATACAACTACAACTCGACTCAAAGCGTAAAGATTAATATGTATTTCGTCCAAACCCGCGAGGTGGAGGTTTCCTGGCTAAAACGAATCAACATTTTGTTTACGTCCTACTGGTAGACAGTGGCACGAAACCTGGATTATGTCTTGGGAATCATCAAAAGCCGAATCCCAGTCAGGACCGAAACTCTGCATCCGGCAAGCCGATGGCTCACCAATCACGCTCTGGAACACATCACTCCTCTCGCGTTGGAAGTCATCTGACAGGTTAGTCACCTGCGAGATAGGGACCTTGGAGAGGATTTCTCACTGTGGTGGCTCGAAGAGCCAATAATCTGTGGGGTCAAATGCTGTAACAGCGGTCTTGATCTTGATTAAAGTTGCCTTATAGCGGAAGCAGATCTGTATGAAGAAGTGGCGAGAGAAGGTCGTTCGACTGCTCGTCAAGCCCAGGACAGAGGATCTGATAGAGTCGCTTCTAGCAAAGCATCGAAGCGGAGAAGCGTAGTCTATCGATCGAATTCAGGACTACGCGTATTCTCCGAAGGGCAGGGCGCCTACCGGAGCGAATGGGATCATACCATCCCTAATGGGGCGGATGTCACAGCGCAGAATTTACTCCCTATCATGGCGCCAGAAGGCCTCCGGGGCCGATGAGATGTTAGGCTGGGAAAATCTGCCATCCTCCGCTGCCGCCCATCTTTCTTTGTCCGTAAAAAGGGGGAAGGTTGTGTGTGGATTCTGAGGCTCAGCACATAACAGTCAAGAATCGGTACCTCTCCCACTCATGAGCGACCTAGCCGATGCAAGGGCCCAATTCTTCACCAAAATTGACCTGAAAAATGGTTATAACTTGGTCAGAATTGCGGAAGGAGAAAGAATGGAAAGCGTTTGACCGGTATGGTCGACAGTGCGTAATGCCGTTTGGGTTGACCAATGCGACGTTAGAGTATAGTAAACACGATCTTCAAGGACCTGTTAGATCAAGGCCTCGTGGTATCGCGGGCGATATCACGATCTCTTCGAAAGCGAAGGAGGAGCATGATCGCCGTGAGAGAAGTGTTGGAGAAATTTACGAAAGAACCACCTATTCGGTAACCTGAAAAACGTGTGGTACCAGAAGGAGGTAGAATTCTTGGTCAGCTTTCGGAACAGGAACCTCCATCTCACGACAAGGTGAAGGCCATCGTGTGGTTGGAGCCCACTAAAGTCGAAACTGATCTTAGGGTTTACTTTTCTTTGGTTCATCAAGGGCTACTCGAAGTGTGTAAGCCGATGACCGACCTGTTGAAGAAGGGTGCGAATGGAGATGGGGTGCGAGCGTCGGGAGGCCTTCAAGAGATTGAAGCACCTGTTACTCCGCTCATCCCGCCACTATAGCCGAACACGTCGTATGGCGGTCCTTGAAACAGGCAGCGACTGGGCAGAGGCTGCGGTCTTGTCAGACGTTCGAAGATGGTATCTTACATCTGGTGGCGTGTCACTCCAAGTTCAACGGTGAAGTCAACTATGAGATCTACGATAAGGAGATGCTCGCGATAGTTTCATGTTCTTAACTTGGAGCACTGGCTGGAAAAGCGCGGGACAAATGTCAGATATATTCTGATCGCCAAAACCTCCAGTACTTTACAACCAAAGAAACTGTCGAGAAGACAGGTAGTTGAAATTTGAAAAGATAGCAGCCTTTTCGTTTCAAGATTCATTTCGAGGCGACAAAGCGGAAGCCCGATGCGTTAGCAGGCGGGGCGATGGAAGGGGTAGTTCGAGAACAGCCTGTAAAATTGCTCCTCTCATCCGAACATTTTGCGGAAAACACCCTCCTACCGCTACAATTTGCGAGAAGGACTCAACCGGGAATAGAACCTCGGGAAGAAATCCTCTGCAATGCCTCATCGGAAGTGCGTCAATTGGATCGATGGTGCAGCGTGCGGAAGTGGGAATGCCGGCGGTGATGCGAAGGAGAGGTCAATGGACGCGGAGGGTGGTTCGGATGAACCCAACAACGGAAATCCAGAGGGCGCGTGGGCCCGGTTGTCGAGAAGATAAGCCGTAGAATGGGGCCGTCGACGACAGCTTCGCGAAGGTCGATGGGTTGTCTTGCGGCATCTTATTAAGCAAGTTATTGAAGAGCGTCATGACAGACCGTGGCGGAAGCGCAAGGGAGGATAAAAGCTTGGAATTGATTGGCGAGGAACTGCGGTGGCCAGGAATGACCGCGGCATTTAAATATGTCGTGGCGTGTGATGTGTGCCAGAAGGCCAAACAACGCCGGCGACGTATATATCTCTTCCGCGCAGGCTTGCGACAGTGCGGCATCTCCATGGATTTTGTAGTAGATTTGCCGCGGAGGTCGGGATTCGGAGCGTTTTGGTAGTGGTGGACGGCTTCACAAAAATGGCTCACTTCATTCCAATGGCGGGGAATCAATCGAACAAACCGCGCGCTTCGTCGAGACATCTGGCGCTTTCGCGGACTCCGCGATCGATAGTATCGGACCGAGGAACCCAATTCGTGTCGAAACTTCGGGCGGCAATCGCGGAGCAGCTTGGTATTCGGAGGAGACTCTCAGCCTCGTTCACCCCGACGGATGGTCGACGGAAAGGACTAACCAGCGTATGAGTCCCTACCTCTGGCGTTCTGGCCGGCGGGTAAGTGGAAGATCTCCTTCTATCTCTGAATCACGCCTGGCAATGCATTCCTCCACCGGACAATCGCCTTTCTATTGCAACTATGGGTTTCACGTCTGGATGTAGCGGATGTTGAGATGGAAAAATTTGGATCTTTCGAGGAATAATCGCTGGACAGCATCACGGCATCGTGAACTGGGAAACCCTACAACAGGCGTCTGATAAAATGGCGTCAAAGCGGGCGACAGCAGTTCAACACGGACAGAAGGTTCTCTTGGATCTGTGGAATCTTGGCGGGTATAATAAGTGGTCGGATAAATTCACGGGCCTTTGAGGTCTTGTGAAAATCGGCAATCGGCCTACCACTGGACCTCTGCGGACTGGAAGATTAGCGGCGTGTTCGCGAGATCTTCTTTCCGGCCTTATCGAGAAGATCCAGACGTTCAACGGAAACAGAACATCCGGAAGCGACTGATCACTCCCGAAGCCCAGGAACATCAGCAAACTACTACTTGTGTATGCAGTCTCCCAACAGTCTCCCGGGTCTCCTGAGAGTCTCCTGAGGCTCCTGGATACTTTTTGAGTCTCTTGAGGCTCAGGAGACCTCAGGAGACAAATGAAGTCTTGCTGATGAAGCAATTGCACCGGAGATCGCCACTCGCCCCCATACGCGCAGTCAGGGATCTGAGAGCCTGACGTCGGAAAAGCGCCCTTCGAATAAACGACGAAGGCGGAATTGAGTACGTTCGATACCTTTCCTCCGAGACAGGTTTTTTCCCACAGGGTTTTACCACTCGGAGGTTTTAACCATCAGCAAACTACTACTTGTGTATGCAGTCTCCCAACAGTCTCCCGGCTCTCCTGAGAGTCTCCTGAGGCTCCTGGATATTTTTTGAGTCTCCTGAGGCTCAGGAGACATCAGGAGACAAATTAAGTCTTGCTGATGACGGTCGAGGACGCCGGCTATGGGAGGGGGAGTAGTGTTACGGGATTGCTGGGTTAGGGGTGGATTGATAAGGGGTTAGGGATGATTACGTGACGGCTTGGCAGGAATGATACTAGTTGGATAATGGGATTGTCCTAGTCGTCGGTCTTTGAGTAAAAGAGTTACGTGGGGAGACCAGGGTGGTTATCCCTTGGCGGCTCCAATCATGTATAAATAGATAGCTCGACCACCGTGAGACTGGGGAGTCTTCTTCTCTCATTAGTGAACGGAATCCGGTCTACAATATTACAAGTTTAAAACGCTACAGAACTATTGCTTAGCAAAGCCATATCTCAAGTGAATGTCCATCTTCGAGATATCCCTTTACAGTTGATCGGCGGCAATTTAATTCTGGCACCATGTAGATCATACTTAGTCTCGTGCGCATACCGATTAGGTCTAGGAACGAGACTAGATCATACTATAGCTAATCTATCACTGGATGCCTATACGTGCACCATAGTTAGCTTACTACGACAGGAACCCTAGCATAACCATAAAAATTCTATTGTGACCACCGCCAGAACCGATAGCGCACTCTGAATTTTGATTCAATAGGTACATACATACGTTTCGGATAACTGCAAGAGGCCTCTCCCATCATACATTCAATACTCATGACAGTCATTTATTGGTGGATCAAACAAAAAGGTTCTCTTCGAACCATTTGCGTATCATCCTCAGCCTCAGTTATCGGATTTACAAACTTCCAATATAACTACATGTATAGTGATAAGAATAAAGAATACCCATTATAACTCCAGTACCAACCCCAGCCCACGGTATCTTAGCTAAGATAATTCAAAACAGAACTTATTATGCAAGAACCTGCAAAGCCTACATAATGACTAGCCATGCTCCTATTGATGTTTTCTATGTTTCCCTCAACAACCACCAGTCCAATTCAACTTTGATATAGATAGTAACCACCGCATCATGTCCATCTAGTCCAGGGAAACCTCAGCTCAAATCAAATCCTGCATTTGAATTTACTGAGTATAGCAGTTTCTCCTTCAGTATTTTATGGTCCTTATATCTCGGCATTTTCAACAAATTAACACACGTGCCTAACTACTGTCAGTACATCGTAATATAAGATCTCGTAGGGGACCTACTGGCACTGCATAGTCTTGTCTGGTCCTCTCCTGCATCCCTAATACTGAATCTTGGCCTCAAGATACCAAAGCCCAGTAACGGGGCTCTAGCAACACTCGTTACGAATTTGAGTACCTTTCTCCTTTCGGAGTCGTCGAGCTCTCTCATAACTTCCCAGAATAACTGCACGCTTGGGTGTTCTTCACCATCATCCCCAATCTGATATACGCCACCGTAGATTGTGTTTCTTCTTAAATCTTCGACATCAATGGGGGTGTTAATGTCACCTCCGACGAGGGTTTGGAGTTCTGTTTGGTTGAACATGGAGAGCCATGAGGGCTTGATGATGGAGTTGAGGCCCTTAAGAAAAGCGGCGGTTTGTTCATAAGCTTGCCCTGATAGGCGATAACGGGAGACAAGGTGGATGTATTCTAATTTATTTGTGTTTGTAACTGGGATCTTCTCGCCACCTGGTTTTAATTCTATTGTGATAGTTTTTTGGCTCGGTAACCTTGAAGTTATAGTGAAATTGAGCGCAAAATCAGCCTCAACGTCTCCGTTATAGTTCTTCAAATTAACGAGACCACGGTAGAGGTCCTCGTCAAGGTCTCGAAGATCGTTGACACCAACGCTAGCAGTGGCGCTAGCCTGTTGTGACCACCGAAGAAGGAAAAACCCAGCAAAGGCAACATCGACGAGGATCCCTTCATATAGACATTTCCCCACCACACGACCGAGAAATTCGTAGCGGCGAAGGAGACGTTTGACGCCTTTCTCAATATCTGGATAGTTAATGTTGTATAGCTCCTCTTTCAGCTCCTCGATACTTGTTGGGTTTGCATATAGTAAGTGCTGTTCATTTTCCAAAAACATGTTCTGCCCCAACTTCGAGCGGATTGATAGGCTGGCGGAACCATCTGATTCTCCCGGCTCCAGCTGGTAGTCGTCGTCGTCGTTGTCAATATCACCCACGTTTTTATCGATGACAGCAGCAGGTGTAAATGCCTCTCCACAAACTCCAGTTAGAAATTCCTTCGTGACACCACCACCGTCAATTCCTGCCTCCTCGGTCCCAAACTGATCTACAAATGTGATTTGTATTGGCTCTTTAAGTCGTTCTCCCAAAGGCCAAAATTGTTTGTACGCATCTTCAAATACCCTGTTTCTATGGATCGTTGCATGATGCCTAGAAAGCATGTCGTGGCCATCAAGAGACTCATCATGTCTCGGGACTGTACCACGTCTAGACCGTGACAGAACTGCTGCCCGCCATTGATCTGGATCAATGAACCCCCCACGGCGTCTTTTCTGATCCACCAAGACGAACTGGCGGAATATCTGAACGCGAGTTGGAAACGGAATAAAGAAAGGTAGATTCTTAAGGATTTCTAAGCGGGGGGCAATGGTAGCCAAGTAGTTATTTCTCTGCTGTCTACGTTGGCCCCGCTTCATTCGCTCCCAGCGGAGGTTCCGTCGCTCGATAGGATTCATCGCAGCTAGAGCAACAGGGTCAAGCTGGCGCTCGTCCTCCTCTTCGGACTCTTCGCCATCGACTTCTATTTGGTGCCTGTTTTCCTCTTCTTGTACCACCGAGGGAATGAATCCTTCCATGTCGAACCGACCGGTCATGAGCCAGTGACCCTTAGGGAGGAATCGTCGTCGAGAACTATAAAAGTTAGTAAAGCCTCGAGAATTTAGAAATTAACTTACTCTCTAGTGTAAATCTGCTTTAGCAACGTGGTCGCCTGTGCCCTTAGATAGTCTACACCCCATCCCTTTCTACTTTGGGCCTTGAAGTAGATCTCCCCGCCAGTTGTTTTAGACTTATCTTCTCCTATTATCTCCCCACCTGACCAATACATCGCAAATGCCAAATTTTTCAGAAATACGCTCATCTCTCCTACTTCTTTCAGGGGTAGTTGCCTATCCTTGATACCCCCACCGCCGAAAAATTCGTCGTCGTCCATAACCATGAGCAAGAATCCGTACAACTCTACAAAAAGGAGGATCAGGTTCCATTCTTCGTCGTCATCATGGGTCTGCGCTGAATCTTCGCAAGTATTGCGCCTTTTAAGACTTTCTACTGCTACTTTGTAATCCCGGCTGATACCCAGGTAGAGACTTGTCCTTCTCACAGCTTCCCAGAGAAACCGCACAGCTGATGCGCCGTCGCTGGTTTCTGCTAAACAAAGCCACATACGGACGTCCTGGCTCCTGCGTGGAAACACCAATAGCAAGGTAAGCGCAAAACCTGCAAGTACTCTCGCATCATTGAAATCAGTGTATTTTGTTTGTGAAAAAACGGTTGAGACGGAGGATTGTTGAATCAATCCTTCCAATCGAGATTTAACAAACGGTGGTAATGGCTGTTTCTTGTTTGAGCGGGATTTTATATCAGTTGAATCCTCATCATCAGAGTCCTCTTCCTCTTCATGACCCATTGGCATATCCTCGATATCGATTCTCTTACTCACTTCGCCGGAAACTGAAGCAAGAAGTGGTGACAAAACTCTTTGTTCCTCTGCGCCTTTGTTGAATCTTAAGCGATTATCCCCCGTGAGGTCAATCATCGTCTTCCGTGATGGTGAGGCCAGCAGAAAGTCGATTATGTATGACAGGAGCCACAAGCGTCCTTCAATCTCCGCACCTATCCAAGCGCCTGGCGAGGATTCCATGGATTTAAGGAGCATCTCTATATCTACCCCTTCCTGTAATATACAGTACCCTTTTGCTCCTAGCCGTTCCGGAAGCTCAGGGGTAATGAGATAATTTGCAGCAAAGACCGTGTAAGACCAAGCTGCACGCTCACTCTTCAAGCATAGTGGCTTTAATATAGCAGCCAAAAGCATTTCTGAAGTTGACTCGGAAGCACTCGTGACTCGAGAAAGAGCTTGGTAGTATTTTGCGTCAACAAGTCTCGGTAGTCTCTCCACCAGCCATGGTAGTATTCCCAGAGAGTAATTCCGCACTGGATCATCCGTAGGAAGTTCCACACCCCCTGAATCGTCGTGTAAAGATTTCACGAGCAATTTGGCAAACTGGCCCAGCAGATACCCTGATCTTTCCGGATCACCGCCTAACATATCATCCCCATCCTTGATAGCGTCCATGACCAAGGATATCAGGATCTTGATTCTCTCAAAATCCTGAGGATCCTGTATTTGGTCACGAGACCCTCTATTAGGTATTATCAACTCATCCCTTCTTTCGCCAAGCCCCAACTGGTCTATTCGCTCACTCGAATTACTTCGCACCCCAAACCCTCTCTGGTTGAAGGCTAGAAATAAGGCGATACCCTTGGTCCAACTACCCTTAATTTCCCCACCAAACTCCTCATCCCATTGCCGTCTCCATTGGGCCCTCTGAGTACCGACTACTCTCCGACCTCTCCAGACCCGCTGGATGTTCGAGGCAGCTTTGAGTTGGCGACGCTCAGCTTCTCTCTCGGCACGCTCCTTTTGAGCATTTGCGAGAGATGCCGATTGTGAAGGTCTGGGACCACGAGATGGAGCGGCGGATTTACGCCCTGAGAGGTTGACAACGCGGGGTTTGCGGGAAGACCCGTTGAAGGTGAACATTGCGGGGTGAGTGTGGGGCAACTTCTGGATATGTGTGCAACAATAGAGCTATTTTGCGGGAGAGCTGAGACTGTTCAGAGGCGACAACCCACCGAAACAAGAGTAGAAGGGGGAACTAGAAGGTTTAATAGGAGAAAGAAGCTATGCTTGTGATGGTGGTGGTGTCAGTGATTGCGACAGAGCATCCAAGGATGATAGACTAACGGATGAGGACCTCGGGCCAGAATATAGCCGTAGAGAGGGGAGAGGAGAGAGGAGAGAGGATAAAAAGGGTGTAGATATGGGGATAGAGGTTAAATTTAAAAGGAAGGGATAGAGAAGATGATGATAGAAAGAGATGAGTCGTTACAGAGCCTAAAGCTTATCAGTGTCTATGTGGCGTTTGTGGCGGTTGATTTATAAGATGAGAGTATCACAGTAACGCCGATACTGTAACCAATATCCAAGTTTGGAGTCTCAGGGATTAGATTTCTGTAATGTTCTTTCAGGCCAACCCCCCCAACTCGAAAGGGTTTCAGTTGAGTATGGTCTCACAGTGAATACTAACTACATGTATGTACCTACAGTACCGTACCTACATGTACTTTACATACGACATCTGTGGCGCCGCACATCCAAAAACTTTAGTAGAAAAAGAATCAACCCAACGTATTCTAATGATCTCTTTTTAATTGAAGAAATATAGAGTTCTTCCCTTATCTTATATAAACTTCTTCTCATAGATTATGCATACAGCTGAATATCCCCTCCGGCCCTGTCGTCTTGCAGGTTTTAGCTCCAGTCTCCCCTGCCCCACCAGTGGGCCACCACTACAAGTTTCCAACCTCATCACCAACTTCAACCTCACGAACACCAACACCAATTCACAATGCCGCCACCACGCACCCTCTTCCTCCGAACATTCACACTCCGGATCTCCTCTCGGCCAGCGCTCGTACGATGCTACTCAAACAAAACTACCCCACAATCCGCCCCACTAAAGACTCCCGAAACGCCCGCTCAGGATAGCCTTCCTCATGTCAGCGAGGAGGCAGCTGCTACCGCTAGCATCACCGGGGAGACAAAGCCTGAGATTGAGCAAGGCACACCTGTTCAGGAGGTACATCTCTCATCCACGCCTTGGCTGGTCCCAACCATCGCAAATATACTGACATGCCTAGATGATCAACCGCAGCGCTGAGGCCCGGAAGAACGCCCCCTCGATACTCAAGTCTCCTCCTAACAAAAGATCATACTCTACGGAAGCCACACCCATGAGCACTGATGCTGGTACCGAGACACCAGCCGAGATCCTCTCAATGTCTCTCGAAGAGCCCCTTCCTGTCGGCGCCAAGTTTCCTTTGCCGACACTCCCCATTCCCGCTCGGGGACATTTGAAGCACCGTTACTCCCCGCTGATGGTACAGGTTACCAACTTCCTAATGCGAAACGGAAAGGTTGCCGCTTCCTTCATCTCCACTAGTGACTCGGCTAACGCCTACCAGAAAGCAACTGCACAGTCCGTCATGGACCACGTTCTCTCGATCCTTCGCACTAAGCCTGCTCCCAAGCCATCTATAACATATACTCCACTGATTCCAGGCACTCCCCCTCTCTCAACCCTCCCGTCTGATCCTCTTCTGTACCTTCAAACCGCCATTGATTCAGTCGCTCCTCTCATGAAGATTATTTCCGTCAAGGGAGCAGGAGGAACGAAGGATATGATTCCTAGCCCATTGAACGTGAGGCAGAGGAGAAGGACGGCGTTGGAATGGATTGTAGCAGCTGCGGATAAGAAGAAGGATAGGAGCGGATTGGCGGAGAGGTTTGCCGATGAGATCATTGCCGTCGTAGAGGGCAGAAGTGCAGCATGGGACAAGAGAAACCAGGTGCACAGGACCTCTATTCAATCGAGAGCGAACGTGGTAGTTGATGGTAGGAGGCAATCCAAAAAGAATACGAGGAGGTTCCCGTACAACTAATAGACGTGTGGGTATTACTTGGGTTTTGTTTAGACTTCTGTGGGCGCGGGCGAAGAACACAGCACTTTTATATATATTCTTTCCTAGGGTTGACGTAGCGATGTGTAGGATTAAGCTGAGGTTATGATAAGAATAGGCCCGTAACTTCAAATCAAAAATAAACTTATTGACCATAGTTCCTTGTTCGGGGCCCCTGGAATACCAAATTAGCAACAGTATTAACATAATTATACAATCTATATAGGTATCATCTCGTATCCAACGCGGTGACATAAAGCATCAGAGGTCAGATTATGCATAGTCCATGACTGTACTGTACCTAGAATTACTGAACGATATGATTTAAAAACAATCTGGGAGGCATCAAAACACAATAAGTCATCTAAATTGCTGAAGTGCTGTGAATAGGTAGATATAATAGTCTAAATCACAAATCCCAACGCTTTTAGCCAAATATCTAAAAGAGCTGCGCTAATTATAAGTTGCTCAAAGTTGGAGCAATTTGTGCCAAGCCCCATAATTTGAGGTCTTGGCATGTTGGTTTTCAGGATTATCCCCACAGCTCTTGCAAAAGGGGGGTTTTTTTTACAAGACAAGCTTAAATAGTTCCTGTTACTATAAGTTGATATTAGACAAAGCCTCATATACACATATCTCAAAATCTTGGGCTATTTTGGTGCGTTTTATGTGATGTCCAATGATTTCTGACAAAGGTCTTTATATATCCGACTGATGTTCTGAAAAGAATAATAATAGGCAAAATTAATGGTAGGCCAGATCCATCAGCAAGACTTCATTTGTCTCCTGAGGTCTCCTGAGTCTCAGGAGACTCAAAAAATATCCAAGGGCCTCAGGAGACCCTCAGGAGACCCGGGAGACTGTTGGGAGACTGCATACACAAGTAGTAGTTTGCTGATGTTAGTATGTATGATAATTCCTATAAAAGGGTTATTTTATTCGGTGAAAAATCTGGATGCGCAGGTAGGCCAATATTCACACCCCTTCTAGCATAGGTGAATTTCACAAATTAAACTCTCTATTTAATATGTACATTTACTCTCTACTAGCAACCTTTCCTACCTGCTTACCTGCCCTGTTTGTTTCACTGCTTGGTTAGATACTGCTTGCCAGTGATTGGGTGCTGGATTCGCTGGATTCGCTGCCTAATTCACCGATAAGTTCATGTCTGGACGATGATGTTCAATTGCAGCGGGGGTGGGGGCGTAGATGAAGGCATAGAAATGAAGCCGTGGAGATGAAGAGGCTGCCAAGATGAAGAGGCTGCCGAGATGCCGTAGAGATGAAGCCGTAGAGATGAAGTCAGAGATGGAGGTGTAGAGATGAAGATGAAGGTGAGAGATAGAGGTGTGGAGATGGAGGTGTGGAGATGGAGGTGAAGGTGTGAAGGTAGAGGTGTAGAGACGGAAGGCGTGCGTGTTTGATATCTGCTAAGTCCTAGCCCTAACCCTCAAAAGCTTACGGATTTTCCTAATCCCTATTGCTATATTCACGCTTCTCTCCCAAAAACTATTAATTGAGCTCTATTCGGCCCTAATTATGTGCCAAATATCAGTATAATCTCCAAACCAGGCTCAATTAAGCCCTATTCTGATAAAAGGGTTATACTAGGCTTTTATATGCTATCGAGCCCTTACTTAGTCTCATACAGATATGCGGGCGGGCGGTAAAGTATCTGTCCACTTAAATTTTGTGGCCATGGTGCCGTACTAGTAATATTCAGAGAATGTAGAATGGGCTCAGTCATAGCCCATCACTCGGAACCACGAGCTTTCTTTTGTCTTGTTCTATTCTCGAGCACTTTTCCTATTTTAAGCTATATATATCTAATAACAAAAGAGCAAATCCGCTCAATGAATGAGCCCATCTGACCTGCTGAGTCGATGGTACGATCCCAATTAAGCACCCCCGCATGCACACTTAGACGTTTGGAGATAAATGTTATGTTCTAGTTCTCTGTACAATCAACAAGCGTCTTCGCCGACGCATCCGCTCGATAGAGGGCGGAATTTTCGATTACAAGGTCTAAATAATATTTTAACTAGTCGCGGAACCACTTTATGCCCACCTGTGGCTGATTTTTTTTAGTCTCTAAACTGTACAGGACAGATTCCCGCATTTCAACATCATAAATACCGATTTTATTTACTATTGTTAAGTCTATTACGGTTCGAGGGTATGGAATTGACTGGGATTTCAATACAGGTAAAGAGTAGCTTACTCCGAGTGAGAACTTGTGTTCTTTCTGCACTTTTACCTTGTGGCGCTGGTAAGGTTATCAACGGTAGTTAACTGCTACCGATAACACCTCTTCAAACCGAGAAAATAGCCGAACCTGCACTGCAGGTGTGCCAAGTGAACGCAGTCTGAACTGGCCTTTTCAGTGTCTATGCTGAATGACGTGTTGGAGCTTCTTGAAGAATGTTCAACGATTCTATCCTCAACAGTTGCACTTGTGGGTGATATTCACAACATACAAAAGCGATTACTAGGCGCGTCAATAATGAGATACATCTACTATCTACTATCTACTAGATTATGACGGTTGCGCGCGCTTTTTTTGGTTACCCTGCCTTAGTGGTGGTGGGCGCAAATTTGGTGTTCCTTCGGTTGCCATGCCAGTGCACAACCAGCGGAGTTGCGGATTCCCACCAAAATTTGTACGTTTTGGAGTGTGAAATTAACCCCCGGAGCGTCAAGGGGCCGGCACCACCGGTCAAGACACCGGTGGTTGGAATTTAGGAGGTAGGGTAACGTTGCGCCCTCTACATACGGTGTTGCTTAGGTTAAGCAACCTGCGGAGTTGCGGAATCCCAGCAAAAAACATACTTTTTCGACCCTGAAAATAACCCCAGGAGCGTCAAGGCGCCGACACCTTCGCTCATGACACCGGTGGGTATATGAGAGCTGGGTGTTGAACAACTTGAAGAATTGCTCTCTGGCTCCAAAAAAAAAACATTTTGACTCCCAAAAAAAAAACTTTTTGACTTCCAAAAAAAAAAAAAAACTTTTTGACTCCCAAAAAAAAAAACCTTTTGACTCATAAAAATATTGTTTGCCTTGCAAAAAACAAATACTTTTGAATCTTTTACAGTTGCCTTTTGACAATTGTATACTGCCTCATACATAAATACGTTTTTGGACAATACTACTACGCATTCTCTGCTCATTGCCGCACAAAATTCACACCCAGCTCTCACAAAAAAGATAGCAATCACCTATAGTATGTTAATACTTGGCTTATTGATTTTAATGCAAATTGTGGATTAAGCTGATAGTTATTTACTTGGAAGGTATTCAAAGCTTACAGTTTCTATAAGAAATTGCGTCCAATTGGTTATCATTGTCAAGATGCCAACAATTAAATGCACTAAGTGCAGGCGAGAAAAATCTCTTGAAGATTTTAACCTTGATTGTAGAGGTCAACCACGGAAACAATGCCGTGAATGTTCGGTACATTTAAAATTTCCATAAAGAGGAAATATATATACTGATGATTGGGTTTAGGAACGCAATGTAATTTATAGGCAACGGCGGAATGAGTTAAGAAACGCTGAAATATTAAATAATAGAAATGTAAGTAAGATTTAAATTACATAAGCTATTTTAGTCTAATAGGTATTGTAGGCAATTAGATTACTACGTGGACCACCAGTAATGCCTCTTGCATTTCTGTCCTCACAGCAACGTTGGATGCCATTTGATCTCGGGGGAATGACTATTGTTTGTAATGGGTGTAATGCAGTTCATTGGATAGCTGAACGGATTCAAAGTAGCAGTTTGGCCGCACCACGTTTTGAGAGTTGTTGCAAAAAAGGGGATGTCATCTTGCCTGATTTACGCCCAGCGCCTGAATATTTGCGATATTTGTTGGAATCATTAGATACTGTTGCAAGAGAGTTTAGAAACAAGATCAGAGAGTACAATTCGGCTTTAGCATTCACTTCAGTGAAATATAATGCAGACAACCGACTGGCTACAAGAGTTGGAGCGGGTGTTACATGTCTTCGAATCGTGAACTTTATCGTTCTGGTACCACTAGATCCCGCTCTGCGATCTAACTTTCTTTTGTATTTTTATGATCCACGGTATCTTCTTCGAGCGCGTCAAAACGACATCCTCAGATATTACTTATTTTAGAATGTTTGACAAATGAGTTGAACAATGTAAATCCTTTTGTTGGGGTTTATAAGACAGCAAAAGAACGTTTAGCCTCTGCGTCTTCTCAGGATGGGAACGCTCGGGTACTACTGAATCCTCAGCTACAATTGATTATGGAGAGTGGGGCAGACGGCAAGCGCCGTGAAAATTTCTTTTCACAACTGGAAGTAGCGGTCATCCAGATGAATATAATTGGCGGGTTTAGACGTAATCTTTGCATACCGAAATCCTACGGAGAACAATCTGTTCAGTATTATAAATCCAAATCACGCTGCGTATATCTTGGATTGCATTCGTTTTGTTATTCCCGTGGTATTGACTTGGGTTACCTTGGAATTTCTGAGAATGAAGGAGGTGTTCGAAAACCGAATAAGCCATGTTTTTATAGGTAAATTTATTTCTTGATAAAAATATGTAATGAATTAATCTTCACATCGTTAGATACGGTTACGTAATTGTTCTTGGGGCAAAAACACAATATTTGGTTGATCGCGAATAAATTAAACTGGATCCGTTTGAACCAAAATCAACTCCGTTCAGATTTGTACAATGGGCTTGCAGATGCGTTGATTCAACAAGACTTTAATCCTGAAGAGACTGGGCGGAGAATTATTTTACCGAGCAGCTATACTGGAGGCGACCGGTATATGCAACAGCTGTTTCAGGACTCTATGGCGATTGTTCGTCATTTTGGTCGGCCCACCCTCTTTATAACATTTACTGCAAATCCCAAGTGGACAGAGATTGTAACGGAGTTGAAACCGGGGCAAACGGCTGTGGATAGGCCTGATTTGGTAGCCAGGGTATTCCATATGAAACAACAGGAGCTTCTTAAAGAGTTAAAACATAAAGGTGTATTTGGTAGATATTTGGGCTGCGTTTGGACTATCGAGTATCAAAAACGTGGCCTGCCGCACATGCATCTACTCCTGTTCCTGCATCCAGATAATAGATTTATAGACGCCGACTGCATTGATCAAATAGTCTGTGCAGAATTCCCTGATCCAGCATCAGATCCAAATGGGGAGCTCGGGGCAGTTATAAGGAGCTGTATGGTTCACGGGCCTTGCGGGAACGCTAATCCGAATTCACCATGTATGACAGCAGCTACTCCTGGAGGTATCAAAACCTGTTCCAAAAGGTACCCGAAAGCCTTTCAGTCTGAAACAGTGGTTCAAGAGGATGGCTACCCATTATACCGAAGGAGAGACAACGGAAGTATCTATACAGTACTATTACGGGGTTCAGCAACAGGACAAACAACTTTCGATCTTGACAACCGATGGGTAGTGCCTTATAACCCTTATCTGTCCTGGCGGTACAAAGCCCATATCAATGTGGAGGTTTGTGCCTCAGTGCAAGCCATAAAGTATATCCACAAATATATATATAAAGGATCTGACCGTACTACTCTGCAAGTTGGTGGGGAATTGGATGAGGTGCAGCGGTATCTCCAAGGCCGCTATATTGGACCGACTGAGGCTGTTTGGAGACTGTTTGAATATGCTATGCATGAGGAACAACCATCTGTTACTCATTTGGCTATTCACTTACCAGGGGAGCAACCAATTGTCTATAACGCCAATGCTACCCATGAGGAACTATTGCAACTGATGGATAGAACACGTTCAACACTGATGGCTCATTTTCAGTATAACACTGAGAATGAAGATGGTAGACAATATCTCTATCACGAGTTCCCCGCTCATTTTACCTACAATAACCAATGGTAAGATGGTGCAGGCGTAGCAGCGAACTGCTATTGGCGGATTTACCACTGTAATCCAACGATGGGGAAAAATATTACCTGCGTTTATTCTTGACAGTTATGCCGAACATTTGAGAACGATCAATAACGTTCTTCATCCAACTTTCAAAGCGGCCTGCATTGCTCTTGGTTTATTAGACGATGATCAGGAGTGGATACAATGCTTCAATGAGGCAATTATATTCTCTAGCGGGTCCTCACTACGTACTCTATTTTCAACGGCAATTCTTTTTGGAGATGTAACCGATCCCACTGCCTTATGGAATCAATTCGCACCAAATATATGTGACGATCTGCCAAATTCGTTACGGAACAACCCTTTTCTCAATGTTCCAGCTGATTTCCTGAACCCACACCTTGATTACGGGTTGTACCTTATTGCTCGCATGCTTGCAGATTCTAATAAGAATCTTTCCGACTTTTACTACCAACAGATACATTTGACTAATCGATCCGCTTGGAAATGAGATGATCGCCGAGAACTGAATTACGACTGGGGTGTCTTACTCTCTCGTCGAGACAACTAAATTCCGATCAACTGGATTGTTTCAACAAAATCATTGAGACAGTTGCTAACACAGGATCTGGACAATTTTTTCTGCAAGGACCAGCGGGAACTGGAAAGACATTTTTGTATAAAGCATTGTGTAATCACTACCGTTCTCAAGAGAAAATTGTCCTCTGTGTTGCTTCCTCTGGAATTGCCGCACAGCTGCTCCCAGGTGGCCGCACATCACACTCTCGGTTCAAAATTCCAATCAATATAAATGAGACATCGGTATGCAATATTAGTCGGAATAGCATGTTAGCCGGTTTGCTTAAGCAGACTGCCCTAATAATTTGGGATGAGGTTCCTATGCAGCATAAATACTGCTTTGAGGCAGTTAATAGGACACTTAATGATGTTTGCGGTTCCGGGGATGATGCATTATTTGGTGGTATTCCAATCATTCTTGGTGGTGATTTTGCGCAGATTCTGCCAGTGGTTCCAAGGGGCAACCGTGGGTCAACGGTTGAGGCATGTTTTCAGCGGTCAGTTCTTTGGCCACGCTTTGAGCTGCTTCATCTCCGGATCAATATGAGAGTGCGTAGCGGCGAAGAGAATAATGAGTTCGGAAGTTGGCTTGGTCTCATGTCCCATGAACGTCAGTGGCAGGGAGTTATAAATCTTCCTCCATTCATCCAGCGGTGTACTACGGTCCTCAACCTTTGTCACCATGTTTTTCCCCCTGATTTAGTCAGAGGTGCCGGTGTAAACCATCAAGCATTTTTAGGGAGAGCAATCCTTGCGATGCGTAATGATACTGTTGCAGAGTTTAATGATATAGTCCTTGGGCAGTTACCAGGTGAGGTACATAATTACTATGCGGTTGATGCTGTTAGTCTTGATAATTCTGAGGAAGAAGCCAATGCGTTGCCTGTCGAATATCTCCAGAGCTTGAATCCTGCCTCAATACCACCCTCCAACCTTAAGTTAAAGATAGGAGCTCCAGTGATCCTTCTAAGAAACCTTTATCCAAAACAAGGTTTGTGTAACGGAACTCGAATGACAATTACTCCGAATGTACGGCGGTCTTGGGTGGGGATTTTGATGGGCGTGTGAAGGTTATTCGAGGATAAAGTATCAACCGGCGAAAGGTGCGATTCATCCTAACGAGGCAATTTCCTATTGTCTTTCTTGTGTCGATGCAAGTCGAGCGGTCGTTGGATGTTGTAGGAGTTGATTTGCGGTCATTTTCGTAGGCGGTTGTATGTGGCGTTATCGAGGGTTCTGAATATCGGAGGTTGCGAATGCTATGAGGCGATGGATGCCGAGGCGGAAAATGTTGTGTATCCAGAAGTATTATTATAAGATTGTTGATATAGTTTTGTATTGAATTTTGTTGTATTTCCTTTGATTTTGGTTTTGATTTCGTTTTGTATCGGTTGGATTATATTATAGGATAGGGTCGAACTATTGGATTATGCGGAGACAGTAGGTATCATACATGATTTTTGGCTTAACTATATACTAACATTTTTAGAGCTCCTTGTGGGTAGGCTTAGGGACTATCTGGGCTAAGAAAAAATGATAAGGCCAACCGGTAAGTGAATTCCAATACATGTAGCTACTAACAACTTACTAACATAATTATAGGATTTCAAAGTATAGTACTTATTTGTAAGGCCGGTAGAGGAGATAGTAGGAGGATTTTGCCAGAATGGTATGTATTAACCCGACGTTTCATTATTAGGTATTACTAACATAATCGTAGTTAGCGAATATATTGAAGGGAGATTGATACAGTCAGGCATCGGTCGAACCGTGTATGGTAGGTCGATTCATCTCTTCCGTACTTTTCCCACATAACTAATAGCTATATAGGTCAACTAAAAGTTCCGAAAAAATTGATTTGGTACTCGGTTAGGTCTGCAAGGATTGGTTGGGTGCTGGGTCAGGAGTAGTATTATTGAATTTGTATTTTCTATTGTATTTTTTTTCTATATATGTTTTCTATATGTTGTATGATTTAAAGCAAAAATGATATTTTTTTATTCCCTTCTATCCTACTATCAATCAGCCCTCAGAACTCACACAACTCGCGGTCGCGAGGTGGCCCACCCCTAGTATACATGTACTTATGTGTACCTAGCCTGGATGTCATCTCATGGGACAGAAACAGGTGATGGCAGATTAAAAAGCTTGTTTCTGACATGATATTGATTCAAAGAGGAATAGGGGGGTGGCCCTTGTGACTGTGACCTGGGGTTGAGAGGTCATCTGTGCGGTGCGTGTGGCTGGGTTTTTTCGTTTCGTGGTTGCCAGAGGTGGCGGCGCGGGTGGGTCAGCAGCAGTCAGCAGTCGGTTACGTGCGTAGTCATCAATCAGCCAACCAAAGGCCTTATGCAAAATTCAAACACCTTCAGTCTGTCAAAGGCAGGACCAGCAACCATTCTCTGTATACATGGTCAAAGAAAAAGGGGGAGTGCGTGAGGCCTAGGGAGTAATTTAGAATAGTATGCACCGAGCGAATTAGAGATAAGGATTGTGTGGAAAAAGTGAAGGAGAAGCAGAGGCCGCAGAAGGAAGCAGCAGTATGTAGCTACGTACATGTAGTATGGTATCAGCCATCGCCTCTCCGTCACCTTGCAAGCAGCTGCATTCAATTACTGTGCAGGGCCCTGCCCTCTCGCACACGTCTCCTCAAAATATTTTCCTGCTCCCTTCTTCCTTTCTTCCTTCTCCTTTCCTTCTCATCAGAGCTCATCAACGTTCCACAACCTCGTCTTGGACCAACCTCCACGACACCGTTCTTCTTCTTTTCCCCCATAAAACCAAAAAAAACTTGAAAACAATTCGAAAACCCTTCCTGGCATTTTTTAAAACAAAACAAAAAAAAGTCCCTTTCTCTCCATACATTCAAGGTTGGTTCGCATATCTCTGTTAGTTCACAAATTTCATCCAGCCACACCCCCGCGGACAGTTTTTTTTTTTTTTTTTCTCGCTCCCTTTTCTGCTAGGCTTGTCCTTGGAACGCTTGAAAAGTTACCCCACCACATCAATTTTCACCCCTCCCCCATCTATACCCTCTTTCCTTTCGCTCACCTGCAAGGCACAAACAAAGCAGTTCTGCAACAGTTCACCAATAGTGGTCGTCTTTGTTGGTGAGTTTCTGCGACCCTCTTTCTGTTCTAAACCCTTGCCCCTCTATCCCGGTTATCTCACTTCTTATTGTGCACGTTTCGCCTAAAAGAAAAAAAAAAAAAAAAAAAAAAAAAGAAGGGAAGAAAGAAACCAGGCGCTGTGGTTGGCCTTTGAGAGTGGCGGAGAATCTTTTGACTAACTATTTCTACCCTGCTCTGCTGTCGGTACCTGATATAAACAGAATCGAACCAAGGAAATAAAAAAAAATCCAGAAAAAAGAAAAACTTTTCAAAACCTTCAATGTTTGTGCCCCAATACCCTCTCATACCCATTTCTACGTTCTCAAGCTGACACCCGATATAGACACACATAAAAATGTCTACCGAAGCCACCGCTATCACCCCTCCTCCTCAGGAGCAGATTGAGCAGCCCGCCAACGGCTCTTCCCCGGCCAACGACCCTGCCTCTGATAGCGATAACAACGGCTCCTCCACCGCCGCCCCCAGCACCACTACTCTCGCCGGGCACACCTCCGCCTCCCTCTATGTTGGTGAACTTGATCCCTCTGTTACTGAGGCCATGCTGTTTGAGCTGTTCTCATCCATTGGAAGTGTTGCGTCCATTCGTGTCTGTCGCGACGCTGTCACCCGTCGCTCTCTTGGGTACTCGTATGTTAACTACAACAACACTGCCGATGGTGAGCGTGCTCTCGAAGAGCTCAATTACACCTTGATTAAGGGCCGTCCCTGCCGTATCATGTGGTCTCAGCGTGACCCTGCTCTTCGTAAAACTGGCCAGGGTAATGTTTTCATCAAGAACCTCGATACTGCAATTGACAACAAGGCTCTCCATGATACCTTTGCTGCTTTTGGCAACATTCTTTCTTGCAAGGTTGCTCAGGACGAATTCGGCAACTCTCGTGGATACGGGTTTGTGCACTACGAAACTGCCGAGGCTGCTAACAATGCCATCAAGCATGTCAATGGCATGTTACTTAATGAGAAGAAAGTGTTTGTCGGTCACCATATCCCGAAGAAAGATCGTCTCAGCAAGTTTGACGAGATGAAGGCCAACTTTACCAATGTTTATGTTAAGAATGTTGATCTCGAGTGCACCGACGAAGAGTTTAGGGATTTGTTCGAGGCTTTTGGACCTATTACCTCTGCAAGCCTCACCAGGGATCCAGAAACTGGCGCCAGTAAGGGATTTGGGTTTGTCAACTTCCTGGAACATGGTCACGCCAACGAGGCTGTTGAGAGACTACACGAAAGGGACTTCAAGGGGCAAACCTTGTACGTGTCTAGGGCTCAAAAGAAATACGAGCGGGAAGAGGAATTGAGGAAGCAGTATGAGGCTGCCCGTGTGGAGAAGGCTAGCAAATATCAGGGCGTTAACTTGTAAGTTCAAGCTACTACTTTCTGCTAGGGACTTTCAGTATTAACAAGCATGCAGGTACATCAAGAACCTTGATGACGACATTGATGATGAGCGCCTCCGTCAGGAATTCGCCCCCTACGGAACTATCACCTCCGCTAAGGTCATGCGTGATGAGCTTCCCCGGGAGGAGGCAGAAGCCGAGGAGAAGGAAGGTGATGATAGGAAGAAGAGGCTTGGAAAGAGCAAGGGTTTTGGCTTCGTTTGCTTCTCTAGCCCAGAGGAGGCTAGCAAAGCTGTCACCGAAATGAACCAAAGGATGGTGAATGGTAAGCCTTTGTACGTCGCTTTGGCCCAAAGGAAGGATGTCAGGAAGAGCCAGGTATGTTGTGGACGCGTCCATATCCCACGGTGAACGTGTTACTGATACTTTATAGCTCGAGGCTAGCATTCAGGCTAGAAACCACATTAGAATGCAGCAGCAGGCTGCCGCTGCTGGAATGGGGCCCACCGCAGGCTACATGAGTCCTATGTTTTATGGGCCCGGCCAACAGCCTGGTTTTCTTCCTCCCGGTGGTGGTCGTGGTATGCCCTTCCCTCCTCAGCCCGGTATGATGCCACAGGGTATGCCACAGGGCGGACCCGGCGGTAGGGGTCCTCAAGGTGGCAACTTCCCCCCGAATGGAGGTCGTGGCCCCCAGCCTATGCCACAGGGTATGCCCCCCCAGGCAATGTACGGTCCTCCTCCGGCTATGGCTCCTGGTGGCGGCCCTGGTTTCCCTCCCTACCCCAACCCGGCCATGGCTTCTCAGGCGCAAGTGTCCGCCTCTGGTCGCGGACGTGGTGGGATTCCTCCTACCGGAATGCAGGGTGTTCCTCCACAGGGAATGCCTATGGGCATGGGTCCTCGTGGTCCTGCTCCTGCTGGACGCGGTACTCCTCGTGCCAACGCTCCTCCTCAACAGGCTGTTCGCCAGCCGATCCCAGCTCCTCAGGCAACTCTTCCCCAGGTATCTACAGTTGATATCCAAATGTTCAATTCCCGCAATGAATCGGAACAGAAGCAAATTCTGGGAGAGGTGCTGTACCCCAAGATCCAGAAGCAGCATCCTGATCTTGCTGGAAAGATTACTGGAATGCTGTTGGAAATGGATAACATGGAGTTGCTTGCACTGTTAGTTACCCTTAATCTTGATTTCAAATGTGTTCGTCACTAACACTATTATTAATGTAGTCTTGATGATGAACCTGCTCTTCGTGCCAAGGTCGACGAGGCTCTAAGTGTTTATGACGAATACGTAAAGGCCCGCAAGCAGGACGACGCTCCCACTGAAGCCAATGCCAGCACTAATGATAACGATAAGACTGAGGGCAATGTAGCCAAGGAGTAAGCACTGTTGAAAGTAAGGCGTCTCTTGGAACGGAAATAGAAATGGTTTGTCTTGGTTTTTTTTGTTTTCCTTTAATTCCCTTGGGGCATGTCTTTGTGGGTTTCGGGGATTGATTGTTGAACGTGGTGGTGTGGGTGAACAAAAGTTTCCTGGTTCCTCGGTTGCTGTTTTTCACTTTTCCTATTATCAATTTCTGGGGGTTCATTTTCTTGTATCTTTTTTTTCTTGTGCAAACTTATTTTACCTTCTCTCACAATTTTTTCCTTCTTGAACGCCGGCATGCTTGATTTCTATCTAGCTTAGCAGTTCTTGCCTTGAGCGGTTCATGGTGAGCTGGGTACCCGTGTTTTGATGTCTTCGTTAGACCTTTTCTCTCACGTGATCTCATTTTCTCATTAACTGGCTGCATATTTAGGAGAAGGAGGAACTGTATAGGGGAAAGCTATTTTTATTTTTTTCTTCTTTGGCTTAGGGTTTGGGTGGGAGGAACATTAGTGGTATGAAGTTGACTGATTGTATGTACGCATTTGGGTGTTGGGCACGGCGTTGTTGGGCCCATGTTTGGAAAGAAGCAAAATTGATTCTTTCACAAAGTTGGTTGTGGCTCGTTTTGTTGCAGCGTAATATTCGACTACATCACGACACTGACAAATTTTTCCAGACTACATATATTCATGTAGTACATACATGTCTTGTAACCGTCGGTAGTGATCATCGCAGACCAATATGACCGGTACGGGTATCACGATGTTGTAAGGTGTAAATAATAAACCCACCACAATCGTGGGGTGTTTAACCCAAATCCTGCCATACCAAAATCCTATGATGTTCAACCAGTCCAAGTACTCGAGGAATCAATGACCCATATTTTTAGCTACAGTCAGACAGTCAATACTAGTTACATGGATATATTTTGGTATTTAGGTGACTCGCCCGCGCGCACTCTTGCACGCCGTCAAGGGGAGTTTTGGACCCTATAGAGAAGATAGTTAGCGACAATAGAGTTTGATTCCACCTTGGATACGTTCCGTGGGCGGATCTAGAGAAATATGCATAGGATCGATACTGGCAAGAAGTCATAGCCCATCACTCGCGCCACTAGGCACATATAACAGGATCAATAACGTGTCCATCAAGAAGAAACCATTTCAATAACCCTTGCAACAGAATCTTCCCTAGAGTAAAGCAAGAGAGGGGGTATGTGGATACAAGTATCTAGAGCTATCTAGAGCCGGAGAACATTCTCGTTGCTTCTTGAGGCTGGGCGTGAGTACACGGGACACTTGTCCTCTCCATGACCACAAGTATATATAACGTAAGTATGTAGCTGTGCCTGAAGGGTCCTACCCGTGCACCTATGTGATGGTGCATGATCGGAAGCACAAAGCATAGAACAATGCCTATTATTCATCTTAAGTACAAGTAGGTACATATAGTACTTGCTCCGAGAACAAGCCCCTGCCACAAATTTGGCAGGGACAGTTTTAACAGTCGTTTCAGAACTTTTGGTAAGCGAGTATGTTAAACTGAAGAGCCCCGTTTACCTAATATGTTAATAAATACGTGCTTAATTGTGATCCATTGCGTGCTCCAACGTCCGAATCCCCCAGGGCGTAGCTTGTGCATGTTGGTTTTTTTTTGGGGGGGGGAGGAGGGGTTGTGATGGATATTCAGGTTCAGGCACAGACAAGTGCGATTATGATTGTAAGCGGTTAGAACAATCCCAGAATGGACTGTGATGACGACAAAGGACTGGGAGAAAGCATTGCCGACCGACAGCTTCCTTTTCCTGTTAATGAATGCGGGCAGGGCAGAATAGAGCAATCCACCATGGCCACATACATACATACTCTACGCAAACACGGGCGGGAAAGATGCGGACAAAGGAAGGCACACTACATGTAGTACATGTAAAGTAGTGTAGGTACTCTACCATAGTATACTACATGACAGAGCTCCAAAAGGAGGACAATAGAAAAAGAGATGAGCATCACTGCAGTCGATCAAATCCCGGAATAAAAACAATTCCCACTTTAAACAGCTTCCTTAACCTGTTATGCGTGGAGTAATTATACATACTTACTGGGGATGTGTTATTTACCGGAGTGTCCTTTTAGCGCGGGTTTATTCGCCGATCCTGGTCTGGTTGACCCCCGCATTGATTAGAAGCACTGGCGGCGTCTTTACCTACACTTGTATTTACCTACCTAACCTTCTTAACCTTCGACATATCTTACTTACCCTCGGTCGAACAACTGATAGCTAGATATATTTGGATACATACACAACCTATTATTCTCTTGATCTCATACAGTCCTATTTATCTCTTTCTCCACGCTCTCACACCACCTTTGGCCTTATCTCTCTTTCGCCTTACCTCCCTTTCGCCTTACCTTCTCACCATTACCCCCCCCCCCCCTCTCTCTCTCCCTGGTTCTTGTCTGATCTTCCACGGCTACATGTACTTCAAGAATCCGTTCACACGTAGTACCTATACTTGATCCTGTTTGATAGTTTTCTGTGCCCTTTGTGTTTAATTTCTCTGCCTCGTGAAGCCCCCCCCTTGTCTTGCCTGTGCGTGTGTTTCTCCCAATCAACTATACTTCTTCCCCCCCCCCCCCCCTCCAGCCCGCCTTCTTCCACCATGCCAAGCGAACCAGGACTATATTCACCCGCCGCCGCACCCTTTACTCCATCGTCATCATCATCATCATCGTCAGCGGCAGCATCGGCATCAACCTTTAAGGGCGCCACCACCCCCGAAATAGGTGAAAGAGTGAACCTTCCACCCAGCTCCGTGCCGTGCAGGTTCTTCCTGAAGGGATACTGCTCCCGTGGATCTACGTGCTGGTACGCACACGATGCCGCCGCGGTGCCTGGTGTGAAGGATGTAAACACTACTAGTGCCGTGGATGAGAAAGGGAAATGCCCAGCTTCTGCTGCTGGTGAGTCTGCGGGTTGTTGGTTATTGCTCTTCTAGTTACTTGTCGTATGAGTCCTGATAATTGAGTGGCGTGACAAAGGTGATAAGTCGGAGACCGAGGAGTGCTGCGCTATTTGCTTTGAGGTCCCGTCGACGTATGGGCTGTTGACGAATTGTGATCATGTTTTCTGTCTATGTAGGTTTTTTCTCCCTTTTAGTTTCGTTCTCTTTTCACGTGGTATTTGATGGGGCTTGAGGGTTTTATACTGGGTGCATGGGCATGATACCCTTCATCGCTTCAGTACAAAATCTTCTCAACCCACCATCCAAACATCAATCCAGGTGTCGTGCAATGTATTAAACTTACTAATATTAATAGCATGTATTCGCTCCTGGCGCTCTTCCGGCAGCAATAGTGCACCTAGCCCTTTCCCCCCAAGTGCTCCCGATGACCTCCACAAGACCTCCAAAACTTGTCCCCTCTGCCGCGTTCGTAGCAAGTTTATTGTACCCTCTTCGGTTCCTCCTACTGCGGCCTCTAAAGCAGTTATCGTGGAGCGGTATCTGGAAAAGCTGACCACAATTCCCTGTCGCTATTTTCACGACTCACTTAAGACGCGCCCGCGCCCCTTCTGCCCGTTCGCTAATGATTGCCATTACTCGCATGACGCGTATATATTCACCGATAAGGAGCTGGCTTTGCATCGACGAAATCGAAGATGCCGTGGCGGTGGTAGTGGTAGTGCTAGCGCTGTTGGGCGGGCACAAGCACAGGCATTGATTGAGATGATACTAGAGGGGGATGGGGTGGAATGGGGGTCAGTAGGGGAGGGGGTATGGGACGTTGGGGAATTGCTGGGGGTTATGGGCGAAATTGAGGAAGAAGAGGATTTTTTTAGGGTGGATGAAGAAGAGGAAAGGTCAAGGTGGTTGGATGGGTTACGGGGGGGCAGGAGAGGGAGGGGACGGAGCATAAGATGGGATAATAATGTCGCTGAGGATCTCGACGGCTGGTAGTGGTTGGGTTAAAGGCCCTCGCTAGGATTGATCGACGTTAGTATCATGAAATTGCACATCATCTGTGGTTGTTCTATGTTTTGGTTTGCTTATCTGGAAATCGGGGACTTTTTGAGGGAAGCAGAGGTAGCAATGTCGACGTGCAAAGTGCGTACACGACGCTGAACGACATCTGGGAATTGTCTTCTGGGTTCGAGCTGCATACTATGGGAGGGGTCAACCCAATCTCTTCTCTTTCATTTTTTGGTTTGATTGTTGTCTCTGATATTTTTATCTGTTTTGCTTTTAGTATCTTATTTATCATATGTTATCAAAACAAGCAATAATGGTTACCTTCATCAGTTGTAACCTCGAGTTCTTTGGTGGTATTCGTCTCGTTTTTTTGAGTAGGGGGAGCGGTTGCTAATATGTAGACGAACGACACTACGGCCTCAATGTTGTGATATGGCCGAGACTTGTTCTCTCCCTTGGTGTGCTGGTATGGTTAGATAAGGTTACCACCCAAACCATGTAAACACGTATCAAAAACTAACCACCTATCAAATGTAGGACGGTAGAGGTTTCGTCCTAGAAACCTCGTGGTTCATCAAGAACCCTAACCCTAAGTATATTCGAGCGCGAGTGATCATTTATGATTTAGTCACTCATGTCCACCCAAATATGACAAGATTCCATATCATGGACTAACTAAGTATTCGTAGTCTCATTCAATAAACTCTCTTTGTGGATAGATTCCTCATATATCCTTTGTTCTTGAAATCCTTTGTTCCGGGAACAGGATATACAACGTAACCTCGCCCCATGATCGTTTGTTCATTTATATACTACCGAGAGACCGGGTAGTAGCGCAGCAAACATGTCGACACAAGACCCAATCTCCAAGCGCAAGCGCAGCACAGCCAGGGCGATGGAGAGGAGCACGGCCGGTATTGATGGTAAGTTACAATCACTCCAATCCACTAGTTGATTATCGCTGAGGCCGGCTGACATGTCTAGGTGTACAAGCACAGGGATTACGGGGGGAGCCAAAGAAGAAAGAGAGGGCGGGACACAAGACCATAAGAAGTATTCCTGAGCCAGAGCCGACGACGCAGCCAGACCTGCCAGAGCTTGCAGATGAGACGGCCAGTCATCCCGTGGGGGCTGAGCTTGTGGCTAGCCCGACTAAATCCCCTCGCAGGAAGCATAAGAAGGTTCCGAAAAAGGGGAGTAAAAAGGAGTACTATGATGCGTTTCGGTCTAGTAAGAGTAGTTTTTTTGGTGTAGAGACACCTGGTCCAGGCGAGGATACAAGTGTACCGGTAAAGGATGCTGCGATATTGGTTACTCCAACTGCGCGAATAGTTGGTGCAACGCATCGCCCGGTCAAAGAGCCCGAGGCAATCACAAGGACACCGGTTCCTCCAAGGAGGAGGGCTCGGGATATTTTATCGGAGGAAGCGGAGTCCGCAAGAATTCTAGAAAATTATGCTAGAGAGATGGCTATTATGAAAATTGAATTCGATAAGACAAGGATGAAGGAGAAGGCTGTTTTTGGACAGGCAAAAGCTCAGGCACCACCGGCCATGGAGAAAGAAATCCTGAGCCACGAATCTACCACTATCAAGTTCACACCTACATCCGCTGTGAGAAGACTGGACGTTGATCCTAATCCCAACTCGGGTGGTGCGTCCTCAGACCGAAAGCGCAAGAACCCCTTCACCCAAACACAAGTGGCCGAGGGATTCGTTTTACCACCCCCATTTCCGATTGGTAGAAAGAAGGTAAAACTAGCACCGTCTCCACAGAAACAGGGAATGTCAGAGTTTGTATTTCAGGATCTAATGGAATATAAGCTTGATAAACCTGGTCTGACAAAAGAGCTCAAGAGAATATTGCCTGGAGGTTCTGAGGGCGAGACAGGAAGATTTGTCCCTATGACTCGCTCTCCAAACGTGGCTACAGGTAAATCGGCTAGTAGCGATAGCTCTAGTACAGAGAAAGGAAACTCAGACAATAAACGCACGGTTATGGAAGTTAGGCTACCACTAAGAACCACAAATAACCCAACCGGTGAAGCAATTGCGGCGAAGAACCTAATTGAATGGGAGAATGCAAATGTTGCACAAGAGAATGTCAGGGTGAAGACGCAATCTTATAACTTGCTAGAGCGTGTGCAGAGTGCCAATCGTGGTAGTAGCAGCGGTAAGAAGCTCTTTCGTTAGATGACGACTCAGTTGCTAAATAGACACATGTGTCAGGTGTACGTGGGCGAATGCTACCTGACAGGTTTTTGGTGCCAAAGACCAACTTCAAGAATGGTATGCCTTGACTTTTATTAGAGCACCAGAATGTTGAGAGGGTTGAGACTGAAGCATATACTGGTATAGCATTTCTCCTGCACAAAGACCTCGAAAAATACTTCAACCACTCGACCGGTGCCCGCCTTTCCCTGTCCCAACACTTCCCCCCAACTTTCACCCTACCGCAGCCCTCCGACAGAACCCTAACATACATAGCACTCCAGATTCACCATGCTGCACAGCAAGCGGATGTTTCGGACACCATCGGCGGGTGGGCCGTCATGCCTGTACTCTTTTCGTGTGGAAAGTCCAGAATTGCCGGGGTGGGTATTGTATTGCCGGATGTTAAACTGGCTACCAGGATAGATTTCAGAGGGTGGCCTTTTCTGGTGGAGGGCGCAGAGGTAGTGGGGGAGGCAACGACTGAAACAAGCAAGCCTGGTGCTGGGGACAAGGAAACAAAGGATAATAAGCAGCACAAAGAAAGAGATCAGAAGGTCCTAGATGCTGCGAATACCCTGACAAAGCTACACCAACAACACCACGAAGAATCAGACACCGATACCGATCGCGAACCGCTGATAGAGACTCAAATAGTGAGGACACCAGGAGGCTCCAGAAATAACATCTCCACTTCAGACTACTACATTAACGATTCCTCGCTCTATAAATATATTCCTCCGTCACGCTCACTAAACCTAAAAGATCTCGAGTCTAGAATAATGCGCGTTGACTACCTCACCATCTCCTTCTCCATCTACAATTCCAATATAAGCCCGGGTGATATGGTTTATACGGATAATGGTGGCATAGGCCGAGTGTGTGCCAGACGGGTCCACACGTCCCTGAAAGACAATGCGATTCCAAGGGTAGTGACGAGGGAGTACTGTGCAGAGGCTCTAGATGGGAGTATATTTTGTCAGGCTGGGGATAGGGGATCACGAGTTTATCGTGACGATGGGAGCGCGAGAGAGTGCGGAAAGGTATTGGCAGCCGTGACGGGCACCGGAGCTCCTCTGGTGAGTTTAGGCCTGATCTGTTCGCTACGGGCGGACGCGTAGACATATCTCCTAAGATTTGGGAATTGTTTTATGTATTTTGTATTATGTTGTAGATATCATATTATATAATTTTATGTGGTGTAAAATTGGTTTCGTAGAGGCATTGCAATTGGGGCTAATGAGATTCGCGCAAATGGAAAGTGATTATAAGTGAATGTAACTAATATCTACTTGTAAGTATATAGTTATAGATAGCTATCGCCATTGAGGTAAACCCCTCCAATGTACCGTCGTGCTTATTAAAACCAGAGAACCTGAAGGTATGCGGTCCCGGGTTCTGCAAATGTCTGCCACAAACCCACCGAGCTATAGGCCCTATTGAGAAATAGTTGTTGGAGAGATTGAGAGACTAAGACCCTTGTATTGGAAATTCTGCATAACTAGGCCACCTGGGATGCAAAGATCGGGAAAGGGAACTAAAGAGGTGGATAGATGGCATAGTAGATATCAATAATATAGCCCAATTAACTTCCGACACCTTGTCATTAGTAAGGCAGAGTACGTAACTATCCAGGTTTTCTACCCGCGTTCTTGACAATTCAAGAACCCACAATTTCTCGAGCGAGAAACGTTCAGTGGCCTGGGCAAAAAATTATCAATATCACGAATGCAAGAACGATGAGGTTATGGGCAATTGCAAGGGTTCCCAGTCGAATTTCTTGGAGATACTTATTACAGGCTCTAATTGAGGTAGTCGGTAGGTATGGAGCAAATACCACTCGGCCATAAAAGTACTTTCCCAGTTCGTCAGTCTTGGAGTAAGTACTACATCAGTATACCTATAAGGTTCGATCTCACGTAATAAGATTAGGACGAATATTCTTGAGTGGGGGCCAAAACGCCACGACAGATTCGGACAAAAAATATTAGACTTAGCCACCGTTCTAGCCCCCTACCCTAAACCACAAGTAAGCAATAGACGTCTAGCGTTGTAGTTATCCAGTTATCCCTTAACGTCTCAATACTGCTCCACCCTCCCCCTCCCCTCTCCCCACTCCCCTCATTCCCCCATAATAGAGCTTTGGCGCGAGATCAACCAATTGATAAGAGACTTTTTAGGGTAAGCCACCCACTTGGCGTGAGAATATGGGGGGGGGGGTTAGCATTTTGTTGACATCCTATGGATAGTGCGTTATTACTACTACAGCTTGGACCAGGCTTGACACAGTCAGCATCTCTGCTTCCAGCACAACCCTGCAAACCTAGGCACTTAGGTGGAGTAGGCAAAAACTTGCGGATCCTTCTGGACATAATTGGGTACCTTAAGTCTAGTACCTACACTGCGTAAGGCTGAATTAGCAAGGAGCTTCCGGAAGTTGAACCGAGAGCTACGTACGATAAAAGTCTCGGGATTTTTGTCGCAGAGGGCGGCCCGCCCGATCTGGCTCGGCAGACTCAGAACCCCAAACTGTCTTTGCTATCTAAAACAACCTCAGATAATCTTTTCTTTTCACCGAAGAGTCTCGGGTAACCTCGGGCGTGAATAAGTATTCTCATCACAAGTGTGTTGGCCACAACCAATTTTCAACAAAACAGGCGTCTTCAATGTCGTGGCAGTTATCCTGTTCCTTTTGGAGTTAGCACCAAACTTTGTGATATTCGCTGTTTACACCACGAATCCAAACCACTCCAAAGAATTGCTTTTTAAACCACAAGCGACGTTTCTTTGCCTCGTCTCCGCTGGCATACTGGCGGTTCTGGCTAAAAAAGAAATGCAAATTTGGTGCATTGTTCGAAACACGAGGGGTTTTCAAGAGTACTCTATTTGATTCGGGGCCACTTGTACATGCTAAGTACATACATATGTAGAGCACCTACCTAGGGGGTGCGGGTTTGTGCAAGGGAAACCGAATTCGACAAGATCGGGGATGTATGACAGCGGCGTCAAAAGCACTCCACATGTGCACTCTAGTCCTGGTCTTAGGTACCTGCATACAGACAAGCAAGCAATCCATGACACTCTACCTACATACCTTGTACTTGCTTTCCGAACTGCAGCAAGAAAGGGAGGGGGGCTGCCTGAATTGTTTCTCAACATAGGTGCTGCCTCTTTGAAATATTCGGGTTACCGAGATATCGGGATACTCAACAACTCACAACCTTCCTATCAGAGGTTAGCACAGCATAGCAACGGGCCGGCCCAAATTCCCGACTTCGCGGATATCCGAACGTGGGATCTTCACTGATTACCAGGGGAATGCTGGGATGTAGAGTTTAAAAAAGGATTGCTGCCCGGGTGTCTTATGACAGAGTTCCCGAAGTACAGGTGTATGTGCACGGTTATGGTTTAATAACTAACTTGGACAGTTCTACGCACATACAACTAAAAGAAGGTTTTCCCATGTATGTGTATGTGCATGTGTATGCACAAAATCTACTCATGTTCAATTTGATCTACCCCAAACAGAACACAGATCCGAGAGGCTGGTTTCTTGCCGCCGGCGGTTCCGACCTGGGTCATAAAGTATCACTCGGTATCGTACGAGAACAGTCTATTCAACTGCATGCGTTTTATATGCTCCAACAGGTTAAAAATGCTGTTTCAGCCCAACAACACCTATATTTGTGTTGAAGCTGCAACTAGATCGTGGCTTGCATATACACCTGCAGTTTGCCGGCCGGACCAAGGATGTAAAGTACGTGCACCTTGAATAATAAGGCGACTGCACATACATAATGTATAGATCGCTTCATTGCCGCGACACCACATGTTTCAATCATTTCAACGTCTAAACCTAACTTTCGAAAAGTGCATCCGTGTAATCAAAGATTTAACAACTGGCACATCTTTATAGATATGGAGTTAAGCAAACAAGTTGTAATCCGAAAATGGCAGGGAAAAAAGCAAACAACATGAAACATGAAACAAAAAACACAAACTGATTTAACAGAACCCCCCCAGAGCTTGAAAATCACAACGAAGTCGAATGATACAGACGAAGTCGAATGATACAGAGATGTATATAATAGCAAACAGAAAAAGAAAAAGGCAAAAAGGCAAAAAGAAATAAGAAATAATAAAATAACTAATGGCATAAAGAAATAGAAACAAATCCTCCCGAATAAAATTTTCCCAGCGCCAAGAATCTTTTGCAAGTGCAGCGTGAAAATGAACAATAAATAGACAAACCAGATCGATGCCCTCCAAAAAAAAAAGTCAAGAACCAAGAATCAAAACCCCCCAAAGAACTTTACCCCCCATATCTAACGACACCGCCTAAACTCAGACACCCCGCGCCAACAACATGAAAACAACACCCTAGAAGATAAGGGTAAGGTAAAGGTAGGTTCCGTAAAAAAAAAAAAATGCCAGAATCGGTTTGATGTTGAAAAGATTCAGGCCCGCGGAAAGACTGTTACAAAACATGAGGGCGTGGAATGATTTAGTTGTATCCATATGGGGAGGACATAAGGATTTTCTGCAGCCATTGCAAGGCGACCTCTGCGGCATCCTCCTTCGCGTTATTTAAGTATTGTCCGTCGTACCAGTATCGGGCGCGAAATTCCTCAGCTCCAATTGAGACCAAGCTAGACCAAGCTGTTCGACCACCTAAGTTTTAATCAAGCAATGTTAGCAATCCGGAGATTTGGTGGTCCTGGGGGAGAAGGCGGCGAGGGGCGGGGTTGATTTTACCTCTTTTGTCCGAAAACAAAATCCAAACCGGGACCTTCATCCTGTGTGCTCTGCAGTGATCTATAAAGGTTTGCTTGTTAAGGCCGTGTATCTCAGAATTTGATGGCGGGTTGAAAATTTGTAGCTAACCTTTGAGCTTGTTTTGCCAAGGGGTCGGCGGTTCCGTGCTGAATGCTCGAGATGCTGGAGAAGTTGGTGAGGTAGGAGAGGACATATTGTAGGTGTTAATGGTATTAATGGTTGCTAGATTGAAGGTAGACGTTGTGATGGATTTTTATCGAGAGTTAATCTCGATGAAATTGGGAAAGTTGGATAGGATAAACTAGACGGGATGTATTGATGCTATTGATATTTGACCGGTTCTTGGGCCTTGCGGTGTTCTTTTGGTGTGGTGGTGGGTTGCTGGCGATTGATATATATGTTATTGAGTTTGAATTATGGGCTTTGTTTTTCTGTGCCTTGCTTGCTTGTTGATACTGTACTGTGGGGAAGAAGTGGCTGTTAAAGTAGCTGTGATCGCCATGCTTTTATTTTGAGGAGGAGAGCAGGAGGAAGGAGGCTGAAAGCAAAAAAAAAAGGCACTCTGTCGAAAGGTATGGTATGCTCCCCAAAAATATGCGTGATGAAGTCGACGAGACCTGTAAGGGACCCTGTCCCGGTGGGGGCGTGCATTGCATGAGCAAGGGGTATGGATACTGTGTTGTAAGTAAGCTACCACGGTGGACCGCAGGTGCTCGGTCTGCAGAGATTGTTCGACCGAGGCTTCCATGGGAAGAAGTGACGTCTAGTACGTACCAATGGGTTGTTGCCGTTGTCTTGTTCTCGATTTCTCGTTCGTCGTTTGCTTGCTTGCTGAAATATGATGACCTGCCAGCTCACACAACTACAACTACCTATTCTAAAGACTCCCGATGGACTGCTACTTTCTACTGGAAAGTAAGAGTCGGGCGGGTACTCCACAGTAAGAGACATCGTCTCATCTACTCGAATCTATTCAATCTCACACCACGTACTCTCCCTTCACTGATCGAAATCAACGGGTAGGTGGGTACTACATTTGGGTTGGTGGGCAATACATTGCTAGGAAGTAAGTTAGTTTGTCAATTAGGTTAAGGCGGAAAAAAAGAAAACAACTAAAACAATAAACTGACCTGGTAGTAAACGCAAGTTTGAGAAAGTACCGTGGTGCCAAACAATAGGGGAGGACAAGACAAGGGAAAAGCAAAGTAGGGAAATATGCAATGTATGCAGCAAAGGGGTAATTTTGTAAGAGAATTGTTCTTTTCCCCTGAAGGATTAACGGTGCAGATTGGGATTTACCTTGGTGCATAACCTCAGATCTTAGCTGGTATTAGTATAATAAATATATCGATTGGCCTGGAGCCATGAAGTTTCGAAGAAAGACCTCACCGCGTCGCATCTCTCGATCCGCCCGGTTCCAAATATTTACCTAGCTGTTGACCTAGACCCCTACCTGTCAAAGAGTGATAATGTAGAAGGCTGCCATTACTTGGAGGGTTTTTTTTCCCAGTGTGTTTCAGCTTCCGAATCCACCAATTCTGGATGAACTGTTAGGGATTATTTAGAGACCCAGCGGTATGTTACACTCTAGATTCTTTCAACATGGAAAACACTTTAGTTTGTTTCCCTTTGGGGTTCGGTGTACATCCACTTACTAGTCCCTGCTTTCTGACTGACTCAATGCACTTGTTAGTGATGGAGATACAGTATTTCAGGCTTCTACAGAATAAAAGGAGTGTTTGGGAATTATATATACATCCCACAAACCTAGTTATAGAGCCTGGCGTTCATGTTTGGGTAGTTAGATCGCCATGTTGCGGGGTTTATCCCCCAAACGATATTGAGAATCGAAAAGAAACATTTAAAGCTCAGGCACTACGCACAAAGTAGGGAAAGATTTTCGCCTCTTGAGTAAACAGGAAATCAGGTGACCTAATTAGAGAGCCATACTTCAATTCCACCAAGGAGTGTTCACGGATGATATACTGACCAGAGGCATCGAAGCCTGCGACTGGGCCAAACAAGTAGTTAGTTGAACGAATACGTGACGGATTCTAACTTGTATGAGCCTGTGGGCGGGTACCTACATGTAAGTACCCAATTTACTTGCACGGTGATACAATACTGGGGCAATATTCCATCAACGAGCCACATGTTTGTCATCTTTCACCTTTTGACTTCCAGCTAAACTCCATCCTGGAGTATCCTTCCTTCCGACACATACTCCCCACAAAGTAGATCTACAATATAAGAATAAGAAATTAATACCATATGTGATTTGGGAAAATAGAAAGAAGGATCGTACAGAATGCGGGGTGGTTTTTGCATTAAGATGCCTCCTACGACCTGTAAAATCTACCCTCATCTCTTAGAAAGGCTATTGAACCGTCTGCTAGAAATTAAGGGTTTTTTTTTTCAGGTACGGACTTTATGATGAGCCAATAAAATCTTCGCTCCCATCATCTGGATCATCCAAGATGAGTGCCAATGTATGCTTGATCAGTTAGAGCCCGGATTTAGACAGTGGGCCTTCTGTTACAGTCCCTAAAAAGCCTAGTTAATTTGATATTTATAAGTAGCGATTATATCAGCATTGATTGCTATTAGCTGACGGCAATTAGGTCAGGGTGGTTGCCGAGTCGAGATGAGCCGGTGTTGTCGTGGACGTCTCCGAACCAGAAGAGAGACGCAAATCCACCAATCAGTTCTGAATGCTGCCACCCCCCGCATTGAGCTAGCTATGTTCGTGACACGTACCCAAAAAGTTCTGTTGCGATGAATGTATGTATCTTCCCATGGAAACGCCAAAAGATGTTGACGTTAAGTTAAGTCAGTGTATGTACCCTACAGTAGACTATTGTAGGTACATAACATACATACATGTATGTACTTACATGTACATGTAGTCCTAGCAGTACGTTATGAATGTAAAGTACATGTATGTATGTATGTACATGTAGTATGCTTGGTGCGCTGCGGGGCAGTGGAGTCCGATAAGTAGCATGCCTTATCCAACGGTCTTCTCTTTCGTAGAATAGGGTAAGTATAGTAAAAGAATTTCTGTTAATTGTTTTCTTACTTTTATTTTATTTTTTATTTTCCTCTTCCCGTATGACTGAATAAGGCATGGCGTACTTTATCGTCCCAACATGTGTTCAATTCTCAACCACAACTTTCCCTGTGCTGCACTCCCTCTCACGTTTTCGTGGCCAGGTATCCTACTTACCGCTAAACAGAAAACGATAATTGGTACTTGATCTCAAGCCGGGAGCCGTACCTATTCAATTGACTTCTTCCCTACGGTTCGCCTAGAGCAGGGGAGGGAAAAAAAAAAGAATGGATATCTCACTTTTGCGCGCACAGAACCGCGGTCGATCAAGCCATCAATACCGCCCGCCTGGAACCACGACATGGAGGGGCGAATGTCCAAAAAGGGCAACCAGAAGTTATCCATCATTAGGAGAAAGGTTGGTCCACGTGTCAGTAACCATACTGCGGCTCTGTGCATAGTGAGAAACAGCGACGTTTCCTAGTGTCCAATTCAATCAAAAACGAATTTTCTGAGCGGTTGTTGCACCCAATTCAACCCTTTTCTCGTTTCTAGTAGCTACAGAGTATGGGGAATCATGATAGATGAACGCCAAAATGTTTCGCCAACGGCACCGTCCATGATGCTTGTATGTAAAGATATCAAGGTTAAAGCCGTTAGTTTCCTCTCGCCCGAGGCAGGGTATGTGAGCCTGGGTGCGAATGCTATACATGGAAATTGTATAGCCTTAGTTGCCGCCGTTAATGGTTATACGTATTTTCCCTTGCGGGTTGTTTCGCCTTCATGCTGCTATCGAATTGAAAATTCCCCTGGACCCCAGTTTCAAGTGAACTGAAGTCGGTGAATTTATTGATGCATTATCAAATCGGGGTCTGCTGGATTCTTTGTATAATATGTTCTTCCAGTATGTCAGATATTACCTACGGCGAATTTTTAACTGGATGAATTCGCGACCAGTTTTCGAGAATATATGTACCCCTTAGCTTCCTTAGCTACCCGATCATTGAACATCTCAAATTGATAAGAAAAACATTTAATTCCCGAGGGCTAGCCTCTGACCCTACATACATTTACGCCGCCCTATTAATGACCTCATCGTACTCGGGGTAGGAAGTAATTTAAGTAGCAGGAACACGGACATTCTAGTCTCAGCCTACCTATAAAGCATGCACATGCCGCTACCACTGATATCACGTACCTACTTGGTGTACGGGCCAGTGGTCCAGAAGCCATTACGAAGTGCTGTTATAGGTTCAATGCCTTCGGATAACGCTCTGGTATTAAAAAGAATCCAAAGGGAGCCTCGATCAATCTCTTGGTGGAAACTCCCCCGAGGCCCTCCATTAAAGTTTGTTCCGGAATATAATTAACTGGTTTATAGCAGTGGTATATATATAAAGGCCTTAAGTAGTGATTAGCACATACAGACATGGTAATGCCATTTCTGAATGATGGAGTTGTGATTCAAATGCCACTACCAGAAGACATGGCTTGTCTGGGGGTGATTTGCCAAGTCTAAGAACGGTCTTGTGCAACATTGGTTGAAATTGTGTCGTGTGCTACAGCGGATATATATCCGGGTATTTAATGGTACTCGGGATCATGGGCCAAAATTCATACCTTGGAACTGTAAAGAATATCAGATTAAAAATCCCCGGCATCTTTTAATAATAGAAAGAGCTTATTTACCTATTGGGATTGCATTTTGTGGAACAGCATCGAATTAAAACCACATGATCACTGGGACTCTTAAGACTTTTCTTGCATCGATGCACGGTACAGATCTTTTGAGGGTCAGAGCGCCGGGAAATTTGCACCCATTGAATCTCGAGATCCTTTACTCTTGCCAGCAGTACCTACGGGTATTTCAAAGATGGGACGGGCGTTTGCTATGGCCACGTAATGTGTTCTTGTAAGGCGAATCAGCAAGATACTTGAAATTCCCTATCGACTAGAGAGTTCTTAGTATACCCTTGTCAGTTTCGATAGTAAGAGGCCTCGCGAGGAACCATATTACTATCTGAATGCCCCAAGACTAAACTCCCGGATAACCTATTCTAGATACCCTATTAATACTGTACCTGCTTGCTTTCTTTTGAGAAAACGACACGTCACTTGCAAAAAAACACATCTTGAGTTTAAGGCTCCCTTCTCCACAAGTTAGAATAGTCACACCGATAATTATCTGCTAAGACATTACTTACATTAGCTATTTACCTATCCATAATGAATAGATCATACCAGGCTTGTGACGGTTTCTGCGTAGAGTCGACTGTCAGTCCCACATCTCCGGGTTTTTGTACGTCCAATGGAATTTTGCATCATGCAAGGCTGATTACCATGGTACTCTAAAAGATAGCACGAATCGGCTAGTCCAACACGAAATCTACTGATACCGTTAGCGGGGAAGAAAAAAAGAAATACGGCTATTGTACCTGGTTTGGTGTAGCAAGTAGATGCGGAGGTGGCCTTTTCAAGTTTCAGTGCTGGCAAGGGGCAAGAGGGTATGGGATGTGTTGAATCTGAAACAGCGCGACATCTAGTCGGATTTTTTTTCGATTCTTTGACATTGACCCTGACGTCGTACTGTTAGTATCAAGGGTAAGTAAAATACTGAGGGAGCTTTCTAGACATGGTTTATCACTCGCTTCAGTTTCGCCAAGCCACTTTTTCTCGAATTGTAAATCTGAAGGCTTACACTGAGGATAAAGAGTTGCCCTAAAAACGCCGGGTAAAATTCCTAGATGGTCATCGGGGTGAGGAGGATCAGCTGTAAAAAACGCCTAAGGCGAGGTTGATGATGCAGAGAATGAATGAGCTTACCTAAACTCGCCATCCGATTCTAGTACACAGTTTCCTCTTAATGGCAAAGCACCAAACACAGTCTCAGTTGTTTTATCATTCCCTGGCAGGGGAGAGGGGAGAATGAAATCCGTAGATAACTAGGTCGAAGTCCTGGAAGAAAATTGTTTTAAAGCCTTCTATGAACCTATCTGTTGCATGAGCAGCAATAAATATCAATGAATGGGGATTATAGTGGGGGAATAAATGACCTAAAGGAAATCAACAAGGGAAGGGAATGGAGAGAAATCGAGAGTAGACGTTGTATTCCAGTGTATGACGTCGCTAATATCGGTAATGGTATCTATTATAGGTTAGCCTTTCCCATTATGTGAAAAGAAATACAAACCAAGGCCGTTACACAGTATACTCGGGTCAGGCAAGAGGAACCTGGGCATCGTTTTTCTGGGAGTAACCAATTTGACCCCTGCTAGCGCGTTTTTATGTTCTTCTTGTCTGACCCGAGTACATATAGAATACATGCATATACTCAGTTGTACACCCGCAGGAAAAAAGTGAGAAGCGTGACAACGGGTGCCTCCGACTTGACATCCCCAGACCTGCAATACAACCTCACGAGTATTCCATAGCCATGCCTTTTGACAAGTCAGGAAAGTGGATAGAGGCTACTCTAAATGAAAACATAAAGGTTATTGATGCCCAAGCTAGGGAAGAGTAGGAAAGGCTGCATTGGGGGAAATGTATACAAAATCATTGACAGTATGCCAAACATAATTGCAGCAGTAGTAAAGGACTAGGGAGGTCATAAAAAGTGGTGAATATAGTTTAGAGGCCATAGTATTTATTCTGTATTTTGTTGTTGAGTTATATTACTTCTTTTCATTTTTATTTTCAATTTTGCATTGGGTTCGGACGGGTTGCACTCGCTGTTTCTTCACTTTTTCCTGCGGGTGTACGTTAAGTACGTGTTTGCAGCGTCTATGCATCGCATTCTGAGTAAAACTGATTTAAATGCATAAAATTGTAAGATACTAGTATAAAGTGATATTTTGGCTTGATTTAACCGTTGTGTGAATAGCTCGCACTAGAATACACTACGAGAAAAAGGGTGGATTCGCTCCGGTATCTACATACTAACGCGGGGGGGGGGGTACTTCAATATTCTCATTAGATCATGATTTGATTATAAGTTGGTACTCTATACTGAAATCTATAGTGGTACTGTGGTGCATGATTTTATTCCGCTCTCCTGTGCACGTGCTCTAGCCGAAGCCGCTTAACTCACGGTAGTAAATGCATGTATTAAGCGTGAGGTTTTATGACATAGATGCTTTGATGTCTCTTGATGACCCATATCACGCAACATCGTCTTTAGGACACCCACCGATCAATAGATCTTATGATGGTTCCACGTCAATCGCTACCTCATGAATATATGACTACATAGATCTAGGCCAAGTAATCTGTGATAGAACAGGTCGAGGGTACAGCCTATTTTTCCAGATGACTTCTTTTCGCTTAAGACTTACATGCAGTTACAGCTTTCCGATATATATTGATTCATGATACAGCAAATCTGGGAAGGTACATGTACAACCTACAAAGTAATTTGGATGACCACTTCTACTACATGTACCCGCGTTTGAATGGGGCCCTGAATGTATTATATCAAAATGAAGCGTAAATGCCCGCAATACATGCACATACGTACACGTGTGCACAATAAAGTTTGAAGTCTGATTATGAATTAAAACCCTAGAGTTAAGGGTGGTCTCGTGTCCATTCTCTGATGTGATTTATAGTATGTATATAGAACGTGAAACGAGTTGCGTTGAGAAAGGTCTGGGAACGAGACTACATGTAGGTTGAAGGTGGTTATGAGAGTGGACCTTGTAATTAAACCCTCATATATTGGTGTCACTATAGGCTGGACCATAAAGTTAATAACAGTACAGTTAATGTGCAACTGCAAAACTCACCGCATGGGGTTATTATATGAGTTTACACGCAGCTTTGAATCTATCTTAATATGGCAAGTACACGCACGAGTGATCAACCGAGGTGTCCGTCACACAAGGTCACTCGGATATGATTTCCCATGATGTAGACGAAATAACCTGCAAGGATGGTGCCAGGGTGCTCGTTCATAATACACTTATCTGCAATAATAGAGGGTAGGGTCCGATGGGAAATTATACAATATTAGCAGAGCACTAGCTAGATGCAACCCGAAATTTCCATGATTATATTTCTCAGGCTGGCCTCAGAGTATATATAATCTTATAATTTTTTGCTCTAGTTCTATATATAATTACATATATGATGTGATAGAAACGGTCAAAGATCCGTTGAAAAGAAAAAAGTCGGGTCCCAATCATTATCCATAATTCTGTCAATTGTTGCTTCTTTTCCTCTCCGTTTCTCCTCATCCACCTTGGTATCAAAGAGTGAGTGGACTAGGAGGCACTCTTTTCTCAATTTAGGAAGTGTTTTGGGGCTTCTAGTAGCCAAGTAGCACTTATCGCAAACCACGTCCTCTGTATCGTTGAGTGGCAGCTCATGAAAACTTGCAGAACAGGTTGGTGGGCCCAAGCCACAATGTGATGTAGTGGGCGAAACGTCAATGGAAATGTGGCCACAGCTGAACGTTGTAATTGTGTTGACACACATGGCTAGTTTTTCTTAAGTTTGATGCAGCTTGGTTGAACGGACGGGAAGGAATTAAGAAGTAGAATGCGACGCATGCAATTGATTTGATGAAGTATTGTTTTTTGACAAGTTTATTGGGCTATATATATTGTACCAGTAAACCTAGAGAGCGCTGTTTGAAATAAAATTCTTGAAAACTATGTGATGTTGATCATTTGATAAATTGGGCTAGGGTTTCTTGAATTTGGTATACTTGAATAACCTAAAACTGTCACGTAATATGAGTATATAGTTTCTCCGGCTACAGGGCTATAACTGACCATAATGACAACTGGACTCGGGTACAACTCTTGTCATCGTGTAGGTGGGAGTTGTCGAATTCAAGAGGGTAATTATTAACCCGCTAAGAGAATTTAAAAGAAACGCGATCATCAGCAAGTATTTATATACATGTAGAGACCAAGCAAATATATATATATGACGTAAAACTTTACTTACTAATTATCATTTTTTTAATCGGGTCTGGTCGCTCTCTTATGTGCAGTTGGGGATGTTAAATTCCGAGTGTTCCTTCTTCCTTGTCGTCCTCTCATATCCGCTCGAGCCGTTGCATCAGGAGTGATTTGAAACGTGTAATACCTCATTCTGGGATCGGCATTAGAGTCGGATATCATCCTTGCCAGGAATCCGGGTTGGCGGACTGGGTCTTGCGCCGGGACTGTATAACCAAGCCCGCGCGCCTTCTCATCAGCTCATGAGACTTCAGACCATCGAATGGGTCTTTGTCGAACCGCCGTTTTCTCTTTGGCCGCTGGTGCTTCTTTGGGGTTACGGACACAATGGTCGCAACGTGTTTTCGTCCGGATGAGACGCAGAGGGCGTTTATGCGCGCCTGTGAACCAGCAGGCAAAGGATTGGCGTTCTTTGACGCTGTAGGTGTGGCCGCACAAACGGTGGGTATAAACGTAGGTAAGACACATATTGTTGTATGTGACGCCTTGTAGACTTGACGTTACTAGCAAGTTGTCCGAGGGATAAGCACGAGACTGGATACCTCAACGAGAGAGAGATACCTCGTAGGGAAGTTGTGGCTACTTTATAAGCTGGATATATTGGTGGTATAGAGAGGAACTAGTAGTGATGTATATATAGGTTAAGTGGGGCGGAGGAGGTAGAGATTTTGAGACTAACTACCTAAACCTTGGGCAAGAGAATAGACAGGTACCTCTATTACATCCTGAGCCTTCACCAGGTGCACCGGTGGGGGTTATCACTGCCTTATATACATATATGGTATTGCAACATCAGCGTCCAGTTAAAGTCCGCTTCGATTAGATCCCCACTTGTATTGGTGGCAATCGATCCTGACGTTTTTAGAAGCGAGATTATAGTACCATACTGTACATGTAGGCACAAATATATGTAGGTAGGTACATGTATCTACATTTATTCAGTGTAACATTAATTTTTGGCAGATCCTTGCGTGGCTGAGTTATGCGTGTGGGGGTCGGTCTAAAGTAGAGTGTTTGCATAACTCCGCACCAACCAGCTACACAATTGTACCTACAAGCACTCTCACAACCATGGTTTCGTTTATATTGAGGCATGAACACCCAATAAAGACTAGTCCCATCAGAAAAATTTTAACCGTTTAATTTAATTTATCATGACCTTAATCGCGCCTTATGCCTTATATGATGTAACTATAGGTATAGTTTTATCGATAACCATCGTCCGCGTACGTACCAGGCTGGTAATGAGCTAATTTTAACCCTGGAAATATCCACTCGCCGCAACAGCGCGTTAGGTGTGAAGAAACATTAACCTTTCCTGTGCAGAAAATTTCGTCATGTCGCAGTTATTCCTGCTCCTAGGTGTATACATGTACGTACACACCTGGTCCGGAGGCGTAGTACATGGATTTAATATATATATCAACGTCCAAATATAACCATGAATAAATCCGTCAGTAGAGAGAGCTGGTATACAGGGGTGAGTGACCGTTGATGAGTAATTACATCTCGAGATATATCTAGATAGATAGTAGGCCAAATATTAACAGGGGTTATATCCTTGAAGAGAAAGTCGAGGGTAATAGAAGTATACTTGGCATGTACGTGTCTGTATACCAAGTTAGAAGACCGTATATATGAATATATATGGGCTTGGGTACCAAAACATTACCTGAAGAGCAACTGGATGGAGTGAGCCTGGGTGTGCGCGGTGTAAATACATGTACTTACCCGCTAAGATAAATATCTGAAAGAAAATGATGGGGACGTTGTTTATCTTGTTTAGAATCTGTTGGATATATATATATATGCTAGCTGTCCTGATATACATGCATGGCATGATTTTTTGAAGAAAGACCGTGTCTTCTATTTTGATAAGTAAATGAGGAGGATTTGCGCATGTGTATATACATACAATTATAACCTAGGGGTTTTTTGGTTACTCAGCTACAAGTCCTGAGAGGGTATGTACTCTTAGCAGATCATTCAATTGATCAAGTAACCTTGTATCTATGAGTATAGTATCATCTGACACACAGTCCGGAGCCCAGGACCTAGAGAAGTTGAGGAATTATGCTAGCTGTATTTTTAGTATTCTTCTGGATCATCTGGTATTGATGTAGCTAGATAAACTTGGTCAGGCAATTTACCCCCCTTTGTAATGGACTCAACTAATATGTATATGTGACCCGAGTCTCTGGGGCTGTATCTCAACATCTTTAATATCAATTCTACCAAATTTAAAACCGATTTCAAACATTTTTATTCACATCACTAGCTGGTGTTATTCCAATGCTATAGAATCAAATGACACAAAGATTTCTAGATATGGTTTGTTTCTGTCTAGCATTATTTCCTCCTAGATCCTTCTTACATTATAAAACCAAATGAATTTAACCATGATTACTGGAAAGTACAACAGAGTATTTCCCAAAACTTTGTACTAGAAGAAATTTTTATGTGCCAACTCGTATGCCGAGCCTTGAACACTTGATGTCCCGCACAGGTACCTGCTATGCCAAGGATGCAGAACCAAGTCTATATTTTCACCTTGAAATTTGGTGCTCCCGCGTGCCAAGTAAAACCTCCGCAAACCAAACCCTAGATTATCCGCCGGATAGCATTGTCCCTTTCCGTCATGGGTAACACCCCGCTCATCGTGATGCCCTATATCTAAGCCGTCAGCTTTCTTCTCCCCACAACCTTCACACCCCAACTAGCCCCTCATCACCAACTTACCACATATTACCAGTACTCTCATATAATGTTGTCTTTATTTACACAACCAGATGATGATCAACTATATATATAAGAAGTAAAGCAAACCGTGTTACCTGAACGTTACAGGCATCAAAGAAGCTCCAATGCATGCGCTTCAACCTCCCAGGATCGTTTTTAAAGCCATGAAGTACGGTAACTATTCTAGGAACTTTATATGACCGTCTGGAGATTCTTGGAATAACAACTGACGGGCATTTCTAGCTACTATAAAAACATATTCTAAGGGGACTTGATGCAAAAACAAGCTGGGCCATTTGGTTCTACCCGTTTTATTACTGCCTTTATTCCCCACCGACAGAAATATATATATACTCCTCATCACTAGCTACTCTAGATTGATCATCAAACGACAATATGAGTTATCATGATTTAACAGAATTGCCAAGAGAAAGTGATAAGTAATACAATACCACTTGGATGTCTATAACCTGCTAACTCTCCCTAGCTTAGCTTTTTTGCACTAATCAGCTGCTTCGAGAGGAAAAAAACAAAAAACAATTCCCCCCTGCATAAAACGAGATGCGCTGAAATGAGCTGCGATGCACTTTCCGCCTCGGTATATCGTTGTCGCACAAGATTTTGGTCGTTCATGGGAGCTCACTCGACCGGATTATGTGAGACGACGACGAACGCAGGTACAACATCAACTCATCCGCCACTGCCAAATTTAAAACACTTCACTGATCAACAAATTATATGCCCAGGATTTCAATGAAGTACTGTAAAATGAAAATATCTTCCTAACGACAAACAACCAATAAATTCACTACATTCTGATTCCTTGCAGCCAACAAGGTTATTGATCAAAAATCAGTACTTAAAGTGATTCACGTTGGATTTCTCGAGAATTGTCCTTTCTAACAATTTGCTATTAGCTCCCTCGCCCAGAAATGGGTTCTATCTAGCTCTCCTGTGGAATCGTTCTCATTGGTAAAATATCTCCAACCTACCTCGATGTTTGGTGGTCGCTCACAAAAATTGACCAGAAACGTGAACCCCCCTATAAGCGTCATCCAATTTTTCTAACCTTTCAACTAATCTGTGTGTGCGCACTAATTCACATTTTCATATCAGATCGAGATTCCCCATAGCTAGCTTGACGAACAAAGGACGACATGGTGCATTTCACATACGGAGATCTCGCAATCCCGGTTTCTTTTCTTGGCATTGCGCTTTTTTCTTTACCCCCGCTCAGTAGTACTGGCACCGCTCCCACCTGCATTTTCACTTCCGTTTCCAGACGGATTCCCCTTCGCATTGTCGATCCCCTCCATCCACTCCATAACCCGGTGGTACTTCTTCTCCCTATCCCTCATAATACAGGTGGGGCAGGGTGCGTCCGCCGTGGATTCATGCGTGTTCTCGACGGTTGGTGGGTGTGGATTCGCTCTACACCTGGAATCTGTAGTAGCCCTTGACTGGAACGTATGTCCACAATGATAGGTTGTTTTATTGTAACGGCACATTGATAAGCCTTAGCCCGTGGCCGGAGGTTTCTTTTCTGAGCTGAGTGGACTTTGATAAAGAAAGGTAGGTCTCGATGGGCAAGCAGATTCAGATAGATGCCCCGCGAGTGACGTTCTCCTTTTCCGTGTGCGTGGATGGGTTGAGTGTGCGAGTAGTTTCGAGTGATATATTTGAATTTCTTTTTTCCCTCCCTCTCCTTCTTTTGGTTTCTTGACTTGACCAATTTCTATGGTCTATACGTATACCGGAAAAAATCTAAGTGTGTGCTAATACAGCTTCCCGAGGAACTAGCACGAAGGGGTAGGTGGGGGAGAGTTCGACGATAAAAACGAGATTCTTGAGGGTCAGAGGTCACGGATATTTATACTACCCCGGCCAGGATAACCTCAGATTTTCATCGTGTCAAAACTAAACCCTTTTTCAACCTGCTGACAGTTGGCATCATTGCGCTGCCTAGCAATTACGTGACCAAACCAAAGGGATTCATCTCATGCGAATACATCGTGAATCAACCAGGAACAACCTAAACTGACAAAACTGGGATAGAAAAATAAAAAAAAAATGAATAAGTAATTGACGGCTTTTTGACGACATGTCACTAAACTAACGGCAGAAAGCAGTAGACAGCTTTCAGTCAGCTCGGTTTTCATTAGGATATATTGAAAGTGCGGAAATTAAACGTACCAGCAGCAGCAGCAGCAACAAAACTGAGGGGGGTGGGGTTGTGTCGTACCTGCAAACCCACGTTTAATCAGATTAAGTTTCACGAGGAGCCAGAGAAAGTTCGATCGTTATTCTTCAGAAACCCGATCGCGGTACTGTTGTTAGGTTCCTATGTTGTTTTTCCCAACAACACGTCTACCGACACATGGTTTTTCTGGCTGCTGCTCTGGCTTTTTTTTTTTCTTGTCAGGGGGGAGAGGAGGGTATTATTGGAGCATTGGCCTCCTCAAGATAATGCTCATTGGAGCTCTGCAAGACAACCCTTGCAAGGCACAGCTGCAGGCTGGATGGACAGAAACGCCATTACCAAACAACTGCCCACTTACTCACCTAACCACGTGAAGGCGGGGAGGGGGCAGAAGGTGTAGGAGGGGGGCCTCGGGGCCACGGTTGTTATCGTGGCAAGCAAGCAATATGTGAAAGAGCGAGGCTTCACGAACATGAACAACGAGCAAGTCATATTTGAACTTGGGCGGGGCGAGAAAAAAATACGGAAAAAAAAGTACCATTTTGCTCTACCATCCAAGCTGGTAAAAAGAGAGGAATACATACCTACGGAAACCTCACTTTGGAGGTCCCGGTTTCACACCGAGCGGTGTTGATCGGGATGTGGTAAATGGTTCACGATTAAACGAGCCATAAAAAAAGAGTCGGTTTTTTTTTTCTTCCAAATTTAATAAAAACGAGGCTGGGGGACCCGGAAGAGGCGGGGAAAGGACCAGAGTAGCTGAAGAGAGGGAGAGAAAAATTATAATGTATTTCCTATTAAGAGACGGCAACATCAACATCAGCATCAGCATCAACACTAACATTAACATCAACCAACATATTACATCGAACGTGATACATCATTAAATTTTTCAGAGATGTGGTAAAAGAGTGTACTCCTCTACCTACATATACAAACCGTTCCTGAGATCTCAAAAAGAGTTCACCCGCAGTCATTCTACGTCACTACATGAAGCACCACCCACCAGATGTCATCATAAGTGCAATTCCACACCACCCACCTGGTCATATTTTTCTTCTTTTTGTTTCAACTGGACCATGGTAACCCACCGCCCCCCCATTCCTTCTTCTCTCACCCCCCTTTCCCCCGCTCATAACCCTACCCCTAGTTGACTAGGGTTCATCGCCGATCTCCGATCTTGATTGAATCTAGGTCTTGGTTCAATCTTATCGATAAGCGAGAAGGGCTGCTGCCTGTTAGCTGCTCTGATGATGTTGGTAGGTGATGTTGGGTGCTGTGATGGTGTGGTAATGATGGTAAATAAATACCATTATGTCATGGCTGTAGACTCAAAGTGGACTGGGTGGGTTGCTATTTGTTGCGAGGGAACACGGTACTTGAACCTACGGGCCAAGGGGTGGATTTGCGCAGGGAGGGGAAGCTGAGGAAGTTGGTTACCTACATCTGACAGGGTGCACAATCGTACATGAGTGGGAGAGAGAGAGAAAGAGCACATGGTTGAAATGCAAGACATGCGGTCTGACTGTGGGGTATCTGTACCGTACATGGAGATAAGTATTTGAGTCTGGAGTTACTCTGCATTTCTCACGATGTGAGAATGCTTACTATCGGATTGGTGGTGATCACATGACATGGATAAGAAAGTGCTGTGCTGCTGTGGCTAATTACAATAATAACCCGGGTGGCATGAGATTTGAATCCCAGAGTATGTAGATAACCATTTTATTCTTGAAAGCTACATAATGTATATAGCTACATACTTAAAACTTTCAGACTAGCTATCCACTCAGCTTTCTGTTTTAATATTGACCCTTTGTTTGTTGGGATCGGATTAGGGAACAGAATTAACGCCACACAGAGGTTGTATGTAGTTCAGTTCAGACATTTCAAGCAGACAACCCTAACCCAGTGCCACTTGTCCCTCGGCCTTCATCTCGTCAACATCTCGAAATATCGACTATTACGCAGCGCAGCGTAAATCCTCATGCATCTTTGAACTTCGCTCCCCAACTCAAGTGTGTAAACGTTTTATGCGAGGATCAAGAGGTCATTGTCAGACCACCCATTAATAATAATCGGGGTAGGAACGCTGCCCCCCCATAATCGCGACTTGGATCGCTTCTTACTATTCTTATCGTAAGCACGCCTAGTTGAGCAGGTAGCTATAACTATCCAGTCCTATCATTACCATAATTCCTAAGAACACCAATCAATATGGTGGCCCGTACACTGTCAATGATTATCATCTTTCTTGCACTCTTCCTCTTACATAGCCTCTACACTTACCTTCGCTCCCCTCTCCGTCGCATCCCATCTGCACATCCAACAGCGCCTTTCACAAGCCTTTGGATCCTTACCCGAACACTCACGGGCCGGCGCAACCGCTCTATTCATGCTGCGCATGTAAAGCACGGACCAATAGTTCGTCTAGGCCCTACCGAAATCTCGATCAACGACCCCGTCCTTATCAAGTCCGTCTATGCCCGCTTTGACAAATCGCCGTGGTACTACATCTTCAAAAACTACGGGTACCACATCCCATATTGCAATTGTAGATAGAAGCTCATAGTTAGATATAGCTCTAAGCCACTGTTCTCGCTCATCCATGGCCGCGAGCACTCACAAAGGAAGAGGCTGATCGCAAATATATACTCCAACAGCACAATCACCTCTTCCCCGGCCCTTCTGGAAAGCACACGGAAAATTCTTGGGGAGAGACTGACCTCGCTTATTGATACCCGAGAGGTTCACGAAGTGCACGAGCTGTACAATGCTCTCACGTTGGACCTGATAACGTCGTACCTCTTCACGCCGCGACACGGGACAGACTTTGTCCGTGATGAAGCTGCACGCAAGAGGTTCCTGGTAGATCTGTATCAGAGTCGGCGTCCTTATTTTCCGTGGTCAAGCGAGGTTCCGGGACTAGTGAAATGGGTTGAAAGGCTTACGGCCGGAAAGGTGGAGATTGTACCGAGCTGGGTCGAAGATGCGAATGATGAGATCGAAAAATGGTGCCTAAAAATGTGCGACGCTGCTGAAGCAGACATGCCGACCAAAAAGGGAGCGAATGAGGATTGTGTTTACTATAGGCTCCGCTGCAATAATGCACTTGATAGAACTGATGCCGCAAGTGAAATCCTCGACCATATCGGTGCTGGCCACGAGACCACGGGTACAGCATTGACCTATGCCACGTACAACCTCTCCATCTCACCAGAACGGCAGGCACGCCTTCGCGATGAACTCAAGACGGTGGAGAGTCTGTGGCGGTTTAAGGATATCGATGTGCTGCCATTCCTCAATTCTGTGGTCTTGGAGACATTGCGGCTTAACTCGCCAATACCGGGGTCCCAGCCAAGAACAACTCCGGACGGTGGCTGTATGCTGGGCGAATTTTATGTTCCAGGGGGTGTGACGGTGGCGGGGCAGGCGTACAGTTTGCATAGGGCCTTTTGGAGTGATGCAGAAGTGTGGCGGCCAGAGCGGTGGGTGAACAATGAAGAGGGGAAGGAGGGGGAGAGGTGGTTGTGGATGTTTGGCAGTGGGGGGAGGGGGTGTGTGGGGAAGTGGTTGGCAGCTTACGGTGCACTCCTCTCACCACTCTTGATATATGATAGTGAGCTGATATGAGGGGTAGAAATGAAAATGACACTGGCATGTATTTATTCCAATTATGAGACAAGGATAGTGAATGATGAGGGTATCGAGATGGATGATAGGTATGGTTTCCCCCTCTCGAGCTCCCTTTTTTCTTTCTGTCTGTTTGGGGCTTATGCTGTGACAGGTATACGTCAGGCCCAATATCCAACCAATTGATGGTGGGATTCCACAAACTGCAGTGATGATGTGTCTATTATACGATCTTTAATATTCAACACTTTTGGATGAATGTCTGCCTGACTTACTATGCTCCGTTTCATTGCCCCCCTCAACCCGAATATTAAACCTAAATAACCAGCCTTCATCTGTCTCCAACGTGATTACAACATCTCCCCGATTCGTCTGATCGAGCCACATGATGTCAATCTACTGGTGTTGCGTATCGGGTATTCGTGATTTGTTGTCATTCTCAAAGCACAATTGATACGCACCTCTGATCATGAAGATGTTTACCGGGTTTGAGCGTGGTTGCAGAGGTACATGTTTGTTATGTATATGGGTCGATGTATATAGGGCGTAGGCATTTATCGTGGGTCGCTGACGGGTGCCGTGGGGTTGTGTTACTTCAATAAGGTGGTGTTCATGCGAGCTGAAGTAGATAGTTGAGGAGGGGATGAAAAGGGGGTTCAGTCGGAAGGTTTTTAGGAGAGGAGCTGACTGATTGAATAATACTTGAGCCGTGTGAGAAGAAAAACAGCACCTCCGCTTTCCCCCACCTCGTTGAAATCGAGAAAGAAAGCAGCGGCCCACATCGGAAAAATAAGGTAAAAATGTCCGGCGACATGCATTGATGGGAACCATCTGTTTCCGTTTGCTCAACACGAATCTACTGTACCATCATTGTACCTGCACGGGAGTGAGAGTGCCAAAGGAGGGTCCATCGTCTATTGATAAGATTGTTGGCGAAGAAGAAACTTGCGATGAATAACGAATTGTACTAGCCAGAAGAATGTTTGCCCATTCCCAAAATGGCCATATAGTCCGTTATTGCCCGTCACAGCCAATCACTCTGTCCATTCTTATCGTTCAAGGGGTTGGGGTTTGGGGGGTGGGGGGTTGGGGGTCGAGTATACATACCGTAGTAGAGATCGTGATGATTGAATTGTAATTAGAGGAGAACGTCTGGCCTCTAACTAGATTTTTGTTTAGGCCAGCTAGCAGGCCAGCTAGATTGTTTGACTACAGTTGTGACATACGTAACCAATTGCTACGTGTGCGATGTGACAGTATGTACTCAGTCTACATGTACGGTTATCATTTCCCACCCAGCGTTTACCGTAACCTTATTCCCCAGCCAATAAGGCCTGGAGCAACCTGAGAGGGAGGAAGGGAGGGATGGGGGAGGGTTCGTACAAGGTACATGTATCCCAGTTGGTCTGATTATATATTTCGGGGTATTAAACATACCTATTCGTCAAGAGTTTTGGATAACCAGTTCCCGGATTCGAAATTTATTTTGGTAGAGTATAAGTGTCTGACCTATCATATCTGTCAGATATACCCGAGTAGCCATGGTGTTCATATCTCTGGCTCAAAACACTACCATGGTGCTTTTTCTACTAGTACTGAACATGCAATTCCCTAATGCAATTCACTTCAGCCTCCAACCGAGCCCATGAAAGTGGAATCAGGTTGCTTAGGTATAATAAAGCCACCTTCCCCCTAGTTCCTGCTTTCCTTCGGGCAAACAAGCAAACTTTCCAGAGATAAACCAGGATATTATATCAGAGACGTTATAATAAACATCTACAGCTACGGCCACATGAGCACACAAAGACTTAGTAATTAACCAGGGCATTGTGACAGGAAAGAGCTGAGTACCTTTACCGTGTGGGCATGGGAAGACCTCGCGTACCCTTCCATTGAAATCCACGAGATTTATCGGCGTCGATGTACGATGTTCTGAAGTGATGGAGACTGTGCGTGGAGATGGATATAGAGTGTATATCTAGCTAATAAGAGATGAATATAAGGACAGAGAACCAAAAAGAAAAAAACATGAGCCTCGCCGCAAAGTACATGTATTTTGCTGATCGCCCTAGCGCCGCCTACCCCGCTAATACATAATACATAGTACTAGCTTAATTCATATGCCTGCCACTAGCTAATAGTGCCCGAGTTAATTTCTCGCCCAAATACTTTCTTGCTGGCTTTAATGTCTGGCGATCTATGTATGTTTGTTTGATTACCAAGCATAGCTATAGATTTAATGCATTAATGGCTACATTTTCAAGTTTGCACATCCATCCATCACCTTAAGCTTCAATCCTCACCTTAAGCTTCAATCCTCAGTTGATCTCTTCAAGCCCTCATAGAACACTCCCTGAAAAATCCGTGCCTTCATATTTATATATATATTTACAAATTACTAGATCTACCCTCGAAACAGTCGAAACAGCTAAACACCACTTGTCATAAAGAGAATAGAACAACAAATCTGCCCTAAAAGCCTACAGGCCTGACAAACTTAACACCATATCTCGCAATGATCATGAATCCGTACCTCTGCATCTACACCCGTTCCGCGCCCAACTCCCTCCTAGACACCCTACATTTCATCATCACTCTACTCCTCCTCCTTCTCATTGGCAAGGTGCATATCAAACTCTTCAAATACTATCAACGCACCGGCTCCAGTGCGTCTAGACATCACATAGCTCAAGCTAGGGGGGATTATGAAGGGTACAATATATCTGAGTGGTTGATAAACGTTGATAGTACGCCTCCGTTAAGTGATATGTCGCTGGAGTTTGATGGTTGTCATGACTGCTATTCGGAGTCGGCTGATTGTAGGTGTTTACGCCGTCGTTGGTTGGGCTGTCAGATCTAGATTAGGGGAGTTGAAGATCCGTGGTGGCATGCCTGCCACCCGTTTGATACTGATCATTGCTTTTTGGATCGGCTGTGGACTACCGCACTAAGATGCCGGTTTCAGAAAGGCTTAAGAGAGAGACAGAATTATGAATTACCCCGACCGGCCAGTCTATCGGCGGTGTAGTGACTAGATAGTAATAGTAGTAATGAAAAAACTAAAAAACTTTTCTTTATACAGAAAATATGACCAATCAAACAAAAGAAGAATAGCTTAAGATGGGGGATATGCACACATTCCATGCCCCAGGCCCAATCGAAACTCACTCCATGAACCATGACCCAGCACTGGGATATAGACCTGCACCTGCCATCTTTCTATACGAAAAAGCATGCCACACATATGACCGTCAAATAAGACACCGAGTTAATATTGCGAGACATCGCGCCATTCCAGCAATATCCTAACGATATTCTCGAGTTTCGATGCTGCCGCATCACCCAACACCGTATCTCCCCGAACATCACAATGCCCCGTATCGGCGCCCCTCTCCAAAAGCAGCCTTACAGTCCCCTCATGGCCGCCCTTGACAGCTAGTGCAAGAGGTGTCCTCTTCTTTTTTGATTCCACAGCGTTAATATCCGCGCCATAATCTAGTAGTAGTCTCGCAATATCGGTATAGCCTCCCACTGCTGCTACATGAAGCGCTGTACGTTTATCATTGGACCGAGCTAAAACATCTGCTTCTCTTTCCAGAAGAAGGGTGACCATTGTCTTATTTCCCATTTGTGACGCGTAATGAAGTGCCGTCATTCCATAACTATCTTTGGCGGTGATGTCGGCATTCCGATCAAGGAGGAAGGTGATCCATTGTTCATCCAGAAAAGGGGCCGGTTTTAGGGCAGTAAGATGAAGTACTGTTTGATACATTGCCACTTGGAATTTTGGCTCTAATCGGCGTGGGGGTATTGTGAGGGCGTTTATGTCGAGATGGTTCTCCAGCAACATGGTCATGATTTGAATATCCCCTTGCGATGCTGCCCGATGGAGTGGGGTCTTTCCACTGAAGTCTACAATTGTTAGATCGGTACCAGCATCAATGAGTATCTTGACTATTGCAGCATTCTTGCTACCGGCTGCGAAGTGGAGGGCAGTCTCTTGCTCGTGCGTGTAGGCGTTAACGTATGCGCCTTCTTCAAGGAGTAGCTTCACCAGAGATTCGCGTGGATTATGCCCACGGATAGCTTGGTGAAGTGGTGTATGGCCCATCCGTGTCCTGGCGTGGATATTGGCTCCATAGTCCAGCAATATTCTGCAATTAATGTAGTAAGCATGACCATTCACAAGAAGCGCGCGGGTGTTAATTGTAAATTCAGATGGTAGATATGCACGTACTTTGATACTGGCTCGTGTCCATGATATGCCGCCGTGTGAAGCGGTGTTTCTCCAACTAAATTCTCAGTATTCACCTCTGAACCAAACTCCAACAACAGCTTTACTGTCAGCTCGTTCCCACTCTTAACTGCGGAATTGAGTGGTGTTGACCCCCACGCACTCCGGGCATTGATATCAGCTCCCCTGTCCAACAGCATTCTGACAATTCCTTCATCAGAAACCGCCTTGTGAAGCGGAGTAGATCCATTAATTGTCCGGGCAGCGATATCGGCCCCCCGCTCAAGAAGCAACTCCACAAGCTCCGAATGCCCATTCCCTGCGGCCCAGTGTAGCGTTGTGCGGCCACGAATATCAATCTTCTCGTTGATATCGACGACCAATCTCTTCAATACGAGCCTTACGAGTGCTTCGTTTTTGCGCTCCACTGCAGAGCAGAGTCCGGTTTTGCCATCCTGTTTTGCTATTTGACTGAGGAGATTGTCCCGGAGGTTTTCGAGCTGGAAGGACAGAAGTTCTGCTAGACGATGGTTTGTTTTGGAAAGAGAGTTCAGGTCGTTGGCGTTCAGGTGTTTACTGATTATGATAATGAGCTCGTTAGGAAGTCGTAAAAGTGGGAATTCGTCAAGTGACATGGTAATGGTAACAGCAATAAGTAATTGCAGTGGTAGCAGGGTAGTTAGTAATTATAATCTGTTTACTTTTCTTTTGGTTTCACTCCTTCCTCTTTTTTTTCCCTGTCTTTTTTCTCTTTTTCTTAAGATGTAGATATGAAGAAAATAAACCGCTTTTCCGTGAAGGGTCTCGATTACAGTGGGCGTGACCGACTGGCAGGAGGGGGGCGTTCCTTTTTGCTGTTTTTATTCAGATATCCCCCCAAAAAATTCGTCACTGGCCCGGTCGATCTGTCCCGTCAGAAAAACGGTCTCTGGATCGAGAACCGATGCGTGTTCTGAGACAGGCCAGCCAATGATCACGATATCGGATCTAGACAGATCTTCCAGATTTCACTATGTCAAACCCGCTTTCCCGCTGGCTCCAATAGAAAGGGGTTACTAGTCCGTGCTCCCATTGTCCCAGAAGAAATTCCAATATCTGCGGAGCAGATTTTGTTAGAAGTACGATTAGCGGTCGAAGTATCAGTCATGAACAACCAATGCAGATTGCAATCGCGCCTACAGAGTACAGGCAGGGTATGCATGTTGTATGTAGGTAGGCTGGTGGGATGAGAACCCAGAGCGTCGGGCTAAACCCTAGAGCCTCCTTTCTGTAGACCGGGATGAGGATGTATGTATTGTCCCGGCTTATATCACCTACAGCTGAGCTGTGGCCCTTCTCTCCTACCTACTCCCTGCCCTGGTTTTAATGGAAGCTTCTCGTTGAGATACTTCTCACCTCGTGTGCCGTACCTAGCTAGTCCTACACTCGATGCCTATTGCCGACGTTCGTGCGTCTTTATCGCTATTTCAACCCCTGAGTTTTATCGAGATTTTTTTTGTCCTAGTGTTAGTGCTGCCAACCGGTTGGTGACTTTGAATTTTTAGGCCCGGGAACCTCTTCGCTAGCTTTCGTTCAGAGCTTTCCAAGTTTCTATGCACATATACAGATTAATTTGAGAAGGAGACTAACCCTAACCCTGAGCCTGTACCACAGCCCATCACTCGCCCCCATGCACAGTCTGTATTTTCTCCTTTTGAAAGACCACTCTGAAATTTTGGGATTAGAGGTCTCATGATAGTGGTTCTTTGGGAGGTAATTACGCGCCAGTAGTTGTGGAGAGGCGTTCTAAGGGCCAGTACTCCGGGATAGCGGACCCACAATGCCGTTACCGATCCGCCTCATAAGACACGAGATCCTAGCGAGTAACCATCAGTAAGACCCGACCTAGTTACATACAGCTCGATTGTGTTGTAAATAAATGAGACAAAGACTCCTAGAACAAAAAAAATTCACACATGATAAGCTTTGTCTAGGGGTATGACGCATACCTAGGCAAAGAACTCCAGATGAAGTACTATACTTTGGTTATTCGTATTTGTGTCCTTTCTTTAGATACGTGAGATTTATCATTATTCTAGATGGTGATATAAGAACCACCAATTAATTCTGGATGTGAGGCCTTCCATCGATACCTTGACGTTCTCTACTAGCTATTATTCCGATTAAACAATGGTAAACAGCCACCTATAGCTACCAAGAGTAGAAGGGGTAAAAGTATCGATATAGTATTTCCTCCCGGCGCATATGCATCATGATTTTCGGGAGTTGTGTTGCGTTGTGCACGGGAGGGAGAGAGAGAGTTGCAGGATGGTCTTGGCATGTGGGATTTGAATATTTGCGGTGCAGAGCCCTTCGCATGTGTGTATGACGTAGAATAAGTGCTGTAATAATTGATAAGTCTAGATTTTAGTAGGGTATGTAGGGCGTTATGCTCTCACTAGGTGTTTTCACTAGTTGAATGACGTTGCAGATCGGTCGGCGAAAAGTGTGAATCTATGCCGACCATGTGAATTTTAGAGAGGAAATGCATGTCTCTAACATACAGGGGTCTAGTACTTTGTTCGCGGGCACTCTAGTGAGGAAGGTACATCTGTCAGTCTGTAGTTCCCTGGTCCCTAGTCGTAGGCAAAAATAAGCTCCGCAAGTGGATTGGAGATAGATACGCTTACCATCACTGGTTCGCCAATGTGCAGATAATAGCCTAGGGTGGAGTAAGTCAATGTAGGTACCCTACTATGTATTGTAAGTACCTACATGTAGAGGGCCTACTCTAGGCACATCTGACCCAACCCGCAGCAACGCCCCCCTCCACACTTGCTAAAAAAATCCTTTAATTGATCAGATGATCGAACCTAAATATTTGGGGTGGAGTCTAGACTCTAGTATCCCAGTTAAAGGCCTACACAATCAATTCAATAAAGAAGCTATCCACTTTCTTTGTGTTTTTGTTTTTCCGTTATTAATGGCGGAAAATAAGGGGTATCTGAAACAGAATATCGCGGATGAGCCTATGTGGTTGTTAGGTGAAACAATCTTGCATACGATTGTCCTTCCACCGAGGCGCCTGCAGCTATATGGGTATTTGCTGGATATCGATATGTTAGCAAGATCAGTGGCTATTTGAAACTGCGTAAAGTGGGGACGGTTAGAATTCCCACTCCCATGATTTGGTTTTCGCGGCGTACGCGCATGGGGGCGGATTCTCTATTATGCCATCCGTCCAATTAAGGACTCTCCACAATATGCATATAGTGGTGGTGACCGATAGTGGCTTAGTATCTTCGGACACCAATCACGAGCGGCCTTTCTGGAAGCATTTGGAATCGAGATTAACTAATCCGCCGTATTATGGACTTGAGTTGCAGATACATAGAGCATGCATAGAGCCTGCAAACCTTTGCTGTGCTAGTTATCTAAGATTCCATAACTATTCGTATGGCCCGTTAGGACAATTTCAATTTGTTTACCTTTGCAGCTGTCTTTGGAAATGAACATATCCCTAATACGTTGTAGATTTTGCTCTCACATGTTTTGAACAAATCTAACACATTCAAAGCGTTCTCGTATTAAGCAGATAACTACTGGCTTTGGGGCACATACATATTTACTGCAACCATGCCACTGTTCTTTGGCCTCAGAGCCCCAAAACTAGCCCCTTGCTCCCAGACTATGACTCCAGAAAATAGAGTTAGTCATATAATCTGATAAGTGGATTTGGGAGCCGATACTTGCTGGGATGTATATAAAGCTGGTTTCATTTATGTAGAGGCGTATCGCACGGATCCTGTAGGGAGCTATGTTCCATGATAACCCAGCTCCAACAATATATCCAGACTGTACCGAAACTTTGATAGCCTGATAATCAATACAATGATAATCCCATGAACCTTCGGCTCATGTGGTTGTTTGAGCTTCAGCTGCAGCGTTGCATATATAAATACCACTAAACCTGGCGAAAATCCTTTCGTCTTAATGATAGACTGTTAAATTTATGTAGAGCTGTAGTAACTCCACTGCTACGGTGGCTCATGTGGGATGCATCCTCTTGGGCAAGAAACACACATAGTCGTTAGTATTTCGATTGTAACGTGTCGTCATTGGATCTCCTTAAAGTCTATGTAGTGTTAACCCACCTAAGTAGTTCACTGTAAAGCTATCGGAGATTATGGCTAGGGTGCTAGTATAGTCCTCTCGATCCCTTTCGAAAGCTGTGACAAACCCAGTGATATTGTAAACTCCAGACTCCGTTGCTGAAGGATGATTGAACGACTGGTCGACGCTGCAGAGTTTCCTGGGCGAATATCGTCAGTAATTCCGTACAAAAACCTTATCAAGATTTCCTTGGCCTAAACCTAAGAGAATGGTTCAATCAAAGGGGTACGAAATGAGGGAGGAGAGGGCCCCATACATGTAACGAAGAGTAAATCAATACTTAAGTATACGTATGCGCGATAGATTAGACCAAAAGCACATGTATGTATGTCTGTACGTTGAGCCGCCAAAGTTTAAATAAAGCGGTCCCACATGTACGCCGTAATGGTGATACTGAGAACACGTCGCGTCTCTTGTAGATCGACAACATCAACACCAGTTGTCAATTGGTCAGTCCTATTATCATAAACCCGGGATATAAGGAGATACATGTATGTAGTTCTTGCTAAAACAACCACTGCTCCTCCTACGGAACTTTCCACCGAAGGGAAGCTCGGATCTTATCTTTAAGCGCCTATGAGAATGTGTGTAGCGCACTATATATTTATTTGTACTTAAATATATAATAATTATATAATCAGGTACGTACATAATTATAAGTAAGTAAATATAAGCTAAAACCGAACCCAACTACAAGTATATACTTACTTCTGTATAACACATTTTTCGAGCTAGTCTATAGATTTATCCCTCTATATAGCGATCTTAGGATAGTGCCGAGTTCTCTGGCTCCTCATAGCTATATATATAGCTATGCCCCAAATTAATCATTCTATTCAACTTATCGTTACGAGGCGACAGAATTTTTGAATACAAGACCGTTTCGACTACCAATATTCATTCCCCCTAACTTTTAAGGCCGGACACGTTGTGATGAATGGGGTGTGGTCCTTCAAGTTGATCCTCTTATCTTATCACCAGCCCACCGTGGGGGCCAGTACTTAGACGAATAGATAATAAATCAACGAACGAGTTCCAAATTACTACTACCGAGAGTTACGTGTAATTGCAAATGGTGCTATGCTTAATGAGTTAGCTCAAAGAATATGAATATATTGAGCAAGCCCACTTGAGGTAAACCATCATTCTTCCCTTGACCTAGTCCAAGGTACGGGTATTAATGTCGTTACTATGCTTACAGGGGAACGTTTCCGCTAATTTATGGACTCCATTTAGACGTACCATACATAAAACACTAAATACCATGCCCGAGTGATAGTCTATGCATCAATCACCAATACTGCATTCGGAGCGGTGGAAGGGGGTTATTTCGGACCAAATCTCAAGCCGAGAGTCTGATGACCCTTGTTTTACTCTATATAACTTTTTTATATTTTTTGTGGTGTGTAATTTTCCTATATATATGTGCACAGATGGCCGCCTACATATAGAGGAAGGCCAGTATATAATTTCTTGATCATAGTTACCCCATAGCTATCAGTTCTAGATTGACCCTGATTCCCCAGAAATCTACCGCAAGCCCTTTCTACTCTCCCAGTCAAAGAGGATCTTAAAATCTATATAGCGTAGATTACCTGCCTCGAGCAGCATCATGAACCCCGACAAATGAATCGAAATCGGCCCCTCGCGGAACTGAATTTCCCGCTCATATAAGTCTCACTAGGTTATAGGAAGTCTCTCTAGGATATATTAGCAATCATCTTAGTGATCCTTTATAACAAGGGGCTTGAATTGTGGGCTTGGTAGCTGTTCCATGTCTGATCCGCCTATTCCCTGGTTTTTCTTTACCGAGGATATCAACATTTCTCAATTCAGTCTATAACACAGTTATTAACACAAATTAATCACGTGCCATCACTCAGAAAACCAAAATCTGAATCCATGAACTTAAATAGGTCTCGAGAAATGAAACAAGGAAATAAGCGCCAGACTGATCCGCATCCAGCTAACAGATATCATAGCTGGCCACCAACACCGGGTAGGGTTATCATGTTTCATGCAGTCTTATCCGGAAGTTAAAAGGTGGTAGCCCGCAGCTAGCTTACGCCAATTGCTTTATGTAGATAGGTTGCGCCAAACAACTGTAGGTACAACAGTTGAAAATCCGACCTCAAGATGGGGTAGTACTTAGCAGCGGGCGCAATACAAATCCAGGCAATCATTCAGCAGCATTTCCCGACAATCACAAATCCGATCTCGTAATTGAAAAAAACCTGAGCTTTGTCTTGTATTCTGAAACAAATCTTGAGACTTTTTGCCTAGCTACACAAAGTGGTTCTCTGATCGTCATAGCCAACACGATTACCCTTTCTATTGGGTGCCCTAAGTTGATAACATGATCTGAGAAGTGGATTTATCACTGTATATATATAGATCTACGTACATATGTATCTGGTCTGAATGTATTAATAGTTGTCTGAGTTATATATATATATGAACAACACTGCTCTCGGGGCATACAGTTCATATTGACCACGTACCATTCTAGTAAAATCCCCTTAAAGCATTCGAAGCTTCGGTACTTTGGCTGGAAACCAGGGTTAGGGCTAATGCGAGGACGGCTGTAGGTATATGTCGATCTTATATAGCTTATGTACCATTCCCGTCGAGCGTACGAGCTATGTAGATCCTTAACATGTCCATGGCAACTCACTATATTAGGGAATTTTAATTCTCGTATCAGATTAGTTAATTGTTAAAAGGGAGATAACGATATTTGTTAGAGTGAGCCACACTCTTGGCACCAATATTTGGGTCAGTACTTACTGACTACGCAACTCTCCAGTCTACACATACCTAGTACCAATTATAGCATCACCATTAAAACTTGCATGGTCACATCACATGAGCCCACCAAGCTAAGTGGGTTAAAAAATGTGCGCTCCTGTATGCAGGATGCACTGTACGCACAAAATTACCGTCTCAGCCTTGTGATGTCAAATTGAAAGGCCGACTGACTGAGTGTGAAGATATGATGTATGCGGAACAAAACCGTATACTTATCTATCGCGGATTGCTCAGTTATATGCGCGACTGTTGGTATTTCAAATGTTCTAATTGTAAAGTAATAATTGTTGGTTATTACCGGAAGTTACCGGAGGTTACCGGAGGTCAGAGACAAGTACTTACCAACTCCACGAGTCCGGCGAGTCCTAGGAAGCTGTAATGTTAATGTGATTCTTCTTGACTTGTTACACGTACTGGGCGAATACCAAGACTCAGTTCCCAAGGGTGATATTCGGTTTGACTGTGTGTAACTGGATGTGTCATATTCATAGGTTATCACTCGGCTCTTAACTGAAGACTTGGAAAACGTACTAAGGATATCTTGGGAGGTTTAGGCCCATAGATTAGATGTAGTATCTCTCACTCCAATAAGAACGTTTTACTAGGTAAGTCGTAGCTATGAAACGATTTAGTTTGTACTCATGGATTATCACTCGATTATGTGCCATATTGATTCGAGGGTGGGGGTCACACAAAGCGATATACATATGTGGTTTCTTCACTCAGGACCGCGCGCGCATCATCTCCGAAATTATCCGATGGTAAGTACTTATACATATATGTAGGTTTATGTCTTTGAACCAAGCCTTACGCATATCATCTACTGTGTATATACTTTATAGGCCATTCATCAAGTTTATAGCCCCGCAAACATTGCGCGTAGCGCCGACAAAAAATATATACATCAAAACATTAAAGAGAGTTCAGTACCTCGGATTCCCACATAGTCACCTAATGCAGTACTTACGAAGCGATACAAGGCTTGGGAATAGCAGAGCTGACGGGATGCCCCATTTTCCTTGTTCTATGACCGAACACGTTGGAAAGGCGGCTCAGCGGTTGTAATACGTGGTAGTGATAGCCATAATTAATATAATTCTCACTAAGATACTGCATATGCCGATACACTCCCGATGAGGATATTAATTACAAATCAGTGGTCTCAGTTTGCTATTATACTAGTATCCGCTTTATGAGGATTTTCGGTCCCCGTATTCATATATACCACATACCTTAGAAGCTATGACGAAAACCTGTCAGACACCCATCCCTTGGATGATGTGTTTGGGTTGATTAATTAACTCTACATGTACTTACATGTATTATAATTAAGAGTATTTACTTGAGTACATACATGTAATTACATGTATACATGTACATACTTACATATTGTAAGTGAGAAGACACCCTTGATTCACGCAACCTTGGAGAGTGGTGTCTTCAGCTCACTTACCCCTACACACGAAGTACCTACTACAACTTAATACTATTTTTTTTTAAATTCTGCTGACGTTAAATGTTACGTATCATCCCATGGCCAGAAAAACGATCGACTCTCGTTGCCAATTGGTTTGTGCAAATTAAACTAGCTACATACATGTAGGTTAGTGACGTTGCTCGTGATCAAAACTACCCCATATTGTAATACATTTTGTCTTTGAACACTTGTTATAATCTTACCAGTATAAGAGGCTAAGTAATATCATTCTCTCTCCCTCCTCCCCTCTCTCGCTTCTTCTTCTCTCCCGACTCAATCGTTCATTCGTCTGGGTTCTTGGGTTAAATACAGATGATTACGTACGTGTAGAGGAAGAAATATTTTGCCTGTAAGTGCCTGAAACCGAAGAAGTAAACAAACGCATAACTAACTACACAAAAAGTATCCGAGCTTCGTGGAGAACTAAGGCCACGTACCAAAATACATTTTCAGATACATGGGCGACGCCTAAGGCACATACATACGTACATACATACATACATGACTCTAGGCTAGACCAATGATAATGGGTTCGAGTTTTGTATCCATTTGGCTCATGGAATTTCACAATGAGGTCTAATTTACCTTCTTATTCACATTCTGAACCAGGCTAACCTTCAATGTTTCGTATCGACATTGGTCCAGATGGCTACAACATCCGGGCCAGTTCAGTTCCCAGCATCACCCTAAACGCAATGCATAACGCGAATGATTGTTTTCTTTTTCAATTGAGTTTGGGACCTATCCCACAAGCTTCTATATAAATTCAACATAATGGTTCCATTATCCGGATATAAACTCTTAGCCAGCCAATAACTTTATCTTGAGCCCCCCTGACAACAAACCAAGATACTCTGATCATTTCCTTTTTTGGAGACATCTAAAATATAATCAGTTAAACATCCCATGTCAACATCAATAAAATATGGAAGAAACAGGTACTCTTGTGCCATCATGCCCTTCATAGCATGGTCCTTGTCTGCCAAAATAAAAAAATATACATGGTGTGGAATTAAACCGCCAACGGGACCCGGTGGGAGAGTCTTTCTCTACGTTGTCAATGAGCCCAAGATACTGCACTGTGATCATTTCCGTCTACATTACCCGCGATTGCGTAAACAAACAATAAAAGCAAACATCAATATGACTGGAAAAACATCCTAGCGACAAAAATGATGTAGATACTTGCCTAGTATCTCCATATTTTTACCCCTCAGAGGTAGGGCAATTCAGACTCCTCCCATAACACCCCACTTCTATCTGTCAAAACACTGATATAATTTGCTGCTAAGCGGGACCCCGTAACTTGACCACCCCTCCCTTTGTAACTGAACCAGTCATCTACCACACGTTACGTTCTCGCAAACAACTACTGGCTCGCCGCTGTTTCGAATCTAGATCGCAAGTGCCAGAATTAACCGAACCCCCCTCCTCCCCCTGTGCCTAGGGTTGGACTTAGTTGGTCTGGATAGAAAGCACCCGCTCTTGGGACTGCGTTTGCTCCTCCTGCTCCTCCTCCTGCTCCTCGCCACCTCTAATCCTCCCCCTCCTAAGGCAAGACAAATACAAGGAAGGAAATGGGATACGGGAAAACAAACGACTGTTAGCGCAATAATGCCTCTCCCTCAATTACCTCACGAGAAGTTTAGACAAGACTCACGGAGGGTACAGTGATACAATGGCAAATAACTAAGCAGAAAGTCCATCCAGAAAGGGTTCCAAAAGTAGATCACTCGATCTAGTATCGATCGATCTTGCACTCCACCAGCGTATTATCTTTCTCTCGGAGAAGGATTGACGGGATATTCGGTGATTAAAAGCTACCTTTCCCTGACTAGGTGTAACTGTAAAAGAATGTCCCCCTCCAGCCCCGTGCTCACACGGGCACGCACGGGCCAGCTAGGGGATATGCAGAGCATCTGCCGATTCGACGGCCGGTCAAGAGTAAGGGAGTGGCATGGAATGATTGGTGTGAGCACTACTGGACCGACATGATGGTCTTTGGGTCATTGTGGTCACGGCTCAGGGAATCGGACGATAACTGGTAAGGTACGTAAGTAGATCTACATGAGTACATAGCGTACCAAGGTAGAGGAGGTTAAAATACCGTTGGATCAGAGCAGGTGAAGTTTATGGATGGGTCCTCGCGAGAGTACTTGCCATGTCAAGTAAAGAAATATTTACCGCACTCGTATATACCGCCTATAAAAGTAGGCCTAGCTAGGCACTACATCCATATACACGGCGGGCTGGGGATCTACATACTACATATATAGGTTTGGTAAGAAGGAAACCTGGCAGAGATATACTTTTCATCACCAAACTCAACCCCAGGAGTACCACGCCGAACCCCCTCATGGCTCACCACCTCCATCTTGCCACATACTCACCAAGCCGATCACCAGTCTCTATTGAAATCCGGCACGAACAACTCAGGCTCAAGCTGGCCTGCCTAGAATATATCATCTCGTATCAGTTTGGTTTGGTGTGTGGCTATTGCATATGTGGCAGGAGCAGTCTTATTGGTCCAGGACTGTGGTTGGTGGATTGAGCTGGTTGGCTAGTTCTGTGGGGGGGTCACATTTGTGTGGGGGAATATATTGGAGGGAGTGATAGTTCATGACCCACGCGCTCACATAGTGAGACAGCCACGTCCACCGGGCCCAAAACAGCCCGGGGGGGGGGGGGGGGGGTGAGATTGGATTCGCTGGCCAGCTATTATAGGTGACGGACAACGTTTTGAAATCGTGTGGTTTCATAGATGGATTGCGCATTTCCATGATATTGGAATATGACAGTACTAGGGAGGGTGGGAAGTAGCTTGTAATCTCCATGCCGAAATACAGAAAAGGGTAGAGAGCTCATGAAAATTTTACAGAGTTATATAAAATAAAAACAAAAAACTATATCTACAAGATTGAGGCCACTTAATCTGCCAAGCAGGGGATTATAGCTAGCTGGCTATTCCCCGTCCCCAAGCTCTGCGCCGGCCCAATGTAATGTACCAGCCAGGGGGAGCGAAAAAGCGTACCTGCATATATACGCCACCAAGGATGATGACCCTCCCCGGCAGACACCCCAGGCCAACCACAGCGCTCGATATGAGATCTGTAATGAACCCGCGCGCGCGGAGAGTTCATCTCATCGATCCCAGCGAGCTATAGCTAGCTAGCTAGCAAGCCAGCCAGCCAGCTGCCCATGGCCAACCCAACACGACCCGAACCAGAGAGCACCACCATGCCATGCCATGCCATGTATCGTATCGTAGCCAGCCAGCCAGCAGCGCAGGGGAATGGATGGGGGGGTGGAGGAGGCACAGCTAGCTAGGTGGTATGTCTAGGTAGGTGACAAGTCACCCATCCATCCATCCATCCATCCATCCATCCATCCATGGGTGCAAAAGGGAAAGAAAAAAGGAAAAAAAAAAAGGAAAAAAAAGGCCAGGGCTGTGCCTTTCGGAGATTTAGAATGTCGGGATATCGATCGGGTTTTTTTGGAATTGGTGGTAGTGGTGGTGGTGTGTGTGTGTGTGCAGTATGTGTGCAGTGTATATGTGTGTGTGTGTGTGTATGTGCTGTGTGTGTATGTGCTGTACATACTTGCTGCGCTGCAGACGGCGGTCCATGGATATCAGATGAGGAGGAGGAGGAGGAGGAGGGGAGGAGAGGGGGAGGAGAAGGTGGGATGAGGAGGGGCAGCAGCAGGTAGGCAATCGTGGAATTTCCACCACCACCACTACCACGTAGATGCGCTGGTGGTGGTGGTGGGTCAATTGTCTTTTTTTCTCCTTCTCATCCTCTTCTCTCCTTCCTCTCCTACCTCTTCTTCTTGCATATGTCCTCCCACGTACGTCCTATACCCGGTGATTGTGGTGGTGGTTGTGGTTGCGGTTGTGGCTATGGAAGGGTACCATGGAGATGGATACGTTGAGGGGTGCATACATATATCGATCATGCGGATGCGCATCACCTCCCATCACTCCCCCTCCTCCTCCCCCTCCTCCATATGGTCCACTCACTCAATGGCTGGACGGCTTCGAGAAGCGTGGAGGAGAGTCATGACACACATCATTACATAGGTCGCAGAAGTCATATCATGTCAGTAGATGTAGGTAGGTGTGATATACATGACATGAATGTAGGTAAGGTAAGGTACGACGTACATGTAGCTAGAGGCAGGTCCTCATCTCCTTGCCTTGCCTCACCTCATGATGCCTCACTTACCCAGTGCGCTCTCTACATGATACTGTACTGTACGGATCCCCCCCGCCCATAACCCACGCATCTCTCCCCCCTCCCCCCTCCCCATATCATGTCCCTTCATCTAATGTCCATACCATACCATACCATACCCTGGATCTCATCTCTCTCTACACCCCAATCCATGCGCGCACCAAGCAAACACTTCCAAATGCGATGGGCGCTCAGATACCCGCACGCACGCACCTCAGCTCCAAACAGATCACAGGGGGAGGGAGGGGGGGGCGGAACGGCCGGACGGACGGACGGGCGGGGAATTAAATGAGACATTTGGGTTTTTTTTTTTCTTTCTTCCCTCTCACCTCCTTCTAGATGTGGAAACTGGATGGAAGGTTTCTTGTTTTATTTTTTATTTTTATTTTTATTTTTGTTGAGAGCGGGCCGGGTCGATCCTTATGGAAGGGTTCTGGAAGGAGTGTCACGTGATGTTGAGATCTCGGAGGTAGCCGTGGGGGTATTAATAATGGGATTATGAACGGGTCCTGAAGCGTCTTACAGGGGAGGGACGGGTGCGGTGTGGGGGGGAGGGGAGGGGGTGGTTTGGAGTAGAGTATAGAGTGTAGATATAATTGTAGGTACTGTCAATAGGGAGGGAGAGGGGGGGGGGAGAGGGTACGTAGATAGATACATGTAGTAGTAGTTTTATTGTTTTATTGTTTTATTGTTTTATTGTTTTATTGTTTGTTAATAATTAATCTGGGGGTGGGGGGGGGTGATGGATGATAGTTTGTGATTGCGCTCATGAGCAGCAGTCAGTTCCTTGCATGTCACATCGTTCCCCTTTCGAGTGAGTGAGGAAGGACCCTTGGGGGGTGGTGGGGGTGGGGATTACATAAACCTCCATGTCCATCCATCCTAGCGGCAGACAGCAGACAGCAGGGAGCAGGGAAGGGAAGGGAAGGGAAGGCAGGGTGGAGGGATGGCAACGTCCTGTACCTACGCCCATTTGCAACCCGGAAACGAAACAACGTCCACCCACCCACTGCTACAGACCCCCGACCTGCACGTGGCAGGCGAAGGTGGTACGAGGAAGGATTTTTTTTTTATTTATTTACTTTTTTTTTGGACTCTTTTTTTTTGTGTGTGTGTGTGCGTCGTGTGTGGTGGTGGGGAATACGGAAGGGAAGGGAGGAACAGAACAGACACAACACAGCACAGCACGAGGGGGAGGGAGAGGGGAGAGGAGGATCAGGAGGAAGGAGGGGGAGGAGGAGGGAGGAGGAAGGAGGAGGAGGGATGGACAGACAGCTCGAAACAGAAGTGCCACGTCGGTGGACGTTATGGGAGTGATGCAGATTACGAGGGAGGGAAAGGAGGGAGGGAGGGTTGAAAATGCAGAAGTGGAGGAGAGGGAGAGGTGCATCTGGCTAGGCGAGTTTACATCATCGGTTATGTCTGTCTGTACCTTTAGAGAGAGGGGGGGATGTGTAGTTACATGTATTCAGGAATTGTACATGATGGAGATGAGGAGACGAGACATGTCACTCCTCACTACATACCATGCTATGTAATGCTGAAATTGCTGCCCTTCCAGTCCACTGACCGGGTCAATAATGATGGAACCCTAACTCCTCCATTGGCTGCTCTCGGGGCATCACATCATGGCTTTTCGCTCTTGTTTCCTGGCTGGTGTGTTTGTGGCGAGGACTGGGATTCGGGCGCTCGGTGGGTGGCTTGATCTGGGGCTGGGACGGCGGGACTGGGACTGGACTGGACTGGGCAGGACAGGGACAGGGACAGGGTCTCGGTGACGTCGGTCGGTCGGTCGAGTCGACGAAACGAGACGGACTTCTTCAGTTCGGGATGGGGGGGTGTGTGTGTGAGGGTTTATCTCGCTCGGGGAGAATTAATTGAGTTGAGCTGAAAGAAAAGAAAGAAAGAAAGAAAGAAAGAAAAGAGCATAAGGGAAATCATAATCATGTCGGCTGGCACTGCACTGCAGTAGGTATGTATGTGGTAGATCATCAGAGCAAGAGCATAGAGTAAGTAGAGTGAGGAGGGAACATCGACAGGGGTAAACAACACAACAAGCAAAACTTCCCCCTCCCCCCCCCCCACCCCCTACCCCGAAGAAGAAGAAGAAGAAGGGGAAAAATATAATTGTGCCTGCTCTGCGGGTACGTATACGTCGATCTAATTCTCTTCACATATAGGGTCCAATTTTACCTCTACACCTGAGCTCCTATGTACTCTGTACAGTATCTACCAGGTAGCTAGTAGCTACAAGCTAGGAATATCGTTCCCCTCCCCCCCTCCACCCCCGAGGAGGTCAAAGTCATGAGAAACATCAATTGCATCCGTCTAGCTAGCCCGGCCGGATTATCTCTCGCTCTAAGTTAGGGGGGGGAGGGGGCGGGATGTTAAAACTTGGATAGTAATATTTGCAATGGCTTTTTTTTTTTTTTTTTTTTTTTTACCTTTGATGTACATATATTATAACAATAGACGTATGTTTCTGGTTTGCCTTTTTCCTTTTTCTTTTTTTCTTTTCTTTTCTGCTTCTGCTTTCTTTTTTACATTTACTTTTCTCTCTTTTTTTTTTTTTTTTCTTTCTTTCCGTCCACTCGTTCAATTCAATCCAATTCAATCCAATTCGACTCGACTCACTTGACTCCGGCTTCCCCATCCCTTCGGACCTGAGCTGCGAGAATACGTTCACGGCCGGCACAGCGGATACCGACTGCTGCTACATCTTCACGAAAAAAGGGAAAGAGAAAAAAAAAAAACTCTCCCTACCGCATAAAGCAGAGAGATCAGATCAGATCTCCCCGTACGTACGTCCCGCCATCACATTCGGTCGGCCTCTAGAGCTACATACCTACTCTACCTGCTCCACCCACATACATACACCCTACATACACCCTACATACAACCTACCCTCGCTCGCTCGCTCGCTCGCATCCACCTCCTCCATAACAACATTTTTTCTTTCTTTCTTTCCTTTTTGCCAACCCCCCCCCCCCTCGCTGGTGAAAGTGATTGTCGCCCGTATCTATATTCCATATTCCATATTCACTATCCATCCCTAGGGAGGGGAAGGGAAGGGGAGAAAAGGGTATAGGAGGAGTTGGGGGTGGAGGAGGAGGAGAGGAGTTTTTAGCAATTGTTGTAGAAGCTAGACCTAGAAGCAGAAGTTAACACCACAGTAACAACAACAGCAGTAATAATAACAAGAACACATATGGCGGGCATCACGCAGCAGTGGGCCAGCATTTGGAGTAGTGCCAATGGTGGCATCGGCAGTGCGAAGCAGCAGAAGGGCGCTGACCGGGGGAGGGACAGCGCATCATCGCCATTGGAGGGTGAGGGTGAGGGTGAGGGTGAGGGTAATAATAGTAATAGTGAGGACGACCTATCGGTGAGTGGGGGAGGAGGAGGGGGAGGGGTGGTGGTGGGGGGTGGTGGTGGTGGTGGTGGTGAGAGGAAGATGTCTTCATTGATGGATGGGGAGTTGGGAAGGTTACTCTTAAGCTTGGGGGGAGATGAGGATGATGAGGAGTTGGTGGCTGGGGTTGATATTGGAGAAGAGCAATTGAAATTGCTGAGAGAGGGAATGGGAATGGGAAACGTCGGTGTTGGTGGTAATACGACTGCTACTGCTACTGCTACTGCTACTTCTCATACTGCTCATACTGCTAGTACTACTGCTACTATCACTGCCAGTAATACTAGTAATGCCAGTACTACAACTGCTCTTGCTGCTGCTATTGCTACTGCTATTGCTCCTGCTACTACCACCACCACCACTAATACCACTGCCACTGCCACAATCTCATCCGCATCAACCACCACTGACTATCCTATTACTTCTACTGCAACTAATAATTCATCCTCTAATACTCGTCCTAATACTGGTGTCAATACCCCAGCTAACCTCGATCTCAATGATAGTCGTAATAATAGTGCCACACCAACAAAACTAAGGCTCAGGCTAATTGCAACAAAACTATCCACAGCAATTACAAGATCGCCATCACCATCTGCTGCTTCTTCCGTGGTGACCTCACCAGTGTTGGCCAGTTTCTCAATATCGAGTCCTCTTGTATCTCACTCCAGCCACACCATTGCCCTTCGTCATGAGGTGAACGACGTAAATGGCGAGAGCCTCACCTTGCAGCACAATTTTTACCGTGAATCAGGCCCCACCTTTGATGGGCAGAGACCAACCTACCACAGCTCTCACTCAGCCGTTAGACCTACTACTGCAGTCCCCTCCTCAAGTTCTTCCTACACATTCTCCGATCACTTAAGCTCTCTTGGCTTGCCGGACCCAATCACCCTTCACAAGTCTAGGTCAGCCAACGACCTGTCTCTCTTTCTCCCACTCGATGAATGTCTCCCGCCTATCCCTCCCTCACTTTGGGGGTCGCGCCAGCAACACGCCTGCAAACACGCAGACACGTTCACAGCTGGCCAGGTGGCAGCCTTGTCCGACAACCACCAGCAGCAGCAGCAGCAGGAGCAGCAGCATCACCACCACCACCACCACAATCATCACATCCACAACCACACTACTCTCACTCACACTCTCGCTCACACACTCACTGAGAATCACTCAATCCTCAACCACGAAAGTATTCCCCCCCCCGCCAGTACCGAGGTGGTCGTAGCTCCTCCCACTACTACCAGTCCTCTTCTCTCTCCACTTACTCCTCCTCAACTGGGAAAACCTAAACCTGCACTCGCACTCGGTCCACCCCTAACATTCTCTTCTGAGGAAAAGATCTCCCCACTCAGCCCCGAAGACGCAATCGCCAGTCCTGGACGTCGGCCCTGCCATGAAACGTCGTCCACCGTCTACTCTTCGTCCTCATCGTCCCTCACATCACCTAAACCAGCTCCGTCTTTGTTGTTTGACCCCGAAACTTCTTCGTTCTCCGAACAACACAATCGTTCTCTCTCTACCCCTCCCCCTCATCCTCCTCGTACCCACGTTTCTCCCGTAAACGACCTCTTCAATACACCTCCGTCGTTGTCATTGTCGTTGTTGTCGTCCGGTACTTCCGATAATCGGAAATCGGAGTTGTTGACAGAACACTCTGGCGACGCCGTCCCCCTCGCCGCCGTCTCATCTTTGTATCCATCGTCGGCATTAGCAGCAACAGCAGCAGCAACAGCAGCAGCAGCAGCAGCAGCACAAACACCGAAAAAAACAGAAGAAGGTGAAAACGTCAATCTTTTAGCCGAATTCCCTTGGTGTGCGGCTGGTCTTGAAGCGGATCCCCTCGCGTCCCCCACATACACGCCAGCTCAGCGCTTTCTTCCTCCACTTCCGCCTCCACCTTCTCCATCGTCATCTTCCTCTTCCACGGCACCTCAGTCCGGGAAGGAACGCTCGGCACTAGTCATCCCCACCCTCACACTAGAACAATTCTTTTCCGACCCAACGATGCCGAAGCTGCGGTCATCGGATAGCGGTGCGAGCACCCGTGGCCGTCCCGAACCCCTCCGCCCTACCAGCCTTGGGGGTCCAAATGTGCCAAAGGCGCCGTCATCCCCCCACAGTACCCATAGCATTGGGCGTATGTTCTCGACAAAAATACGTGGTCTATTGCACGGCAGCCGCGATAGGCGGGCAAGTAGTCCTCTCAGCCCTCCCAATGTTGCCTCAAGTATCCATGAGGCTCATTTCGATACCTCAAAATTCGTGTCTGCTTCCGTGCCCTCGTCACCGCGCACCACTGCGCACTACCCATTGCCTTTAAACGAGATTCATCCGAGCCTGTTGTCTAGGGAATCGACTGAGGAAGATGACGGATATGGTACCCTCCCCACCCCAAACCCGAGTCCTTTATCGCGGAAAGATTATTCACACTCTGGTGCCAAAGCTTCTTCAGGCCATTCTTCGTATAGGTCTGCGGATTCTCCCACAACACGTACCGAGACAAGCCATGACTCGTCGACAGGGACCGAGTCGACAGGTATTCGAAGTGGTAACAGCTCGTTCCGGAGTTTGGAGGATGAGAAGAAGCGTCCGGATTCTCCCACGAGTCCTATCACCCCGGATGGCGATTACCAGTTTGCCAGGAGCTCACCAGTAAAGTCCGGGTGCGAACACAATTTTACCAAGGGCTCACACGAGAAGGCCGCAAGTGAATACCACCCTTGCAACAGTTGTGATGATGACGACAGGTCGCAGGAGGTGATTTTCTACATCGACCATAGGGAGATTCAAGCTGCCAATGTCGAGGTACCGACACCCACGGCGGTCAAGCATTCTAGTCAGTTATCGGCAGTGACAGCTTCATCCCGAATTCATCGGCCCATGTCCACCCGGTCACGGTCGGAAAGCCCGGCACCTCAACGAGCTCCGAGCTTTGTGGCCTCAATTCGGGAAGAAATTACTGGCCGTGAAACACCATCATTCCTGGCACCAAGACCTGCACCAATCCCGATCCCAGTGGCAGGATCTGCAAAGCCTGCCCTGCATCCCACCGAAGGTGGGTCTAAGCTTCTGCGAATGAGCACCATGAGCTCTAGATCGTCGGCAGTAAACCAGGCCAAGGCACCTCTATCACTAACACCCAGGGTTCGAACGAATTCCATCACTCGACCATCAACAGCCAACCGTCCTGGCACATCCTTCTCAACCATGTCAATGAGCTCCAATAGGAGCATGTACAGTCCCAAATCGCCCGGGGTGCCTATGGACAACCTTGCTGATGTCGAAGAGAACATCGTGCTTCCGCCCCCACAGAGCCCAGATGCAGCGTCAGCGTTCAATCCTGATAAGTTCGCGTCTAGAGGATCAAGGGGGAAACCCAGCTCTCTCCTGCATGAAATCGTCATACCTCCCCAATTCGATACAAGGTCGTTCAAGACGGCCCCTGCCTCGCCTACTGCCGCATCAGAATACAGCTTCGCAGCTGGACTGTCACCAAAAAGGATACCAGACGACATGCAAATGCGTCCCCATGTCTTCAATACGGAGACGTCTGATAATGACGTCTCGATACCATTCTTTCCAGTTGCACCATCACCACCAGCAGTTGTTGTTGCACCAGCAGCCGAGGCGCCCCGTCGTTCGAAGACGGTCAGCCTACGTCATGCATTCACCCGTCTGAACTCTCACGTGAGCAAGAGGGGAACGAACTCTCCCATCACACCAGATATCATCTCTCGCCCATCAAACGCAGTCAAGTATGGAGGTATCCCTCACCCTCTTGCCACTGAGATATCTCAATCCATCGACGAAGAGATCTCAGAGAAGGGGAATGGTGGTGCTACTCGGCCCCGTGCAACTTCTGGCGGCACGCTACCTTCATCTTCGTCGTCTTTCTCCCGTTGGAAATCAGGCCACAGTAGATCGTCGTCCAACCCGTCGTCGAACCTTCCACCGTCACTACCCCCTTCCCAACAGCAACTGCATCAGCCAGTCTACTACAATGCTCCAGAGGCTGCTCCCACCAGCCCCACATCCACACCAGATGCCTACTCACCCACCACTACATCCTCCGCATCCATCAACTTCAAATCTACCCCCACCTCCGCTACCACAACCACTGGCGTCCAGGCTGTAGCTCTTACTGATGAGGAGCGTTCAGAGCTAGCACGCATGCCCGGTACGATCTTCCTCAAGACTGCACGAAGTGGAGAGGGCTCGGGTGGGGAATTGATTATCGAGGAGCACAGGTTGAAGCCGCGGAAGGGAATGCAGGGGAGTGGTGAAGCGGGGAAGTGCAGGTTTTGTAGGAGGGGGCCGTTTCCAAATATGTGGGTCTGTTTGGACAGCTGCGGATTTGTCATGTGTAGGGTGTGTGCGAATGAGAGCGTCCAAGGCGGAGAAGCAGAACTGTTTTGAGCTGGATGCGTATTTTTCTTTCCTTATTTTTCATTTTTTTTATCATCATTATTATTATTATTTTTATTTTTTGGCTGAACGTCGAGTTAGTCAGAGAGAACTAGAGTATCTTTTCCGTCCTCTTTTCTCTTTTTTTCTTCCCCTTCCCATTTTGATGGTTCTGTTTATTTTGGTTTTCTGTTTATTCTGTAAATTGCATAGCGTGGGTCTTCTCCTTTTTTTTTCTTTGCGGTTTTAGTTGATTTGTTATTTAGCGGTTGTGTGTGTGTGTGAGTGTGTGTGTGAGTTCTTTCGGATTAATTGTTCCTCGAATTTCTGATTTTTTTTTTCTTATGGTCGTGACACGCATTTCTTTTGTGGCAAGCTCGCGTTTCATGTTTTTTTCTCTCCTAAAGCGCAACTTACACAATTTGGTTACTACTTATATGTTGGTTTGAGCAATCGTTGTTGTTGGGGCGAGTGAGGGGGGAGGCTGGGAGGGAGGGTAGGTAGTATGAAGCAGAAGCAGCAGCAGGGGAAGGGGGTGGAAGAACCGGGGGGAGGGGGGGGGGGGAGGATACAGTTTTATGACGTTGCAGGAAGGAACAGATTTGGATTGGCATACATAAATATTACAGGGCCGGGACGCACGAAGGTTTTATTTTTGGGCGGTGGGGCGTTTTTTTTTTTTTTTGTATTTTTTTTCACTTCCATCCTCTTTTTTTTGCTGCTGCTGCTTGCTGCTTGCTTGTGATTGTGCTTTGATTGCTGCTTTGGGGGAGAGATTTCTTTTGTCTATAATTTATTACTTCCCATTACTTTGACCTCTTCTATGTTGCTGATACCTTTTTTTTTATTTATTTCAAGCGTAACTTTACTTTACTTATTGTCTATTTTCCCCTCCCTCTTCCTCTTCTTATTCTTATTCTCCGCCACAACCGCTTCCCTCTCTTCACTGTATTTCTTGAGCTCTTGATCTTCGATATTTGCGTACGGGGTGGGCTCTTTTTCTTTTTTTTTCTTTTAGGATAGTTAGTCCCGATATCGATATGAAGAACCAGACCATCAGATCTCATCACTGAGTTACGTACGGGGCCGCGGTATAATTTTTTTTCTCGCTCCCTCCTCCGTCCCGATATATGGCCCTTCACTCGTCCATTCCACCGCCATCACCATGATCACCTCCCCCCCAAAAGATATTTGGAGACAGAGGGGAAAAAAATGGTACTAGTCACAAGCAGACAGGATTTTTCGTGCATATCTGACCTCTGGCCACGGATCGAGAAAAAGGGTGGAGGGGAGGGGTGGATGTTTCCGATTGAGAGAGTGCGTTAGGTGTGATGAAGGCACGGAGGCCTGATCTGGGTGAGTGATCATGGGAGGGTAGGTGAGGTGAAGTGCACCCTGGTCTCTCTCTCTCTCTCTCCTCTCTCTCTCTCTCTTTCTCTATCTCTGGAACCTGTGCCTCTCTCACGTCTAGCTAGCTAGCTGGCTCTGGGTAATCTGTTCTAGATCTGCGGCCGTCAGGAACGGACAAGATCGAAGCCTTTTTTTTTTTCTGAGCGCAGGGGGGGGGGGGGAAGAAAAATGATGCCAGATAAGCTGGCTGGCTGGCTGTCTGGCTCTCTTCCTTCCTTCTTTGCTTGAAATTGTTGCACGGAGAAAAGGTTGGGGGAGGAAGTCAGAACTGTAGATCAGATATTATGTGTATATAACATTAACGACGACGTAGCTAGTCTACAGTATAGTTAGTTTGATATTTTCCAGACAGTACAGCGTACAGAAATCGAGTCCAAACACAGTAACATTTTATTTTTAATTCCGGGCCGGGTTGTGTGATGAGCCATGGGCCATCCGTGCCTCCATCCCGGCGCACGAAAAGAAAAGGAATGGGAATCATGATAGGTATGGTGATGCAGGAGAGAGGGGAGGGGAGGGGGGGGGTTCACGTCTCGGCCCCATGGCGCACGTTTCATGTTGCTGCTGTGCTTCCTTTATGCTCCTTCCTCGCGTGCGTTGCGTGCCTGGTCTTGTTTAATATTTTTTTTTCTCCCCCCCCCCCCACTCACTCCCCTTCCCTTCTAGCTAGTGACTGGCTGCGCGCGAGCGATCAGCTAAACCCGCTCCAGCCAGCGTATGCAGGTGCGAGATGTGGTTCGAATCATGTGACCTGGCGGTGGTGGTGGTGGGTTTTCCCCGAGTGGAATGAGAGCAGAAGTGGGAGGAACAGGTCTGTAGCAGCAGGTGAGCAGGAGGGGAAAAAAAGTAGGGCTTTTAATCATTGAAGGTGTGTTGTCGCGAGTGATCGATTGAGATCGGCTGTTAGCGGCAAGGTTAGGGTTTCTGGGTTAGGGTTTTGGTGCAACAGGGTTAGGGGAGATTGTGGGGCGATACACCCGCACCCACACCCACACACCCACACCATATCCACATCCACATCCATGCTATGGTGGGTGTGTGCTGGAGGGAAAGGGATTGAGGAGGGGATGTTGGATTAGAGTTCTCGGTATTTTGGCATGGAGAACGAGTTGCGTGGTGGGGGCGTGGGATTGAGTTCTGACTCCCTCCCCCCCCCCCCCTGGCCATGCTTGATCTGGAATCGGCAGGTGTGACTGGGAGGGTATATAATATAATACATGTAGTGGATGATATGATAGCTGCTGGGGTGTGTGGCGCAGTGGAGAGGAGGGGGGGGGAGGCGGGGGATTTACAGGCGGTGCTGAGGATCGAAGGGGGGGGGCCGGGGGGGCCAGGACTGAGGGACCAATGGTTGAGTGGGAATTGGGTGAGTCGTGCAGCTGTTTGTATTAAGTACATCCATGTATCTATTGTTGTCATGATGGAGGGCCTAGCTAGATGATCAGGAAGGATTATGGCCCGGTGTAGTTTGCAGTGGCAAAGGTTTGGAAACAGGTTGCTATTGGTGAGTGGTGAATCAGTTAAGGCCTCCAGCGATCGATGAGAGGTCGAGAGAAATCATTCTGTTGTTGTTGTTTGTTTCTTTTCTATAAACGTACCTACATAAAACATCGTGGAGAAGAGTACCTGATGTATATGTATATATATATACATGTAATTAACTGTGAAGAGTCATCAATATGGTTGACTGGTAAGGCGTGGTACGGTGATCATGACTATATGTGGATGTAATTAATGGGGGTGTAGTAAGTAATTGTGTTTACATAGTATGGAAACTTGGAGAGCCCTAACGATCATGGGCAGGTATTATAAATTGCAATTCATGGGAGCTTGGGGCTAGCTATGGGCATGCTCGTGGAGAAGTGTTTCTTGAATTATTCCACAGAAGTTTCATCTGCCTCGACTATAGCTACAGCTATCAAGCTAGCTAGATTACTAAAGCCATATAGCTAAAAGCTTTATATCCATAACATATCGATATATCTACACCACATCTACAGAAACATACCCCACACCTAGATTATACGTATAACTATATCACCATGGCCATGGCAGACCAGTAAGTCCTTTCCCCTCCCCAAGAGGGTGCAGACCTCCTCGATCCTCTCTAGTCCCCCCCACATTCACGCCACTGCTAACACTACTCCCCCCCCCCAATTACAGACAACCCACCTTCAAGTCCCAATACACGCCCCACGAGCGCCGTCGCGCCTCAGCAGAGATGCTCCTCACGCGCCCCACCCACATCCCCATCATCTGCGAGAAGGCCGCCCACGCAAAGATGGAGGGTCCCGACCTCATCAAGATCATGATCCCGCCCGACAGGCAGGTCGCGTACCTGCTGCACTTCATCAGGCGCAAGACCAAGATCTCGCCGACGCAGGCACTGTTCCTGCTGGTAGACGAGATGCTGCCCCCGACGAGCATGGAGCTAGGGACCTTGTTCGCCGAGAGGAAGGATACGGACGGGTTCTTGTATGTGGTGTAGGTTGGCCCGTGTGTAGGTTTGGGGAGCTGGGATAGGGGATGATTGCTAATTCTGTGTGTGTAGGTATACGACTGAGGAGACGTTCGGGGGTGAGGTAGCTGCAGCTGGGAAGGCGGTGGACGTGGAGGGGTAGGACAGATCTAGATCTGGCGGGGCAGTGGTGTCTGCAGATCTGGAGGTTTTTTTTCTTGGGGTCATGTACCTTCTGGCCTGCAGCCGGCAAGGCCAGAACCAATTCTTGTCAAGCTGACAACCTCGAGACATCGACTCAGGTGCCCTCTACTATAGCACTGGCGCATAGAACTGGCCAATACATTAACGGCCCCAATGTAAGTACCGATCGCTTGGCAGTTGGGGTAGAGAGAACTTGATGTTTCAGCGAGTTATCATAGTTGATAAATCTCACTATATCATGGGTGAAAATAAGAAAAAGAAAGTGTGCATGCGAGTGATATTCTATGATGTGATTGGCTTGATGATCATCGATCGATCGATTGTCCCAGAACCAGCACTCGCTGAGCCGGGGCCAACAAAATATTCCACACGTATATAGAGGGAGAGAGTGGTATCCGTGTATAATATTTGATTTGAATTGTGCTGGGGCCACCGAGACCTCTAACATTGATTAATGCGCCCTATACGCCTCATCCTCCACCTCCTCCACCCACACCTGGTTCCTCCTCGCACGAACCTCCGACTCCCGCTTCACGAGGTCTATGAGCGCCGAGCTATCATCCTCCGGATCCTGCAAAATCCTCTCGTCAGCCTCACGATCTCCCATACATACAGAGCCACACTCACAGAACCCGCGTCCCCAAACACCTTCTCCAGGAACGCCGCGAGCCGCTCACGGTCGGCCTGCGTCAGTTCAGGGGTTGTGCTGCGGATCCCAGCTCCTCCTTGGGGCGTGCCCTGTGGTGTGGGAGTCGAGGAGGTTGGAGGCTCGTTCCTTGCGGCTGGGTCTGGGGTGTGGATGGGGTCCTCTGCCGGTGTCGGGGCGGGTGCAGCTGGTTCTTGGTTTGCTGCTAGCTTTTCCTCATTATCCTCCGGGGCCCTGTCGAGGGGGTTCTGTGGGTTTGACATGCTGCGTGGGTGGGTAGCTGCTCTTGCTTGTTGGCGGGGAGCTAGGTGTGGTGGGTTTTTATGGGAGTGGTGGGAACAAAGAAATGGTTAATCAGTTACGGGTGGGTGCTGCTGTTATCCAATATAGTGTGGTATTGGTTTCTATGTCTGGGATGCTACTTTTGTAGAATTCTTGACTCCATTTGGACAGACTGATCTTTGACGGTGAGGCAGGAGTTGGTGTGGTCATCAATTATCACTCGTGGATCGATCATTTCGGGATGCCGCGACCGGATCAGCCTGATGAGGGTTGTGGGGCCGGTTACGATGTGGTCTCGGGGGTGGTGGGATTTGATTGCACAGGGCGTTTGGATGCGTGTATGAAGTATCAAATTAATCAATCAACGCTCATACTCCTGAACCGCGAGCGGACAGATGTACCTGCCTAGAAGTTACTCGGTCAGGATACCATACCGAAGATAGTGGATCGTGGAGGTTAGAGCTTGGTGGTGCCCTGGTATGTATGTACTAGAGAGGGTTTGAACCCTCATACAGTTGCTCGGCGTAAGAAAGGTCAAGGTGCACACCAGTTTCCGTTTCTTCTAGCAAAAACTAGGAATCACTTAAAACTTCTAATAGCAAGTGATCATGAGATTTGGTGCAGAGTCCTTAACGTGCGCGCTATACCCTGACGTGTGATCTTTCTTACAGCAAGTTTTTTTTTTTCTTATAGCGAGATTGCTTTATATAGCGAGTTATGGCTGTACTGGCATGCGTAGCTTGGAGGTGGAAGTTTTGATTTTGAGCTATCCCTTGACCGTTACTTTCAATTCCAGAGAGTTCTGGGCTAGATTAGGCGCTTCGTGTAAATATGTTGGGTGGTAATAAAATACTTCCTTCCTAACTGGGCCAGCTTCTTCCATGGCCGGGCCTAGGACCCCAGTTAATCGGATTAAAAGTAATAGCCAAAGGGATGGTATATAGCTAGCTAGTAGGGCGGGACTCGTAGGTAGAAACAATAATATGCGCGTCACATCTCGATCTCGTGGAAATCGAGTTCAGAGGCCTCACCCTTCTATTTTACTGGCCAACGCTCTTGAACTCGTAGAGGTTGAGCGTAGGTTGTTGCTACAGCTGACCAGACTGTTGGTTGTAATATTGGGGGCGAGTTTGATGTGTAGCAGGTGATGTCCGGCCATGAATGTATTACATACGTACGCAGTGAATCAGTCAAACAATAGCTGAAGTATCAATCAGTCAGTCAGTCAAACAATAGCAAGGATTCGGCGTAGAAATTGAGTGAGAGTCTGTGAAATTGCGCAAATTAGATCGTGTGTGACGTGAATTCTGGGAGATCTTTTAGGTATGGAAACACTCGATTCTGTTTGGATACATGTGTGTATATATATATGCAATCACCCGTTGAAGCTCGTTAAGGGGCCTGTAAGATAGGAGTACAAAGCCTATATATAGGAAGTTATCAGTTGTTTGTAAGAGGGATTTATTGCTAAGGGACATATAGATCAAACATCTTGAGATTCAAAGCTTAAAGATAAGTTAAACCAGAGACCAATATATACCAGTATATGCAATCACCCATTGAAGCTCATTAAAAGGCCAGTAAGATAGAACAGGGCCTATATATGGGAGATTATCAGTTATTTGTAAGAGGGATTCATTGCTAAGGGACACACTGATCAGATATCTCGGAGATTCAAAGCTTAAAGATACCTTAAACATATCACTCTGGATGAGATACATTGGTGGAGACTCTTCGATGGTGAATAGGTTGGGATGCACATCATGTAGTAGCCTTTACTTGTAGGCGCCTGTAACTGGACAATTCAACTATCCCTTAAGCTACTGGTGCTGACGCCCCCTATTTGAGGGTTAATTGGAATCTGTATAGGGGATCTGTTGGCAAAAGCAGCCAGTTGATCTACTTTTTTTTTTCCCTCTTTTTTTCCTTCTGAGGGTAAGCACTTACTGTGACAGCGCCTTAAGGGATACATATATAATCTTGTACGCACAGGTTATGATCTAGAATGGAAGTATATGTGGGAAAATAGACAAAGTAACACCAAGAAGAGTGCAAGAATACACTATCTAGGCTTATACCGGACTACAGATCAGCCATCCCTCTTGTCGGGTTAAACAAGAATGCATGTAGTCACCACGATGCAGGGTCCTCGAGAACCCATGTTACCGTGGTTCTATCTATGTATACGGTATAAACAGTTTATCCGCACTGACACCACACCAGGGTCCAGGGGACCTCTCTATTGGCTAGATTGACGGTCGGTCGGTGGCGTCGTGATATGGCACCTTTTCTATCATGGCGTTATCATCTTAGTGACACCAATCACTTAAAGTCACTCGTTTCCAAATCGTGCAGCTTTAGCTTCAGGCACGTCAGTCAGCCAGCGAAAAAAAAAAAAAAGGAACTAGGGTCTCACTCCGGGTTTGACGAACCATTGGAATTGAAAAGCAGCTAGATGCATTCCCAGATTTTCGGGCCCCCACTTAACTTGCTTACACATGTGATGTGTAGTATATATATACATGTATATACAATATGTAGTAGTACAGGTATACTGCGGGTCTCGCTGGGTTCTGAAGTAAGTACTTAGGTAGAGTATATACATGTAGGTACATCATGTTACGTATAAGCAGCTTGTCAAAGGTGGATCTGAAGGAATATTTACAGGTTCTGATCCGCGGTAGGAGAGTGTTCCCTGCATGTTGGATAATTCATTTAAATTCTGCTCCAACTTGTAGCTAGTTAGTAGTAGCTACATAATATAACTACATGTACTTACATGTATGTGACACTTTGGTTCTACCTTTATTTCCCTACGTACGTTACATAAGGATGTAGGGCCTAGGTGCTTCATATCGATATCAATCGATGAGACTTGCAGCCGACCTGACCCTGGGTCTTTGGTGATTAAAATTGGTTAATCTTGTCTCATGATCGATCGTGTACCGCGTTGTTTGAAATTTACGCATATGTATAGGGATAGATGTTTGCCCTGTTCTGCCGCCTCGGTGGATTGATTTTATCATGTTTTGGGTTTCTGCTTATATACATGCATTTATTCAATCGCACACTTGATATTTGTTCATAACTCTCGCTGCCAAGCACCAAATCTACCCCTTACCCAATCGGAATGTTTTGTCGCTTAACTGGTGTTTTTTTTTTTTTTCCTTTTCTTTTCGCGACAAGCCTTTTTATGGATGGTGGGGTCCAAACAACTGAACGGGGTTCGTGACGTCTGTCAACTAACTAAGCTTCCGCTACAGCTGCAGTTCAGTGGCTTATCGCCAAGCTCATGATCAGGTCTTTGTGGACGACGATTCTTTCCATCCAGTGAGCTATACATATCCTCGATAGACACCTGAGGTCTTTAACTTACCGCCTTCTCTATTTAGATACCTGAGGTCTTTAACTGGCCACCTCATTATTCAAATTATCACCGTATGGGCTGCTCTCTGTTCATGCGCATATGATGATATATATCTCGCGGAAGTAATCAAGTCTGTGCTCTCTACTTCGCCTAAGTCGACTGCAACTCCTAAAAGCCTCATCGATTCTGTAAGTGGTTTTTTTTTTCCCTGTGCCGCAACTGTTTTCGTCTCTCTCTGTGTCAAATAATAGCTGATTTATCGTGCTAGATCTCGCTGGCAATTGGCTGGGGAGGTGGCTGTATGGGGAGGGAGGGAGGGAGGGGGGGTCATTTAACCATTGCCTGGTTGCATGAATTGCCGATAAAGCACCTACATTTCCCTGGAAGAAAGACGCCACTACGAAAGAAACAGGGGATAATGGAACATCACGAGGAACACCTTTTTTCCCTCTTTCAAAAAGAGTTCGAAGGCAAATCAGAAAGAGGAAGAGGGAGCTAGCTAGAGTAAAGGTCCATGTGGTTGAGAGATACCTACCACACTTGCCAGGGGCGGTCAGAAAAAAAAAAGGTTAATTGCGGGTGCTCCTTTCCCTTCCTTCTGTTCGACCAGCTAGCTACATGTATGTGGCCAGGATCAATTTTCTCTCTTGCTTCGATCGAGGCTCCAATGGAAGCTCCGCTGATAGTTCCGCATCCCCGGAATGAAAAATTCAGAGTAAAAAAAAAGATTTTTTACTACCTTTAGTTTCATTACTGCCTCGGACCACTCACATACCTGAAACGCATACCTAAACACCCCAGATGTGTGGGGGAACACCCCAAACTAAGTAGAATCCATGAGAAATATCGAGTGCTCACCGTCGATTTGGTCATGGTGCCACAGGAAATCCATTTTGGTCGCCAGGACATCAACGGCTCTGACGGCCCGCATTCCGTCGGAGATCCCCTGTAACGGATAAGAGGGCCGATGCCCTGTAGGACTTCATGTGCACTTTATTCTTCGAGTACATACAGCAGGTAGCTCATATCCAGGAAAAGGCCACCCAAGACAACGGCCCGTATTGTGCAGTGCTACATACTGTCTCCTGGTGGTACCTATCAAACGAGAATGTACCTACTTGTTTTTCTGTGAGTGAAGGTACTAACCTCCCCCTCCCCTCGGGAGAGTTGGCGTGACGGAATGTGTTTATTATACCAATTAGGTAATTCTAAAAAGTTTGCAGTATATACACCGCGACCGATTATTGTACTAGTACTGAGGTCGGAATTAAATTGTGAATACATTTATGGTTCCCCCACAACCCCAGACTGAGCTAAACTACCCAGGACGCCACTATCTCGATTACTAAAGCACAGATATTGGAATCCCTCACTGGTCCACATACATGGCTCTATGATCTGAATAAACATCCTCTTTCGTGCGGGGTATACATGCTGCTACTACATCCTGTCCAGTAAGCAGCCCGATTACTACTAGCGAATTCCAAATATCTGACGAGGAGCGAATCGACGGGGAGGGTGAGTTTGCAGCCTTCCAGACGCGTATGGTTTGCAGGGTTAGGATCAATTGAACTAGATCGGTAAAATAACTATTCAACGAAATCCATTCCCGAGTGTCCTTTGGGCCGGGTTGTGATGGACATACATGCGTACGAGTAGGGAACGCCGCAGCTAAAAGTATTTTGGGTCTCCGGTACGGAACGAAATAAGATCGTGCCTATATTTCCTCCTCCGGGCAAGGATGAAAGAAAAACACGGAAAATTATTATTACAATTTTGGCCACAAGACACAAGACACAAGAAAAAAAATACCTAGATTGCCTAAAGAGCCTACCTAGCTTGCGGTGCGTCTCCTGATCGATTGTCAACTCCTGAAAGTCATATCATCTTTACCTTGAAGCGTTATTATAGAAGCGCCAATTAAGACACCCTCTGTCAATTGCGTCTGTTCGGTTAACGGTTTCGCCTCAATCAAAAATAATAGCCTAACTGCTTGGCTACAAACCTAACGCCTCTCTATGGCGTTGCGGCCAATAAATATTCCATCAACTAATCTCTGTTCCTTCCGTTCCTTCCTTGCCTGCCAATTGGGTTAGCAATAGCTGCATGTATGGGTTAATTGATTTGATTGCTAGCTGCATGCAGGACCTGGGAAGCTGGAGTACCTAACTTCCCTAACGGCAAATATCATCTCTGGAGGTGTCTAAATATCTCGTGCAACCATATGCGCCATGGGTGTCTACATCGAAATATCCAAACGATAATGAAAGCCTTTCGTTCTGCCTGTGATCACTGCTGCCCCACATCGGCCAGGATTGATAGAGTAGGCGGAGGTGGAGCAACCGGACAACGAGAAGGGGACAGTATATAATACACCTTTGGTGCTACTCTTGTATCTGATTCCCTCCCACAACTCCAGACTTCTGGCCAACGTTGGCACCCTCCACCAAAAGTACAAACTTAAACTCGGAGTACAATGTCAGATTCCTCCTTTCACAACGAGAAGGAGACAGCCGCGCAAAAGGTCGTGGTTGTCGAGAATGTCGCATACGCAGATGCGCTTCTCAAGGCCCCCGTCAAGCCATGGTCGAAGCGTATGATCCAGATGTACGGGCTGTGCCTTCTGGCAACACTGAACGCATGTATCAACGGTTACGATGGCTCTCTTATGGGATCTATCAATGCTATGAAGCCTTACCAGAAACAATTCGGAATGATCAAGACGGGAAAATCGACGGGTTTTGTCTTTGCTATCTACAGTACGCTTTTCAGCCAAATGGACGGTGATAACTCTTGAGATTGGGGGCTAATTATATGAAATAGCTGTTGGGAATCTTTGCGGTAGTTTTGTTGCAGGTCCTCTTACTGACACCTGGGGTCGTCGATGGGGAATGTTTTTCGGAGGTACGCTACTATCCCACCAAAATGAATTGCACATCTATCAGGCTTTATGGCTGACGCTTGGCGTATCGTAGCTTTTTTTATTATCCTTGGTACATGTATTCAGGCACCCTCACAGCACATGCCACAGTTTAAGGGAGGACGCTTCGTTCTTGGTTTTGGAGTGGCTATGAGTGCTACTGCCGGACCTAGTTACGTTGCTGAGATGGCTCATCCCAAGTATCGTGGTATTCTCACCGGTATATTCAACAGTTTCTGGTTTATTGGATGTAAGTTATATACCATTGATACCCCTGGACATAAGGATAGAGACTAAAGCAGTTTAACAGCTATTCCCGCCTCATGGGTCTCTTACGGAACCAATCTTCATTACCCGACCCACAATAACTCATGGAGAATCCCATTGTGGCTGCAGATGTCCTTCTCTGGAATTATTCTCGTCGGATCCCTCTTTATGCCTGAGACCCCGCGTTGGCTCATGGCAAATGACCGTCACGAAGAAGCTCTCGCAGTCCTCGCCAAGTACCACGGTGAAGATGACCCGCAGAACCCAATTGTCCAGCTTAGTTTCCGCGAGATGCAGGAGCAGATCTCCAAGACCGGTTCAGACAAGAGATGGTGGGATTACAGCGAATTGGTAAAGACCAAGGCCGCCAGGTGGAGATTGACTATGGTTGTCTCTATGAGTTTCTTTGGGCAGTGGTCTGGAAACGCCGCAATCAGTTACTTTTTGCCCGTTATGTTGGAGCAAGGTCGGTAGCCCGTCCCACATACACATCACACTGCTAACAATCATGTAGCTGGTATTTCCGACGTTGACACGCAGCTCATGCTCACGGGAGTCATCGCTGTCATCTCCTTCATTGGTGCTCTTATCGGATCATCTCTAGTCGACAAGGTTGGTCGTAGGAAGATGCTGTTCACCACCTCTTGTCTGTTTGTCGTCTGGTTCGCCATCATCACCGGTCTCTCTGCCAAGTTCGCCGGAACCGACAACAAGGCTGCCTCAAACGCTACCATTGCCATGATCTACCTCTTTGGATTCACCTTCAGTATCGGCTTCACACCCTTCCAGGCTCTGTACCCAGTCGAGTGTCTCACCTTCGAGACCAGAGCCAAGGGTATGGCCGTATACAACTTCTGGGTCAACATTGCCAGTTTCTTCAACCAGTACGCCACGCCAGTCGGTCTCGGTGATGGTAAGCCCTCCCTCCCCCAACCTGCAACTTATATAATCCTTCTTCATGCTAACCGGACAATGTGACAGTTCAATGGAGATTCTACTTCCTCTACATCGCCTGGGACGCCTTCCAAGCCATCTTCATCTACCTGTTCTACGTAGAGACCAAGGACCGCACACTGGAGGAGCTCAACGAGATCTTCAATGCCCCCTTCCCCAAGGCCGCCAGTCTGAAGAAGACCGTTGTGGCCGTTGAGGGTGGGCAGGGAGTTACTAATATCATTGAGGAGGTTGGGGAGAAGGTCTAGTCAGGCTTCTCTTGCGGGGTGCGGCAGGAACATGTAATATTTTGGAGACTTCTTCTTCTTTTGTTTGATATATGGTTACTTGATTTATGAGGGCGGCAATGTGAAAAATGAAGTAATATCACGCATTGAGCTGAGCTGAGTGATCGTGATCCATGGGGCATGTGAACCAAGTAAATGTTACCTACATGTAGCTACGAAGCTCGCTAGCTACAGAGTTAACCTAATATGCAAACATGAAGCGAGAGAACGGAGAGGCCGTGGAAGGTACATACATTGTACAGTGCCCACCCCGGGGTAAAGTACATCATGTATGTAGAGTACCGGGTGCAAGGGCTAGGGTCAGTCAGTCAGGGTCAGGGTCATGGTCAGGGAATAAGAATGCATTAGTTAAATTAGGGTACTACTGTATGGGTGTTCACAGCCGGATATCAATGGACGAGTTCGTGCCTAACCTCATGTAACAACCACCAGACCTGCTTTTCTTTTCTTTTTCTTTTTCTTTTTTTTTCTTTACCCCACTAAAACTGCTGATAGGTACATGTGGGCCTACTATATTGCCCCCAGAACCCACCCTTCCCCAGTTCCCCCCGTTTCCCCATTCCCCCCGTTTCCCCATTCCCCCCGTACATACCGAGTCCCCAGATCCGCTCACTGTTGAACTAAACTAGCTGAGGCTGGCTAGCTACCCGTGAGTCAAAGTCAACGAGCGAGATGGATACATGTAGTATCCCCAGATTGTGTAAACAACAAAGCTTAAAGAGGAAGCTTTGTATGACGAAGACTGGTACGAGGCGATACTAGCTCTAGCGTCAGCATGCGGGTCTAGAGCATCTATATTATATTATCTCAAGTAGAGTACTCTATCTATGGAGAGAATGCTGGACTGGAGCAGTCCACCGCCGAATGTTACGATCAGAGGCGATATTCTAATCCAAACCAACCTACATACCACACACACACACACAAAGTACTCTGGGAATAAATGTAAACATCTTATGATCTACATTTATCTATTATTCCGTGCGGGTTCCGCGTAATGCTGCTTGTGCAGGGGAAGACCTGGCGGTGGTAATGTATTTGAGGCGTGATAACGCCAAGAGAATACTATGTAGAAAGTAGTAGGTAAGCTATTAGAGGTGCAGAGGTGCGGTTCATCGGAACTTCATGGGAGCTTAGCTTGTGCGTGGTTGGCAGACATATGTGGTGGGGCGGTGGTGATCGGGGTGGATATGCGGATGTCGATGTCTCAGGTTGTTCTATTGAATCAACCTACCTGGTCAATAAGAGGCGTTTTATGGCGATGGGTGGTGCACTGGTGGTGGGGGGTGGGTTCATAAGATAAGCTCTTAAGAGCTCTCTGATTCTGTAAGAGTGCAGTTTACCCTATGCAAATAAATTAGTTAACCAGGTAGGTGGTTATGCTGTCAGCGTCAACATAAACATCTCTCCACACCTCCTAATATATCCTACATTAAAAATCTGGAGTGATAAAACGCGATACCCCAAAGCAAACGGCACCTATTGTACTTACCACCATGACCCACTATACATGACACAATATGTTTCAGTAGATGTTTATCGAGATAGTCCATCAGATCACTATAATTGCCGCGGTGAAAACTGGCGGTAGTTTTGCCGGCTATTTAGATGAATTGACAATTGTCGCCTCTTAGCGGGCTTCTACCTTGCTCCTCGCTTGTTTCGAGGCTATAGATTAACCAGCAGACGATCTCCAAACATTGGACTAGGGTTTGTTCGCGCGAGAGCACGGGGTAGATAATTCGATCCGGAGCCCTAAGTTCGATCAGGGCGGGTTCCGGCATATCCAGACGCATAAACTTTGTCTCATGTCGAAAATATTCTCTCTGCGTATACGGCGCGCCCATAGTGTTTAAGAGCTACTGCGCCAAAAACCGTTAGAGCATTTTATCCGGAGAAGCGCGGTGAAGTGAAAGATGGGCAGCAAAGGTATCGCGAAACCGAAAACGAAAGCCCCTGTAGTCGCCAGATTCAACTTGGGTACGCACGCCTAGAGGTGTAAATATATTGGGTACAAACCTCGATGGTGTGTGGAACAATATCACGGGTTTCAGGGGACAAAATTGCGATTAAATTTGCGATTGTGCTTCTAGCTAGTTGACTCTATTATGTAGGGAATACTGGGTACGGTCCTAGATGCCAATTAATTTCATTATCGTTAGTGATGTCTCTATAAAGAATGTGATATGATGGGTAGATATTGCTATAATGGCTCTCCAGCGAACTCCTATTATATACCAGTAAATACTTCTCGAGTCTTTACATATTTACCACATATATCCGTCGTATGACGCACCAATGTATCTAGGTAAGATAGAATCCCCACGAACCAAAAACCTTAAACACCTAAAATTAAGCCTAGAAGCAGTCTCAGAAGTTCGGGGTAGCGTTAATCGGAATATCCATGCCGCCACAAAAGCCCCCTTTTAGATACTAATGTCCCGGGGAAACACAGCGTCTTATCGATCCCATCACTGAATTCAGCGGCGCCGAGAGCATTGCATATAGCTTGGGATAAAAGAGCAAGACCAGAAGGACATATGTATATAGGTTGGTATCTTGTAGTGTCATGGGAATCTTCGGTATACGGGGTGCTGCCACGGCCTACGGTTCTCGGAGATAGCCGCGGTAACTAAGAAGCCTATGCTTGTGCAAAAATACTGCTAGCTTTGGCTATACGGTACATCTTTTGGAGATTGACTAAACCGAGTGGTATCAAAGCTTCCGAGGATTTTAATTGATACAACCCAGGATGCAGCAGAAGGGTCTGCAAGAGCAAGAGAAATGGTTGAGGTGAGGTAGGAAAGGTCCAAAAGGGCCAGAAGGAACAAGGTATAAACTAAAGTATAAGAAGAATAGCTTGTATGTTGATAAGTCTCGGAATATGCGGAGGGATCTGGTATAGTGGGAGTGAAGGGATGCTAAGAATTGTAATAGCTATCAGAGGCTACAAGGGAGGAAATCAGTTTATATTATGCCTTGTTGAGAGGAGCAGGGTCTACATTTTGTCCTTCTTCCCCCTACTATCAGGCGGGGGAAACGATTCCGTGGTTTGGTTCTCGGTGCTGTTAAGGCCGCTGACCCCGTATTATTTTCAAACTGGGGAAATATCGCGTGGAAGCAAACAAAGGAGTTGTCCATCGTGTGAACTGAATTGGAGACTGAGTATTACTCTATAATCAGTTGTCAGATATGGTAACTACCATTGAATCCCTATAGCATGGCTTGGGTACCTGAATTAGTAATGAATTAATCATAATAAATCACTCGGAGCCTACTGGAGTACCATTCAGTCAGTCAGTCTAAGGACGAGCATTATCAATCAAATCAATCAATCAAGACGAGGCCAATCAATGAATCAAACAAGAAAGAAAAAAAAATCAAGACAAGTCTGAGAACCCGAGTGACCATCTGTGTGCCAAGCGAGTCCTCGCGAAAATCTTCGACAAAGTTATTTTACTCAAAACAATAAAGACCCGCGTACCCCTAGATATGGCGAATAACAATTGGGAATCCCGCACGATTTCTCACCCTTAAATTTTCAGATAATACTAAGACCCTATTTCATTTTTAAAAAGGCATAGTATCAGCTCCAGAGGGATCAAAACGCACCGCTTAATCATAAGATATAAAGAGATGTAGATCGATAGCTTCTAACTGTTACTACAATGAGAGACTGCATCGATTCATATCTAGCAGTGAGTTTTCTGCGTCTTTTAAGGGGGTAGGCCTTGCATTCATATTACCTATGGTCTTTGAGGCCATTAATCGCGAATATAGGGCTTGAACTAGAAAGATAGTAAATGTAAGTACATACACATGTCTACGCAAATTAGAGTAGAGAACGAAGATATTACATACTCATGCTCTCCTATCTAGTCTCGTGGGGTTGATAGCTATCTCTCCGTCAGCGATTACTTCTACCTCTCGCTTTGAGTGAAGTGTGGCCTGTCAAACCTCTATTTGTCCGGACTTCCCTCTGTCCAATCTCCTGATCATGTCCTAGCATTGTAGACCTTCACCGATGACCGAGGGGGAAATGAGTAGCCCAGGCATCTAAGGGTTTGGGCTCGTTTGAAATAATATTTTGGTCAGGGATGAAGGTTGATGATGAGATTTGTGTGATGATCTTTGACGATGAGAACCAGAATGAACAATCAGAGAGATGGCGATGTGGGGGAATTTTCGCACTTGGTACATGTAGCCTAAGTGTAAGTAGAGTACATACAAGTGCATGACGTATGTACTTGACCAGGTGTTTGTGGATGTAAATGGTACCTGTAGCAACCCTAACCCATCCATATATGTGATATGTCAGTATTATTCCCTCGCTAATTTAGAGTCGAGTCTAGACCCATGTATGATGTACCCGCAGGCATTGGAATTTATGCTGGAATACATGTATGTATAAAGTAAAGACGATATCCACTTTGGATAATCATTATAGAATCAATTCACTACTCTTTTTTAGCAATCATACTTCCTATTGAGGAAGCCCATATCCCTATATCTACATATCAATTTACAGTCCTCGGTTGTGGTCGTCGCTCAATTCCTTGGCTATCGTAATCGACTCTAAGAAGGCAGTCCAGTATATATCTCGATATATATATATCCTCACCCACCTCACCCACTCTCCAAACACCTCCTTAACCATAACCATAACCATCATGTCTTCTCCTTCTCCCTCCCCCTCCCCTTCTCCTACTGACCCTTCTTCTACTCCTCGAGACTACGATCTCATTGTCTTTGGCGCAACCGGTTACACAGGAAAACTTGTCTCCCAACAAATACTCATTCACAGCCCCACCAACCTCAGGTGGGCTATTGCTGGTAGATCATCTCAGAAGCTCACTCCCCTTGCTACAGACTACAATACAAGCTATCCCGATCGACAACCTGTTGGTAGGTTTTCATGGGGGGGAATCCTTCGGTCTTGTTATCAACCAGCTTATAATTGGACATGTTTCAGACACGTTCGTCTCCGACTTGAGTGAGGCGGCACTAGACAATTTGACAAAGTCAACGCGCTGTTTAATTTCGACAGTGGGACCATTTATAAAATACGGAACTCCTGTGGTGGCAGCGTGTGCGAAGAATGGGACTCATTACGTGGATTCTACTGGCGAGACTCCGTGGGTAAAGAGGATTGTAGAGAAATATCACGCAGAGGCAAAGGAAAATGGAGCCATCGTAAGTGTCCAATTTCTCAATAGTACCTATATTATGGCCCTGACTATTATGACTTCGACTGACTGGGCTGGGCTTCTTCGTTTAGTTGGTACCACAATGTGGTGTAGAGTCTGCGCCGGCGGAGTTGTCGGCTTATGCACTCGTGAAACATGTTAGGGATAAATTGAACTGCGGGGTGGGAGAGATGGTTTATATAGTTGATGGTATCAAAGGCCGTGTGAGCGGTGGAACTGCCGAAGTATTATATCTATAACTCCATGAAGACCCTTGTTCGTGCTGATGGTTTTCTCAGACCGCACTCTCTATGTTCGAGCACTGCAGCCTCCGGGAGATCCTTACTTCTGCGCACCCCCTCTCTCTTTGCCCGGTCCCGGGCCGCCGTCTTCATTGGAGTCTTCCTCTCAGGCACCACCCGACATTTGGGTATCTCACGGTGTGGATCCAGGCCGTACCAGACACCACTCTTGTTATGCGCGGGTGGGGGCTTCATAATGAAGGCCAGTATTATGGAGAGAACTTCCAGTTTAGGGAATACCAGAAAACTAGGAACTACATCACAGCAATAATTTGGGTCGTCATCTTCTGTATCATGTCAGTAGTGCCATTGTTCGCGCCTTTAAGGTACGTCCTCACTACTCTATCTGATCTAAATAAACAACGACGATGACGAAATTGCTGACACCATCAGATGGCTCGCCCGAAAATTTATAACCAAGCCCGGAGACGGCCCAACCCCTGAGGAAACACTAGATCGGAAGTACCGGGCTGAGTGGCGCGGTATCGCAGAGGCTGATGACGGAAGGCCTGTGCACCAGAGAGCTTATGTCTCTTTCCGCTGCGAGAAAGATTGCTATACGCTCACTGGTATCTTGTTGGCGTTGACGGCTATGGGGATCTTGTTTGATGAGGATACGTCGGCGAGGAAGATTGGTGGTGGTGTGCTGACGCCATCGACGGTAGCGACGGAGAGGTATTTCACGGAGCTGGAGAGAGCGGGGGTTTTTGTTGAAGCAAAGGTGATGGATTGGCTGAGGGAGTGAGTAACGACCACGTTTTATGAGTAAGGAAATATGAATAATGACCTGTTTTATGAGTAAGGAAATATGAATAATCAATTATTATGATTCAAGTTTGATGAAGTGGCCAAAGGACCGAATATGGATCAATAATAGATGTTATTATCGGGTTTTAAAAAAGGCCTCAGTCAGCTGAAGCTTCCTGGAGTTGAGGTTCAGTCTACTGAGGCTAGGGCCCTCTGAGTATTGAATATATCTGCGGTTGGGGTCTGTTCTGGTTCAGTAAACTGTGTGGAAAAAAGAAAGCCGAGTGACAGTCCATGACTTCGATCTCCAATGATTGAAGCTCCACGTGGAATTCAATACTGCTTTATTCCATTAATTGGAGTACGGAGACCCTCTGATCATTTGGTTCAATACAGTCTCGTTCCTCTACGGACCGCCGACTTTGATGGGAACGAGCCCGGGTTAAATGATATATCCCTACCTCCCTGTAGTGGCAGATATATCCTGTTATCCGGCCGCGCCTAAATAAGTTACCGGTATACCGAGACCCCGCAATACCGGAATAATAAACACGGCAGGTTATACATTGCTCTAATAAAAGTCAACCAGTCCGTAATAATATAGCACTGCATAAAGATGTCGCGTTCAATAGCCCCCACCGGTACCGACCTCCAGCGCTTCCGCGAAACAGCATCATCACTCATACCACAGCTCATCGAACGACATGAAACCCCAAAACGCATAATTTGCTTCGACCCTTGCGACAAGACTTATCTCCGCTATAAGTCCTCGAGTCTATTCCCTGTAGAGGAGCTCGAAAATCGCCTGTGGGGAAAAGGCGACGAGTTCATCATCGATTTCGAGAGTCACCGAACTGGGTATTTCTCGTTCGATCTTGCAGGGGAGGGCGACTCGGTTGGAGATGCGCCTACCAGGCTGCGATTGGTATTTGGGGAGGTCCCCGGCGATGTCGTTGAGGAGCTGGATCCGGCGAAATCAAAAGTTGGTAGTGGCTGATAAATTTATTCTGTGGAATATAGATCGCTAACGTTAACGGCGGTGCTAGTCGTGGATTTCAACGGCGTGGTATCCGGATGAGATTATCAACATCGATGAGTGTCCATCGAACGTGAAGCTGCCACGCAGATTTGCGTTCCGTTATGTGCGTGTGCAGGTGCTCTGCGGGTCGAAGTCCTATAAAATAAGGTTTGTGAATGTGAGGGCGACAGGAATATCATCGACCGTGTCCCTACCGCCCCCGTACCAGGGCGGCGACGCACTGCTTCAGAAGATAGATGAAATCTCGGTGGTTACGTTGCGGGACTGCATGACCACCATTTTTGAGGACGGACCAAGGAGAGACCGGAGGTTATGGCTGGGAGACTTGAGGTTGCAAGCATTGGCAAATTATTACACGTTCAAGAACTATGATCTGGTGAAGAGGTGTCTTTATCTCTTCGCCGGATTCCCGAGAGACGACGGGAGTGTGCCGGCGGCGATATTCGAGAGGCCTACAACGAGGAGAGCGGGGGATTATATATTAGACTACGATGTGCTGTTTGGAGTTACAGTCTTGGACTATGTCGAGTTCGTGTCTTTCCTAAATCTTTATTCTCGATATATATACATGATTTTAACCACTCTAACCACATGAGGAGTTCAGGGCATCCGGCGACAAGGCCACCGGGCACGATCTGTGGCAAACCGTAGTTAACAGCACCCAAAATTCCGTTGCCTCAATATCTGGCGACGGAAAATTCACACCCCACAAGGACATCTGGGTATTTCTCGACTGGCAGGCCGACCTAGACCGGACCACAGGAGCTCATGCACTTGTTGTCTATGCGTTAAAGGCCGTAAACCGACTTGGGCACCTTCTAGGGTACCCGGAGATCCATACCGATATAATCGCAGCGTCATCATCGACCTTAATCTCTAGTTTCGATGAAGAAAAAGGTGCTTTCGTGAGCGGCCCTCATCGCCAGGTTTCTTGGGCCTCTCAAGCTTGGATCGCACTTGCAGACATCGTACCATCCGAAAAGGCAAAAACTGCACTGGTCAATGCCTACAAAGATCCGTCAGCGATAAAGGCGATGACACCGTACCTGTTTCACTATGTCACGGAGGCTTTTGCGCGGGTCGGGGCGAGGAAAGAGGCGATGGAATTGCTGGTGGAGTACTGGGGTGGGATGGTTCAGAATGGGGCAGATACGTTCTGGGAGGCATATGATCCTGCAGATTCGAGGTTCAGTCCGTATTCGGACCACTTAAATAATTCGTATTGCCATGCGTGGAGCTGTACGCCAGCTTATCTGTTGAGGTCGGGATTGATATCGCCAGAGCTTTGAGGGCTCAGTGGGTGGGTCCGGAGTATATTCGGTGGATGTATATAAGAAAAGATTTAATAAGCACAGCATACTGCTATAGAGTTTATGGGTAAAATGATTGGTTTGCAGATCGGGAAAAGGCTGAGTAAGTTTTAGGAGCTCTATAGGAGTGAACCGATTGGTGGGGGGGGGGGGGATAACTTGATTGTCGTACTGCCAAGTTACAACGATATCGATTTGTAGCGTACTACCAGCAAGGCGCTACACCCATTAATTGATTAACGAATGAGCTGCATACTCAGGCCCTGGAGCTAGGACCTCCCCCCATAGACCTTAAACTAGACCAATAACAACGTCTTTATATCACTGGAACCCAGGGCTCTATCTCTACCCTATTAGACTGGAGCTCTCGACTCTGTGGAGGGACAATGGTGCTTCGCGAAATCCTTGGGCTATATTAGAGGGCAAAGATATCTTACAGATCACAACAGCTCCTGCTCAAGAATGGAGACAGTCATGTGGCAACGAATGCAGACTGTTCCCGACCTTTTACTCCGCACTTCAAAGGATAAAGATATATATATACACAATATGTATATATATACGTGTTTATACAGTATGCCTTAATTTTCTGCCAATCGAAAGGTGAAGGAGTGCTAGGAGGGTACGTACAGGTTTGACATTTTCAGATTGAACTGTACTTTCTTATAGTTACCCTCGCGGCGGCGGGTTGATGCCCTGTATATCTAATTGACAGATGTCGGAAGCTAAGGCTCCCTCAGTCAACAAAACTTTTCAACTAAGCAAGGCATCAAAAGTCCGTCTATACAAAGTCTGCTCCGAGATCTGTTTTTTTTTTTGGGGGGGGGCGAACTTATTAGAGCCTAAAAAGGCAGTATTATATCCACTTATATCCTCCTCACCTGAGTGAAGGAATCAGTTCCCAGCCACCCTTATTGCTGCTGAAAGTCAACAAAGTCAATTGGTTCAAAAGCGTCCTAACCTTGTTGCAACTGAAATAGCGACATGTCACCGTACCTTCAAGCTTCAAGATAGGGCGCACCATACGTAGCAGTTCAGAGGACGCTGGTTATAGGCAGGTAATGTTAGGGAACAGCATGGAGCTGTAAGGATCGAACACACCGGCAGACCGGGCATCAAACTCACCCTTGCACCATGTAGCTATGGGAGGCCTTCGTCCGCCCCACTCGCCCGTATACTTCCAGTTAGAGTTCAATTCCTGGGGGATCAGCTCAGGTAGAGTTTGATGTGTCGTGCCTCCCGCTACAATTCAGGCATGGTCTTGGCGGGTCTCAGGCAAAGAAACCCTAACCCTGCATATTTAGGCACCAGCAATCATCCCACGATCGAGGAGCAGGATTTAATGCATAGATTCCGGAAACAAAAGCAGTGGCCGGGATTAAAGAGAGATAGAAACTGCCAGTCTTGAGTACATGTGTAACTGATCATATTTCACTTTCGGAAGTTTCAAACATGTTCTATCACTCGCCAAATCTGTTAATGGCCTTGGCATCGAAATCACAGGGCTATATCGATCACCGGAGTCTACTGAGATCTAGATTTCCTGTTTCATGTTCCCAGCCGAAGGAGCATACATTTATAAATTTGAGAATTTTTGTGAAACGCAAATAACACAAGGACCAGAGCCTTATGTTTACTTATCGCCGCCGGGGGCTTGTGAGCTGATTAAATTCACCATCAATCTCCGACTTGTGTTATATTGATCGGGGCCCGTAATATAATAAGCTTACGTACAGATTGATATTATTGTATCTGACGTTGCTAAGCATGAGCTCGAGTTTGTTTGGGATTACGTGCCTCGTTTTTGTAAAATATTCCCCCCCAAACACTGTGATGATTTATCATTGGATCCTGGATACTCCGGCCCCCAGTGTAATAATCAATGTATTTTTATCATGTCATGAATACATGTATATACAAGTATATCACATGACTATAATGTAATGGTATTTCCTCATGTAAGAAGTACTACTTACGTGTACCTACGTGCATTTACATACTTCAATCCTCGCTTTATCAGCCTCAAACAACACCAACACTACATGTACATACATACATGTACATCTAAGCCCGCCCAACAACAACAGCAGCAACAACGGTGAGAGGTCCTTTATTTCTTCAGTCAAGTACATCAAGCAAGCAAGTACTTGTAACTGACCAACAAGTGTGCAACAACGTTGAATTACATGTAAATATACCCACCCCCCGCATGATGTCTCTGAACCAAGTCATGGGGGCAAGAAGTATGGTTACAACAACAACTTCTTACACACATGATGCACCCCATAAACTCCATACATGTTACTCTACTCGCGTGGATTCAGCATGGAGTCCCTGCTAGTAGTAAATTATAGAATGATCTTCACAGGGAATCGGAGCTGAAAACATGATTGGCCGCAATCTAGTTGAGGGTAAAAAAATATACAAAATCAACTTCAATTTACCATCTAAAAAGCCCCCGCCCTTCGAGTGTTACGCCGCGGGGAAAAAAAAAGGTGATCTCACCCAATCTAACTTTGATACGTCCTTAATTACATGTAACGTACATAAAAATGAATTATCCGACCGTGCCTCAAAGTGCGCGGTATGCACACATATGTAGTTACTTATTCTTGTTCTTCCCCCTCCCCCCCCCTTATTAGTTGATCCGTGCGGGGACCAGAATAAAGTTTTCAGCCTCGACTCTCTCAACTCACCCCCCCCCACAGAAGGTCGAACTTCCCGCTAACGTCGATCGTCAACAACACACTCTACACACAGTTTTTTGAACAATATCATCACCATCACCATTATCATCATCACCATCAACTGTTACACACACAATCCAAGGAAGGGGAGGGAATATTAAAAAAAAAAAAATTATGGGAGAGGAAAAGAATGCATATATTCTCCATAACGATGATCAACAGTCGTTGCCTGACGATAAACTTGGAGTACGCCAAAGGATCAATAATCTTCTTGATAACTGCTCAAGGTTATGTAGCAAAGTTGCGCTTATGTTAGTGGAGGGTTCAAGTATTGGACATCAACGTGGGGTGGTGGGTCGAGCGTCCATGAACGTTATAGAGCACCGGTTATCTTTCTGGGGAGAAACCATCTCTGACCATAAAGATCCTTTCCGATCTCTACGTTTTGATCCTCAGTTGACAATTTCAACTCTAACCCAACTGGACGTAGCACTTTGTGGACTTCATCAAAGTCCTGCAAAGAGATCAGAAGAACATATTGTTCTTGTTGATGATCTTTACGCGCGACTCCCGGATATATGGCGCGATTCTACCGAGTGGGTTTTAACCGCTTCCTTGATGAAAAACACCGCCCAAACCATGGCCAGGGAGGGGCTTGGGGATGACAGCCTATTCCTCATGTCACTTGGCTCATCTAAAGTTGTGGAAAACCTCAAGTTGATGGTTGAGTTGACGTATGGTACTACAAAATCTTGCTCGCTTCCACAGTTGGCTGCCGGGGACCTTGTCAAACCCAATTCCGACGATTCCTATGATGGGATCGAGGTATATTCGCAAATAAGCGATAAAGACAGAACCACCTCGGGTCGTTTGATTTCTATCCGCACCGAGTGGATGAATGATCAAGCCATAGAAGATTCGGAGGAGATGGAAAAAGTTAGAGAGGGGTATCGGAAAAGGCTTCTGTTGCAAAAGCCAGAAGAGATGAGAGTTCTAATGCTCGCAGGGTACTTCAAAAACCGTACTACAGGTCGGTTGGAGCTCATGTACCACTTTCCGCGCTGGGCATCACAAGACTCTGCTCCAGTATCGCTCCATCAACTTATCGCTGAAAAACAGCTACCCAATGATATCAAGGTCAGATCATCTATTGCCCGCAAGCTCGTATGCGCCATACTCTATTTCCACTCTTGTCGTTGGGTTCACGGAAACATCGATGATCGAAATATCATCTTTTTCAAGGACTCGGAGCACAATTTAAACTTTGAGGAGCCTTTCTTTTCAAAGTTTATCCCTTCCCTCACAAACGAGCCGGGGTCTGTACTACAGAGCAAGTATGTGGACGCGGTATTTGGGAACAATGTTCGGCTAATCAACGCCGATACCAATGACCTCTGGCGGATTGTATTATTGGTGATATTCGATGGGGAGGCAGTTGCGACTAAAGATCCTCGTGACTCATACCCGAAATGTTCGGCAGCCAATCTTGAGTTAAGTAGATGGGTAGAGATTGATCAGTGTGTATCTGATTGGTCGAAAGACGATGACACGGGCAACTTGGGGAGCGACGGTATAAGCCGCCAAGGGCTCTATTGGAAAGTCATAAGAATACTAAACCATTGCTTGTCTAGGTTTACTGATCCAGTGAGTAATTATATAAGGCACATATGGTACCCCCCCGTGCAGCAGTTTTAACTGACCGGACTGCATGATACAGCAGGAGCACACCCGGCAAGGTTCTTATATGGGTACATTGCCTGAGGTTCATAGCTCAAATGTAAGTGCACTCTATCATTCATATAAACACTGGCTAAGTAGCTGACAGAAACTCAATAATTCAGCCAGGAAGTCTCAAAAAAGTGAGATCTGTTGAGATGGTAGGATTTGGAAAGGAGACGGAAGAATCTACCACACAGAACATAAATGGGAGCAACCCTTCAGATAAGGGCGCTGAATCACTCAACAAACCGGAGAAAGACCTAGAAGACACACCCGACGATAAACCGCCACTTTTAAATGAAAAGCAAATCTTCCCAGTGAATGCTACTCCTACACAACTTACGACATGGCGAAAGAATATCCTTCCACGGTTAGAAAGAATTCTCGAAAAGCACCTTCACGAAAGTACTGAGTCCACATCTATTGATCTGCTCGGAATCGGAACCTCTCGGGAGGAGTCAAGACCAACGATCGTGATAACTTGCACAAGTACCCAATCCGTCAAACGTCTTCTCAAGAGGTTTAATTACGACAGGAGTTCATTCAGTCTAAAAGTCAGAAGAGGATCTGTCAAGCGGTTTTCTGACGGTGGAATGTCAAGCCAAGATTCCAGGCATCAGGAAAAACCCTTTCCCGGCGCCTCCATAGGAGCCTGTTTAGATGGGAATCCTTTACCCGCCGCAACCTATGGAGGGTTGGTGCTCGTTGATGGGGAACCATATGGGTTGACAGTACATCATATATTGGACGCCGAAGATCCGGCGCAGGAGCAGAGTACTACAGGAAGCTTTCGCAGAATTGCTGGTGATTACGATGATTGCCAAACAACCGCTAGCGATCGCATGTCAATAGGGGATTATGATGACCGCCATGTGGTGGCTGGTGAAAGGGCTGCTCTCGAAGAAGACAGGATGACCAGTGTGTCCCGCTCGCGCACAGTAGGTGAAATAGCCTTGATTATTGGTGTAGGGATTGTTAATTATATTCATAGATGTCAAGCTCACACCAGTACCCGGAATCAGAGGGAGAAAGTGGCGGGAGTGATGTTGAATATGATGACTGCAGCTGTATGGAATCACAGGGGAGTACATGTGGAAGCCTTGAAAGCGACGATGAATTGTTTAATAATAGCGATATCGATGCGTCCCGAATCATCGAAGTTGACAGGGACACTACCGGGTATTCGGAGGATTGTCCTGGATTCAGAAAGACATGAGGTTGACTGGGCACTGATTAGAATTTCTGCCGACCGATTGAGGCAGAGTAACATAATACGAGGTAGTGGCAGAATCCTTAAAACTCCGGGCTCAGACTACGAACCGTGTTCAGTTGTTTCAATGAAAAACTTCGGCAACCTTGAAGTACACGGTATTGGTCGTACAAGTGGACTCCGGGGAGGTGTTATAAGCGGGGCTATGAGCTCAATCAAATTCGATGGGCGCAAAACTGCCTCAAGGACCTGGGTTGTTGTTGGTGAAATTGGAGGTGTGCATCTTATATCAAAGCTCCATGTCAACAATCACTGACCAGCTTTCGATAGATTATGGTGATTCCGGGGCATGGGTCATCGACAATGGCTGTGGAGGAGTATGTGGTCACATCTTCGCTGGCGAAAAATCTCCGCATGGTCAAGTCCTTGCATACATAAACCCGATGGAACTGCTGCTGCAAGACATCAAAGAAACGTTGCAAGCGGAAAATGTGTGTCTCCCTGCCGCCTCTGTGGCTGCCCAAGTTGGAAGTGTGGCTGCCCAAGTTGGAAGTATGGCCGAGTCGTTCATTGCAGTGAGTGAAAGCAGCATTGTGGATATCAGGTCAATCAGTCCAAGCCTGAGTGCTGGGGGAAGCGATATGCACATTGTTTAGCGTCTCTTTTGTGGTAATACATTTGTTGTGGGGAGGGGTTGTGGGTGAGGACCCCAAGCGCAGGGGGTAGCATGGGGGTTGAACGGCTTCGGTATTTTGGTTTACTTATGTATTCATACCTGAGTGAGAGTTCAAAGGTCGGTCATTTTGTGGGGAGGAGGGATTTAGGCAGAGAAACGCTCCCACGTTCATTTGAGAAAAATTTATTTGTTGAATTATTATATTATATGCTCCCCTACAAAGCAAGCGAGATCATGGTGCTCAGGGAGAAACAGGAGGTTCCCTCTCTGCTAAGAGTAATCGATGGACGCCGGAACGCCTGGACGCCGAAACCCCTAACCCTAGGCACCGAGTGATGAAAGATGATGCGCACACCAAGCTTTTCCTATTTCGGACTAGAGAACGATAAACCGAACCTCAACCGACATTCATAAATAGATCGCTGATAAAACACAATTAACTTGATTACTTGCTATGTCTAACACGCGTGGCACTGGGTAGTGAACACGGAGGGGGGGGGGGGTTATTGTGCCAAACATACAGTAGCTAGGACCGCTCGTAACAAGAGGTATTAATTTGGGGTGAGTACGTACCATTTAATGCCATGCAGCTCAATCTGCGGAATCTTTGTGCTGGCAGGAGAAATATAGCTCACGGTTGGGGGGTATTCCGGGCCCATTGGGCGTGACCTTAACTCATGTAGGTTTGCCCTGGATAGTGTCATAGCCGGGTTAAGGCTGCATATAATATACAGGGTGGGGTGGCCCGTCGATTGGTCGATCAACCATGAGTCGAAAAACAAGTGGAAAATGCATAATGTCAAAAAGGTCCCAGTCTACTCGGGGGCTGCATGTACCCCTTGGACGGGTGAAAGTGGTCAAATTCCCGACCTCCCTCTTTCAGCTAATATTAACCTTGTGTGGCAACTGTTGGGAACTCTTGTTTGGTTCTGTTGTTGCTATATATTCACCATGCATAGTAAGTAATATAATTCCTTTACTAAGTGGTACGTGCACGGTCCAGGCCGCGGATTTGACCGCTTTCATCCGTCCAAGGCCAGGCTAATGTCTCGTCTATATTAGTCACTGGTGGGGTTCTTGCTGTGTACAAACCTTTTCTTTTTAGCAGTCCTGACGATCATGAGCCCTCGAGATTACAGTCATCGTGTTTTGTCTGACAGTAAATTGAGTCATCCGTATCAGGCCGCATCATCAATCGTCACTCGATGCATGCCTCTTGGGCATGGGTGTTAGTTATGAGTCAGCATAGCATCCATGGGTATCGATTAATTAGGTGAAAGATTTCTTCCTAAGGAAAGGTTTGTATCTTGGGATGGTCTCTGTGGTTTGCCCGTAGCCCTAGCCTTGCATGGTCATGAAGTAGGACGTATTTCAATGTTAGTAAATTATTGTTTGTGTGCAGCCCGTAGCCCAGGGTATGACAACATCTAACATTTCTATCCTATTTCTCTCCTGCAATAAATAAAGAAGAAAGGAAATAAGAGCGTAGCTGGCGTGGAAAGAACATAACCAAAATACTGATTTGCAAAGTAAGAAAATAGTAGCTTCGAGCCTGAACCAGACCTTCCCTACGTACGCTACATATCCTTTTCTGACACCCCCGTCTTTACCTGTCCTCTTTATCTTTTACACCTTCTTTCATGGTGCCATCTTAGGGATTCACTGATCCAGAGGTTTAGGGCCTTGGGATTCCGCCCTGTGTCTAAGCGGCTGTAGCCCTTGATTCCTTCGTGGTGGACGTATTTCGACAAGCTATGTACCTAAGATACAATTCCCGCCTCTGGCTCATGGAGGGCTCCATCATCAGCCATTCTAATATACCTACGTGTACACGTGTTTAACTGTCTATTCCGGTACTCGAGCATGGTAGTGCTTTCATTACTAATCAGTAGGGTGGCATAGAGAAGGTATTCTAAACAGTACGAGCTTTTCTATTGTTGTCAGGAAGCATTTCTATTGGTCAAGATTGTTTGTAGGTTACACGTTACCACAAGCAAGTAGTTGAACATGGGGGGAGCTAGGAGTAACCATACAAACGGGGTTTCAACGCCGCACTCTTGAGCTGAGTCTATATCTAGGATTCTTTTGCTCCATCCCATTATTGTTGTGGAGAAATACGTTTTGAAGTTGTAATTGCATTTAAATTTGAATGTTCGCTTAGCTATAGAAACCCACCGTATTATTTGAACGTGGACAATTGAATGTACCGTTCGTACTGTGGGCCATATAATAAGTATGTAGGTACTAGAAGAGTACTGGCAAAGAACCGCTCCCATGACTGGAAGGGAACCTACGTTGAGAGGTTTTTTTTTTTTTTTTTTTTTTTCGTATCATACTTTCATTCGTTTCTAGGTACAAGAATGTTGCGTGCAGGGAGACCCTGTGGCATAAACAAAGCCTATATAAGCTACATTAAGAGGTATCATGCACCATTATATTACTCAAGTCAGAGAATTTGACAGCCTACACCACTACTCACTACTTTCACCGGCAGACTGAACTGAATGGACAAAATTGTGCTAATATTAGAGCTAATGGATTATATCAGGCTTCTCATGGACAGGGACGGGTCATTACGGACTGGAATGCATACGACTACATATAGAGATGATATTCGACACAACAACAGCAGGGGGTTGGTGGGGGTCTTTTTTTTGCGAGTTAACGTAGTGGTACTTGCATACCGCAGTAATGAGATATGAATGAACGCATATCCGCTAATCTTTTCAAACTGCTCTATCGATTCCCGACTCTCGATCTCCGCCATGTGAATATCTTCACGAACCCCACCACATATATCTTCACGGTAGCGTCATATTGAAGTAATTCCATAACATCCATTAGCTAATATATGGAGAGGCTGATATTTGACACATGCGCATATGATGTCGATGAATTGGACGGGCCTGGAACCTGTACCAGTGACACTTATCTAAGTTTAGGATATATTAGCGATACATATGCACGTAAATTCATAAAGTTTTCGAACACCACCACTATTGCATGCCTCCAAAAAGGCAGCCTTGGCGTGTATGCAATAGCAGCTGGGTCCGGGAACGCTATGAAACCACGAGTACATGTAACTATGATCAGAACTCTTCATCGATCTCGTTCATCGAGACTCAACGTTAATAGCCTTTTAGGCCACCATCGATCTAGAACCTACCATACCAGCCCCACCCCCCCACCCCCCCTTCTTCAGCCTGGGCATCTCAGCTAGGTAATCCCGCTCGACTACAACCCATCTCTGAATTCTACAACTAACATGCATGTGCCCAAGCAAGTCATGCCAACACAGCCAATATCACAATGCAAAGGTAGGTGCATACCAACTAAACCCTTCAAGATGCCGTTCGTAATTATTAGAGACTTTCGGCACCTCCAACCTCCACCCAACTCTTGGTAGTGGCTGTGCCAATGCTGCAAGATTCTGGTCAACAACTTCCATTTCCCGTTTAGCGCCCCCAAAAGTTGGGCGAAAAGTTGGAAAGGAACGAGGTGCCGAAACTGTCTAATATAAAGAACCTTATAATATAGGATCAATGCTTTAATGGACTGATTCCTTGGCATGCAGACTTTCCACAACGCTATTTGATGGGTATCTACAGCTAGACGCTCTCACGGGATGTGTGTCCAAAGGACGGCTAATTCACAAGAATAAGCAAGTTCGAAATACCACACGAAGCTCGAACAACCTATTATCTTGCATTATATCCATTTGGAAATCGGTTCTAGTACCCTTCGGCGCTGCAATAGAAAAATCCCCCCACCCCGTGGTCGCCATAACCCCGTGAGAGCGTCTGCCTACTTCTACAAAGAAGGATTACATTATATAATAACTGAGCGGCGGGGATTGGAAATATCCAATCGGAACGCGGGGCTCAAGAGGAAATCTCAAGATAACGGTATTGAACTCGGTGACTATGGTGGTAAGCATCAGTACTGGTGTGGGGCGTGTTGGGAGAACAAGCCATATATGGTAAGTGATCAAGTTGTCGCTTCATTTTTTATTTACTTTTTATGTTGTCGACTTTCTCTAGCTATATCAAGAATCTTATATACAGTGCGAAAAGACTTACTACTGAAGTGCCTATATATCTTCAGATAGGTTATTAACAATCTCCAGTCGATGTTTCAGTAGCAGAAGTGATGAAACTTTCCTGGTACAAATATCAAGTAACATGCGCTCAACAGAATCACCTCGTGAGAAAGTGGTAATGATACGTGTGACTGTCGTTAACGCTGACATTGGCCATACGGCGGCAGAAGGGAAACATCAGCTGGCGCAACGAATGGTCGTTCTAGTTCAAAAGTAGTGAGCGGCAGTCAAGGTCCAGAGAATATATGCAGACCGAAAGTAAAGTAATGGGTGCTATCCTATCAGGTTCTCATATGGCGGCATACCATAAACTTCCGGAAGCCCGAAAGGGACCCTAGGAATGCGTCAAGAAGCATGACAATCAGAAAGGGTGTATGTGTGAGAAGCAAAAAGCCCCCGCAGGTCCAGGGCCGAACTAGGGGTTGGGCTAATTGCAAAACCTGCAGCTGTTTGGGAATCGGACCACGTTTTTAAAATACCTCCGCGATTAATAAAGTTAATCCTCCTGAATACAGGCATGTATGGATAAAAACGAGTGATGGGATATGACTTCCTTAGTGGTTGCCCATGTGGGGTAGTCAATTATCAGGAGCCAACCCAAACCATCGAGCGAAATTCCAATCTATCATCAATCAATCGGTCATCATAGATGATGCGTGGCCTAGCATCCCCTCAACAGTATGTAGAGTTCATACTTTCTTTCACGTCCCTTACAGGATTCTAGCTTGTACGGGGGGCCGGGGGGAGAACCTTATCATATCGTTCCAGGTTTTTTTTTATCACCGATCTCAGATCAATACTTCCTGCGTTGCGGATTTTTGCTTGAGTACATATGTACCTGATCCCAGCGTTTATGATAGTTTAGCGGCGCTTCTAAGCTGGTCCGTCACTTCCGACTGGATCAACCCACCATTACCACCACAGCCAGCACCAAAACTCTCTCAAAATGTGAGGAGCAACTCAAATACCAGTCATCTGCTAACCAAGTAAGCACCAAGTAACTTAACTATGAGGATACCATGATTTTCGAAAGTCTCTGTATTTACTTACACTTGAGCCCTAATTAGCTGGCAGGCATTTTGGCAACAACGACCACAGTTTCAAACTCTGAGCTCTTGGCTGGCGATCCAGACCGAAGACAGATCGCCAAGAACCAAAATTAATTGGACTTATGGGTCAGTTGTCAAAAGGCCTCGTTAATTGAGTTTTGGTGCGGGACAGGGGGGGTCTCGACGGAGCGTATGAAATCGAATCGATATCACTTTGATGGGCTCGAGACTTGATCTGCATATTGAAACCTAACCGCAATTAGTTCTGGCCGCCAATAATGCGACTGGGATTGCCAAGCGGGAACCACGAGAGCAACCTCATGAACCTTCGGTTGGTCTCGTTGTAATAATTCAGCGTATATTATATTTCTGTACGCCTAGCTATATATCCCATACAAGTGGTTCCTGGGACCTACTGCACTGTCTGCACATATGCCAGACCGAAAATACGGGATTTATAGGGCATCCCACGGGTGTTAGCAACAACTTGCTTAATAGCGGAAATCTGGGAGACTTAACCGAGCCTACATACCTATTCTGCAAGTATCACCTTAGTACAGGGTAGCCTGGTACGGTGGGTGTGGCCTCAGCACTTCCGCGTTGGGAGCTGCATTCTGGAATTCTAGAGTGCTGATTAAAGTGCCTCATAATTGGATTATTTCACAGGCTTTATAGATAACTCTACTCCCGGAAAAGCGTTTTAAGATACGTGTTGGACGCTGGGTGTTAACAGACAGGGGCTTTTTGAAAATAAACTGGGCTTGGCTGTTTCTCTTTGGTGAGATCCGTCAATTCCCAGTATCCATCATCACCCCGTGAACAATAGTACCTGTCTACGGAGGTTGAATTAAATCGAGATAACGCAAGTGCTAAACCCCCTGGTGAAAGGTTTGAAATACGAGATGCTACCTGTCTCATAGCTCACGGCGTTGATGTCTTATTTTCTTAGCAACTATAGACGACAAAGCCCACCATTTACAGCCGGAGGTGCTAGCTACCGATGCTAGTGAAGCATAAGAAAGATAGAGTAGGTACTCTAGAGTACTTTAAGTTTTCACTCTCGAGATCAGTGAGATTCATCATAGAGCCTGCATGCCTCCCTTTTACAGTCCTCAAGCGAGACGGTTCGCGGCTATCCCCTCTCACTGAGACAGCGTACGTAAAGAGAAAAGAGGAAGTTCTGCAGTAACTGTCAAATCAGGTCAAGAGCCGACTAACATGCAGGATCGGTGGCTTAAAGCATGGAAGAGTAGAGGTCACGCTTGCATGTAGTGGGACCGGGTGAGAACGATATTGTGACCTGTCACGTCGTTTGTCGCGTGGGAACGGTGCCAATGATCTGGTGCCCCATTGCTGGGACTGGATCTGATCTAGCTGGGTGTTGGGTAACACAGAGGACTAACCTCCGTGTATGAATTACTGGAGACTATCGCAATAATATATTTATATAAAACATCGCTATCTCAATGAGTGAACTTGAGCTTTGTTAATTTTGGGGTTATAACTATTTACATAACTCCTGGTAAATTAGTAAGATTAGTGTCACGTCACGTCTGAACTTTGGCTCGCGAAAACATTAGCATACACATTGAATTTGGATCTGCACATAAACACCCAATTTATATGAACTCTGTTTAGTGATATCTATTCTGGGGGGAGAGTATTGTGTTACGAGTGGGGTCCAGGCCGGATATACCTAAATTCTGAAATCTTGGAAGGAAAAACAACAAGTGACTACTCCATGAGGTCACTTTAATTTAGTTCATTCCCTATCGAGGGTCCTTCCCGTTACATGTAGCTACATGTACCGCACATGTTAGTCTGTACTCTACCTAGAGTACATGTACCCAGGGGCCCCTAAAAGTGATACATGGTATGTACAATGGCTTAGGATTGGACTATTAGTAGGTGAGGCCCTATCAAATTCACAACCACCTTGATTTCTTTTACTTAAATGTGATTGATGAATTCTTTATACTCTGTTTACTCTGTATGCCACTGTTGCTTCACTAGGGTTAGAATTGGGTCGCATGTGGTTGAAATCGTGAGTGGTAAATCGAGTGATCGTTGCATCACTTTCCGGTACCCCTGGGTGCATATTCATAGTCACTACATACATACACAAGTACATACTCTAGACCAGAAACCAATGCTGCCGTTCCGCAGGTATCCCGGCCACCGTGCTTGAGTAGACCGTAGGTGAGTCTCTCGTGGAGTAAGTACGTGCTCCTTGTAGGCTGAGGATCAAGTCTCACATTCCCCAGCTGGCTTTAATTTGATACCGGCAATCCTTAAAAGCATGGTGGCGTTGGACAGAATAAGTAAATACACGTCCTCTTCAACATAATTGGGTAACAACACGCTCAAATCGCCTTTGTACCTACCTCTTGCTCTACACTACTTGGAGTTAGAATGTTTGCAGAGTACTCTACACACATGGTATTCCCACACACAGTGCAGTCCACATGCGAACATCTCTTGAGACGAGAAATCTGGGTTCACCTACTAGTGTTGCTCCTTGATAAATAAGAGCTGCTCCACTCCCTCACTTAGGGGTTCTGGTTTTCGTTTGCCACGACTTGTGATCGCGCCGAGTAGGGGCAAGGGCAAGAAAAAAAAAAAAAAAAAAAAAAGGTCGACTCCTAAATCTACCATCAATCGAATTACACCGTTAATAATGGCTAGCGATACGCAGAACAATATTGCCATCGACCCTGTAAGTTTATCTGCTTCTTTCTTCATGCTTCACTCTATGTAAACTTTGCAGCAATCTAACATGTTTTGTTGGCTAGAGAGCCGACGATGAGCACCCCGGGAGCTCCGACTATCAGAGTGGGTCGTAGGTTACTCCTTCTATGGCTCTCATGGTTAGAATGCTGAATGCTTAGTGAATTCTCAACCGAGTCTCTCTCATCATCGATCTTTGAGTACCGATATGAGAATGGGCGTCGGTATCATGCATACAAGGACGGGTATGTGTCCATTTATCATCTCCTATATATTTAAACATTTATAGAGAGGTGTAAACTAACCATACGATAGAAACTACATTCTGCCAAATGATGAGGTAGAGAGTCAGTAATGGTGTGAGGATTGTAAGGAAATGTGCTAACAGGGTCGTCTTGTGAAATGGACAGAGAGAACAGGATCGGTAAGACATAAGAAATCTGAATATATTGGAAAAGTTAGGACTAATGTACTGGCAGCCTCGACATCATTCACCACATTTATCTCCTCATGCTGAAAAACGAGCTACATCTCGCCCCCATTGGCGAAAGCCCACAACGTATCCTCGATCTCGGCACCGGGACCGGAATCTGGGCTATTGACATAGCCGAGTAAGTTAGATTAAACATTGCTCCCCTTTAAAATTCATAACTAATAGTATGCAGACGATACCCATCAGCAGAAGTCATTGGCACAGATCTCAGCCCGATCCAGCCTAATTGGGTTCCTCCAAATGTCCAATTCCAGATCGACGATGCCGAGGCAGACTGGACATGGGAGGAGAACTCGTTCGATTTTATCCACATGCGCCATTTGAGTGGGGCGATCAAAGACTGGCAAAGGTTGATTGACCAGGCATTCAAGTAGGTTGATCACTTCTATTGTCTATATGAAAGCTGCTAAACCACGCCTATAGATTCTTGAAGCCTGGTGGTTATATCGAAGTTGCTGAGTACGATATGGGCTTATTCAGTGATGATGGAACCTTTGGAGAAGAACTGTGGCTATGGAAGTTTTATGACCTGGTCAACAAAGCCGCAAACAAGAACGGTAATTCCAAATTCTCTAATCCAAATAAAGCTACAGAATTGAGAAGTTCCAGGCCGCGCATTCCAGATAATCGACAATGTCGACTCCCTACTCCGTAACGCGGGGTTCGAAGAGCCTGACTACCGGATGTTTAAGCTGCCGTTTGGTCTCTGGGCTGCCGATCCAAAGTTGAAGGAGATTGGTGCATACATCCTTTTGAACGCCGAGTCAGCTTATGATGCGTTTGGAATGGCTCTTTTTACCAGAGAGCTGGGTATGACTGTGGAAGAGGCGCGTGAGGTTGTGACAGGTGCCGAAAAGGACGCCCGAAATAGGAAGATTCACGCATATTCTAAACAGTAAGTTGAGCCGTGAATTCTGGCATAAATGGTGCACTGCGGCTAACACATGTGGCGTTTAGGCATCTGTGGTGGGCGAGGAAGCCGGACAGCAAGTGTTGAGAAAGACCTGAAAGAGAGGGTTTGCGTCTTGGGGTGAAGAAATCTATGAAAGATCTACTTGTGTGTTGTAATGAGATTTTTATTTTTGTAGTAATTCAATACCACATGGGCTGATTACATCGAGATGTCAGCCGAATTTAAAGATGGGGTAGCGCAATCTGATACCTTATATTATAAAGGAACTATGTAGCTATATGAGGGAGAAGAAGTTTCGTAACAGAGGCCACTCCTTTTTTTTCTGCGCGCATATATACTTATATACTCATGAAATGACGTGACGTCAAAGAGAATACCGCCTATCAAGCCCACCTAGAAACGATTGTTTGAATAGCTGGTGATACCACTTTCTAGAAATTGGTGGGCTGTTTGTCTCTTTGAACGCTACATAGGGCTTTGATAGGAGGTTGAAAATCACTGCTATTGTATAACTGGATCGGTAGTACTTCGAGTTCTTCCTTATGATACATGACCGATGACCCGGAGAGGTGGACCTTGGAAGCGCCTCAATAAAGGTGGCTCAACAAAGAAGAACTACGAAGGAAGATAAAGCCTGGGATATGGATAAACTAGTATAATATTATTCCAGTGTTTTTTGTTGAGGGCATTAGTACGTTCTACCCTCCTGAATGAGTTAATCCACCGCTCGCACAGTAACAAATCCAACTCTAGCACCACATACTCAAATGAGATGCATCTCCAAACTCAAGAAAATCAGTGTGAGCTCCTTATCCGTTGCGTCAGTTTACTAATTAAACAACTGAGTGGTAGCCCAAACCCAAAGCTAGCTCGGGCCAGGGGAAGCCTCCTAAAGCCATGCCCTATTATTAATCCAGCGAATATGTATGGTAGGTGTTTACACTGTTTCTTCTCCATCGTACACTCAATACGCGGGCCCCAACCTGCGCTGCCCCACTCATGGTAATCCCCGATTGTCATACCCATTGTCGCCATAGCCTATAGGCTGCATGCAAGTATGTGGATGACTATTGGGCAAAACAATCGCATGCGTGTATGAAGTATAATCAATCAATCAGACAAAGAATCATGAATAGTCACTCGATATATAACCCTAACCTGATGCTGGTGCGCGTATTTTCTCTTTTTGTCAAATTGATTTGCGGTGTGCATGTACTTATATACATATTTATTCGTGGGGTTCGGTGCGGAGAAGGGAAGCGGATGAGTAGGACCTTCATTAAATTTGAATTGTGACAATCATTATGCCCGCTGAAGAAATACATATATGCATGTGTTATAGAAAGACTTTCAATGCTTGATAGGTGCGCATTCTCATATGAATGATATCAGCCGTGCGAAAAGAGACATATATGTGTATATATACCATATTATAATGTGAATATTCGATCTGGTCAAGTATTTCCAAGGTACATAAAAGAAAAAAACTTTATGTGATGGTGTTTATACTGTGTTTATTCCTCCCTGCCCTCTCTCACAAAAATAGCTGAATTGAGGTTGCTAATTATAATACTAGAGCTAAAAGTAAGTTATAGCACCATGTATCTAGTTACCTCAGTCGAGTATATAATCTTATAATGAGTGGTTATCGAGGGAAAAAACAGAGCAAAACCAACTAAAGAGCCTGTATGAATACTCCATTTATAGACGTAGAAACAAAATAAGGAAACTACCTATATATCCACGTTGTGGAAAATCCTACACTGACCCTGGGTTACTGTCGATAAGTTTGTATTTTTTCTTCAGAAGGTTTCCTCCGCCGCTGATGCTTATGCTTGAGTTTTCTCCTGGAGAGGCCGATGGTTGGGTAAACCTGTTCACCGGACGGTCGACAACACTCCAGAAGAATTCTGGTAGGCGCCAGGCTCTTCCGACAAAATCTGGCTCTGTGTCCAAGGAAACTGGTACGGGAGGTTTAAAACCAGCAAGTTGATAACCCGTTCTTGGTCTCAGAGGCGGGTCAATTAGACATGATGGCGAGTTCTGCTCAATAGGACGTAAAGGGTACACAAAGTAGCCAACACAGCGTGTGCTATTGATGAGTACTGAAATGAGTTCTTCGGTATCTTTGAAGATTTTATTTCCGCGCTCTAGAAGAGACTCTCGTAGCTTCTCCCGCTCCTCCAGCGTATCCGTGTATTGAAGACTTGGAGGACCTAACTGGAATGACTCAGATTGTTGCCAGCTAAACATCGGCTCTTCCCTCGTGTGCTGTATGCCATCCTCGGTCTTTTTGTACCATCGGTGCCCCATCCAAGCCTCCCAGTCAAAGTACTCCATGTAGCGCTCCTCCATGTAGAACTCCCCATGAATATTCCAGAGAATTATTGCAAGGTCATCTACTCTCAGGATCTCCCTCATCACATCTTTATTGGCGCTGACCGCTGCTGCATGTAGTGCATGTCCATAGCACCCAGAAAGATCGTTCAAATCTAGCTCTGAGAGTTCGAGGAGCCGTCTAACTACACCTGCATGTCCCCCAAAGGCCGCCGCTTGTAGAGGGGTGCCAAATATGCCAACTCCGGATACGATTTTCGCCCCATTATCCAGAAGTAGTTGCAGCGCATCCTCATGGCCGCAAAAGGCCGCAACATGCAGCGGAGTCCCATACAGGCCCGCAACCACGTTCACATCCTCCCCATTTTGAATAAGATCTTTCATTACTTCTGTATAATTGTAGTGGGTAGCGGTATGAAGGGGAGTCTCTTCTCTCAGTTTGTAGTCAATGTTTGGGCGGTAGAAACACTGATCTCTAGCATTTGCACCGTTTTTGAGCAGTAAGTGTACAACACCTTCACTACCACCTTTATGAACAGCATGTATAGCTGCCTGAAGCGCATTATCGTATATCTGACCACTTTTGTCACTCAATACTATGCGGTTGACTGAATTATCCACCGGAATCTCTCGAATACTAATGCCCCGGGCGTTGGGATCGGCGCCATGGTCGATGAGACATTGTAAAGTTTTTAGATTCTCTGGTTTGACTTCGATAACCGCTAATAGTGGATTTCCCTGCGCATAGTTGAAGTTGGCGCCCTTTTTAGCGAGAAGTTTGATCATCTTGTTCTGCCCTTTCTCGGCAGCAGCTGTTAGGATTCTTGTATTGGTGTAAGGTATAACTGCATTGACATTAGCACCCCACTCAATGAGATGTCTAGCCGCCTTTTCATAACCCATTGCCACCGCGGTTGCAAGGGAAGTTGCTAATATCTCTTCCCTGTATCTATCCTTTTCACTATCGCGCCTAAGATGGGTAGCGTAGGCAGTCATGAAATAATCAATATCGGAAAGTGATGCCTCCAAAAAGAACTCAATGTCCGAAAGCAATCGAGACCTCATTGCAATAGTCAATGGGAAACAGGCAGTTTCGGGATACCCTTGCATCCATTCTTTCTCATTGAAGGGGATACCCCTCGCGGAGAACCACTCTTCGAACGTACGAGCCTCAGGCCAGCCAAAGGCGTCCATCTGACGACCTCCTTCCACATCGGCCAAAGAAGCGTGTATCTCCCAATTATCTGTAGCGTATTTGAGGAATGGTATTTCTTTATGTCCCATATGGAAGTAAGATTTTTCGCGCTTGTTTGGAAAGTCGGGGCTGGTCACAGCGGCAATGCAAACGTTGGCAAGGTTTCTCTGTGTTTTTCGAGGATCTATCCATATCTCGGAAGATAATCTCCTGTTCAAAAGAAACTCCCTCACGGATTGATGCATAAAACGCACAACATGGTTTTCAGAATCATCCTTTCCCGTGCCCTTCTGGTCTCGCGATGTGCCCGCATTTGAAAATATGTTCCAGCCCCAGCTGGAAAGGATCGTAGGTTTGGCGGGCTCTTCAGGCTCTTCAGGTGACCCGATTTCCAATAGACCGCCGCTGAGCCTGTTTATTCGTGCTTCCACTTGAGATAACGGGGGAAGATATGAGGCCTCATCTAGTGAAGCCAACGAGGTAAAACCGGGAGAGGAGCCGACGGCAAGAGCAAAACGGAACTCTGCTAACTTCAGAGGTCTTTGCGCAAACAACACCCATTCGAGCATTCTCCGGGTTTCGTCGAACTCCACTATTGGGGTCAATTCCAACTTCTGCAATATACTGTCATACATATCTTGCATAGGCTTTGGCATGTGAAGGAGAATCCTTTCTAACTCAGAGATGGGCATATCGGGCGGCTGTTCCTTCAGAATCGGAATAATATGCTTTGCCCAAAGAAAAACTCCCTGTGCATTGAGAGTGGCTGATTTTACCAGTACGTTCAACTCATTGAGCGAAAAACTGCGGCCCAGGCTTTTCAGTTTGAAGCTAAGATAACTTTCTATATCTTTACTGTTCTCATCCTCTAGCCTGAGCTGGGGAGAGTCGGAGAGATGGCTGCAAAACTCTGGGTGCGTTCGCGTTGTGATGATTGTCTGAAGAGACTTGAGATGACCCATGTCGCCGGTTATGAAATCCAGGAGGGCGATTTTGCAATAGTCATGAGATTCATCCAAAGCATCTATTCCTTGTTAATGGTATCTTAGCTGGTTCGTAAAACAGGCTTGAGCTTACCTATAATGATGCGAACCGAGTTTATGCGAGAATCCCCAAGCATTGTGGTTAGAAGGATTCTGATTTCATCAATGTGCCATACAACTGGTGCCTTTGCTGTTTTTTTCATTTGATATTTCGGGAGGATATATGACGACAATTCCGGCACCTGCCGTAAAAGTTGATATAGGAGAGATCGAAGACAACCCTCATCTGACCTATTCAGATCGCCATATATACCTTGATCGCTGAAGAAGAAGGTTAATATTACTTGCCCGGGTTCGCGGTTATCCTGTGATCTTCTCATGAGCTCGAAAAGAAATTTTGATAGGGTTGATTTCCCAGAGCCGGGCTTTCCCAAAATCCACAGAATCTTCGATTTGCGCTGTAGCCACTCGGAGATCAGTGGATTAGATGCTACCCAGCCGAGTGTTTCTTTGTAGGCTGGGTCAACTGCAGCTTGACGGTTTCCGGAACCTTCCCAATCGAGAGACCGCAAACAGGCTTCGCTCTCATCAACCGGAGTAATCGTTGCTGTATCGAATAATCAGTTAGAATCATGGATTCATCTCTCTGAGCCAGTTTACATTTGTGTCCGGTAAAGAGACTGACCTTTTTCTATCTTTTCCACCATTCCTCGGATTTCATGAACCAAAAGCTTGTAGTTTTCGTCTTGCGGTGAGTGAAATTTGTTCATTCCGACATGATCCGCCTCCAAAGCAATATTTGGAACGCCAACAGAAGTACTGGAATGATGATCTACCGCCTTTCGATTTGCAATAAGTCAGAACCCACTCGTGGCTAGTCCCATGCTCATTTAATTATTCAAGAGGGCTTACGATGAGTAGGGGAAATCTCCCGATCGTTGTCATCTTAACCTCAAAGAAATTGACAATGTCTCGCCCCCTATAGGCTCTGTGAAACTCATCGTCCAACGTTCTAAGGGACCGTTCTCCAGGCTTTAGTGCTTCCAATAGTTCTGTACTTGATCCTAACCAGTATGTGGCATAAGACATCAATTTTCCCACAAGGCTAAGACGGGAACCATCATGGGGTACCCCTAAAAACACTGCGCCGATCATGGATCTATTTATGGGTTCATAGCGACGGTCTTCACTCCTTAGCCCGGCGGTAACGAGTGCCTAGTCGCGCGAAAAACGTTAGACGGTGGTCTATATTAAATAAATCATATATAGGTGCCTAGCTAGAGGTCTTATTCCCTCGCAGGTTTCCCACATTATAGGGAAAAGCAATATGGAATATTCAATAAGGCACCACTGGGGGCATAGAAGTACTTTTTTGATTATTATCCCGCCAAAGCTGTGTCCAATAAATATTATAGGACGTTCCCCTTCCTATCCATAATATCTTATGTTTAGCCTCAGAGTGGCAGTGAGATTTCAACGATATAAGCAATCGATCTAACCTCCAGTGATTGTCGCTGAGTATTCAGTGAAGCGAGCAGTTGTGATCCGCAGATCTCTACAGACTTTGCCGGCGCATTCATATTCCACGCCGAGTTATGATTGAAGGCCATAATTCGAGCTTTCGGGAAAGACTTGGGCAGGAAATCTTTCAACCACATAGCCCCAGTTACTTCATGCTGCCAAGCCCAGTCAGGGTTTGAACCAAGGCCGTGTACAGCAACGATACTTTCTCAATATGGAGCACTGTTAGCTATATGATATATAGTCTTTTGGAATTGATTTGGTAACGGTCATACTCTACGATAGCGTCTCCCTCATCTTCACTTGGCGTATAGTGGATAACGGTTCCTAGGGGTGTTTTGGGTGGTGGTCTCGACGTGCTCCATAGGATCTGAAGCGGCGAAAGAGCGATTGCTAGAAGATGGAAGAACAGATAAAAAAGAGATCCGCCAAATCGAAAGAGAAAGTGAAGATCAAATTCCTTTAGTACGATGCCTAGGGATCCCGTCACAACCAAAACGCCACCTAAGAACGCTGGCTGGGAGCGAAAACCAAAACATAGAATTATTCCGAAACCTAAAAGGATTATATTCCACATTATAGCGTTGTAGTGCAATTCCCGAGGAGAGAGAGAACATGAAATATCCGTTATGTTATTAATTATAGGGTGATATGAGGGGAATTTTAACTGAATGCATATGGTGGATCGAGCTGAGGGGCAGAGGTTAAGTGGAGGACAGATGTAAGATCTACTCTACTTGCCTAAATTGTAACACAGTCGGGTGAATTCACGATTAGTCAATTGTTTCAGATCCTGCATATATAGCGAGGGTTGCGTCGACGCGACATAAGCACTCCTTTGTTGAATTAACCGAGTATTATAGGTATTGGGGGGTAGATAGTTATGTAGATACTCTAGAAAAAACATATGGTATAAGTCTCGATAGCTATAGTTGGTTGAGTCCCTTCATGAGCAAGGCTATTTAAGAGGTGATGCCACGGCGACAAAGAAGCCAAAAGGTTGGAAACAATTTATAGATCGAATCGTATCAGAGAGATCTAGATCTCTAACGTCGTACTATAATAGTATGTGGGCGGGGGTGGAAAGGGTTAACTGGGTACTCTAGATTATGGCCAAAGTACTGTAAGGCAGTGCGTGTTCCTATAACTGGTAGAAAACCAATATATCAAGACAACTGATGTATTGAAAGGACGGACAAATGAGCTACCTTTATACATGGCCATGGTCTTGAGGGACAGCATCAAGCCAAATAATTTTCCCCCAAAAGACCACACTTATGGTATATGTACATAACCTATTGTCACGTAACCTGTGCTACAGTACTGAGCCCACTTTAAATTGCGTACTTATTAATCTTTAAAAAGATTAATAGAGTAAAGGTTAATTAATGTGTGTTCTCTCTAAGAAAATTTCAATTCCATTACTACATGTAAGTTCGACAAACATAGAAGCTAGATTATAAGTGTTACATAGTTTATAATTTACAAAGTTGAGTATGTAGCGCACAAATACCAGGAAATTGGGGGCCAAGGGATGATGACTGCTAATGAAACTAGTTATAGCTTAAAACTGCCTTTAAACAGAATATTCCTCCCGAGTGGTGATCGAGTAATTATCTTTGAAGTGACGGCCGGCCATGCATTAATCCACTCATGCTCATACAATTTGCCTATTTAGTGTACTTGAGCGCTCCATTATGGATACATGTAGTCATGGTCACGAGAGAGGAGTATATCCTCAATGGCATTATAATATAACCTTAAAACAAACGCAACCCCATGTCAAAGAAAATTATATTAAAAGGTGTTTACTCAGATTCATAGCCCAAAGCCCAACTAATTCATCTATAACGTTTTAACAGCGGTTAATATTGGTAACACAGTTATCGCTCCGGCTTAGGGTCGAGAATGTGTTGCGACTTTTCATTTTTCCTTAAGCTCGGTTGATTGCATTGATATCGCGCGTTTGACTCAACGCCTAATAAGAGTAAGTATACGTGTATTTCACTTTCTCTCTGTTAAACCGGCTATCAATATATATAACGTACCTCTGCCTAGGGTGCAACCACTTTCCAGCCAAGTACAGGTACAAATGTATGACCTATCCCGCACTTGCCAGGCTAGGTGTCCACCCGGGTGTGTGCTAAGCGTCACTACGGGCACGTCGTTTTGAGCGTGAGTTTGAGCGTGAATTGGATATAGACGTTAGCATGGGTGTCGGAATATGGGGGTAGGGTGGAGATGAAGATGGAGTCGGTGGGGGTTAAGACCAAAAATGACGTAGACAGCTTTGCTTAGTAAGCGATTTGCGAGCGCTTAGCGCTTAGAGGCGGTTAAGGATACGTGTAGTGGAGAGCATAGGCGGGCTCTGGGCTCTGTTTCTTTTCTTTTCTAATAGTCATCATATTTAGTTCTGGGGGCTAGTAAATAGTCAAAACATCTACACAGTGCAGTGGACAACTTTTAGGACGAGATTAGACGAGCTTAGACGAGCTAAACATGACCTACCAACTTTCGAGGCGCAAGACGCACCCAGAGACCAGTGCCAGTGCACCCAAACAAGAGACCTAATTTTTGCTGATGGACGGAAAGTCGTCCAAAAGACGAATTGCCGCGCCGGGGGCGATTTTTCATAGGTAAATAATCGTTTTGGCGCGTCTTTTGCGTCTACTGCGCCTGGTCACAGAAAGATGAAACCGATGTTATGTTAAGGAAACTAATATTCGCCATTTACAAAATACGACCAATTGCAAGCCTTGCAGCTTCAACAGAGAAATATGTATTAAAATGCCATAACATAATCCAACCTCGAGACTCCCCACCTGTCTTTCTAATTGAGAGTAGATATCTCAGCTGGCTCCCCAGGAATCTTTTCAAGGTCCTCTTTTTGAATAGCCATCGACGTACCAATCTGCCCACCACAACCCACAGAGCCAACTCCCCCATTGTCCTCTTCATCTCCAATCGACACCTCCGGACTACCAGCCTCTTTGAGGGGAGCCTCCGACAGCATTCTGCTTGACTCTTCGGGCAAGGTCTGATGAGCTTCCTTAGGTTATCCTCTCCACCGGAAGGATCTGGAAGTTTCTCTAGTAGATTAAGATCAATCTCGTCCTCGCTGAGGTACCCGTCATCCGAAATGGCCAGATCGCTTTCTGTAAGAGAGGCCTCCGCAATATCATCTTCATCTTCATCATCTGGTACGTCCTTACTCTCATATATATACCCTCCAGTCCCAGCAGATCTTCCACCAATTATCCACCTCCAGAGCCATCTTTCTAGCCTTCCGGCGGGAAAGAGACCTCAGCTTAACTTTCCGGTATAGTATCGCAAATACCCGATAACCCGTCGCTGTATATCCAGTGGGGCTCTTGTTCGTTCTCGGTATCGCGACAGGTCTCACCATCGACGCATTATATTATTGACAGCCCGGAAACCGACTATGAGCTGAACATTGGCCCTGTTATCGGACCGCCTAACAGTCAAGAAAGTGTAATCAAAAAGTCAAAGCAATCGTCAAAGTGGTGGAGGGTAAAACAAGGACAACACACCTGGACCGCCCGAGTACAGATGACGTTCTAATCCATGCCACGCTGTCCATTCTTCCTGTCATGGCGTATCCGACAGAGATAATCCTTCCTCGGGCCGCCTGCTCACCAGAGCCGGGGATAATAACACTGAGGAAGAAATACATGAGTGGGTATTGAAAGATACAAGTATAGCTTGTTAAGGAGTGGCCGTGGAGTTTTATCGATTACTTCTAGTGGCGGCCGGGAAGAGCATGGACACGTTGGCATTTCATCTCATTACGCTGTTGAGAAGCTCTGGAAGAAATATCTGAGGCAACCTATCACGTGGGAGTGTTTTATTCATACAGGTGCTTGCATGATCTAGAGGGTGGTGCAGGTTAACTTTTGCAATACGGTTTTTCTTTAGGCTATCATTGCAGAATGTTGAGATAGCCATCTTCTTTTGTTTACAGCTCTAAATAGGTTAAAATATCATTCCTTTCTAATTTTGCATGATCCCGGCCGGGGTCTTCTTGTTTCCGAAGGAATACCGCGATGACTCGCTCGAACTCGCCCTTGAACGCTAAAAAGTATCATCACTACATGTACTTAGCTATCATCAACAGCACCCCTCCTTTTAATAGCCGGATAAATGTATAATGCTTGTGTTTCCCCTCTAACAAAATTTCTAAATGAATATGTAATATGAATTAAATGATGCATCTACACGAGATTTCTGTGTAAATATGAAGTATATATCTGCAGTCAATTTTATCTGTGTTTTACCGATGACCGCTTTAGTCAAAAGCGGCATTTTTTGTAGGGTCTTAAAAAGAGCGATTTGATTCTAAATATATTGTATATAGGGCTAGTGGTTACAGATAATGTTTTCCTCTATAGGGTTAGGGTTCTTGTGAAGTTAGATTATGCGTGTAAAGTTCTACGATTTTCTCAACTTCACATTGAGTGGTTCATTCCCATGCTGCATCTAAAGACCACTTTACAGGTTCGATTACGGGAGTGTCCTGGACCAATGGAACTTTATAACTACATGTAAGTATGTTCGTCTTGATTATACAATTTGGTTATCTATCCCACGGTACTGCATATAGGTCTAGGACTCCGCAGTCTCTACAATCACCTTTCACTTCATTTTCTCAGTATCTGTCATCCTCTGCTCGCGGCCTTGGGACGTTATAATAGTACCATTGACCTGTTTCTGTTCGCCGATACCAATATAGACGCGGGTAATAGGGCAGGCTGGAGAGATATGTAGGTAAGTATACTCTCGATCCCAATGGTAAAAAAGGGTTCTGATGATCGAATAGCTAAATACGGGTGGAACAGATGGTCCATTGATTGATACTTCATATCTATACTCAGAGGCTGGCTGTGAATAGGTCGAAACCTGATATCCTAACTGACTACAGAACTATAGATTTACAGTGTCATCATGGTACCTGCACATAATCATCAACCGCTACGTTTCCTTCCGGCGGCTACCGTCTGTGACCAAATAGTCTTACCAAGCATTAACTCAACTCTGGCTGTCAAAACTGCAGCTGGCGTACCTCATGTACTACACTTATTGCCTCCTTTGTCAGTGCACCTTTCCCCTAATCCATATATACAGCACACCAGCAGACCCCCGCTGGAAATAAAATTGTACAAGAGAACGGTATAAAGTATTGCGGAGATGCCCGCTGATTTCCCTCACCTCTCCAGTCGTCTGACGTAGACGGATCCTTACTTTGAACTGTGGCTCATGCATGGATGCTCGGGTGTGCACCAGGGTACCTCACATGGTATAAAACAAACCCATTTGAGCACCTCGCTGGTTCATTTCTGTGACTATGCGTACTCTCGGGCTGCCGTCAGAATCATTGTATGGAGGACTGAAAAGGAGCTGAAGGTGGTTCCTGTTTTTGTTTCCTGTTTTTATTTCCGACTCGGTGTTTCGTTCCGACTACAGATACGGCCAGATGCGCGGAGCTGACTGCCTAGGGTTTGTGCGTGGCTGTATTGTTAGGGCTGGCGGTGGGTACGGGATGAGACGAGACCTGGAGGTGTCCTGTCTTGTCTTGTATTTTCGAAACTCTTGAGACAAGAGCCCAGTCTTGACAAGATCTTGGTCATGTGACTTTGATCCAGCAGTAGTCTTACAAAGCCCTAACCCTGATGCCATTGATTGATTGATCGATGCATACAGCCCGTAGGCTATGGCAAAACCTTTCCTCCCACTCTCCGGAGGCACGCATCAAACGACATTCTTCCTCAATACTAACCAACCTAGCGTGCTCACCATCTCGAGCCTCATCATTCAACATTCTGATTCAAATATCGCTAATCTTCCTTCTTTACCTTATTCCTCCTCTCGCTCCAACTCCCCCCACCCGTACTGTACTTCGCGTTCTTCTTCTTTCTTCCCTTCCGCCTCGGCCTCCTCTCCTTGTTCATATCTATGCTTCATCCATTCACTCCATATCTTCAGACTGCTTTTGTAATGATGCCAGGCCGTGTGGTAGGGAGTTGAGAAGTCAAAAAGGTCTTGTCTGGGGACACCAATTAGCGACCAACCTTGCCTTGTCTCGTCTTGTTGCCCCCCAGATCTTGTCTTGTCTTGCCAAAGGTCTCGAGGCAAGGTCTCGAGATAACGTGTTTCGTGCCCACGCTGCATGAAGTTCAGAAAAATCTATAGAGCTGCGCCTCTTCTTGGTTATGGCTCTGCTGTTTGGGCATATTAGTAGGTTATAGGTTGGTCGAACAGTTGGAATCATATGATGATCAAGTCTAGCAGATCAGGTTATTTCAGGGTAGTATTAGTCCTGGTGGGTGGATGTAAGGAGGCTCACTTTCTAGATCCCGTATTTCCAGTAGGAGAATTTAACTCTGTAGCAGTGGGTGTACTATGTGATGGTAATAAGACTGATAGACAAAAGATGAAACATGCTATGAAGCATTTATACGCCTTTGAGATTAATGATAGTAGAGTTCCCTGGCTAACCGACTACAGATTCATCGTGCTGAATGAACCTAACTTGCTGGGTGTTGTTGAATAGCTTGCGTGTGGGGACGACATGTAATAGGTAATAAACACTTGTTTTATTTGGACCTGCGTTTTTGTGGTATATTATATTGTTGTGACCTAAAAAAAAAAAAAAAAAAAAAAAAAAGATAGTGTGCGTGGGACTGCATTGTCCGTTTTATCAGTAGGGTTAGGGTTACCGCACGTTCTGGCATCAAAAATGTACATACTCTCATCACCTCTGGTCGTTTTCCTTGTCCGAAATTGCGTTATCATAGATTTCCAGAGTATCTAAATACAGATAGAAAAGCCTGCATCTAACATCCTACCGCCAACCTTCTCTCCTCTGGTATAACTGCAAGGGTCTTGGTGCAATGCCATAAGTTCGAGTTCCCATTTCTCGATTGGCAGTATAAAACCATCCTTGATGAGATGCGCTGCGCGCACATTCAAGGACGTACCCACTCCCCCGCGATGCCATCTGGGATCTGCTTATCGAGAAAGAACTGTATGTTAACCCTCGGCCTCAGCCTTCTTTGGAAAGCCCCGCAACGCTTCGCAAACGCCAGTCAGGCCTGAAACAGTAATCTTTACAGCTCGTTGCAAGCCACAAGCAGCACACCGAGCTAGAGGTCATCACCCAGTCTTTACCATCGATCCTGCCAGTAGAAGGGATGGCTCTCGTGTGTGTGGTTTCTTTTTTCGGATATCGCAGCCATTTTGGCGGTACGGCCGGTGAGCGGAGGGATATGTGCGAACGTATATATTGCAATTGGGAGAAAGACAGGGAGTGGACGGCGGCGGCGGCAGCGGAGGAGAAGGGGGGGGGGAGAAGGGGATTAATTCAGCGTAAGATATGTCTAGTTTGATAGGTAGATATGAAGGCTTCTGATATGTGGATACTAATATTCTTGCTTTTCTTCCCTTTACGATGCTATAGAGGCTTAATATCGAGATTGATGTGGTACGTGGTTCGTCATTGCCCATTCCCAGCATTAACACAAGTCGTGTCAATCGAAGGTTTCGGTCCTCAATTCTCTGGTTCTCTACAAATGGAGTAAGAGATATGTGGGGTGTTTAACACACATGGTCATCTCTCGATCCTCATATCGTATCGAGTTTCACCACCCGCATTATCTCCGGAAACTGCCAACTGGATTAACGCGCGAGTGAGGAACCAAAACTACAAACTCAGGTTTCGAGGCATGATATTCAGCTTGGGGTGGAATCAAAGATATAAGGCAGCTCTCTACTATAGGGTAGGATTGAACTTCAGATACCTTAACGCTAAAAGGTCGAGAATATATATCAAAGAATGGGGCCAAACTAACATTGAGTAACGTGGCAGAAAGTTGTAGATATATTGCTGAGATCCACTTGTCCTCATCCCCTGCCGGTTTTATCTCCACTTTGCATAAGAATAGTCGCTACCACGTAAATATAAACTTGGGATATTGTTCCCATCGACGTAGAATCTAGTGGATCTCGTGTATATGCCTGCTGGTGGCAGTTGCAGGAGCTGAAGGATAATAAGCATGAAGAAAAGATCAATCCGGGGATGGGTTTCCGCATGTTTCCGCATATTACCCGCCTAATTATCATTACCCCTTACTATCATTTCACGCGTCAATCTAGGGGCACGCAGGACTACCCTCAGAATCTCCCCTTAGCACTCCAAAAATGCTAAGGGATCTCCAAAGCTAGCTAGTATATATATAAGTACATGTAGTCCCGCTAAGAATGACGGTCTGGACACTCCCAAGCAGCCTCAAAAATCAACTAGTATACTGCAGTCGTGAGTTCTACGGAGCGCACTGGCGGGTGCATCAATGATACCTTCGTCCACTGATCAACCACGCCCGCTCATTTATCCTGCCCCTCAAAGTTCGCGATACGCCTATGTTTATCCTGGTGACAGGGGTATGCCTCTTATCGAGGTCTCCTGGTTTGTACTTTCATACGAGGTCCTTCGGAAAGCCATTATAGAAAGACCTACCTGAGAACGGCGCCGTCATTTCATGAAGCCCATGTTTGCAAAGATATAGATCCGATGATGATAGGTTCTCTACGGGAGGGTTAATTCCCACCAACTGTTTGTATAAGTGCTTCAATTCCAGAAAGCTTAAGAAACCACACGGGTTTATGGGGCTCAATGGTAAGATTGCACAGTTCTTAGATTTCATTTATATCTTGAGTAAGGTTTTGAAAAGAGGTGGTTTCGACATTTTTTGGTGTGGTTTTGCCTCGCGCCGGTAATTAATGTACTCCAGGCGCTCACAAATTAGCATCACTCCGCAGCAAGAGCAGTTATCGGTAGAAGTACTAGTGATAAAGTAAATATATAGCCGTAATATCATACAAAAGTAAACAGATAATAGGGCGTAAACCAATATGCAATTATAGGTAAACGACTAGTCAAAATATGAGTTATTCTGATTCTGATATTAGAGCGCTCAAGTTAATGCTTTAGCTTAACGAAAAGCGGACTCCTCTATTTGAAGAGAGAAAGAAAAAAACAGTCTATGGGTTATATCGCACTATCTGGATACGCGTCAGGCTCAAACCTAAAACTTCCAAATTTATGCCGTGGACCCTTTTTTTTTGTTTTATGTTCGTTTTCCTTTAGGAGCGGTTCAGTCGATTCCAATCACAGCCAGTTTCTAATTATAACTATGCCAAATCGATCACCGCCATATTAGCTGTGAAATTGTGGGGTAGATAAGGGAGACCAAGAAATAACACCTAGAACTACGTCAAGGCCCTGAATGCCAAAGCTGTACATGCATTGGACTGCGGGGGATCCGACCTCCGTGCAAGTGATTAAGGGTGCCCCTCCTCGGCATCAAGGCCTGCAAACGGAGTTTGATAAAATTTATTAGTTAATAATTCAGCGGAATATATATACATACTGGCCATGGGCTGCTCGTAAGGAAATAAAGGTTGCTTGTTGGTGGAATACGTCAAATTCAATAGTTTTTTCTCAACTCAATCAATGCACGGCGTGTACGGTAGAACTGCGAGAGTATTTACCCCGGAGGTCCTTAAAGTGATACAATGAGGTCAATACACTGGTGTCGCAACCACCATCAAAGCTAGGCCCACTTCCCATTTTTGTTTCCAGGTGCTACATATATATAGCCCTGTCTGATGACATTCGATCTATATAAATCACACACATCTCCCACGGTGGCCAGTAGCTGTGAAATTGTGGTTCTTTGTCGCTGTTTGCATCACTTTGAGGACCCCCGAGATGCATGTAGCTATAAATTAACCCCCGAACTGTTCACGAAAATATTATTATACATGTATCTATATATATTTATTCATACTTTGTATACATTATTATATATATAGGCGCTGCTTCGCACACCCCGGGCCCCTCAATTACCACCATACGCATGGTCACGACAATACAGAGCGCCTTGGCTTGTGGTAGAAATATATATACATAAGTCGATCGAGTGATGCATAATGACTTGGCTGCGTCCCCATATTCGTGTACTTAGTTGTTACCAAAACTAAAAAGCTAGAATTCTTATAAGATCCTTCCCCTACTAGGGTCAAATATCACAATATCCGACTACATGTACTTGCATATATGTGTTTGTAGCTGTTCTGGACACAACTGCTCTCGCATGATAAACAATACCTATGTCAAGTCTCGGCGAATCAGCTATGTACTTCGGTCAATATCCTATATATCACGTGGTTGCCCAGTGCTGTTTGGTTGCTATTTGTCAGTATCGATGCATGGGATTCCACACTCCCATTTATTGTTTGCTGGCTATGATGTAGGTACATGCAGCTATGTATTGTTATCTTTTGATATGGAGTAGATTTTCAAAGTGCCTTGTTTTTGAACTATCTAACACTCTCATCCATCTCCCGATACATCGAGACCCGTGCAACCCATAAAACATAAACTTCAATCACCAAAACGAAATAGAATACCTGATAGATGAGGGAATAGGCTCCTAAATAGGAGATGCGATTATTCAAAAGGTAGTGAATTGATTCTATGATAATTATCCAAAGTGGATATCGTCTTTCCTTTATAGTAGTCGAAATAAAGAAAATGACTGTATAAGGAAAGACACGTCTATAAAGAGAAATAAAGAAAGCATCATCCCGATAGGGAGATAAAGAGACTGAATAAGGAAATAAAGAAATGGCTGATTCGTCAGCTTCTTTATATGTGGAGCATAATCCAGCAATACCTACCATCAATAATGGGGAAAATCAGGGATTTAATTTCTTCAGCCAAAAGATCCTCAAACTTCGCAAAGGAGGGGGCTCCATGTCTACCCCAGCAACACCTTTAGCCACTCCACCTTCAAAATCACTCGATAGACCACCTGCCCCTGGAAGCCTAACCACCGGCCCCTTGACGGCTGAGGAGCTACCATCAACCCATAACCCCCGACCACGAGCCCCCAGTATTGAAGGTTCCTCCGTGATTGAATCATCCTTTGCCGTCGCAGTCCCGTCGGCTGTGGATATTCCCTCAAATATATCAGATCAATCTTTGCCGCCGGGTCCCGCACCTGGTACTGAAAGTACACCAGCCCTAGTGGGGCTAGCGCTACCTACATCTAATGTGGAAGGTATAGAGATATTGGTTCGTCTCGTGTCTTTCTCTCGGATCGGTTTTGCTCTCCAAGTTCTCTATCTCACAACGGCCTGATATCAGACAATGTCTTCCTCTGCTGGGTCTACCGTAGTCAATACCCAAAGAAATGGTTTGGAATTGTGGATGCAGGCCTATAACAGGTTCACCGCTGACGAGAAGTCTCAATTGCCGCTACCACCCACTTCCGGACAGGGGTACATTAACGATATCATAGTTGCGGCGGAGAAGAGCAGAGATCACTGCCAGACGACGGGAGTGAAGTTTAAACTTGGAGGTAAAGTTATTGTTGTGCGAGATATGGCCGATAAAATAATTGCCTGGATCGACAAATTCAAGGCGGTGGGTGACATCATGATTTAGGCTGATCCACTGCACGCTGCCTTGCCTTGGGCTGGTGTGCGGCTCTTGCTGCAGGTCAGAATGCCGGGGACAGAGTCCTATAGACCCCTCCCCATGCTGGAATATATCTAATGCTGAAATAGGCGGCGGTGAACCACAAAGAGACCATGGATTCAGTGCTAATTGGAATGGAACGGGTCACTCGGCTTACGGTACGATGTGCCATCTATGAGGGGATGTATCTGGGGGACCCGCAGAGGTCGACTGGTCCGAACTTAGAACAAGCGCTTGTGGATACCTACCATGCCATATTGAGTTTTCTGATATTCGCAAAGCAGTACTTTAATAAACACGGCCACGATAGATCATTGCCTTTCCCTTACTGTATACGGAGACCTGACGTGGGCCAGAGAGGTTTATTGACGGGCTACTCGGGAAGAAGGGGTGCCCCTCTTTCATGCTATCGAATTGGCAGATGCACAACTGCTGAAGGAAACAGCGCTAGCGGAAGGGAAAGGTAAGCTTGGGTGCGGAATACATAATGTTTACTGGATGATAGGGGCTGACATGGGAGGGTTTGGCCCAGTTCAAGAAGGTTTTGTCACAAACTACACATCTTATGTAGCGGCCCACTAACTGATTCCTAGAGCGCTTTCTGAAATTGCGGGAGATGCTTTTCAATTTTGATATCCCGCTGAGAAAAATGGAAATGATGACCGCTATTGCATACAAGGGGCTCTTAGGTTCTTGATCAACTCATCTTGATTGAATGAACCGTCCCATGCTGGGGTTTCTAACATTACAACTTTTAGACACTTTAGAGGGGGAAACGCTGGTGTGGCTTTCAGAAGATGTTTACCAGGAGCACCACAGGACCGCGCAAGCCGATCTCCTGGACGAAACTGGCCGGTGGTTGTTCCAAGAAGACACGTATCGTGAATGGCGTTCATTCAGCGCATCAAGTATAATTTGGCTTCGGGGAAATCGTAAGTGGCTATGGGAATAGTGGGTTAAAATCATTACTGACGCCAATTAAAGCCGGTGCTGGAAAAACCAAATTTACGTGAGACATCACAATCTCCTCGATTGACATTACTAAAGGTAGAATAGATGCCAGGGTATTACCACACTCCTCGAACAAATCGGTGGGAAAGAGCCCTTGGTTTTCTTTTACTTTAACAAGAATGACCCCAACCGAAGGGATGCGACAATCCTTATGAGGTCCATTATCAAGCAGCTGTGTCTTGTACCACGCAAAAACGGCTTCCCAGAAGAGGCCAAGAAACTCTACGAAGAGCGAAAGAAGCGCGGAGCCACCAAGGAAAAGTTAATGTTTGATGATTGCCAGTCTCTGATCGTGTCTCTTGTGAATAGCTGTCCTCAATCTACTATAGTCATTGATGGCTTGGACGAATGCGACTTGAATTACCACACGCGTATCCTGAAGTGTTTAGAAGAAATTATAAACACTTCAACCAGCCTTGTTAAAATGTTCATATCCAGCAGGGAAGATATTGATATTAAAATGGAGCTCCGAGTCCAGCATGTCCCCAATGTGTATATCAACGCCCAGAACAATCAAAACGATATTGAACGTTTTGTTCGTCGAGAAATATGGGAATATAACAAGTTACTTCGCGGGCGTGCTACGAACGAATTAAAAACACGAGTGACTTCTGAGATTGTCGGGAAGTCGAACGGAATGTATACTATCCTAAGCTCCCTGCTCGTTCTGTGTCATGCCTGTCCTGACTTTCGGATTCAAGGTTTCAATGGGCGCATCTTTAAATCGAGAACTTACGTAGGATGAAGGTGGCCGCTGATATCGAAGAGAATTTGGGGAAGCTTCCCGCGACACTAGAGGGAGCATATGATTCTGCCTGGTCAAATATCATGGCATGTGAAGCAAACGAACAGCTCCTAGCAAAAAGGGCATTCGCATGGATCATGTGCTCTCTTACCCCTTTGACTCCCTCCAATTGGGCTGCGGCGTGCTACTCGCCTGAAGATCCGCCTGAGGAGGGTGTCGACACTTTGCTTGATATTTGCAGAAACCTCGTGGTCTGGAATGAGCAACTTGACCGTGTAGTCTTTGCACATCTATCGGTCCAGGAATACCTCGAAAAGGTGGTATTCACAGCTGAAGCCCCTCATGCAGCGGCTGCTATATCTTGCTTGTGCTTCATGACAGGCCGCAAGGAGCTGTCAATGGTGAGTTCTCGGTTTCGGTAAACCTTCTGGACATAAGCATTCCTGACGCCTGATAGGATACCTGCGCACTCGTCGAGCAAAGACTCACACAACGATCGTGGAAGTATAATACGTTCGACCTCTACGCCGATCGTTACTGGTCTGACCATCTAGAGCGTTCACTCGGCGAATCGAATGCGGGGGGGAGCACGATCATCAAGATATTGGAACATTTCCTAGGAGATTCGACAAACCCAGGCAGGGGCTACTGCCTGTGGCTTGCTAGTATCGATCGTATGGTCTTGCGTGGGGTTTGGGGGATGTCGAGGAGTCCAACGGAGTTGAATATCGGTTATTACGACTGGAGTCCACATACGTGGCTCGAATGGGCTGGGGCGCTCCTCTGCTCTAGGCCTGAAAACCCAATATTCGCGCTATGTTTTATTAAACTAGGAAGGACTCTTACCTCCCGGTATCTGTCGACCATGCGTATGTTTATCCACAACACCAACGCCAATGGTCATACTCCCCTATTCGTTGCCGCCGCGGTCGGTAACAAACCTGCGGTGGAGATCCTATTGGAACTAGGGGCAGATGCCAATCCGTGCGGTTGGCCTTTCACAAACAAGCCATTGGGAGTGGCAATAATCAATGGCAATATTGGAATCGCAAGTCGACTAGTGGGTGCCAACGCACTTTACTCAACATATTACAGTACACTACTGGAAGCGGTGGCTGAGTACGGAGATGGAGAAGCCATCAATTCGCTGTTAAAACAAAGTTCGAACGACGGAAAAGAGAGTCCCTCTTTGAACGGTCACGGAGGTCCCGGGATAGAATCAAATGAGGGTACAAGGACTGCCGTCACGGAGGCGGGGATGATAGCAGCAGCAAGTAACCGCAACTGGAATCAGGAAGTTATGCTGACTCTACTCGCTAACACAGGTCAGAACGTCACAGTCACAGAGGGGGTCGTGTTGGCAGATATAATGAGGTTGAAGTCATGTGGAGGTTCGCTCTTAAGTCATCGATATAAGGGTTCCGTCATGCCGCTCTTGCGTCGCCTACCCACAAAACCAAATCTTATAATTACAGAGGCAATAATCAGAGCACTTGCGGGTTTAGATCAATTCGACGGTGAAGAACTCCTTGCGGACCTACTCGAGTGCATCTCATCCACTTTCCGGCTCACTGAGACCGCTTTAGTGGCAGCGTTCGACAGCTGGGTCATGGACCCATTGCTCAGTGCTCCAAACGCGGACTTCAGGATCACATGAACGGGGAGCTCGATATCACGGAGAAGGTCCTCATGGCGGCGGCGAGCAGCCCCGAGGGTAGCCCAGAGGTTATGGCTGAATTGTTAAAGGTCCCCAGGGCTAACATGGGAGTTAGTGGGGGGGTCTTGGTGAAAGCGGCAAAAAACACTCAGCAGGGTGAAAAGGTCGTGTCCCTATTGCTCGAATCTCGAGGTGGGGATATTATCACAGAAGCAGTCTTGGAGAGCGCGGCCACAAACCAATCCTGGGGCCTGGAGATGATGTCCTTACTCTTAAAGTACCCAACCGCGGACATATATATCACTGAGGCTATCACGATAGTGGCCGCAAGAAACCAGAAGCCTATTCTATTCACGATTTTCGAAACTGCAAGTGGGAGGACTAGGATGACAGAGAGAGTTCTAGCTGAGGCCCTGGGAAATGAGTGGTGTGGTTTAGATTACGCAAAGTTTTTTTTTGGAAATCTCAATGTCAACATCGGTATATCAGAGACTATTTTGGCGGCGGCGGCGAGTAACGAGTCGGCTGAGAGTGAAGGTGGCGTTATGGAGTTTCTATTCGAAACTGCCGGCCCAAATACCCCCGTAACAGCAGCTATCATGGCGGCAGCGGCGAGCAACGGTATTATGGGCCTGTCACATATCCCGTACCTGCTCAAAAGAATAGGTCCAAATGTCAGAATCGCAGAGACTGTTCTACTGGCGGCAATCAGCAACTATAGGCTGGGACAGGAGATCATAAGTTTGCTTCTCACAACTGAAAATGCGGGCATCAATGTCACAGAGGCGGGTATGGTGGCAGTGTTAAATACGTGGTGGAATACCACAGAGGTCACTGGGTGGTTGCTCAGCGCTACTGCTCCGGTCACAGAGGCTGTTATGGTGGCGGCTGCGAGCAACGCCGGTCTGGGTGTAATCGACTTACTACTCAAAGCCAAAAATTCAAGTTTTGTCATCACAGAGGCTATCCTTGTGGCGGCTGCGAGCAACCCCTCCGATCTGGGTGTAATCGACTTACTACTTAAAGCCAAAAATTCAGATCTTATCTTCACAGAGGCTGTTCTTGTGGCGGCTGCGGGCAGCCTCTTCTCTGGTCTCGGTGTAATCGACTTATTACTCAAAGCCAGAGATTCAAATTTTGTTATCACAGAGGCTGTTCTTCTGGCGGCTGCGAACAACATTTGGTGCGGCGTGGAGGGAATGGACTTGTTACTCAAAGCCACGGATACAAATTCTATTATCACAGAGGCTGTTATGGTGGCGGCTGCGAGCAACTCCTCCTGCGGTCTGGGTGAAATCAACCTATTGCTGATCAAAGCCGAAGATTCAAATTTTATTATCACGGAGACTGTTATGGTGGCGGCTGCAAGTAACTGTGGATATCGTTTGGGAATGATTAGGTTGTTGTTCAACGCCGGCGGCCAGGGGATAAGGGTGACAGAGGCTACTATCCTAGGGGTAATGGAAGCGGATCCTTTGGGTTATGGGGAGCTATACAAGATGATTCGCCTGTACAGGCCATGTCACTGCTTCTCACCCACTGCGATGCCGACCTACAGATCAGTGAGGCTGTTCTGCTAGCTGCCCTGAGTCACGAAAAATACAGCGAAATATTTCTTGAATTGCTGCTCCAGAAGTTCGGGGGCCGCTTGAAAACCACTACGGCCGTCCTTCTCGCCGCGCTGGTGAACTGGCCTTCCAATTGCAAACTTCTCATAGCACTACTTCCCCCTCCCCCACATAGTAGTATAGTTATCTCCGAGGAGGTACTGTTAGCTGCGATCGAGCAAGAACTTTGGGAAGCGCTAGAGGTGCTGCTCAAGCGTTGCTCTGGGATTGAGATTAGAGAGAACAGCCTCCGCGAGATGACGCAGATGACATCGATGACACCAATGATGCAAGGCCTTCTGAAAAGCAAAGCGCATATAACCAGTACAATCATCGGCCAGACTGCAATTTTCGAGACAAACGTGGATGTTGACTCCCCTGCCACTCTGGTTACTGCGGGCTTACATTAAGTGGGTGGATATAGGGGGGGCGGAAGCTTTTGGTAAGTACTTCAAAGCGAAAAAATATTAGGTAAATGACTGATCTTTCTAGGGTGGAAATGGGTGGGTGGGTGGAAATAGAGGTATAATTTCGGAGTTTTTTTAATCGTTACTTGTATACGAGTATCACAATATTTTATAAAGTTTCATATAAAAGAGATTTGAGATGTGTATCTTGGGGTACTTGGGGATGGAGTGAATAGGATGTGGAGTTATCTTCACAGTTCTGATCATATGACGCTTGCTCTCACTTCATTTTTTACATTCCCGCACCTGGTCCCCCTTGAGACAAGGCCAGCTTTGGCATAGTGTAGAACGGACACTGCATCGGTCTCGGGAGTTGAGTTTATAGGTTGGCTCGATAGGTGGGTTCTGACGCATTCGGCTCTCACATCATGTGCTGTAATGTTGAGCTTTATCGGATGCTCTAGATTGTTTGCTGGTTAGTAGGGTGGGAGTGTATGTTATTGCCCGTCAGCGGGCCATGGGTACCGCAATGCCGGGATCCACCGCCTCTCCGAGGGCCCATTAGTTAGATCTGCACGGTGGTCAGTGTCGTATTGAACTACGACTCTGCAACCCCTCAACCTTCCTAGTGTGCACCATGATTCAAAATATCGTGACTTGAAATCATACACCATGGTACATGTATGTACTCTCAGGGTCGTCTTGGCAGGCGATATATAAAAATTCATCAGAGAATGACTGAGTCTCAATTTAGCAAAAAAACTCTTAAGCACATAATATAGTCCGTTTCCCTGCTCAGCGAGATCCCTACTCAGTGAGATTCACATACATAGATTTCTTGGCTGCAGGCAGATTTCATGTGGTGGAGGGCCACAATTCTCGGTCAATAGGGATCTCGCTGAACAGGGAAACGGAGTATCTGTTGAGGTATTGATACAATTAAAATCGATTTTTTGTGACACATACCAAACCTTACAGCACTTTTCGACCCCACGCCAAATAGGTATAGGTCGAACTATCTTTGTGTTCGTGCTCGAAGGTGCTGGTCGGCGTCGTAGACATGCGATGTAATTTTTTAAACCTTTTACTTCGTGAATCGTGGTAAGTAGGTGTACGTAGTTGTTGTCCATCCAAATTAGGGCTAGTACATCGTCCACTACTTCACCCTCTAGTGTATTCCATACAGGACGTTGTGTGGTGGTTGTTGGTTTCTTTTTCTTAGCAGAGGTGGTAGGAAATTGCTTTGAAGATGGTCTCGCAGTACCACAAGCTCCGATGCCTATGCTTCGTAGGTAAGAGAATAGTGGAATGTTGTTGAAGTAATTGTCCATATATCTATCAAAGGGGTACGATTGTGATTGATATGGAAGAGATTTTGCTAGATGTATCACTGCAGATGAGGTTAATGAGAAGTGTAGGTACTTCTCAATGCCACCAATTGCTTTAGACCGGGGACTATAGAGGTAATTGACTGTATATCCCTTCCAACACAACGCAAATAGCTTGTACCCTTGCTTTATCGGCTTATTTGGCATTTTTATTGTGTGGGGGGAGCGGCCGGTGAATCTGACCATCATTTCATCGATAGGGATTTCTGTTGCTGGCAGGAGATATTTTTGTGATGCTTTCCGTAGTGCCAATCTGAATGATTCAATTTTGCCATACCATTGTAGCGGGTTTTTGGTTTTGCTGGTTGAAATAGTGTTGATAAGTGGTGAAAGGTGAAAAACATCGTTTGAGTTGCTGGAAACGAGTTAAACCCATCTCTTTCAACGCGGCCTCATTGTGTATTGACTGTCTCTTCTCCAATATACCTCTATCCGAGAAATCCTAACAAGTCCCATAAATATCAATAGTCCAAACCAAACCATCAATTCACGGTGTGTAGTTGATTTCCAATGTCTTTGTTTCTCTCGGTTCACTTTTGGTAATCCTGTCCAACTGGTGGAAGCTCCTTTGGAAGTAGCATATGCATTGGTATTAGAAGCGAAGGTCTCAAAAACCTCGTCAGGTACGAAAATTTGAAAAACTCAAGCGGGCTTTCTTTGTTGATTCCTGGAGGTATGTTACGCGATTGAGCTGCATGCGCATCAACTGTATTGAGAGGATTAAAGTCCGGCACTGAATGAATAGATGGTGGTACATAGTCAGGCATCAAGTCTTCCTAACCTTTATCCGCATCTAGGTCTGCATCCCCATCAAGTAAACTGTCACGGTTTGTGAAAGTGACAGTTGGTTCTCCAGCAGGTATATCACCCAAGCATACACTCTCGTAGTCTGAGGAATCATCATCCAACTCTCCACTCCTAAAACTGGCTTGAACTAACATTTTTCTGTTAAACATCGAGTACGCACTTCGCGGTGCTCAGTTTTACTACAACGCGTTCGCACATTTTGATAATGCACGGGCCCTGCTACTACCTACTCAGTTGGCTGCAGACCTCTCATTAATACAAATACTATGGGGGGGGGGGGGGGGAAGCACCTCGTTGACAGGCGAAGGGATAGCAGAGAGACCACTAGGGTTCAGACGCAGCTATAGCGTAAAATATGGTATAAGGAGGCTACGGCATCCTTGTGCGGACCATTGGACCTCATCTCTTGGCAAAAAAAAAAAACCATCAACTCCACATCACCCACCATCATCGTCATCTCCCCTACAATCACCAACACCAGCATCGTCATCATCATGGCGAACCAACCACTGGTTCATATGAGTTCAAGGGTGGGTAAAGAGCCTGCCCATTCGGAAGGGGTCAAAGAGGGAGTGATAGAAACATTGAGAATAGGAAAAATGGGTACGTAAACCCCTCGAAAATGCCATATGTCTTCTCCTCCAATGGAGACGCTCGCCGGGATAGTGTGAGCTAACGTAACCCTTGAATAGGTCTTGCAGTTGCCACTGGAAGGTTTATGGACGCTGTGATTCATGTACCCGATCTTTCGAAACTGCACCAAGAATCTGTCCGCAGATTTATGTGTGAGGAGAGGGTGGATGAACTATGGCAGTTAGTAGGGTCCTACTATGGGCCCTTCCTAGGCGCGAGACCAAATGTCTGGGATATTCTGTCCAGCACCGTTTCCCAGTTTAATGCTGTTAAGAGTTTTGACCCTAATCCAGCCTGCTGGCTATAGGCCACTATTCTACGATTCAAGACTTCTATAGAAGAGAAAACAGCCGCCAATGGAGAAAGTTTTAAAAGAATGCTTGGAGTACGTCGGGAGGTTCAACCGCAACTGCGCCTGATAAGATCCGCTACGGAAGACCACGTCGCAACTCCTATATGCGAAGCACAATCCATTTGAAACAGCGTACACCCTTAACACCGTACCTGTAAAGCTTATAAAAGGGTTCCCCATCTCGGCTCCGGCCAGCCACAGGGCTCTTGATATCGATCGGATTGAATGTGAGGCGTACAGCGCCACACTAACACACAGCTTTGACGATTTGCGCATCAGTATGTAGTTGAGCTTCGTGTTAAGGGAATTTCGGGGAGTATTCGTTTTTTTAGTAGAGAGAGGGCGAGATAAAGTCGCGGTGGTTGTGGATAAATGCGATAAGATCTGGTTTCTTTGGCCCCCAACTATCGAGAATGAGGGAACATTCTACAAGAGATGGGTTTAGGGTACGCCTCACAAGCTTATAAGCGATGACGCTAATAGAGATCCAAAAGATCCCTCTCGCTTCCTGGAGGCATCCAAACAATCTCAAATGGCCCCTTTTCTAAAAATGGAATGGTATGGCGCAAACTGAACCTTTATGGCTTGTTTTTTACTATTACCCCCCTATGTTATGTTATAGAATTGTTTATATTGTTTGTGTTAGAGGTTCTTATAGTATATAAAAACCACATTCTTGAAAAAGTATACCAAAGAAATGCAATACAAGAAAGAGAAATAGAACCAGTACCCTGCTGAGTATGACTCAATCCTGTATGAGCAATACAACAAACCTGATAACCCACATACTATTTCTCATCTGCGAGCGTAACTAAATCAAGATCTGGAAGTTTGAGATTAGGGGGGCGAGGTACGCAGGTAACATCCGTGCGGTGGTATATCCTGAAGCGTCTGACATTGCGTGGTATAGAGCGGTAAATGTGTAAAACGTAATTTTTACCGATGGTACTATGAACACTAGATTTCAGGGTCTATGCTGTGATATGCTACAATAGTAAATTAAATGTTTAATTACAAAGTATTAATGCTAAAACGTATGAGAATACTCCAGTTCCGACCATAGTATAATTGTATGGGCCACGACGACACCCACAGACCACCCCAGAGAGAAAAAGGATGAGTTTGCATTGTCACATAAGTATAAGCTAGAAACGAGTAAAAGATGAAGAGTAGTCTAATTGATGTAAGTGAGTGTATATTAGTTGTTTCTATGGCGGTGTGTTGTGACCAAGTGTGAGTCCAGGTTCTTGGGTTGGTAATTGGGTTGGCCATCAGGGGATTTCGTACTTATATAAGGATTTCAGCTCCCCACTCCTGTGTTGTTTGCTCTCCCCTTTTTCTCGGCTCCTGGCCACTCGATTATCGGCTATCTGATCGCATGTAAATGAACAGTTTAAGCGTAGTTGAGCATATAGAACAGTAGATGGAGTTATTTTCAGGATGAAGTACATATTCAATAGTCTATTGTTACATAGGGTCGGATTCAATGAATTGAGGTCGATGAGTATATAAAGGGCACTGAGTTGGGCAGACAAGCAAGCCAATAAAGGTTATGAGGCCCAACACGCAGCCGACGGCAGGAGTAAACGTAAGAATAGGGTGAAGGAAGGATTAGCCCATTCCAAGAGTAATGAACTACTTGGTTGGCATTATGCAAATGGACTGTTGACAGCATTGGGAAGAGGACAATAGTATTAGATCGGGTGGGTGAGTGGAGCTCTGATCACCACTAGTCTGGAGGGGAAACCGGGTGGGGGATCCCAAAAGAAAACCTAGGATGAGACCAACTACAGAATTTCACTCAGATCCTTGTAGACGTTTTACAATAGTCTCCAATACCGAGCTGCCATACAAAGTGGCCGGATTGGGTGAAATAGAATATTATTCCCGCCAAGCTTGAGTTAGAGCCCTGCACAATTTGTTATCCGCGAGATTTCAGGGTATGTCTCACCTACGCTCCCCCAAACACGCCTAGTACCACTATAATAACTATCTAGTAGTTGCGGTCAATGATTTGTAGAATACCACGGTCCTGTTCCTGGTGCCTTTGACCAAACTATCTATCCATCTCCTGAGACTATCTGTAAACGTTTATGCCCTTACAAATCTCGCTACATATTACCATGCTTTTAAAATATCTTCATAGAAACCAATATACCATCTCGGCTAGCCCTTCCCGAGCTTTCTCCACACTTGGCTCCAACTCCTCTGCGTCGGTCAATCTTCCCATTCTTCTACAGGTCCCTGCCAATTTTAAACTAATTGATGATGTATCAGGATGCCATTGGCCATTCACTCGGATTCGCTTTTCTAAAACTTCACTCTCTAGGGTACCAGCTTCCTCCCACCTCTCTTGGCAAGTAAAGCTCGTTGCTAGGCCCTCCATGGCTCTCAAAGTATCAGGGTGTTCGTTCCCAAGTTTCTTGCTCTCCTCAAATACTTGCAGGGTTAGAGCCACTGCTTCGTCCAAACGCCCTTGATACCGGAAGGTGGTGGCTAGGGCATATTTTGCTGCGATTGTCTTAGGATGATCACTCCCTAGATGCACCTCGTACGTCCTGAGGGCTAGACACTCCAGCTCCTCCGACTCCGCGTATCGGCCTTGACATCGATTCGGTATGTTATCGCGAGGTTCAGCTTCGCGGTGAGTGTGTCAATGTGCTCCTCACCCTTTATCCTCCCTATAATTTCAACTACCTGTAACTCCAGTTCCTCTGCTAGCTTTAAGCGTCCCGGGGTGCGATATGTTCCAGCCAGACCAGCCATTGCAATTAATGTACTTGAGTTTTCTTTGCCGAGAGCTTTGCGACTATCATTGAATATCTCTAAATACATCTCTTCGGCTTCAGGCAGTCTGCCCTGGCCCAAATAGAGGGCCGCAAGCTCACTCATCGCAGCTGAGACGTCCGGGTGTCCTTTTGTACTCTCTAGCCACTCTTCACCTTCGACGGTTGCCAATCTCTCCCTAATTTTGTCTAGGTGCTGTGGATCTTCCCACGCGGATATTTGAGCCCGTTTAGTTATCACCTCTAGTTGAACTGCTTGGGCCGTCTCCGTTGTGCATGTCCGCTGTAAACTGCTGCTAGAGCCTCTATTGAGCGCAAAGTATTACAATGTTCGTGGCCAGGTTCTCGCACACCTCTCTCTACAACCCGATGTCCGAGCTCTTCAGCCTCCTTCCATCTCCCTTGGCTATCATAAATTGTGGCCAAGTGCCGCTTCCATCTTGCCAATAACTCTGAGATTTAGCTCCTCCGCCGCCTTCCATTTTTCTTGACCTTGATTGTAGTAGCTGACCATTAGATTTGCCATCGATACAAGTGTCTTTGGATGTTCTTCCCCGAGGTGCCACCTGCAAATCTTCAATATTTGAAGCTCGTGCTCCTCGGCCTGTGTATAACGACCTTGCGCTCGGTAGGCCTCTCTAAGCTAATCTATAGAGTCAACCTATACGAGTGGTGGGGTTGCGCATTTCCGCGACTGGCTGTAGTTATTTCTTCACATTATAGCGTACTATGTCGATGTGTTCCAAAATACGCTCCTCAAACTGCCACTGAAAGACACGTCTAAATCCTGGGTGCTCTAGAGCATTCCCAACAAGGATCGTAGCTTTTGTTGCCTTACCGACACTGTCCTCCTCTTACATACCTTCTTCCATTTGCTTCCCACGCCGCAACATGTCTTCCCATATCCTCTCGTTTGACAGGAAGGAGCATAGTATTAGGAACTCGGCAGTTTCTATGTTCTCACTCTTGATTTCCGCGAATGAGATTTCCCATGTAGTAAATACAGAGCGATCACCGTAACTCCATACAGAGTTAGGAGGTGTTGTACTGAGTAATGTGCGGAAATTGGTCTCGAAGAGTGTAAGATACTTTTCGATAGTGATAATACGCGCTGCAATGTAGGCACCAGCTTGATCGATTCCTAGCGGAAGATACCCAAACTTTTCAACGAGCTTTGCGGCAGCCATCTCATCTGGATGATTGTTAGAAAGTGTTCTTGGACCCAATCTTACCCGCCTGACGCAATATGGAACAGTTATTGAGTTTGAAAGATAACATGGCATCTTTACTAGCTGAGTTGAACCCCAGCTGTGCAGTCCTCACGAGCAAAAGCACCGCCTCCGGCTCCGGCATCTCTTCTACCTCTATTCCTGTGCCAAATCGAGCGCATTCCCGTCTTCTGCCTGTCATGATGACTATACCATGTGTGGGGGATGGGATAAAGGTGCCTATATCAAATGATTCAAGATCATCTACGTTACCAATAACGAGAAGCCAGGACCAATTTCCTTCCCTTGTAAACCATCTCTTTACTCCTTGAATAATACACTCTATATGCTCATCTTTAGTCGACACTCGGCCCTTATCATCCATAGCACCCTCCATTTCAAGTAGCTGGGCACTTCGGGAATAGTTAGTGCCAGCCGGTGCACTGCTTTTATGATGTTCTATAAGCCTCTTTGCTATTGAACGAAATCCTAACATCATTTTCTCCTCGGTCGCTGCGCTAACCTAAAAAACGGAGGTGTACTCTTGCCCTTTGCGATATATGTATTCCAACGCTGTTTCTGTCTTACCAACACCACCTGTCCCATAAAGTACCACAATGTTTGCGGTTAGGACCTCATTGAAAAGCCTCGTTAATATTAGCTCTCTTCCGGTGAAGGCTGGATTTCGGCGGTAATCTAGCTCAAACGGAAGATCGTAGGTAATATTTATCAAGTCATTCGCAGCGTCTATGTATGGTGTACCTTTCAGCGCCAGAGGTAATACCAAGGACGTCCACTTGCTTTGCCGACATCCTCAATCCAGGTAGGGTGATCAAATACCTCTCATTCTTCTCTATCGTTGCCATTTAATTGAAACCTCCGTTGAAGCCTTTTCAATCATGAGAGAAATGCATGCTGAGATTCGTCGGAAACCATCGTCTTCAGCTGACCTGAATTTAATCATTCCATTGTGATTACCATGTATAGCAATAACCTCAGCATTTGTAGCGCCAGGAACAACAGCAGAAGCTCTTGGTACGATCTATATAAGGTCAGAAACACGTATCGAAGTCCTTTGCGATACGTGTATACTGCGTCAACTGTTGCTGCAGCCCGCCGAATCTCTCTCGAGGCCCTTGTAGACATCACTGGTATGGGTAAATATTGAGGCCGCATTCAGGAAGATCTGCTTCCGCTGGAAGCTATCTGTCCCTTGGTGCGGTACACCAAAAATGAGGACACCGTACGTCAACAGTCCTATTGCCTTGTGATGTTCAAGACCACCCTCCCAGTGGAGTGAGAATGTATGAGAGCCTGCAGGTTGGTGTCAAAATTCTGTGCAAGACGTTAAAAATTAAACTTACACTTTTAACAATGATATCCCCAATCCTATGAGCAAGGAAGATTATCGGTCGCTCATCTGTCTGGGTTTCTCGTCTCTCTAAGCTGAGATCTGCTACCAAACTAATTGCGTGATCGAACAGAGTCTGACAACTTATTGGGGCCCAAAGGTCCTGCTGTCGTGTGCCCATGTTAGGATTCTTGAATTTGTGCTGACCTTACCAAGCTCGTCCCGTAACTAGGGTACCCCATTATCCGCTATCCAAGGCTTTTCGCGGTGGCCGCCATCAAGCCCATGTACAGCAACCAGACTAGGAGCCATTGGGTCAATGAGGAATTCATCCTACCATTTCAGAAACTCATTCATACTCAACGACGGTGTCCATTCTAGAGTAGAGTAACTTCAGTCTAAAAGGTGGTTCCTGCATGCTCCGGATGGAGGCCGCTCGAGGTGTTGGCACCCGCAGTGTAGGTGGTCGGGTGCCTTCAGTTGTGTTAGGCCTCACCACTCGCGCTGGGGGTTTGTTCTCCTCCTTAACGTTTTGTTTCTTTCTGCAAAGAAAACAAATTGTTGGTGGTGTATCCCTTGGACGGATGAAATCGTCAAATTCGCAGCTTGCCTTTTTGAGCTGATACTAGCTCAAGCAGGCAGCTAACAGCTATTTTTGATCGGCTCTATGGTTATTATCAACCATTAAGAGCAACGGGTATACCAAACTCAGTGCGTGCACGGTCCAGGCTGCGAATTTGACGATCCCATCCGTCCAAGGGATAGCGTAGATGTGTTTGGACAATCCTCAGCGGGGAAGTCGCACCTGTAGCTGATAAACTGACAAGCCACATGCCAAGCCACCTTACAAGCCCCTAAGGCTTTTCGCCGCTACATAGAGAGCTAAAATAATAACTACACTTCATGAGAACAATCTAGACCTATGTAAATATATAGCTCTTGTTTCTCTAAAAATATTTACTATTGAGGACTTCCACACGTTTTTCCGCCCCGAAAGCCTTTTAACGACCCTCCACATACTACATACCTAGCTAGACTGGAGAGGTGTCTAAAAGTGTTCTACCCTTATACTCCTTCCTAGACCCCAACCACCCTACTATTATAATACTACTAAGCCTATTTCATCTAAGTAATGCCCCCATTACTCAACACTGATCCAGCAGCCCGTTATGGAAATGTCGGTATTGTCTGTAGATATGAAAAGCCCAGGTTCAAAGGTCGAACCTCAGTGGTTTTAGTGGTTCCCAAACACCCGCACCACCACCTATCACTCTGTGGGGGGTGGCTATTAAAAAATTTCACTATCTTGATGATAATCAGGATATCTGGGGTATCATCAGTGTTTCTTGATTTCCTGTATTGTTTTGTTTATTTTATTTTCATTTTCATTTTTATTTTTATTTTTATTTTTATTTTTATTTTTATTTTTATTTTTATTTTTATTTTTATTTTTATTTTTATTTTTATTTTTATTTTTATTTTTATTTTTATTTTTATTTTTATTTTTATTTTTATTTTTATTTTTATTTTTATTTTTATTTTTATTTTTATTTTTATTTTTATTTTTATTTTTATTTTTATTTTTATTTTTATTTTTATTTTTTGGGTTTGGGGGGGGGGTAGTGCTTGTGTTACTGTGCGGGTCTTTCCTGGCGGGTTCTGGAGAAATTTAGGATGGATAGAATCGGAGATATATATAGGATCAGCCCAGAGACTTAGAATTGTTCACAAATGACTGGATTGCTTTTCTTTACAATCTCACTATACTAGACAAAGTCTTCTGATTGGACTACACTTAGCTAATTAGTTACTAATGTTTTTTTTTCGCTTTTAGGTATAAGAATATCATATACAGTTAGCTGTGTGGCGTGAAATAGGTCTTCCCAAGACGTCACTCCTAGCTATAATACCGTAGCTCTTACTGCCCGAACTTTCTTTCTCTCTCCCTGTGGTACACGAGTTGAAAAGATAACTTATTATTTAAACAGGATGAAAGTTTCGGGTCCTTTTCCCATACTAATGTATCCTAAAACCAAGGATGCTTTATACCTCCATTTGCGTAACTCGTGCACTTTTACGAGTTTTAGGGATAGGCATATCTTCACTCCCCGATAAGATACATTTGTAGCCTGCTAACTTAGATATCTAGAGCTCTTCTATCATCGCTGTATAGTAAGCTATCATATAGGGGGTATAAGCAATCCTGCAGGCGGCAGGGCGGCAGGGCAGCGGGGACAGCAGGGACGGCAGGATGGTGGGGGCGGCAGGGACGGCAGGAACGGCAGGGCGGTAGGGACGGCAGGGACGGCAGGGGCGGCAGGGACGGCAGGGACGGCAGGGACGGCAGGGGCGGCAGGGACGGCAGGGACGGCAGGGACGGCAGGGGCGGCAGGGACGGCAGGGACGGCAGGGACGGCAGGGACGGCAGGGACGGCAGGGCGGCGGGGATGGCAGGGCGGCAGGGACGTCAGGGCAGTAGACTAAACCACTAACATCATCACCATCACCATCATCATTGCCATCACTATCACCATCAGATTCTCACGTTCACCATTATTGTTACGGAGCGAAGCGGAGACAATGAACAGAGGGCCTAGGTTCACAACCGAGGCAGAGACAGGACAAGGCTTAACCGAGGAGTAGTAGGTCAGGGACGTAGTACTACAAAGAGTGGCGGGCGTAGGCGTAGACGTAAAGGCAGCAATAGATAAGGTTCTCTACTTCTTCATACATACACGAGCAGAGACAGGAACTGTGACGAAGCGAAGACTATGGCGAGACGAGGACTATGGGAGAACGGGGACTATGGCGAAGCGGGGACTATGGCGGAGCGGGGTAAGGTCACGTGGTTCCTGACACGATGACAAGCGAAGCGAAGTATATAGACGATCGTATAATTTCTAGAGACAAACAGGACTAAAGACAAACGAGACTAAAGGCCCTCGATAATAGGGTTGATAACAGGAAGACGAAGTAGAGAAGAAAGAGAAAGAAAAGAACAAAGGAGCGATCCATAATGACATATATATACCAGTCCACATCCCTGCAACAGCATGACTCATAACCCGTGTAATGGAAACCCATAGAAAGAAATCCCAAACCCATATCTCATTCCCTAATATCCTTCCTAACATAGCAGTTCGTAGTACGCCGTGATAATTATGAATGCCAACTATCAAGATCATTAGAACAGTAGTAGATAAACTCCAACTTGTTTTGCTCAGATTCATGTGCAAATAATTCTTATAATTATTGTGTTCCCCAACTCTGGCAAGCCCAAGGATGGAAGAGATGATCTGAAGGTGCTATTGATGTGGGCGGTGATGCATATAGTGATTTAGTGATGATTGGGTGATGAAGCTGAAAAAGTTCATGATGGCTCGGCAGAGCGCGGCAGCTAGGTGCGGCTAGGGGTGACTCCACCTATATATCGTCCTATCAGGATATATATCGTCCTATCAGGATATATATCGTCCTATCAGGATATATATCGTCCTATCAGGATATATATATCGTCCTTTCAGGATATATATATATCGCCCTTTCAGGATATATATATCATTCTTTCAGGATATATATATCGCCCTTTCAGGATATATATATATATCACCCTTTCAGGATATATATATCCTGATATGAGGGTATATAGTATAGATATCCTGACAGGACGATATATATCAGTCTATATCCAGTGCGAAGGATAACTTCACTTTTTGAGCCCAAAACATGCAGAATTATCATTTCTTATCCTCGTGCGCAGGATAGATTACCGTGTCACCATACAAATCGATGTACTATAGGGTCTCCTACATCTCCCAACCGTAGAGCCTTCTCCGCTCACCAAGGTGCCCTGCTGGCCAACAGAACGCCCTATCCACCAACATCATGGAGGGGGCGACTCGTTAACCAAGCAAATACAAACAATGAGCTGGTTGATCAGTTCGACAAGTGGTACTCTCACCACGAAGTATCCCCACAGTAAAAAATCCTTCCAGCAACCAACCCTATGGTAATGGCACCAGGAAGGTATCATCAGATTCTTGCCACATCTATTGAGAATCAGATAAATGATGCCAAAGGGTAATTGAGGAAGGTATTGTAATAATGTCACCTACCACACAGCGCGTCCGTGAAAACGTATCCAACCTTGTTGATAAACGCAGCTAGGAGCGCCAGGTTATATTATCTTTGTCTTTTATGGTGGCACTGCCCATATTGTACGTATTACACGGGCGTGTAGTGATGGGGGGGGGGGGTGGGAGATCTTCCGTTTTCTTCTGGCTCGTCTTCCACCCCTAAAAGAGGAGGGGTGGTTCTTCACTTACTGACGGCACATCAGGAGGAGCTACAGTCTCTGGCGGCAACAATAGCAAAGAAGACACATATGGTGGGTTCAAATTAAAAGGTTAGCTTAACAAATCCAATCTGTTGGTATAGCTAGCTCACCTCGTAGCAACCGTACATTCATAATGTCCCTTGAACTGAAACGCGTTAGGTAGTTGAAACCATTATCCGATGGGGCACTGAAAACCACTCTCTATCTCTTAGTCTTATATAAATACGTTAATAGTAGATATAGCATAAAAGAATATAGTTTCTTTCCTTGATTTCCCTCAAATTATTGCTTACGCGCGAGGGTGATATATTGTTGGTTGATGATGATTTTATATAGTTAAACTGAACACGCACAACTCGGTCTGAGTTTAGCACTACCTCGACATAACGAAATAGTATACATTCAAGCTGCACGTACTTGCAGTTACCTGGTTGAGTTTGTATATGACTGTATTTTGGTATTGGGAGGGAATGGTTCCTTTTTCACACCATACGTTATCCTGCGCACGACTGTTTTATGCACCCAAAAAAAGAGAACCAGATATAGTTTACAAAAGAAAAAGGAAAAGAAAAAGAAAACCGTGCTATGAGATCACACAACGTATTCTATCATCTAGTTTGGATCGCAATCCGCCTATTCTCTGTTTCCCTTTCCCCCGCGAACCTGAAAAAATCACCCCAGATGCTGGCTCCTTCGCCTTTAGCTTAACGCTAGATCTCGGCTGTTCCTCACCGTCAAGTCTTAACCGCCCCCCTTCGACTGTCCCTGTTTCCCCCTCTTTTGGTGTATGGCTCCTTATCTGTGGGGTGACTAACATGGACTCGTCTCGTACCAACTTAATTTCTGCCGCTCCCCCCTGCTCTGGGGGTAGTGTTGGCCTTTCCATCTGTGAAGTGTCCATCCTAGACCCTCCCGCTAACTGCTCTCCTTCGGGAGGCTCTTCCTGGTCCTCTATCAATGTAGGTCGTTCTATCCTATGCACTATGGATCCCCCCGCTAGGGCTTTCCGCCCTTGGTTACCCACTTCTACTAACCCCAGATCCTCTGCCGACGTGTTTAAGCTCCTAGAGCCGGTTTTGCGCAAAAGAGGGTCATCCCCTTCGCCCTGGGGAATATCCATAGGTTCCTTCTGAGATTTGGCGAGTCCAATATCACGTCGTGTGGCGCCCTCGTCCCAATCAATCAGAAGCTGCAGTATCCCTAAACAGCCATTGGCGGCTGCTATTTGCAAGGCTGTCATTCCTTTGTCTTGTGTTGCGGCGATATCTGCCCCTCTTTGTAACAGTAGCGAAACCACATCATGATGTTCTATCTCCGCTGCGAAAAGGAGAGACGTGTAGCCATGGGGCCCCTTTTCCTCTATATCAGCGCCACGATCTAGTAATAGCTTCACCACCTTCACATGCCCGTCATTTGCCGCCAGCGTCAATGCTGTTGAATCATCGTCTGTCCTTGCCGCGATCTCTGCGCCCCGATCGAGTAACAATCTCACCACTTCCACTTTCCCTCTGGAGGCGCCTGAATGTAACGGCGTGAACCCATCCAGACCTTTATCGGTCATACTTGCACCTTTTTCCAATAGTAGCTCTACCACGTCCTTCCGCCCACCATGTGCGGCCAAGTGGAGAGGCGTGTCCATTCCCGTGCCTGTACATGTCGCAACATCTATCCCTTCATGTTCGAGCAGAAATCGTACTATATCTGGGTATCCGTTCACAGCTGCAGTATGCAAAACGGTGTGTCCATCGTCATCGGTGGCAGTGATATCTGTCCCCTCGTCGAGAAGTAACTGAACCAACTCCTTATGCCCGCAGGCCGCTGCAATGATGAGGGGAGTGGCTCCGCCCCAGCCTTTTGCCATTTTATCCGCACCAGTCCGTAGCAGGAGGCGCACGACTTCGGTATGACCTCGCTGCGCTGCCCGATGGAGAGCGGTGTTTCCGTTACGGTCTCTGAAAGTAAGGTCGGCACCTGCATCGAGCATACGTTGGACAATATCTCCGTGTCCATGCGCGGCAGCTTCGTTGAGAGCCACCGCAACCCCTGGAGACGGATCTTGTGAATTAGCGATATGTGTGAATGAAGCCTTGCAAGTAAGGAGATTCCCTTACTCTTCATACGTGGCTGCCTATCCGGTCGGCGCGCTTCAGAACCAGATACCACCAGCCCCTTGTCCACAGACGGCCTCACCAGGATCTCTGCACCGTCAACCTCATGTTCATGTTCCCATGTACCAGAGATGTCATTCAGCCTGGGGTCTTTGTGGGGTTCCGCAGAATCAACTACTATCTTTATCGGTTCCGATACAGCTCGAGGATTCACTTGTGAGCCCCAAGTATCGACATCTGTCTCTAGCCACGGGTTACCCAATGCCTGCTCTGCAGTCAGCCTGTCGTTTGGGAATGGTCTCATCAGCGTCATAATGAACTCTCTGAAATCAGGCTTTAGCAATTTCTTTCCCGGAAATTGGGACCCCTTTAGAAAAGCCTCGAGACCCTTCGTTCCCGGAAACGGCGTCTTCTTGGTTGCCATTGCAAAGATCAGACACCCCAGTGACCACATATCAACGGCATCGGTATATTCGGAGGTATCCGATTCCAGAATCCCGAGAACCTCCGGAGCGAGATAGTCGGGTGTACCGACCACGGTCCTGAAAGCTGTCTCGTCGCCAGCTCTCTTTGTAGTACCAAAGTCTGCAATCTTCACTACGAGGGGAAACCATGTTACGATAAGGACATTCTACTATACGTCAGCCAGAACCCCCGAACCCGACAGTGGCAATAAACTGACCTGGGGTTTCAAGTCTCGGTGACAAAAGCTAAGGCTGTGCATGATCTTTAGACCTTCAAGTAATTGTATGGTGACGGTCTTTATCTGAACCCGCGATAATCCTCTATTGCTCTCGTGAATTAGTGCATGCAAGTCACCACATGGAAAGTACTCCATGGCTAGATAGATGTTCGTGTCATCTTGAAACCAGCCAGAAAGCTGGACGAAATTATTCGTGTACTGCGATTCAACAAGCTTCAGCATAGAGTTCATACTATAGACCGGAGCATGCATGCTTGTGGAAAGACTCACCGGCGTCATCCTAGTTAGGGCTAACAATTCCCCTGTGTTCATAGATGCTTTCGGGACTACCTTAACAGCCCGAATAGCTCCATTATCGCACTTTTCCTTATATACGCTTCCAAATGTCCCTTTCCCAATGCGCTCTACTCTAGTCCACGTCTCCACTCTCAGTTGTGCTCCCAGGATCGCTCCGGAAATGGTGTGCATGAAAGATGTGCCATCTTCACTAAACTGAGTGTCGAGTTTGTAGGAGTTGAATGCGGTCAACGTGCTTGTCATTTTGAGTTCTTGCCAGACTCACAACGCGTCGGATTCTATGACAACCGGTTAGGGGGTTGTCCATACTTAGCCACAGCGTTGCCTAACGATTGAGGCTAAGCAGGTGCACAGCCACTGGGTAGAATTATGTGGAGCTGTGGCGCGGCGTAGGTTTAAGGGATTGTAAAAGCTCTTTGTAGATTTGTTTGCCTTCCCGCATTTATCTAGCTGTGAACTGGTTTCGCTGGTTGTGTAAGAGTGGATGTGAAGTAATTGAAGCGTCAGAGCACTGGTATTGGTTATAGATAAAGATAACTGCAGGTCTAGTGATTCTAAACATTAGACTTTTAATATATTGACTTATTAAAAAACTACTGAAGATTGAGTTCTCTTTTTTTGTATGTAAAAAGTACCAAGAGCGTCTCGAGTGCTTTTATGGCTGTATGAACTTTGTTTGAAAAGGGATTCTGAAAGACACTAGTTAGATGATCTCGCTGATCCCGTTCTTGTCCATTATGAATCAGACATCGACTCCGACTTCGAATGTGATAAAACTTTGAATTACCTAGTCCCTGAACCCTGACCATGACGCCTCTAGTTCTCTCTCCTGCCATCACGTCTCGCCATTCCATCTCAACATGACTTTAGTAGACCCTCCAAAACACTAAATGGCCCTCTGTTACCACTGAAAGAAATAACCACTTATCCGTGCAGTAAGTCTAGAGGTGATTATGAACATGACCACCCCTCCGAATATTGCCGATATGTTGCATTTTTGTATTATCAGAGCCCCGTTATAGTATTCAATGTTTGACATGAAAGTGTATGCTACATCATGGGTCCGTTTGTAGTTCAGTTTCCCTCTAGACTTCCGCTACGCATGTAAGTATTAGTAATGAGTTATCTATAATCATTTTATATGTTCCAAGTTAGTTTCTTTGCCATTAAACGGGTTACGAGTAATGGGTAGCTATCTCTTTTGCTGGTGAAGCTGCCGACATTAAAGGAGGCCGCATAGTGCATCGTACACCCGGGGGTTCCTCCAGAAAGACGCCGTCTGTACATACCTCTGAGAACTGGTTCATGGTTGTCACGGTGGCGGAGGTGGCCCCTCAAAAGTTGGTAGAATTTAATGACCAGTGAAAGAGATAGGCAGGCATCAGGGTAGTATATATACACGCCACCTCCCCCCCCATTTAATTGTTTCTTACTCTTTTTCTTCCTATACAACCCTTCATTCCTCGTTAATTTGCTTTTGTCTCCAGCACCCCCTCCTTCTAACGAGATTTATTTGATTGAGCTGCTATCTACTAGCCCCCCTACTCTAACAATAAGTGTTTCCTGCCCCCCCCCCCCCGGAAATCAAGCCCCTGGGACTGACATCAGTCCCTGTGCCTCTGTCAGGCCCCAGGGGCAGGGCAGGGCAGGCAGCTTCAAACCGCCAATAAATGGTCGGGAATCCTTCCTAGGAGCCCAGAAGCGACCCAGAGAGATGTGGGGATGATCCATATAGGTTAGGAAAGTGCCAGGAAATCTTTGACGTCTTCATTTTTCCCATAGATTGCCCCCCATGGGCTCAGACCGACCGGCGTGGCAGACAGCGGCTTGTTCTAACCATATGTTAGGCACTGCGCGGGTAGATAACATTCCTACCACTATATATAGGAGCAGGGGCCTTACCCCTAGCGAGAGTGGGATGGGGATCACTCGATTCGACCGATAAATTCTTTATATTGCATCCCGCTCTGGAGATGTCGGGAGTCCGATGACCACTAGTTCTTGGATATATGCTAAAGGGAAACCCCCAAATCAACCTATAATATCAGACATCAGGAAGAGTCTTAATATCGTTTTAGCTCATCTAGGTGCGGTAGGCGAGCCGCCAAAAAGTTAGGTTGGGTATCTTACGCTTGAACCCATGCCCCGGCGCCATAGGACGAATTTTGGCGTCCCGCACGAGACATCTCTCCCCCAAGATGCATGTCACGCCCTAGACGCCAGAGCAGGAGTACCATTGCCGGACAAGCAGTCAGGTAGAAGGTAGGCACCCATTTCCGCTGGTAAACTGCCGTCACATTGGCGATTGGACAGTTTAGGCGGCAAACGGCACGCTGGGCGACAATACCGTCATTTCTCATTTCCACATAATGCTTTATGAATCTATTTTTATATACTCCTACCCACGCAACTATCTCGCCAGTGTGCTCGACGGTTCTCGCCGCGGAAGACATTTACCCTATGATACATCTTCCCCATCAGCGGTGTCTAAATCAGACACCGCTCTGTATACCAAGTCCGTCCCCCAGTGATTAATATCCGAGTTAATATCCTTAGTATGGAGAGTTCTCATTAGTTTTAGCTTGGGCCAGGTTCCACGAAGTAACCCTTCTCCCGTTACCTTTGAGCGAACAAAATTAAGAAGATCAATTAATTACAGAAGTACTACTAGATACACACCCTTCACTGTGATTTCCATTTGTAACCTCATAATGGGCCACTTCCATTGAGAATTTAGAAGGAGTTTGGGGAATAGGCTTCTGAATCTGGATGCGAATGCCTTCCCATAGCGGACAATACTTTCTAGATTTTTAAGTACTACTTTGGTTTAGTGCGTAGCATCAGGGCCCGCAACCTTTCTTAACCAATCATATTTCGCCCTTTCAAATTTCAGGGATTGAGAAATTTCAACGTACCCTCCCCCCCCCCCTACCCATTCGGATTCTGGATCTGGGGCGTTGTCATCCAAATTTTATTACTCTAAATTTCATCCAAACTGCTTCTAAACACTTTATAAACATCCACGGGAAGTCGCCCAATTTAAGTAACGGAGAAATCCTGCGGGCGGAACGGACACTCATTTGTCACCGGCGCCCCGCCAGCTTCCCGTGGGGTTCGTATGCAGGCATTATAATACGCTACCTGGTCCTTCTTTGAGCTGTAGAATAAACCCGAGCTGGAGCAACGGGCACAGATACACATGTATGGCATGATGCCGGCAAAGAAATTTTTTCTGGAGCAATCGCAGTGCGTCAGTCTTCATGCGTAGAAGACGAGGAATATCAGGGAGCGTGCTACGTTCGTACCTCCACCTATGGCCTTTTCCGGTTGGGCTCTGCTTCGATCCGCAAACTCCGCACTCGAAACCGGTCCCATATCGCGAATGTTCGGGAAGGAGGGGAAGGAGGGGTCTGTTACCTGTTTCCGACGACACAGAGCAGATGGTTGAGCGCGACAAGACGGAAGGGGTCCGGAAAGGAACAGGTTAGTGGGGACCGCCGGACATTGAGGAGCGATAACCGCTGGCGGTGGGAGGCTGTAGGGAGCGGGGCACCCGAGCCCGGAGTCCTTGAACGTGGTGGTGACTCCCGCCGATGGTAAGCCCTTCATTGCCCTAGCACGTACCTGCTGGCTTGCCTCAACGTGCATGGCAGACTCCTCGGGCACGGGTGGCCATTGAACGCTAGGAGGTGGAAAAGGAAATCACTCGTAATTATTATTGATGATAGTAAGTGCCTGGCGGGGGGCGGGGGGGGGGGGGACACCAACCTCTCTCGGGAAGTTACCAACTGCTCATCCTCCGCCCCTGCCTTCCCTCGGTCCTCAGACGATTTCACCAGCCTGGAATAGTAGTCGACATCTCCCTTTGCAAAAGTTTTCGATATCCAATTTGCCAAGCGCTTGCGGGAACCTGTCACAGATGTACTGCTAGTATATCTCCCAATGATTACCCGTCACAGAGGCCGGCCGTGCTGGTGGTTCCTCGCTGATGACGATCTTCAAGAGAACTTGATAGATGGGGGCGGGGGGAGAGTGAGTGATCCTGCAATACTTGCATACATGTAAGCACGCAGGGCTCATAATTGGGTGTGGGGAAGGTTCCAAGGGCCGTCCGGCTCGGGCCGAGGCGGGGATCGCTGGGATCGGAATGGGAAGAAGCCACCCCAGATGACAGACTCAACTACCGCGGGGTAGAAATTTATAGTTGAGTTGACCTTCTCTGGCAGGATGGGTCTACAATTTCCAACTGGAAGTTGTTTATGCAACCTTACATGCACAAGGGACATAAATACAGCAGACTCTCGCTATAAGGATATAACAAATCCAGAATATTTCATTGGACACAATAATATTGAGCAAAGCATGGAGTAAAGTCAAACTTGGAAGAGGCCACTAAATATAACCGGAACACCTAATCCTTATAGCAAGTGTCTGCTCTAACGGACACATATAGCCATGATCCGTAGATGGCGCATGGCCGATTGACTCATGTGAATGAAGCCTGTCAGTATGCTCAACGGTTTTCTGCCCCGGGCTTGCGTTCCTGTTTAGACATTCCCTTGATGGTAATGGTAATCGGAAGCTGAAATTAGTCCTATGGCCCCCCCGGACATTGGGCTGTACGCAGAAAACCCACAACACCAAAAGTCGGGATCAAGGGACTACTCCTGTAGCAGCTATGCAGTGTTACCGTGGTCTGGAATGCCGCATCATTTCAGTACGTGGTAGGATATATATATATTATTTTGATCAAATACCGTACTAATACCGTATAATACGAGGTCAATAGAAAGACAAAAGTGATACGTCTTGCCCATAATTTATAGGCTATATATGCCCCATGGCCGCATCACATCACAAGCCACCTTGTAACAGCGTTACTTATTCCCAGTACTAGCCAACATAAGATACGCCTGGCTGTACGCTCAAAAGTTGCTTTCAAAAAGTATATCCTAATTGTGGAACGCCCACAACCATCCAACCTGAATCAATTGAGTAAACGATATAGAAACTCAGGGTTAGGGGAAAGCATCGTTCCGGGGTGCTACTGCATTCTTAGAAATACGGCTTCTGTCAAAAAGGCCCTTTATAAAAGCCAGCTTTCTAAGCAATAATATAGCAGTGCAAGTTTGGTCGCTGCACTAATGCAGCACTTTCCACAAAACAATATTCAAGAGGAGTACTCTCCTTTTCTAAATACAATAATACTACCCAGTACCTAAAAAGAGAACAGTACTACCGCAGTAAGCCATGGCCCTTCCCTGGTAGTGGAATTGGTTAGTTCTCACGCCCCTCTCACCTGTTGTCGATTGATGGGCGAAAGAGGCCCAGTTAGCTACTGCAGAATATTAACCAAGTGATATATATGCTACACGGAATACTTATCTCATCAGCTAGCTACAAACCAGGAAACAGTTAACATCACTGAGGATTTATGAAGCGCCTTTTCCGTTTCCACTGCTTTAGTGATCAAGCTGTATGTGTTCCGGGTAAAAATAGCAAACCTAACTCTAGCTAGGGGGTATCGTCTGTTATCAGAAGAGCAGCGCGTTCAAGAGGTTCAACCTACATCTTGCCACCACTTATTGCGCACTAAACCCGGGCTCGTTCTTTTGAGACATCACAGATACAAACCTTGGTGCCAAGTAATTTGGCTGGGCGCGAGACAGGGCCAAAGAGGCACTGCCCCGATCGATACAGCATCGAGAGGAGAGTGAACCTCACCCGTACTCCCCCCCGCCCGGCCCTCCCCCCCCGCTTCATGGAGTCCTCCCGCTACTACCTCGAAACGACATTTCAGCCCGATAGCTCTTCCGTGCATCACACCGCACATTGTCCCGGCCACAAAACTATATACCACTACCGCCTGGACCACCACGCGCGTCATCGGGCGCGGTGCCAATGGCACCGTGGTGCTCCAGACCGCCCCGTCTGGCCTTGTCCGTGCCGTGAAGCAGGTCTTTAACTCTTCTAGTTATACCAAGGAGGTCGCAGCGCTATCGAAGGTTTCGGATGTAAGCAACCCCCCCCCCCCTTGCTCCAATCGGGACCACTGCTGACTTTCGGGAAGCATCGGGACCTCTTTGTAGAGTTCTTTGGATGGTACGAGGATAAGGACTATCTCTATATCGCTATGGAGTTCGTCGCGGATGGCGATCTCGGCGCCTACTTGAAGGCGCGTGGGAGCTCACCGCCGCCAGAAGAGACTTGCAAGGCGATATCGAGGCAGCTGCTCGAGGCTCTAAAGGTTTTGCACGAGAGGCAGATCTGCCACAGGGGCTTGAAGCCCCAGGTGAAGACGGCCCCCTCTCCCCCTCTCCCCCCCTCACTCTCCCTGACCGCTGTCTTCACTGGACCTCTGCTAATCCGACGATTTACCAAGAACATTCTCGTTGCCGCTCTAGGCCCAATCCGCGTCAAGATAACCGACTTTGGCGCATCCAAGATTCTCGTGGGCACCGAGTGCCGTACCCGCATCGGCGCCTCGGGGTACGTCGCGCCGGAGATCCTGGGGGTCTGGTCACGCCCGAGGGGGCAGCGCCCCTTCTTTGGGCCCGCCATTGATCTGTGGGCAGCGGGATGCGTGATACACGAGTTGCTGTCGTTACAACTACTGTTTACGAGAAAGTTACTGGATACGGATCCGGACGAGATGCTGGATGAGATTTCGGGGCTGGATTGCCATCAGGAGCCCGCTGGAACGATTATGGAGCAGCTGATGGGGTACTGCCAGGCTAAGCTGCCCCTGCCCGTGGAAGCTCTGGCACAGTCCGGCGCCAGCATGGAATCGGTAGAGGTCGTGAGAGTTCTCTTGATGGCTGATCCAGAGAGCCGGGCGACAGCGCCCGAAACATTGCGGTATTCTTGGTTAGCGGAGTCGCGGAGACCGTTGGCGCTTGGAGCCGACACCGGATTGGCCGGGTACGGTTGTATGCTCCTGACAGCCGCCCAACAGACTGGCGGTTGGATCACCTTGGATCTCCACCGAAACCGCTCGTCGGACCGTACCCGTACAAGGCCAAGGCGTTGCGCACGTTTGGCTGCGCGAGATACCAGGCAGACATGGTCGTACTGTCGTTCCTCGACCAAGAGATACTAGAGATGTTGGATACTTCCAGATCTCTAGCATGGTGGAGCGCAAAGAATAAAGCAGGGGATCGGGGTTGGGTACCTTCGATTTTACTTTATCACACTCAGTAACCCGGCGAAAGAGGATATCAAACTTCACAACTGCACGTTTCCCGGGTGCTCGGAATCCTTCATTTACTGGTCCAAGCTGAAGTAAGTAATGGAGACAGTCGTATTCGTCGATGGTGGAACTTGAGCTGATATTCATCTAGAGACCACCTACGAGAACATCCACCACAAACATTCCAGTGCCCGTAGTGCAAACAAGTGTTCAAACTAGAGCGCATCTTGAGGAAACATATTTTTAGGATACACAGAGGCGACAGACTCCAAGGCACCGCAGATTTGACGCCCAGGCATGATGATCTCAATATACGCAACCCTTGAGGCGAGTCTCCTGAGCTCGTGACCCTCTTTGAGTAAGATATCACCCTTCATACTTATGCGAATATCCAGACCTTTAGCAAGTGTTTCGAATTCTAAGGTCGCGCAAGTATGATGAGTAAATTAAGGAAGGATAGGATAGTACATAGTTTAGGTTTCTTCAGTGAGAGGGAGGTCTCCCCGCTTCCTCATCTTACCACGACGGAGAGGGCAGTCATAATCAGCCTCGTTTTCCTCAGGCATCATGCCGTGTGAGCACGACTTCAGGCAGGATGGTAGTGTCAGCGGTTGGTTCGGCGAATTCGCCCCCGAGGACTTTTAATCTCCTGTTCATAAAAGATGTTTTCAGGGCAAAATATATACATATGAAGTCTTTTTAAACCCTAGTTTCTATCTTTCATCATCATTGATATTGCTCCATCTCCATTTCCTCCCGTCCTACCACTCCCTTAAGAGAATTCAATAAATGAATAAGGATATTTATAGTAAATTACCAATTTGACCGTTGGTATGTTGACCCCTCGTAAAAGCAAGAAGACTAACCTCCCCCACATAATCTGCCTTCTCACCGTGGTAGACCAAGTAATTTAAGAAGCTGCTGGTGTATTCCCTTCTTTCGGACTTTTGATTATATGAGGACTTGAATTGTATTATTTGCTCGATTGTAGAGGTCCTTACCAACGTGAGTAGGATTCCCAATAACTTTCGATTCCATCTCTATACCGTCAATTAGAGCCGGATAGGTGGGGACGAGATAATTGCAGTGGCACTGCGTTATGACTTTGGCCTAGAGTCAAGAATCCTACAAGAAATACTGATGCTCAACTTCGACCAGTTACGGTCCTTCATGGAGCAATTGGCAGCGCAGTTACATGGCAAATGAGCCAATAAAAATTAATCGAATTAATAGTGGCGCGCCGGTTGGCCTTCTCCCTTGACTGACCATTGGCTCGAAAAGCCGCCATTTGTGATCAAGCCTGTTTCACTATCAAACCATTGCTTTAAGAACGACTGTACAGCGGTTGAAGACAATGAAAGATGATATTGGGGATGTTGGGTCGGCTCAATTCTTTATTCAAAAGCCGCGAGCTACTGGAAAGATATTTCCCTATAATGTTATCTGCAATGATTTTGGCTCCGAAGGAAAACTATCATGTGCATTGCCCATTAGTCATTGGGGCGTAGTTGCTCCCTGGGGTAAGGAGATCATATTCGAGAGCCTAATGATCATGTATACTCATTTGGCATATATAGGGCTCTCCCTTAGCAATATACGATTTTAGAATCGTTAGTTACCGGCGAAACGCTCCCATTATTCTGGTTTCTTTCAAATTTAAGACTTATCTCTATCCTAGCTGTGTACCTTGGCTTCCTTTGTCTTTGCCCTGTAGAGCGTGTACTTCAAAACAGTACTGAGCTTATATGGAGCGGTAAATGTGTCAAAAGTAATTTTACCAACGGTGGTAAATTATTTACCACCGGTGGTATAAGCACTGAATTTCAGTCCTTGTTCCAGTATACATGCTGACTTTCAGTCTTTATTCTGCATTATCATTGATACCAACAGTTTCACACCGGTGGTAAAATACCTGCCACCGGTGGTAAAATGGCCTACCACTGGTGGTGAAATTCCCACCGGTGGACAATGTTCATATATAATGGTATTATATAGCCCCTTTTGGCGAAAAGGTCTGTGCTATTATCCATTTTGAGGTATAAATGCTGGTATTATTTTCACTTTTGACACGTTTACCGCACCATAGGAGCTTACTTGTCGAGACTCGATTGGCTTTGATTATACAAACTCGTTTAATCTTTGCCCTGTTGGCTTTGCGCGAGGTCGGCCTTGTTGAATAGAATGTCGAGTCCGATTTGGGAACGATTTCCGGAGCTGAGACCAATCATAAGCGTAGCCCTTTCTTGATCCGTCGAGATACGCTCTCTAATACCGACTGGCCAGGGGATTATGGATGGCTCTACCACACTCCTCAATCATTCGGATACTTTACGTATGGAATATGCAATGAGTGGGAGGTAGCGCCCACGCCAATAGACGACTCTACACCAAGGATATGGAGGTAGCCAAGCTGAAAAGCGCGGAGGTAGGCTAATAGGGAGAATAAGCTCTTGCCGTTTTTTGACAGTGAGCTGAACCATAACCACTCCACCTGAGTTCTAAAAAGGTTTCAGGATTTGACAAGCGGCAAGCACTTGTTACTCCCAATAGGATGACCCTAAATACTATACAGATAAATAAAGGTATAGGCTATGCAGCCAGGGAGATGATTGGCCTACTAGATCATCAGATTCCAATGCCAGAGATAATGTATGAAAAGCGCTTAAGAGTACACTAAAAGGGTGACAAGGTTACTGATAGAGGATACCCCATCACGAATATCAACCTTTTCTTGCTGCAATTAAGGAATGCGTTGCCTCCCATTTAGTGATGGGCACGAGACGAGATGAGACGAGACGAGACTTGGGAAAGTCTCGTCTCGTCTTGTATTATTTGGACTAGGTCTTAAAATCTCGAGACTTTTGGTCAGGTGACTTTGTTTCTGGGGAACCTCTGTAGTCATGATAGTAGACCGTTTTGGCCACCGAGGTACCCGTAACCAAATATGTAGTTACTGGTGGCGGTTTCTAGGGTGGGTGGCTCAAATGTGAGCGAATATGGTTGTTGCCAAAACTAACGCTCTACCGTGGCTGGGGAGCATATTCAGGCGGTCAGACAGTACGTTGGGTTGAGGTGAGGTTGCCGGCCGGAGGATGCTGTCCTCGTGTGCTATGCGGGGTCGATGCATGTCAAATCGGCATTGACTAGGCGTGATGAGGTACAAATATAGGAAGTTGGGCCGCCGATTATATTGTGTTTTGATCGTCTCTAGGAAAGCGGGTATATGGGTGCTATATGAGGTCGAACAATATCTCGATTCAGCTCTTATCGGCAGCTTCCTACATAGCATCTATGAACGTTATCAACCCACTAGTAGTACTACTAACATTCCGATAAATAAGTATTTCATGATATCTCCCGGAATTTCCCGTTCACCGGGGAGCTATAAATGGATCTTTGCACATACGATGTCTACTAAGGTGTATGGGTGGACCACCTTCCCTACCACATATACAGTAAATCAGGCAAGGTCCACTCATATGCCACCATAAACACTACACCGCCACCACTAACCGTAGTCCCAGATTGTTGAGCGTTGAATGCAGCTCTCTACGAGGGCAACCTTGCTGGTTAAATCCTCAACTGAGGCTGTTGGGGCTTATAGAGTTAAAAGGGGTCGATAGGAGGGTGCCTAGTCGACTATCAACCAATCGCGAGAGCGTTTCAATTGTACATATGTCTCCAATGGTGTGCTAGAACACTGTGTGGTTTCTTCTCTCCTTCAAAGGATGTCGAGGTAGGCCCGGGATGTAGTGGCGTTCGAAAAGATTCTCTGATTCCTGTTTCCTTTAGTTGTATGGATAGAGTGGGAACATATTGGAGTGTAAGAAAACCTCAGAGCCCTATTGCCCCGCGAAACCACCGTGCACCACGCACCGCCTATCCCATGGCTCATAGCTTGGCCTTGACCCTTTGACTACAGCCCTCTCCTGCAACCCACCACTCATGAAACGATACAAGTCTGGGCTCCACCCATTAAGAGTGATGTTGATGGGTCCTGAGGTCGATCTGAGGATATATGGCTGAGAACGAGGAACCATCGGCTACTGCTGAGGGCTCTAAAGCCCTCTGTTACGGGTGAGGGAATACATAGGTGTTGCTAGGAAGGTTGACCACATCCACTTTCGTCTGCCGGCTTCGTCGGGACCAATTATAACGATAGCAAGGGTCACTGATACCCAGAATCAGGTCGTATACGTAACCTCACGGAGAGCTTCTAAGTTATTATACTTTGGAGCTCGAACGCCCGCGGAGTGCTCGCCGCGCCAGGAGCACCTCACACCACTCGGGGTTACCGCTGGTCAACACCAGTTCCTGGCCGACTAGAACCACCAGGGAGACAAATATCGGATTCACATAGCTGATGGGCGGGTATGACTCTGCTTATATTTCCACAACATTACGCCAGCCACACGATGCGAAACATGGAGATCATCAGGCGCATTTTCCCATTCACACTACTAGTGTGCATGGTCAACATGCTGATTTCTCTCCTGCTGGTATGGTGCATTGGGGCAGCGGTGATAACTCTTCGCGCTGGTGGTGGCGACGCCACTATAACTACAGTAAGAATGAGAAACACGGATGTGTTGATCTCCTGTTGGTAAGCATAGGGACACCTGTAACGCTGGTTGGGGTAGGAGTAACATATAGTGAAACTAAATCTGGCCCAGAGAGCAAAGAAGCAAGGTGAGCTATGCGAGCATGACTTTTGATGGCGGTTGTGATTGTGGTTGTGCTTCTGGACGTTGTGGTCGCCGATCAAGGCTCCGCCTAGATCGTGGTGCCAGTCCTTAGGAGATGTTTTCGTGTTCCTAAATAACATTCGTGGTGGATTTCTTACAACTGGCGGTGCTGTCATACTGGTGGCTCTAACTCTAAGACTCATGCCTCTTCTGGTGGGGCTTAGAAGGTACGAGTGACGTGAGGTGAAGTAGTGGCGAGCTGGGCTTACGAGTGACGGTTGTGATGCAGAGGAAGACACGCAGCTACCATTGCTGGGAAAGCATAGATGGTGTGTTGTAGTCATGTTTGCGGCCGGTGGTACTACCAGTAGTGATCACAAACGGGAAGGGAGTGGTTTCTAGTCATGCTCCAAGCTGGGTGTGGGGGTATCCATAGTCAAGGGCGTTAGTCTCTACTTACAAGAGTTATAGGCCTGGGCGGAGGGGTCGTAACCTCATTCAGCTAGTCATTGCGGGGTGGGGTTGTGGGGTGTACGGGTGGTAGTTTGAAATTGACTAATTTCTGGAGTACCCGCTTAGGGTCTGATTTTATCTATATTACTCCAGTTTAGCATACATGTACTCTACATACAGTAACCACGTGATGAGGGCAGATACTGTCTAATGGCGGATAGGGATTCGGCCCAATGGCAGACCTATCCTTAGGATGCCCGGGGTAGGTTGCTGAGAACACAGCACCAGACGAATGCGCCGTCACCCGAGGGGCCATATGCATTTAAGCAAGACCCACCCACCCATATCTACAGATACAATATCTTGCTATGTAATTACGGGCTTGTTAGACGGTCGGGCTTCTCGAGACTACCTACGGCAAATCTTGAAATCTTTCTCGAAGGTCTGCTTTGTATGGCCCTATGGCACGGCTCTCAATATTAATGTATCAGGTACAAGTATTTGACTAATGGCAACATATATCCAATGTCCCTTCCATCCTAGGCCTTGAGATTGTATCTATGTCGTATAATGCACATAAAAATACATTCCTCTCTGGGTTACCACACTATGACATGCATGTAAGCAAAAAGCCTCGTACATATATTTAGGTACTGCTTCCTAGATGCTTCACTTCCTTGTGGTGGAAAGAGAAAGCGGCCAGGGTGGTGGGAGGGGGATCTAGGGCTCTGTCCGAATTCTAATTTGTATGTACGCTAGATGTGCCCAGGGTGTCGGAAAGCGTTGCACATACGGTGGCTTCATAGCTGCACGGGAACCAACCTCTACACAAGGCCATTCTAGGTGAATATGAGTGTACAGCTGCTCTTCATTGAGTTTAGGTGCGGTAGAAAGGTTCTCTACGGATGTTTTGTGATAAAGCACCTGGGCGTTGTCTACTCGGGACAGGTAACAAGTACCCGAAGATGCAGTTGCACTAAATTGGTGTAATTCCCTCGTTTAGTCCAATAGGAATTGCATCTCACATATTCGGGTACCTCCTACCTGCTGCGAGTAGTCAAATGTGTATCACCTTCCAACACCCTGGGTACATGTGTCTCTACGCACAGTTGATGTGTCACTTTCAAGTCATAACGTTTTCGGCCTGGACTGGGCACCAGAGCACATGCAGCAGAATACCTTTCCGTTCTGGGGTTTTAACGCTTCTTTGTTTGATTTCATGCGAATTCTTCCACTCCTGCATGTGCAGAATCAATACCGCAGCGAGCGCCCTCATATATTCAGCCGATCAACAGCTAACACACCATAAACGATACCCATAGTAATAGTGGGCTGGGGTGGCAGACTCTACGACGGGTGGGGTATGGGTGAAAGCTGTGACCTCTGCATGAGCAGCAAATTCACCAGCCTTGATTCTCTCCCAAAGCAAAGACCCAGCTGAGCTTGTTCACGTTTTCTACGTATATATATATGTTTGTATGTGCTTAATTCTTATCCCTAGATTTCACCAACTCACCCGCCCAGCTTTAAAGCCAATCTATTTCATCAAGTGTAACCAGCTGCCAGATCCATCCTATCAGACGACGGAGGGTAGAGCCCTCGTACCAAAACATCCTTGAGCATCAATATATGCCAAACACCGTGCCATATAGGGTACATGTACATTCTCTGAATAGCTAACCTAGTAATCTGCGACCTAAAGTGCAACGAGGGACCCTTCCATGGCGCCCAAGGGGGAAAAAAATCCATATTTTCAACCACCACTCCCAGACGTCTCTAGACGTGGCATGTCCCAGCGATCATCTCATGCGTGGTACTGTTCTACATGAGCCTTTCCGAATACTACATCGGCTCGGCAGTCGGCAAGACCCTGTGGCAGAGCACAAACATCATGGCGCTACTGCAGCTCCCAGCAAAACTGCATGATATTCTGATCATCAGCAGTCTTGGTAACATGGGACGGCAGCGGATCCAGTCGTGTCTCATAGGCGATGGCGCACTTCTAGGGCTTTTCGGCGCCGAGGCCGTATTCTTAAACCTTTCACTACTCATCTCAAGAGGGTTTTGGGTGGCCGTACGCTGATGCCTCGTTGAACAGAAGCACTTGGGGAAGAGCTTCCTACCCTTATTGGTTCCCCTCCTCGTGGGAAGCTTCCTGTCCTCGCTGTCGACGCCAGCCAGCGCGGTTCTGATGACACCCCGCGAGGACTGGTTCTACAAGACGGATCTGACCATCAACGGGACCATTGAAGGCGTGGGGGTGCATCCGCCACATATACTGATTGACCCCTATCTGAGCTACGATATGAATCCCATGACCGGCGGTTCAGGTTTGGTTGCGTTTAGCTATGTATATCGCTATTTCCCCCCAAGTTGTTGGCATAAAGTGGATGTAGTGATGCGATCACAGAAAAACATCCATCTTAACTTCTACGATGGCTAGAATAGCCTTTCGATCAACACCACTGTAGTCCCCGGCCGTGATCTCCGCTTCGACTCCAACTGGAACACAGGCGATACCACATTCACTGGTGTCTGGTACCCCAGCAGACTCTGTGCCTATTGGTCGGTTAAGAATTATACATATATGGGCCAAACCAAGGCCAAGTAACAAAGCGCAGATAATATGTTTATCACGGACCTCTCCAGCATCGAATCCCATACGGTGTGCCGGGCAAGAAGAAAGGAATCCTGCTATCCTTCGAGTGGGGGCGGTGATCCCTTGCGACCAGAATAGTGCTATTTGGACGTTGCCCCGGGAAGCTTGGATGTCGAGCTGAGGAGTAAACAGGACTTGTTGCCCGTGGTAGAAGCTAGCCTTGGTCTCAGGCCCGAGATTTGGTGTGCTACCATCTCAGAGCCTAGTGAAATTGAAGCAAGCATAACTACTCGTAATTTCATTGCGTTTACAGACTCAACTGCTATTGCATACACAGAAAAGCCCCGCCAAGGCTATCTTTTTGTAATAGTGGTCGGGTCCGGAAACGTCATGAATTGACGAGTACCACGAAAATAAAAACCCCGCGAAAACATACAGTTTTCTCCCAGATAACTCTCTAAGCAGCAGTTATACGTGCCTACTATTTGAATTTGCTGCGCCTGGTTGTTGAGTTATAAGCACAGAAGTCTCGAAGAGAGGTGAGAAGTTATGCTGAAGTAAGCACAACTACCACCACACAGAGCCTGGGATCGAGGCTAGGTAGAAGCAGAGGTTTCAAAACATCACCGCGCTTACCTAAGGATGCGCCATCGCCGCACTTTAGCTGCATTCCCCCGAGTTTGAGCAGCGCAGGGTCTCTGCCTCATCATCACCACAACATAACATAACTACTAGAGCTATCAAACGAAGATGCCGCCTGAATCCTCAAAGTTTGAAAACCTCAAGCTAGTCACGGAGTTCATCGACGGATCAAGCTACAAACACACGATAGCCGGGGAGTTAGACGTACGATACGAAACCTGGAAGAGGATCGAGCGACTCGGGGAAGGCACATTCGGCGTGGTCTATAAGGAGGCCTGCGCAGAGACAAGGGAGTTTAGGGCGGTCAAGCAGATAAGGAAGTCTTTGGCCACTGGGTGTAATGAGGCCGGGATCTTGTCACAGCTTCGTTCGGTAGGTATAATCTCGCGAGGTCGGCAAACGGCGTTGTGGAGGGCGAAGTAGATGCAATGGTTGACTAATGCCCCCTAATTTTCTACATTAGTACCCGGAGCACTTCGTGCAACTGATAGGTTGGTTCGAGGACGAATACGATATCTATTTGGCCATGGAATACCTTCCGGGGGACCTGGATGGATTGCTCAAAGAGCAGGAACTATGTGAAGACGACACTAAGAGGGTAGCAGGGCAGATTATCACTGGCCTGGAAACCCTGCATCAGAACGGTATCTGCCATAGGGACCTTCAAGCCCGGGAACATCTCGGTCGCTAGATGGGCGCCGCTGTCAGTAAAGATCGGCGACTTTGGCGTCTCCAAGTACTCCGACGGCAACACTGAGTGGCGGACCACCGCAGGTACTAGACCCTTTATGGCACCGGGAATTCAAGGATTGTGTTGTCAGGAAAGCAGCACATATACTACAGCGGTCGACGTCTGGTCCTTGGGCTGCTTAGTCTACTTCATGATGACCAGAGCCCTACCATTCCCAGACCAAAATCCTTGTCAGCTTTATAAATGGCCGGGTCCAATTTCCACCGAGTACTCCACTGACTACTAGTATCCCGCCCTCTGCGATTCAGCTTATGACTAGTTTACTGCAGCCCTTACCAGAGAATCGACCCCCGGCATCGGAGATTAAATTACACACTTGGCTTTTGATCACGGACTCCAAAGACACCATTTGGACGCAGATAACCACTGATCTAAGGAAACCAGCCTTTTGAGCTGAACCTACTACACAGATGGCTATGACTAGTCCTGCGAGCGCTCAACGCGATCTGGCCCCCGTACGCCCACCAGCTAATAGGAGGAGGAGCGAAGCACAGATGGTTGCCCGTTATATGGAAATACGTAGAGGTGAGATTCACACTATATGCGCCTCTATCATACCGAGTCCTATACTAACTGGTTCAGGACCGATTCAACATCTCCTAGGGATGGCGGCTGCAAGTGGTGATTACAAACAAGTCACAGAGCAGCTGAGGAAGGGGGCAGCTCCGATACAAGATCCTTCGGGATACACGCCAATATATATAGCCGCTAAGGCTGGCCACCATTCGGTGGTAAAGCTGCTGCTAAAGCACGGCGGGCACCTCGGCGTGGATGGCAGCCGCGAGGTCTCTGCTGCCACAGGCGGAAGTCTTTAAGTAGTATAGTACCTGTTGGATATAGGAGCCGATATATCGCTACGGGGCGGACATCAGGGATGGACCGCGCTACATTTGGCGGCGCGGCATGGTCATGTGGATAACGTACGGTGTCTACTAGAGAGGGGTGCTAACACCTCCGCACAGGAGCCCGACAGCTCTAGGCCCTGCACCTATCAGTGCAATACAACCACCCCGAGGTGGCAGGTCTTTTGCTAGATTGGGGTGTTGATGTGTCGTCAAATTCCAAGAGGGGGTTTAACTCTCTCCACACAGCTGCGCGGTTTGGTTCGCTTGATGTGTTCAAGCTCCTGGTTGACAAAGGGACGGATACATCCGCACGGAGTGGGGGAAGTGAAGGATGGACCGCTCTACTATTAGCAGCAAACTATGGTTTTTTGGACATTGTACGCTATCTACTTGAGGAGAGGGGTCACGATATTTCCGCAAAGATGCTGGAAGGTGGGGAAAGTTCGTTACATCTAGCGGCGGAGGAGGGCCACATCGATGTGGTGCGCTTCCTACTGCAGAAAGGTGCTAGTACAGCCTCTACAACAAATTCGGGCAAGACAGCTGTAGCTTTTGCCAGGGTGGGCGGCCACACAGACATTGTACATCTACCTACCGAGTGGTCCGAAAAAAGCAACGTGGGCATACCTTTAACTCAGCCGGCTAACCTCGATCTCTCTGAGTCCACAATGCAAGAGCCTGCTTCAGCCAGCGGGGATGGGTCCGGGACCTGATCCCCCAAAACCTCAAACCCAGACCTCTTCCGTGCCTGCTTTGACGTAACCTCGCATGTCAACTGATAATGGTAGAGTCCACTGCATGATTTGGTGCCTCTCCGAAACTTCCATGCTACTCCGTGTTCTCAAACTTGACTATACCTGCTTAAGCTATTTAGATGCCCCTCTCTTTACATGTAATTCTTAGTAAGTCGTTTCTCCTGTCTCTATAGACCCCTATCAGCTTTCGCCTTTCTAACCTTTCCCACTTATCTCATGGCATTTTATGTATCTCCACGCCTCGGGACCTCTTCGGTACCCTTCTCATCTCACTCAGACTATCATTTCCTCCATTAGTGGGTTTATTGCGAATCAATAAGCCGTTTCCTTTCGTTCTTTAGCCCTTTCTGCGTTTTATCCTCTTATTTCTTCATCATCGAATCCAATTGGTAAGGCAATGATTTGTGGCCCAGTGTCGTATGGCGAGGAGATCCTGTAATATAACACTGAAGTCTCTATTATCATAGTTGTGTGGCATCAATAGGTTAAACAAAGGAATAAAAAAACAGAAACAATTGCAACCTTGCCCTAATCGTGAGATCTTGGCGTATTTTAGCTGGAACATTCTTGGCTACCCCAAATGCTTTTGAACCAATTAGAGCATTGTACTCGCCAAAGTTATAAGTCTGTCACTTTTGGTACCTAACATTTGGTTGCGTTTCAACTGCAACACCCGAGTAATCCAGCCACTTTATGTCTGGATTACTCACGTATTAATTAAGTCCTGAGAATTCTTGGTAGCAACGGGCTCACAAAATTTCTCAGGACTTAATTAACGCGCGAGTACAATGCTCTAAATATGTAGGTGTCAATAGCTAGTTTTCTTAGTTGATAGGCCGCTCGTTTTCTTTCTTGAGTACAAGGGTCTGGGATTTCGTGAGTGAACGGGTTCCCACCTGTCAACGCCCAATTTTGTTCACTTACTTGATGCCTGAGCCTTGTATATCCAATCGACGGTGGCACTGAGTAATCAGCTGTGTGGGACGCCTGAATTACGTGGGGAACCCTAACCCATGCTATTGTATTCTGAGTAGATACTGCACTGGGATCCTTAAAGTGAATCTCAGCGAGCTCAATACTCTAGTATTGCGACCACTACCATTTTTTTTTTCATGTACTATTATACAGCTCTATCTAACGCAGTTCGATCTATATATGTACTACAGTTGTAGGGGTAAGTCTGTAGACAGTGGTTGTAGTACATTACATATATTTCTAACTTTCGGTGAAACGATGTCGATCGCCAAGATGAAATGGAGTGCCATGATTGGCTGAGGTCCGAAGTATCCAAAACCTTTACTAATTAGATATGTATGGGGGCCTGAATCCCCCCCTCTTTGGAGAGAACCTCCTAACCCCTCACACTACCCTTTGAAGGATTAATGACTACGAGAGCTGATCGTGGCACATATTATAGTGAGTCTTGCTGACCCCCTCTCCTTGCTGGGTGTCTCCGATTCAAGTGGACCTGACTGACCGTGAATCCAAGATGACCAAGAAAGCGAAGCGTGCATTTGAGAGATTTGTGGAACAAATTCCGGACGACAAGTTGCAGGTTCCATTCAGCGATGCGTATCGAACGATATACACGGACAGGAATTTTAGGCTTGATATGCAAGGGGTGAGTCCGTTTGTTTCGGTTTTCTATGGCTTATTGTTGTATGATTAGCTGATGCGATGTGTAGAGAACCGCTGGAGGCTGGAACTTACAAATCCAAGCGAACCTAGAATCTCCAGTAAAACAAGTTCGAGACATGTCTCCTAATACGGTGTCGCAACTTACGGTACCATTTATGGAGGATGCCGTGTGGGAGATTGAAGAAATCAGGGCAAAGTTTCTTGAAAATAGCGAATTTGAAAAGCCCGGAGGATTGGATGTTGAGAGGCTTAGTATACGGAGTAACCAATCGAGTATTCGAAGCTTAAGAGGAGCGAGAGCGAGGGCGGCCGCGCGGATTCGAAGAGCTGCGCGGGTGTTCAGGAGCTAGTTTACAGCCATTGTCCATAGCTATAACAGTATAGATACACACATCCATAGGTGGCCAATGGAAATTTAAATTTGACCCACGAAGTCTCTCCACCATATAGTATATAATGTGACTTAGGGAGGCTTATGCACTCCTTAGAGACGTTACAAAGAATATACCCACGACCCTAAATTTGCGGTACCTTTTAAAAAGCATCCTTTCGCAAATTGACATCCCGGGTGTAGGTTGCCTAGTTTAAACGTGGGGATCTGGAAACCCTAACCCTGTCACAAAACAAGGAGATATCGGATAAAATCAAAGGAGGGGACTTGGAGGCTTCATTAATTAATGGAGGAGACAAGCCGAGACCATCAATTTTGAACCAAGTCTCCCCCTGCACCATCTTGTCGGGATTCTCGAGATCCATACAAGCCAACTCAATCCGGAATAGTGCTAAGGACCTGAATAATAATGGCTGAACGAGTTCAAGGGGAAGGGTTTACATTTGATTTCTACCCAATTGGTATAGGTTTGATCATAATAGAGCCTTATTTTGGACAATTTAGCATCAATCCGAACTTTATGCCCATCATTACGTTCATCTTATGGACGGCCTTGTGCTATTCAACCTACAATATATGAACTATATATCCAATACATATACGTGACAATATATCAACACGGGCTACTCTCATGAGTTCTCATTAAATACCTAAAAAAAGCGGAAGTGGGAATTCAAACCTTCCTTATCCTGAATTGTGGTTTTCTATGCCATAAGCACCGGGTTACATGCAATTAGCGGAGTAACTAACCAAACCAAAACTACTGTGTTCTAGACCATATCACCTATACTATTCCAGCCTGAGCGAGCCTCTACTAAATGGGGTTAGCTTGTAATGCTCCTTGCAGGTGTTTCACTCGCCCAGGTTCCATGAGTTAACTGTCGGTATCTCAATAACTTTATAATAGACTGTCTTCGATCTATGGATTGGTGTACTAGACTATTAATAATGATAATGAATTATTAATCCATAAATCACGTCAAAATCTTCGTCTCATGCCCAATAGATGTAGATGCCAATATCCCAATGAAGTCGTGTACGGATGAGTCGTAAGAGCAGTTGATTGGGTTGTTGGACTCTGCATGTTTTCGTTCCTTCAACTGGGAAGACGTCTTGCATAATCTACCATAACTCCACTCCCACGGTGGCCGAACCCTGCCGAAGAAATGGCAGGGATGGAATTTAGAGGGGAGTTTAGAAAAATACAGGCTCCGTCCCCTCCGAACACTGGAAGTTTGGTAAGGTGGAATTTTGAGAGGGCGGAGTTATGATAGGCCCCTCTGTACGTTTCCCCTTCTCGATCCGCATAGCCCCTCCATACGTAATATATACCTAATAACCCTCTTTCGAATCCCAGACGAAGGGTTGACTGATGCCACACCCGGTATCGCAAGAGTAATTTTATATGCGGAACCAAGGCACGATCGAATGACAATTCTTGAATTAAACAAAAAAAGAAGCGCACATGGAAGGTCATAGAATATCACTCGATAAACTCCCGATATATCCCAGTTGATATATCTCTCCTCCGAAGTATGACTGGATATACAAGACCTCCTTCATGTATTTCACACATGGTGGGCGGATCCAGGCGTGAGGTTGAACACCAACAGCCTCTCCACTCCAGTTATATATAGATCAACAGCGCAGGCGTACTGGGTCAGCTATAGCGTTCCATACGAGTTCACAATTCAAAACAACCTCACTTTCTCATAATACATGAGAGCTAGGAGATGTTGATACTCCCGGTTGAGAGTATAAGGATGCATGTGACACATTTTGAGGTTGGCGTAGGGTTAAGATAAAATATTCACAGCACCGGTACGGGAAGGTAGGAACCTATACTAGTAAATCGCTTACTGCTAGTACCGTAAATAACTGGATCGACAAAGGTTTTAAGAGAAGCAAGTGAGTGGGATTGGCTTGCAATATGGTTAGTAAGTTAGTTAGTTAGGTAGTTAGGGTTAGTTAGGGTTAGTTTAGGGTTAGTTAGGGTTAGTTAGGGTTAGTTAGGGTTAGTTAGGGTTAGTTAGGTTGCT